>JAUEPU010000001.1:2400000-3043727 GCA_030435615.1 Armillaria luteobubalina
TGTTCCAGATGAAGCGGTTAAGTGCTCAGTAGGCTTTCTCCCCTGATCCTTCCACTTCTGGAATTATTGGAGCGTCTTGATGAGCGAAAGCGTGGATAAGGATGTAACGATAGTGTACACCGGAGAGGATCGGTCTGTAGAATAGATAGAGACAGCAAAATATGATAGTCGGTCGCGATTACTATTAGTAGATATGAGTAGCCAAAATTGATGTACCCGTCTTCTGTAGAGGCCTGAGAGTTCGATATTGCCTAGTGTTTTGACATGAATCGTCTCCTAGCACTGTACCGATCGAAGATTTAGCATGACAGAGGATGCATAGATAGAAGCCGTAATGAGCAAATTTCACAAGCCGTTTGGCAGAGGCATGCTGAGAAGGAGTACTGCGTCGCGGGAGAAAGATAACCACCGAGTAAAGATAGAACCGAGCATTGCTAGAGCATCAGAAGTCCCCGTCAGAGAATTACATGCGATACCCGGAGCCAAATGAGCGCCTGTAGAGAACTAGCTATATGATCATCAAATGATTGATAGGAGGTGGCTCGGGACACATACTGGTGGGCACAAACAACTTGAAGACTTGGTGAAATCATTTATCTTGTGCATGTCCGTCGTGCTGGAGAAATGACCACATGAGATAGGTTCCGAGAGTAGCCTATCGAAAAAGAGAGCACGTGTACCTTCTGGGCCTTCTGTTCTAGCTTCAACTTAGTTTTAGCAAAGGATTCGGTCCGAAATGAGGCGTCGGAGACTCGAACTTCGAGCATGAAGCTTGAGGACTCGGAATAGCTCGGAAACTACCAATGGAGATACCAGAGTTGTTCAAGTCCAGTGAACAAAGGATCTACCGGTGCCTCTTGACATCTGTAGGCGCGCTAAAGACGACAAGACCGTGAAGGTATTGGAGTCATAGGACAAGTTCAAGTTTTACCCTTCCAAGTGCGGTTTGGAACCGGCAGACCGCGAAGCTTCTATTTTTGGCATGCTGTACGACTACCCGATCCAATTTAAACGACTTGTCCCCCAGATCGAACGGATCTAGTTCTTGATTTCTGCAGGTACCCTATGCGAAGGAATGTGATTATATTGGTCGAACCGTGGGTATTCATTACGAGAACCGACCATTGCCACTGCTTTATTTATTGCTTCACTGGCTTCTTTGTAACGGCGCGTCTCTGGTAGCGTCAAGCTGGGTTGTCCTTCCCCCTCCTCCATCGTGGTCTAGTAGTGAGAGGTAGGCTCCAATACTTTATGTGTGTCGTGGTCTCAACGCTGATGCCTAAACAGCTATCGCTTCAGAGCCAGCGGTCCTTCCTTTTAAACGAGCGACTCGTCAAATGTACGTTTAAGTTTCCCTCTCGGCACTTCAGCTTCACCCATGATACACCGTGATGTTCATAATCCATCTTTCCTCTAGCAACATGATCCCTACTTCGAACGTCACTGACCTGTCGCTCAAGTACCCCGATGACGAGTCAGAGAAGAAAGTCTATCTTCAAGCGCGGGGCCCACTGTCGGGCTCGCTGCACACACCCCGTCATGTCTGGATTTTCTGGGACAATGGAAGCTCGTCCACAGCTGGCTCAAACATGCTGATTCACCAAATTATCCAGCTGGAGAGGTGGGGAGATAGGTTCTATTACGTTGAGCCCAACATCAAGCAGCGTATCAGGGACAAAGCCCAGGAATCACAAACCTATGAGCTGGGCACGTTCACTCGAGATCAGAGGGAGAAGATGCTGGAGTTGGCGGCTGATATACAGTTCAATGAGCGGTCACTTCATAATGGATGCCGCGTGTGGACGAGAAAGCTTTTAGGTGCCATGGTCAATGAAGGGCTGCTTGATCGTATGAATTTTGTTGCATTGATAGACCTTATTCCTCTACCTTATGAGCAGCCTGAATATTTCTACTAGGCGTATCTTATTTGAACATTTTTATGGGCGATACTCTAAATACTACGAAAACCAAGTATTAGGATCAACAAAGGTGCAGCCCAACAGCGAATATAGGTTAGAATCCAAGGTACGATTTACAATAACACTACAAAGATCGGACAAGAACAAGGTGAAATGATGGGTCAATCGTCGTCGCTTGGAGTAAGATACTCCGGATCATCAGCCTCCTCGTCGCTGAGGACTTGTTTGCGCCCTGTACTCCTAGAACGCACTGGAGGAGGCGGACGTTCGTCATCATCCATGGGTGTCAAGGCATCATCATATGGTCCCGACGATGGAGCTCCAGGCAAACCCGAGCCAACTATAGCTCGTTCATACGCAGCGTCAAAGACCTTCTCCATTTCCTCCGCATCATTATAGACCCATGAGCCTTCTTGGTTATACGTGCGCGCATTGTTGAACATGAGCTTCCAATCATCCCTGAATTGCTGCACAGTTTTGTAGTATGAACTTTGGCTTCGCTTTTGGATTTGCGACATGCAGATAGGTCTGGAGATGAGCTGATAATAATCGGGATATGTCTTAATACAAGCTGTTAGACAGTTTCACAATCAAATGGTCTTGCGTACACACCTTCTTAGCTGGGAGTTGGAGGAACAAGTCACGTCGGGTCCGACCCTCTTCCGCCTCACAGTCATACACAGCATCGTAACACTCTTCGAATGCCCTCTTCATCCGCTCACGCAGTGCAGGAGAAATGTCACTTGTCTTCGTCTTCCGGCGTTTCTGTACAAAACGGGTCAAAAAGAAGACAAGACCGAGATAGAGGAGGTAATTTACGCTTATTCGGTCCTCATCTTCGTCATCCCCTGCAGCAGATGGGGTTACTGACATTGCTTTTACCCCCCTCTTCCGCTTAGAACCGATTGGAGTATCATAGTCTTGAGTTTTGGCCTTGCCTTTGCGGCCCTTACGTGGCCGAGAGTCCAAGTCGGAGACAGGTGTCCCTCGACTAGACGCCTCCCCTTCTCTCATGAACTTGGCGACGTTTCGCGTCTTCCGCGGCCGCTCACTAATATCGTCAAGATCTTCGCCATCTTCCAAAGCCTATAGGGCAATGTCACATTAGCTGATACCGAAAAGACAGTGAAAGGTTCTCACTCTCGCCCATGCGTCATCACTGAGGCCATCATTATAACTGACAACATTCCTGCGACGCTGACCACGACCTTCGAATATTTCTTCGGTGTCTTTGGTCTCGAAGGGCTCGTCGGTCTGGTAGCATTCGGGAAGCTCTTCAAGCTGTATCAAAGGAGGTGGTGCCTTGCCGCGCTTTCCTTGCTTCCGCCAATTCTCTTGACTTTCGCGCTCGCGCTGGGCATCCATTTGTCGGAAGATTTCTCCTTCATCTTCACTACGAGCGATCAAAGCATTGAGTTCTTCGTCGTTCATATCGCCGGCCTCTTCATTTTCTTCCTCTTGATCGGCTTCAAGGATGGAGCGCTACAGACAAAATCAGATCAAGTGACGTTAAAAAAAATAGCTCATACCAAAAACTCTTCCTGCTCTTCTTGCGTAGATTTATTATCAAAACGACCGGCTTGGATGACTTTGTCGTCAATGTCCAATTTGTAGCGAGCACGTTGGTACATGGCTTCTTCCACACTCTTCTCCGTGATGAATCGGAGAATGAGCACGGCGCGAGTCTGACCGATACGATGTGCACGATCCTGAGCTTGCAAATCCGCATGAGGGTTCCTAACGAGCATGATTAGCATTGTAAAACTCCGGAAGGTCGAGCTCCTACCAATCACTATCAAAGCTACAAACCAAGAAATGAATATCGAGCCAAAAGGATAAGTAAAGATACGAACATGATGACTGTATCAGCAGTCTGCAAGTTCAAACCCAGGCCGCCAGCCCTTGTGGACAGAATGAACACCTTGTACTCTGAATCTTTTGCGTTGAACATCTGAACATATGATGCACGCTCTTCGGTTTTGGTGCCACCATCCAACCGAAGATATTTCCATCCCATCATTTTCAAGAAGTCCTCCATGATGTCCATTACTTTGGTCATCTGAAAGAAAACGAGGACCTTGGGAAGAACATTAGTTAAAGTTGGAAGGCCTCATACAACGGCATACATACCCGATGATCAGCCGCGAAAAATTTCGGCAGCACACGACTGAGCAACTCAATCTTCCCGGACGTCCGAATGAGTTTATCGTCGATAACTTGGCTGGGATTGACTTTGTCTTCTACGCTTTCAAACAAGAAAGGATGTTGACAGATCTTTCGCAGTTGCATCAGCTCATTGCTCAAACCCTTCACGCCACCCGATTTGCTGGATGACAGAGACATCAGCCCACTGTATGCTGTTCGAAGGCGTTACGTACCCTTTAGCGTCTTTTCCATCTGCAATCATCTTATGCTTCTTCATCTGCTTGTACAGCTGACTCTGTAAAGCGCTCATCCTAACCTTTATGACCTTCTCGACCTTGTCCGGAAGCTCGCTTTCGACATCCTTCTTCAATCGCCTCAACAAGAATGGCCGAAGCACTTTATGGAGGCGACGAATAATGAGAAGAGCCTCTTCTTCATTCAATTCTATCTTGTCGCCCGTTCCGGAGTTAGCAAAGGGAGTGTTAAACCATTCATCAAATGATTTTACGGAATTGAAGATTTTAGGAAGGACGAAGTTCAGTAAGGACCACAGTTCTGGAAGATTGTTCTGTAAGGGTGTACCAGTGAGGATGAGGCGATATCGGGTGTGGTAGTAAGTGGTAAGAGTTTGAGAAAGTTTGCTTTGAGTGTTCTTCATACGATGACCCTCATCTAATACCAGCGTTTTTAGTCCCTAAATCGTCGAAAGAAGATTAAATGTGCACACCGATAATCATATGCAACCACTTTAGCTTGCTCAGGTGAGGTCGATCTTTGATGATATACTCATACGTGGTGAGCAGGACTTGAAATTGCCCCACCCGAAGATCACCCTGTAAGGCGCGACGCTGAGCCGGGTTGCCTTTGTATGACACCATCTTGATGGACGGGGCCCACTTGGCAAATTCTCCCGACCAGTTCGTCATGGTAGAAAGAGGGACAATGACAAGGTAAGGACCGCGTTGCCGCTTGACTTCGATGAGAAACGAGATCAAGGATATAGTCTGAATCGTCTTGCCGAGACCCTAGTAAAATTTCATAGGTAACTGGTTGTAAAGGAGAGCATCGTATAACGTACCATTTCGTCTGCTAGAATTCCATTCAGTCTGTTGTTATACAAGCTCACCATCCATTGCAACCCCTTCAACTGATATTCTTTCAGTGTCCCACCGACCAGGACCGAAGGCTGCCTTGTGACTTTCTCGGATATACGATGAGCAACAGCATAGTAGTCCACCTTAGCCTTGTCTTCATTAGCCTCCTCCGTAACCTGTGCACCGAATGTAGCCTCCGTCGCCGGACCATCTTCCACCTCGAACTGAAAGTGTTCTTGTGGACCACCTTCATTCTGCTGAGCGACAACGGCCTGAGCAAGAGAGTCGAGGTACGCATCCGTTTGTCTTAGAAGATGAGTAATCCTAGTGTCTTTGGCGGTGTCAATGAGTTTCATATAGGCTTCTTCATCGTCTGCCTTCAGCGCTTTCAAACGCTCCTTGGAAATTCTTTCGATCCTCTTCTGCTCCTCCTTCTCCGTATGTATATGCCAGCTCAAAACGGCCCGCCCAATTCTCAGAACCCGCTCTTGAGCTGCGCGGTTTGCAGCGATCACTTCGCGTCCATGAGCTGTGATAACGTTGAGTTGCTCGACATGCTTGTGCTTCGCACGTCGCTCGCGATCAGTGCGTTGCCTTCGCTCAAGCTGCTCAGTCATGCGTGCATCTTTGGGGTGCGGCTTTCGAGTGCGCTTGAAGTCGACTCGGTTGAGTGGAAGGAGAGATCCATGGGTGAGTCGTTCAGCCACGAGAGCGCGCATGGCCCTTTGCTTCTCCACGAGACGCAACGACTTGAGCTCTATCATGGCACGGAACTTTCCACGAGATGTGGTACTCGGATGTATGAGGGTTCCAAGATGAGCATCATTCGCCACAGCGTTCTCCTTCTCGCCTTTGACCATCTCATTGATGTCAACACCCGGAACCAAGCCTCCGTCACCCATCGTGGAAGGAAGTGCCTCCAGTTCCCTAATTCGCTGCTGGATGCGGTTTTCAATGAAAAGATCACGCTCAGCCAATATCTGGTTAGCGTCGAGGCCAGTGGGCATGATAGTGGGAACGAGTAGGCGTTGCAGTCGAGTAGAAAACATGGTTTTATCGGTCTCGGCACCGCGCTTGAGGTGGGAAGAAGGGTGTCTATACGCATTGTAAGGGTATATACCTGAGTTGACATCGTCCTCGAGGAAGGGTCCTTTGGGTAGATCGGCGGGATCAATTTCTATGTCTTCTGGCTCTTCCGATTTGCCAATATCGAGTGCTGGTGTCCCCGACTCGCCTTTCGGCACCTTTACAGTGCTGTCTGCAGCTCGAGAGGTAGAATCGGGGGACTGGAGCCGTTTCTCGTCTGCGACAGCAACGGCATTGTGCATTTGCATGGCTTGTTGTACATTCTCTGGTACAGGGAGATGCCGACTGAGAAGTTTGAAGGCTGATATTTGAGCACGAAGAACGTTTATCTGGTCAGAGGTGAAGGAGACGGGGGTGTGAGGGGGTGCGGGAGGGACAACGACAGGCGTTGAACCATTAGTGATGCCATTGCCGTTAACCAATGCCTGTTGTGTTTGCTGCTGCTGCGCAGCTTGTGCATGATTTCGAGCTGGAAAGATGAGATGACTTTGGGTAAGGAAAAGATGGTGACCTACATTGGTTGCTGACACTCTGGATATATTTGACCAGACTTTCGAGCTCGTTGGGGTGCTTCTGCTCGGTAGGATTCTTTCTAAGGAAATTGACTCGCTGGAGGGCAGGATAAGGGGATATGTTGAATATATGGAGAGGCAGTCGACGTACCAGAATGAGTTGCTGCAGCTCCTGCATGCCGGGCTGTCGTGGCCCGTGATGTGGCGGGATATTCTGAGGGAGGCCGTTGGCCAACATAGAAGCCGACATTACCGTCCGCGTGCCCTACAGTAATCAGTCGCGTCAACAAGCCTCGAATGTGTGGCAAGAAAGGGTATGTCACGCTACCGTCACGCTGAAGCTTCTGGGCGTTACATATGTCACCGTTACAGTGTGATGTTACCGACCACGTGACATAATTAGCCACCGCGTCCGAACCACGGTTGACTCAAATCCTTCTCCCTTACCACCATGCCCGCTGAAAGAGCAGGAGTGAGCATGTCTTTGTTTTCCTTTAATAGCGTATTGATTGCCCTTCAGTACACCGTGACCATGTTCCTAGTGGACATCTCCAAGTCCATGGGAAAAACTAGGATCGTCGAACTCCCTGAAGGGCCCAACGGTGAAGAACGAACAGCCGAAATCACAAATCTACAATGGGGCCTTCAATACGTGAAATTGAAGATTCAAGAAATGGTGAGTCTAATTCGTATGTCACGCTTCGGCTATTCAGGCTGGGTCAGATATACAATGGAAGGAAGACAGATCAATGTGGCGTTATTGTATTTGGTTCAGAAGGTGCGTGAACTACAGCCGTAACATTTGTTCAATTCTAATGTCAGTCAAGATACGGATAACACCGTCAATCGGAAGAACGGGGGATATGAGAATGTCTCTGAGTACATTCACATTGCACAGCCCAGCGCTGCGACCCTTGCAAAGTTAGATCGTTTGGAGCCTTCGGAAACTACTGGAGATCGTGAGTGCATACTTCCGCATTATGATTTTACTTATCCTGGTGCGGTCTAGCCATCGACTGCCTCATTGTTGGCATTGAAACCCAAGCAGACCATCTCAGTTCTAAGAAGACGTGGACTCGCAAAATAATCCTCGTGACAGACGGAGAAAACCCCATAGAAATTGAAGATTGGGATGCTACCGTTAAGAAACTGAACGGCCTTGATATCGCATTTACCATAGTGTGCGTACTCAGAAACTATAATTATATCTATACTCATCATCCAGCATAGTGGTATCGACTTTGACGACGAGGAACTTCCCTATGTGGAAGAAAACAAATCATACATTAAGGCTAGTTCTTGATCCTCAATTCTGTATCTCATCTTTGACAAAACGAACTCCAGCGAGTGAATGAAGGCTTTTACAAACAGTTCATCGACGGCGTCGAAAAGGGCGTATTAGGGACTTGTGCTTATGCCTTGCAGGATATATCGCGCCCAGATATTAAACAAACGAAATCTGTTCTAATGGGCACCGTTCTCCGACTAGGCGACGTAGATACGCGCCCGGAACAATCTCTTGAAATAATGGTCAAAACGAGTAAGTGCACGGCCATCAACCGACCAAAGAGCTGGAAGAAATTTGCCGTGAGGAAGGAAGAGGACGACGATAAGGCAAAAATGATAGTTGATGGCGAGGAATACGTGCGCTATGCCCAGCTGAAGCAGACCTCGGAATATTTTGTCGATAAACGAGACAAAGATGAAGATGGTGACGTCAAAATGGAAGAGGCGGAGGAGGAAATTGACGATGGCACCAACAAGAAAGATTCCACTGAGGGCATGGAGTCTGTCGACAAGGAAACTTTAGTGCGAGGGTTCAAGTATGGGACATTATATGCGCCCTGCCCTGATGGCCAGTTTCTTCGACTTGAACACAAAGAAGGGAATTGAGATTTTTGCTTTTCTCCCCAAGAAGAGGGTGAGTCTCAAACCTTCAAGGGATTTCCTTCCCACATTATACTAAATGATTGTCAAGTTTCGTCGCGAGCTCTCCATGGGTGAAATACAATATGTTTGGGCTGATCCCTCTTCTCCTCAACAACAAGTGGCTCTGTCGTCCATCGTGCAAGCTATGTACGAAAAGGGTGTTATGGCAATTGCTCGATGGGTAACTAAAGACGGAATGGACCCAAAGATGGGAGTACTGTCCCCTACAATATTTGATAAAGTGGACTGTCTGCTGTGGTCTCAGGCGAGTAGCTCGTGTGGTGGCCCCATCGAAAGACTTACAAGCAATTGTTTTACCAGATGCCTTTCGCAGACGATGTGCGAAAGTACAGGTTTCCGTCACTTGATCACCTAGTGAACAAGAAGGGAGAAGTGGTAAAAGAGCATCCGTTTCTTCCGACCGAAGAGCAACTTGATGCTATGGATAACTTCGTCGATGCTATGGATGTTATGGCTGCGGGAGAGAAAGACGAAGAAGGGTATGTCATTTATACTTCTCTGTCTCACATATTCACGAGAACTAGGAACCGAGAACCATGGTTCGACACACGGTATTCCTATAACCCGGCGATTCATCGCGTCAAGCAAGCTATGTTCCACTGTGCAGTTGTTTCCGATTTAGACACAAATCCTCTTCCACCACCACATCCTGAGCTTTTGAAATACTTTGAGCCACCACGCAAAGTTGTGAAGCGGGCACAGGACGCTATTGAAGAAGCCAAGGCTGCATTCAAAGTTAGAGAGGGTGCGCCACCTCATCCCATGTGGCTTACCGTTACTCACAATTGTTATGATACAGTACCCAAGAAGGTCATCCGGACGCGTAAAGACGGACATGTTCACGCACGCGACGATGACGAGGAAATGCTGCTCTTGGACCGCAAATCTCCAGCAACTACTCAACTACAGGTTGTTGAAGAACCCGTCCCTTCATCGAGCATGCAGGAGCCAAGCGTCACACCGAATGAAGATGACAGCGCAACTGAGGAATCCGAGGATGAAGAAGATCTTCTTGCTAAAGTTCCACCGAAGAAAGGCAGTAACCCTCTCCCAACGCCCGCTAGGTCTACATCGCCTCAAATCGATCCTGGTCGAGAGCACGGTCGAATCGTTGGAACCACATACCCCTTGCAAGACTTCCAGAAGAACCTCGCGGCCAAGGATCTGGTCACCAAAGCGGTAGAAGACCTTGCGTTCGTCATTACGGAGATTGTGATGCGTCCTTTTTCGTCAAGGCGGACGAACGAGTTGATTGAATGCATGAAAGTCATGAGGAATACGTGTCTTAATGTGAGCGACTCTTATGATGTCCATGCTACCCCACAGTCTAACCACTATGGTCGTTTCAGGAAGATGAGATTGGTGCGTGGAATGAGTAAGTCCATCTTTTGTTCTAGATCATAGAGGTCCATACTCAACGGCGTGCAAGGTTTCTTCTGGAGCTGAAGAAGGAGTGCAAAGCAACACCTGGAAATCCTGAATTCTGGAGGGAGCTCCAAAATATCGGACGCTCAATAAGTCTGATCAGCGACGAAGAAGCCAGAGAGAAAGGAGGAGAATCGGATGATGTCACCGAATCAAAGGACCAAAAAGGTATATTTCGCTGCCACCTATCTCGGATTCTGAGGGCTTGACACATTTTCTCTCCAGTTCTTCGATTAGGCATACTATCCTCCTTTATCATTAATCTCAAGCAATGTTTCTCGGACTAGCTGTCGTAGTTATGCTGTATATACATGTATGTATTTTATATTTATAATTTCATCAGTTCTTGCCCCACCATCCACCGAGTAGAATGCTCAATCCGCCACGAGCGGGTGCTGGGGAAGGTTCGGGCGTCGCCGCTCTCGTATCCTCAATGATTCGCCTCTTGTCACCCACAGGCTCAACCTTGGTTGTAGGCGCCGAGGTCGTAGAAGCAGGAGTCGGCGCAGTCTCCTTCCCTGCTCTCTGCAACAGTTTGTCCATATCTAAATCCACGTAATTCAGCGCAATGTTGAAGAATGCTGGCTTCTTGTAGGACCTAGGGTCCGCATCGACGGAGCCACCAGTTGTAAGGTAACCAGTCCCGTTTGAACTGTAGACTGTCGGATGATAATTGGGACTCGAGTTGACCAAGTTCAACTCGAGAAAGTGGGAAGAAGGCGACCTCGGCAGCGTCCGAATTCGACATTGAGATATGGGATTGCGTTTCACGAATGTGGATGCTTGAATGTTGCAAAAGGGTCAGTGCTTCTGCGTACTTCTTGACATTCACGTAGCAACGAGCGAGGTACAAACATCTGCGAAAAAAGGTATGAGAATGGGCAGGTATGACAATATGTTCGATGACTTACCTGCTGGCTTTCGTGTATGAGATCCTCGCGTCCACGCCAGATGACAAGTCTGGATTATCGTCGACTATGCTTAGCGTCCTCATCTGCTTTAAACCTTGCATGATAGTGTCCAACAATTTCACAACAGCAGGGTACACTCTGGCATCAACCTGCCCAGGTTTAGAAAGGATTTTCGAGGGACTGGACGGGGAAGCCAACAAGGCTCTGACAAGCCTAAAGTCTCGTTGAATGCGCCGCGATAATAGTTGAAATATGGTGTATACGTAAAGGAAGTGCATATCGCGCGCTCCGCTGCTTGTAGTCGCAGCCGATCCTGTTGACTATCAAAAGAGTGTGAGATACTTTTAAAAGCAAAAGGTAAGTATCGCTGGTTTTACCTGCTGAGCCTCTTTCAATCTCCTTGCCACATCTTCTGCATCACTAAGAGCGAGAAGGATGGCATCGTAGGCCGCCACGCTCTTCTTCGAACCACCCGCCTTGACCTTCTTTTCGTCGTAGAGGTCCAACTTCTTCTCGGCCTCCTGCACTTTGAGGAAGACATCGACAAGTTCTGGGTTTCGCACGGGCACGGGCTCGCCTTCCCATATCAAGGTCTCCAACTTCTGCTTACCCTCGACATGATTTAGTGCTTCTTCCTCCGCTTTGAATCTGCCCAGCAGACTATCACAGCCTTCTACCAAGGCGTTCTTATGCTTTGAAGAAAGCTCAGAGACGATTCCGTCGACATCATAAGATTTTTCCCGGCCTAGCTCATGCGCACAATACCGAATCTCCGGACCAATTTCGTCCGCAAACAAGACAGCGAGAGCTTGGTCCCGACTCGTTGTGGCAGCAGCAGCCAGCTCATCCAACAAATGTCTCGCCACACTGAGCTGAATAAGAGCATCTTCGAAATCTTCGCGATAACGAAGGAAACGACCGTTAAGAATGAGCGTGTAGATAGTGGTTTCAAGTAAGCTCTCTGCGGACAGCCGAGAGGACGCAAATAATACTTGGCAATGGGAGAGGAGCTGTGTCGACCAGTTGACGCTACGACGGAATCGGCCTGTAGCGCTATGCCTGAGTGTATGGGCATTTTCGACGTTTGCGGGTTGCAGGGATTGTGATACAAGATCTTGGGAATATGCCCAAGCGCGTTCAGCTTCCATGAGCAGGAGTTGAAGGCTATAGTCCAGTTCACTGAGTTGTGAATATCAGGAGAAGATGAATGTGCCTCACTGTCCGTCCTTCATGTTCTCCTCACTCATTGGCAGAAGCTTCTTGAAATCTTTTCCTTTGCCATGGGTTATCTTCAGAGTCGATCGAATTCGATGTGTTCTGTTGGCACAATGCTTCCTGTAAAATGCTCAGCATACACGACAATGCCGGAGCATATAGCCTGACCTGTACCGAGCGAAATCATGGTACCGAAGACCATACGCGTTCCGCTGCTGGTTCGCAAGCTGCAGAGCTGGATATTTTCAGCTAGTGTGAATTGCCAATCTAGCATGAATTGTGTACCTCTGAATGACAGTTTGTCGGGCATGGTAGAAGGTAAAAGAAAAGCGGAGAAGATTCCAAGTACAGTCGAGATGAGTGTAGAAGGACAAAAGCAAACAAACACGTCGCCACGATCGTTACGTATATATTTCTGCTACTTCCACCGTCAACACTACCATGGACGCCGAAACTCTTCCTCCTACCCTTCAGAACGTCCTTGATCAGACTACCTTGAAGTGGATATTCTGCGGCAGGTCCTATTTATTCTTCGCTGCAGCCAATCACTTACCGTAAGCGTCAGGTGGGAAAGGTGGTGTAGGCAAGTCAAGACTGTCATCGTTAGGAAACCAAGTTCAAACTAGCGGATTCAGGAAAGACAACGACATCGTGTTCGCTGGCCATACAGCTAGCAAAATGTCGCCAATCGGTCCTCCTCATCGTGTGTTCTCTCCTCTTACACGGCCGTCTGGCAGTCCTGATACCACTACCATAGTCAACCGATCCTGCACACAACTTGTCCGACGCCTTTGGCCAGAAATTCTCCAAAGATGCTACCAAAGTTAACGGATTTGACAATCTTTTCGCAATGGAGATCGACCCGACAAGTGCAATACAGGAAATGGTGGAACAATGTACGATCCTCGACTATCCTCCTTGCAGATATGATGATTACGCCCTTTTATCCTAGCCGATTCAAATGGAATGATGGGCTCTATGATGCAAGATCTTGCCTTTGCCATTCCCGGTGTCGATGAAGCCATGAGTTTCGCTGAAATCATGAAGTACGAACCCTCTTACTGATCGTTTCATTGCAATTTGAACTTTGATATAGGCATGTAAAGTCAATGGAATATTCTGTTATAGTCTTCGATACGGCGCCAACGGGACATACCCTCCGTTTCCTCTCGTTCCCAACAGTGCTGGAGAAGGCGCTAGGGAAATTGAGCAGTCTAGGGTCACGATTTGGACCCATGATCAATCAGGCGTGTATATTGTTACTCGCTTTGACATTTACCCTAACCCGTCGCGCAGATGTCCTCTATGATGGGTGGAGAAGCTGGATCTCAAGAAGATATGTTCGCCAAGCTTGAATCGATGCGCGCTGTCATTACAGAAGTAAACACGCAGTTCAAGGATCCTGTATGTACCCGTCCTTGCGGCTACGGTTATGTGCTGACAGCCCCGTAGGAGAAGACCACCTTCGTCTGTGTTTGCATATCTGAATTCTTGTCGCTGTATGAAACCGAACGATTGGTCCAAGAACTGACGTCTTACGAGATTGACACACATAATATCGTTGTAAACCAGCTTCTCTTCCCAAAGAAAAGTGCGTTATCTCTCGTTTACAAGCGCAACGCCCTCTGATATGTTTTGGACAGGCTCTAATTGCGAACACTGCCGGGTCCGACAAAAGATGCAACAAAAGTATCTGGGAGAGGCCCATGAACTCTACGACGAGTTTTTCCATATAGTGCAGTTGCCGCTACTTACGGAGGAGGTCAGAGGCCCTGAGAAGCTGAAAGAATTCAGCAAGATGCTAGTAGAACCGTATGTTCCACCGACGGATTAAAGGGAACCAGCATTGGATGATATTGTAGACTACATGATTTGGATACACACGTCAAAGTAATGAGTACATACTTAAAAGATACAGCAGCGACAGCATTGGATTCAAATAGGCGTAGACAAACCGATCATCTTCACCACCACCTTCAAATCGCGTCGATATAACGCGCCACTCCAATGGTGAGTACGCGCACTTGCCTACTCTCGATTTCCTCTCGTGTTGCGTCTAATCAACAAAAGAATAGAGTCTTGCCTTTCTTCACTCTCACGACGCTGCAGAAGGTCCGTTCCCTCTGAGCATGCAGGCGGCTAACACTAAGCTGCTCCTCTTCCAGCGCACGGTGACGCTGTCTGGGATATCTCTTGGACGAGCAACGATACCGTGATATCCGTCTCAGCCGACGGAAGCATCAAGCAATGGACCTCTGCGGGCGATCCCCAACCTCCAAACCCTAGCTCGGATTTTCCGGCGCCACACATGCTCGGTCTGGTCTCTCTATCCGTATCTCCAGACGCAAAATACGCCCTCTACAACACCATCGAGGGCCTCACATCCTTATGGGACCTCACCACCGGGGACATCGTTGGAAAGTACGAAAGTTACAACCGGTCGTCTGGATCTGGTGATATCGAGCCCGGTGAGCTGTCTCCCCCACGCTTTACAGCCTTTCACTCACGTAGGACAGCGTGGTCTGTATCTCTGAATCCCAACTGCCAGACCTACGCCTCTTCAGGCGCCTCCGGAAACGTTGCCATCCACTCGGCAAAGTCAGAAATTTTTGGACAACGATTGTCTTCTTTGCCTTCAGGAAGGAGCAAATTTGGACTGCACTGCACTCATGTATGTATTCACATACTTATCGTATCTCAAATGTTCATAACACCCCGTGGGTAGAGCCCAGATGGAAAGCGCGTTGCGCTGTCCTCAGAATCAGGGCAGATCTACATCTTCGACCTTGAAACAAATTCACTGGTGACGACGTACACCTCCCATGCTATGGCCGTTCGAGATCTTGTCTGGTCCCCCGATTGTAACGTAAGTCTTCCGTTACACCGTGATCTTTTTCCTTCATTTATCTTTACTATAGCTCCTTCTGAGTGCATCTGAAGATAAACGGCTGGTACTTCACGACGTACGGACATCTTCTGGGGGTATGGTAGCGGCTTTTACAGGACATTCTTCCTGGGTTCTCAGCGTAGACATATCACCCAACAATCGTCTTGCCCTATCAGGGTACGTAGAATATTCATTATCCCACTCATGACGCCTAATTCAAGTTAGATCCGCCGACAAAACTATCAAAGTGTGGGACATCGCAGCACGAGCGGCTGTATCGACCGTACAAGATACCGGAGAAGTATGGTCTGTGTCGTGGAGACCTAAATTGACATCCGTTGGTGTGGGCGCCTTCGTCACTGGGGGCGAAGATGGTGTAGTGCGATGGTGGAGAGGCGCCGGCGGAGGAAGCACTTTTTAGCGTAGTTTGTATTACTATTCAAATCAAATGCTTTATCAAAGAAATTGATTATACGACTAGCTAGACAAAGATTCCTCGATAAGCAATGATACAAATATTACGAGTAACTGAGGACAACAACAGAGAAATAAATACATGCGTATCCTGTATCATAGGATTTATATGCCATGATTGGTTCTGTGGTGGTGGAGATATATACAAAACTGATGCGAATTTTAGCTGGGAAAGATGCTGGTTGGGTAATAACACGGATGACGGGTTTGGGGCGACAAAGAGAGAGAAGGAAGTAACAAACAAATGCCAAGACACGAAAGGACGTAACAATCACCCTGACGGTGTTGGGAAGGCCAATATTAGCACCAACGACGTCTCGTAATATCACAACACTTACCTATCTCAAACGTAGGCAATGTCAGTCTCTCACCAAGGGAATCCCTAGCAGAGTATACCGCCAGTTCACTATCGTGACTCCGCTGCTTCCTCTTGATGCTCGGTCTTTTCGACATTCTCAACTCTCCCATCTTGTCCTCCTTCAATAATTCAGTAGGGCTGGCACCTCTCTTCCCATGGGAAGATGAGCTGGCTGTTAATATATCGTTATAGACAAACACCGGACCAGCTGCCGGCACAGCATTGCTATGGGACGAGCCGCTCTGCTGACGGATCATCTTCTCAACGTGCTCTGCTCCCAATGCCTCTTTCTCCTCGTCGGCCACCATCAGAGCACCCTCAATGACGGCCGCATGTACAAAGACGTACTGCCTGAGACTCTGGCACAGACTCATTCGCTGTTCTCTCATATCTTGAACAACTTCCCACAATGGCTCGTCGCAGGAGCTCAACAAGCGTGGTGAGTCAGGCCTATGCATCGGACGGGGATCCTTGTAATCGACGTTTGTCGTCGACGTAGAAGCCACAGCAGAGAGCGGTCGTGTCGTAGAAGCTGAAGAGAGCTTGAGATTCGGCGTCGATTGCGCAACTAAGTCCTTGGCGTCCTTCACGTCGCTGCCGGACGGCGACAGGCTCCTTGAAGTGAAAGGGGACCCGTCCTTTGTCGAAACACTTGCTACTGGAGCCGACTGTGTCCGCGCGCGTGAAGTTTCCTCTTCCCCCAGCCGCGCGCTCAGTAGAATTTTGAAATCGACACCAGGAACCGAATTCGAACTTGGAAATGACTTCTTCGTTGTACCAACGACTCCATCCTTGCTACTCGGTTCGGAAGCTATCGTCGTGACAAAGGATGACGAGGTTGTGTATCCGCTACTTGTCGCATTAGGTGAAATCTCACCATCATTTTCCTTGCATTCGTTTTTCGGCCCGGTACGGGGGAAAAAGGAGGAGGATTCTTCGGAAGAGGAAGCGGTACTCAAACTAGCAGTTTCGAAGGATGACCTGCCTTCGGAATCGCCAACGTCGCGACTGTACGCACTGTCAATGTGCTCTAAATTTTCGGCCCATCGCCTTGTAGCTGTGTCGTCTCCTTCTGAATCTCGTTGTGGAATTGAGGTAGAAGGTGACAGTCCGTTGTCTATGACAGGAACGTGCAAAACGTCTCCTCCCTTGTTAGGCGGCATGGGCATGGTACGTTGGCCTGTCTCGTCCATCACGATATCGCCATCGCTGTCGGTACGTCCTTCGATTGCTTTATTTTCGGCCGTCTTGACCTGGTCCTTGACGGATTTTCGAATCTCTCGCCTGATTCCGTCCAGGACGGCGTCGACAGCGATAAAACCTCCAGTCCTTCCCACACCGGCACTGCAGTGCAAAAGAAGCGGCTGGATGCCCTTCCCGTGACGCGTAATGCCCGTACGCGAATCAACGTCCGATAGCTGATCTTCGGCATTTAATCCGTTGATATCGAGGCTATCCCCATGCCGCTCACTCTCCTCCATGCCCCTCCCTACCTCCTTGATGAGCTCTAGGACACCTCGAGGGTCATCGGGAACATTCATATCCGGCCATTCCAAATACTGATAATGGACGATTCGGCGCGGTTTGGAGTGTGGATATCCGGAGTGGGTAAGCAAAAAAGTCCGCTTGATGATTGGGTGAGTCTTCTCTTCTTCATCGGCACAGAAATTGAAAAAGCCTCCGTTTTGCTTGGATGGTATATTATCCCCACCGTCTTCTTTCCCCTCACGGCTGATCAATCGAAGGTGAAGGGAGCCGTAGGTACCGTCTTTCCAATAGCAGCTGCATTTCACAGTGGAGCCCTCGACTTCTCGGGTGAGCATGACGATAACATGAACGTTTTGCTGCCAAACAAGACTGTCGAGCTTGTTAGACATATGTATATAATTCATTGGAAACTAAGACCTACGTCCAAAAATCCACAAAAGTAGCTTCCAAGGGACCTTGCGTAGCTATGTATCGTCGGCGAGTACACAGCGGCTGTACGTAGGAAGCGTTCACATAATCGTCGGTATCCTCACAGCTGCACGACCGAGGTTTGGCCGGCATCAGGATGGGAGTAAAAGAGGAGGGTGTTAATACGGGTGAGGCATTGGAAGAGACTGCGGAATCCAAGGAAGGAGGGGGAGATATTGATTTATCGGAGTGCAGTCGGACTCTAGCGTGTTCAAAGGGCCAGATGTGACGATATCTATGACACCACCAATGAAAACGATGTAAATACTGTAAAAAGAAAATCATACCTATTCTTTGCACCTTTTTCTACACCTGCAGTAATACTGAAGGGGAACGGTTTGACAGGCACGGCCTTGCGTTCGCTGTGGTTTTGTACAAGAGATTCCCGCGAATGATGCTCCATAACTCCCATGAGTCTTCTCTGCTCAGCGAGTTCGATACGGTAAAACTGCATTGCTAGGGATTCCATGCTTTCCTCAACATCCGTCTCGAGGTCGGAAGTTGTTCGGAGGGCAATGTTGCGCAGCCATGCGAAAGGAAGATCAGTAATCCGCTGTTTTGACCGAGCAGTGAGCTTGAGCGGAATACGTTCTGTAATGCCATGAGAGAGCTCTATGTTTTGACGGATGGTATCGAAGAAAGGATTGAAGGGTTGATGAGGAAGTGATGGCATTGACATGCCCACTCGTAGAGACGAGGGAGACTGCCGTTTAGGTGCACGGAAGGCTGCTGTTGGCAAAAGATTGGGATTGAGAGATGTAGAAGGAGGAGCCGACGTAGTTGTAGGGTCAGGCACCAACGGGTGTTGGTCAATAAGCTCTCGTCGATCCCGCCATACAGATTGGAAGCCACCCTGCAGCCAACAGAGCTTGCCCGAGTATCCAGAGTTATCGTTGGCGAATTTCCTGAGAAGGCCGAGGATATTGGATGAGTCGGGCAGCGACGCAGAGTCAGCGTCGTACACAACGATTTGGGCCGATGTATTCCAACCAAGGAATCGTGAGCGTGAAGAGGAAGAAGAAAGCATCGATGCAAGCTTGTCCAAAGAAAACAAGGGGCGTTTTAGGAGCGTGGAAGGCACCGACAACGACAACGCATTGGGGAGACGAGCATTGCTAAACTGGGCGTGGGGCCGGATGTCAATGAACAAGACGGAAGGGGTATTGACGAGACCAGCAAGCTCGCTGTGTTGAACAGCATGGAAGCTGTTAGAGTGCAGCGTTGGCCTTGGTGTCGGTGTGGGCTGGGACGGCGAAGGGACAGCGACCGACGGAAGCCGTGCGGTGAAAGAGCCAAAGCTCGACGCTATGGCCTGTGCAAAGGTGTCGTTTTGAGTGAGTGCTACCGCCGAAGCGTCGTTGGCGGCGGAGAAAAAGTCCATGGAGGACGCCGTGGACAACGATGAGCAAGCTCACAAGAAGTGCGTGAGGGCGGAAAAGGCGGCTGGAAGGTACCTCAGATTAACCAGCTCCGACTCCGCATGTTCACACGATGACGTCAGTCGACACCACACCTTCTAGGCCCTGTATGACCCTGCACAGCCAGTTCTTGGCTCCCATAGTTGATCTCCGTCAACAGCCCAGTATATCAGCGCTAGCGACTGGACCATCTCTTACTTTTTAGACTCTAATCGAATACTAGTGATTTTCTTCAATGGGCTTAGGTGCGATCAACAGTGACGACGGTCCCGGACGCACGCGGATAAGCCGAACAAAAAATTAAGATTCACACCGAATAAACGTACTAGCAAGTTTCAACGGAATGGCACCGTGTCGGCCATCGCTGTCTTCAGGTCGCTCAGCGAGGCAGCGGTGGAGCACTAGGTCCACCTGTACATCCTCGGACCCAAAAAAAACTCAGGCCGCCACTCAGGGCCCTGGCTTCTCAACTTATGCAAGGCAAGCATTGCTTCTCTTCCTCCGATAATGATAATGGTGATGCTCTTTCGGGGTTTCGGCAAACCGAAACAATGTAAAATGTCGTCATAATATTCCTATATCGCGGTATCTGGTAAGACAAAGCTCTGCGGAGGACTAGAGCCATCTCCTCGTTTTCTCCAAAGTAGTCCTCCTTGATTCGAATTCGCGTCCATGTGCATGGGAACGCGACCTTGGCCCAAATCAACCCTGGAACACCTTCTCTTCTGATATACAACCGAATCACGGAGACTTTCCACGCCACGCAACATACAGGGATCGCAAACCTCCGTAATGGCCGTGACCTGTTAATAAACGATCTAATGGCATCTACTTAGAACGAATATGGCTCAAATCGACGAAGACACTTCGGTTCCGGTCTCTCCCATCCGTCATCTATGCCTTCATCGTCCATCACAATGATATGGTGCCTGCCGGGCTGCTTACGCTATTCTGGCCCTTCCCCACCTCCAGGAAATCCAGGAAACGTGCGTCCAAAGAAAGGCCAGGTCGGAAGATAACAAATTTCCTTAAACACAGATATTAAATTTTCACCGCGGTCTAGATAACCAACGTCGCATACCTCAGGCCCACAAGCAGGTCTACACTTCACCCAAACACTCCAATCCAACCACCCCATCAGCGTGTCAAGCTGTATTCTCCATTCCGAGAGAACACTCTCCGCCTCTTTGGCATGATCCACAGAATACGGAAGCATGTCATCAAATCCGCTCAAGACACCTTTAGCCCACATCCGTGTTATGACGCGACATATCTCGCGATTGGTTTCCATCACCGCACCGAGTATGAAATGCTCTGATTCGGTCAATTTAGAAGTCAGAACTGGGGAAGAAACAATGTACAATGTATGTGACGTCGCGCAGAGCTTGTAGATCGGAACCGCCCAGGAGTAGATCATTGACGCCGCTTTCGGAACCGAAGGAGCGACAGAGTGAAGCAAGTACGGCTGCAGCATAACTCGTAATTGGGTCTGTACCTTTTTAGCCATCTGTACCTTGTTCTCTGACGAGGTGATGTTAAGTAGGTACTGCACCATCTCGAATCTATCTTGATAACGTTCAACTACCACTTGTACCAAAGTCTTCCAATCAACACCGCTGCCGCCCCCATGGGGAGTTTGCACCGCTGTTTCCAATCTATTCAGGGCCCTCTGAATGTCAGATTGAGAAGCTCCTCCAATATGATGGTAAAGCCTCTCTTGTCCAAAGCGGTGGGAAATCAAGCTCGGAGCGGTAGATGTACCATAGAAAGATACCATGCGTGCTAGATCGAGTTGTATGCGTGTATCCCCAGGATAGCGATTATGCCACGACCCCGCGTGAAGGACCTCAAAGTGGCTTAGGGTAACTGACGGAGAGAAAATTGGACGCCTTCTAGGCTGAGGAATTGCCTCAAAATGCTGGGGACCTCGGTGTGGGGGCGGAGGAAATTGGGGATTATCGGCGCTCAGCTGCAAGAACGAAAGCACTTCGACACCGGCGGCAAAATCGCAGAGCATAATTTCGCTGGAGAAGAAAATCAGGGACTCGCAAGAATTAGAGGTCACGATGGCCTACAAGTCCATTTCCATCCTTAAAAAACGTGATTTTATTATGGCATCAAGACAAGATGAATAGGAAGCATACCTGAGAAAGCCATCGACGCCAAACCTCTGTCCCCATGTACAAAGATCGGCAATCCGTTTATACTCTTCCCTGATGTTTTCGGGAGCAATGCGGCCCCACGCCACGATATCTTGAGTCTCTAAAGGACCATTCACCAATTTCGCGGCCCCACTTCCATCAAAATATACGACATTGAGCACACGTGTGACTACCAGAGTCAACTGCCAGCATCCGGTCGTTACATTCCCGTGACAAAATACGTATGAATGTTCGGGATCTGTAGCGACCCATTGTGGTTCGGTCGGGACGTTGGAATCGGCACGGCCATGATAGAGGAGCGTCCCAACGGATATAGTTCCAGGAACCAGACTATGACCTGTGATATACAATTGAAACGGGATTTTAGCCAGTAGACCATGTTTTACTTACCATTACGATAGCGCGTGTTAGGCCAGTGCTGGAGGAAGGAGTTAACGGTGTCAAATACGAGATGCCCTGTAGCATTTATATTAGGCTGAGAATCCAAATCCCAGTCATTTGGCTTTGACTGAAAAGGGAACTGGGTGGCCAAGACACATCCTGCCGATGCAAGGAGGCGCACCAATAGATAGTAAAACATAGAGCACGTTGGAGAAAGACATCTTTTATCTCGCAGCACTTGTAAGAATGCGTGCAACTGCGCAGTTCAGGACCGGCGGCCGTCTAGATATTGCCGACTGTCGGAACCTGCCGAAAGAGCAGGACATGGTCGTAGATAGTCGTACACCGCAGAGGACGGTATCTTGGTGGGAATAGCAGTCAAAACACCTTTCTCCGTAATACAGATAAGTACTTGGCGTATCATATCGAATCACTGGTGGTTCAATCTAACGTTAATGTCAATAGAAATGAGACTGTAATCTAAACTAAGAAGACTCGATGAACACAAGGCACGAACCAATGTGTCTTTTGGGTAAGGTTTAGATGTTGGATAGATTCAGAAGACCTTAGGGCAAAATTGCCGCTCAGGAAACAGGCTTGAAGTCATATGCTATTAAAAAAGCGACCTAGACCACAATCCACACCGTGTCAGCAGGACGAGGTGATGAATGGGGCCCAATTTTAACCAACTCTAGTCGCGTAAAGGGCGCGAAGTATAAGAACAATATATTACGCACCCTTATAGAATGAGAGCTATTTTCGCCACGGGTCAGCAGGCTTGTATGAAACATGCATGAGCGTCAGCGAATTAGCACACCCTGGCGTTCTGAATTGATTCATTCGGTTGCATGCATGAACGGCAATTCAAAGCGATGAGAGCAGGGAAGAATATTGAGCCGGAATAGATTACAGGGTATCAACGAGCATGACAGGAATCTCTCAGGACTTAACAGGCCACGAGGTGAAAAATCCTACGACAGTGAGAGTGCGCGAGCTCGAGCTTGAACTTGTGTGACGCAGGTCTTTGGGGTAGCCGAGGTGCCGTTCACTCGGAACTGCCCTTGGGCGCGGCATTCGGCAACTGTTACGTAATATTCCCACGAATGGTGCCTGCCGGCTCCCGTTTGACCGACCTTTAATAGCCTTGCACCATCACAGATCTACTGGCCCTCCTTTCCCCACGATCCTTGCCAGGTCGTCTCCCAACACCGCACAAGCCATGGTACGCCGCTTTGTCGTATATTAGGACACACTAGCTGATGGGATCAATGCAAAGGTATTCGTGAATAACAAGAAATTCGCATGGTACGTCCAATCCTTCTCGGCGCTTCCTCTCATCTTGTCCAACCCTCTACCGCAGCGAATCATGCATTAAGGGACACCGCTCTTCGTCTTGCCATCATACCGATAGGCCTCTTTTCGAGATCAAGAAAAAAGGCCGTCCAGTGTCACAATGCGAGAGCTGCCGTCAGCTACGACAGTCGAGACGTGTGCATTCAAAGTGCAATTGCAACAATAAGGATGAAGCTGGGCCTAGCCAACCCGTTGCTGGATACACGAAATGTGTGTATTTGCTTCTTGAGCAATATTTCTGTATTTAACAAGATTCATAGCTCGCCGATTCATTCCCATCGTTCCTGCTCTACCCAATGGTCTGAAGGACGTCCTGCAAGCATCTCCGTCTATTGCATCCAAGCCTCCTGATGCACGGCAACTAGGTGACTACTTACTCCACGTAGAACCGCGTTCGATGTCTTACACCTCTTGTAGTGGATTCACTTTTGAACCCCTGCACTTGTAAGAGTGTATGGAAGTGCAAATGCCGAAACTCGGACTCATCTCAAGTCAATGATGATGAACACGCCGGGCTCACTGCACTCGCCCGCGCTGCTGAATTGTTTTCTCAAGAGCCGATAGTCGCATCATCTTCATCTTCCCTTCCCTCACCTCCACCTCCAGCTAGGAAGGTTAGTGCGAAACCAAGAGTAATAACAAGGCCCAACAGCCCACAGCACAAACGCCCTAGACACGTCCATGTGGATCCACCCAGGCTGGAACTTCCGCCGATCCATATTCCAGAATTCCAGGGCGTCGACGTTCCTACATTTGCGACTATGCCGCCTTTGAGCGAAATCACATCCCTTGTTGGCTCTGGGTGCACCTGTGGTGTTGCCTGCAACTGCCCAGGGTGTACAGAGCACCGCGGTTCTGAAAACGTTAACAAGGAACATGGTTTATGCGGTGAAGAAGCCTGTGGTCATTGTGTCGATAATCGGAGTGGGATCGCCCTTCCTGGGCTCGACGCAGGGCCGAGTTACCTTCATCAATTCTTTGCACGCGCTGCTGCTCTTCCAGCCCCACCGACTACCCGCAAGGGCGTGCAGATAGATCCCATGGACCTCACTGTTTATCCATCAGCGTCCCTGGAAAACGGCGGCCCATTTGGATTCATCAAGCTGCCGAAGCTAGAATGTTGCGGCGGCCAGTGTGGATGCCCCAATGGACGGTGTGGGTGTGGAAAAGCTTGTGACGGATGTTGCACTGAACACGGTGGAGAGTCAGCGGAAGCAGAAACGACGACGGTGGTGGCGAGCCCTCCAGAACCGGCAGCACCCGTCACCGAGGAGGTCCCTGTTCCAGTTGCAAAGTCGTGCTGCTGTGGCGGAAAATAGCATCGGTGATTCCACGCTTCGAAGTCTCCATTATGCTGACTTTCCATCGCTTCATCTCTGTTACTTGAATAATCTATGTTGGCATTTATGACGATATTATTTGGGCTTGTGATGAACCGTGCAGATATAATTCTGTTGTACCATTACAATTGACGAAATCATTCTGACCTCACTTCCATCGTTCATGCATCACGTTTCAGTCCAAAATATGTAAACCAATTGTTGTACTTATCAGAATACAATCCAATCCGCTCAGAATGTGTGTTGCCTGTTATTGAAGGTATATGTTGCAAAGAGCGTGCGATACATACAGAAATACATGAAAATCCAGCAGCATAGCCATGAGAGGGGGGTCAATGTGTGTATTCAAACCCTAATTTAGCGCTGTCAGCTGTTGCATATAGAGAAGAGTTGATGTAACGTACGTGTCATCTAGAGAGCCCCATGAAGAAATGTTTGTCAGTAAGCGATTGCTTCGTATCGTTCGTTGATCATTTACCATCGTAGTGGAATTGTGTCTGAAATGGCAGTCTTTAGGCTACTACATGTACAGTGCTATAATTGTAGTAGCCACGCACCTTCTTCGGGTTCTCAGGTGCATGACGCACGTAACGGTCGTTATCTGGCGGACTAGGGAGGAAAGTCATTCAATTATCAAAGGAGATGATGGGGTATGCTGATAAGCCTACCGTTCCTTCTTCTATGTGACAGGATAAGTGAACATCGTCAGAAACAGGAGTTGTAGACTTACCTTGCAAGACGCAAGCATGCTCTGTAATGTTACGCACACAGCTATGACACTAAGGACGGGTGACCACTCGTTTCCAAGTATTGACGCGCAAATCTGTGGCGAATACCGTGAGAATCACTGATGGAACTAAAAGAAAGAATGGACACACATGTCCGTTAGAGTATACATGCTAGAGAAACTGCACTTAGTAACGGATACAGATGCTTAACAGGGAGCGAAGGTCGATACCCACAGGGTGCACAGGGGATGTCTTTCCATCGGTGACGACAAACTGGACAGCTGGAGATGATATTGGGTAGTGCTTATCGAACCGGAAAAGCAGAGTGAAAACCTCGCCCTAGACGAAAGGTCTGAATATTGGTCGATCCACTACCCGAGACGATGGGTACGGTAACGGACCTGGTAGAGCGACTCTCCCATGACCTCTATCGTGAACTGCCATGCCGCAAAGTCCTCTGCTTGTAGGAGATTTATGCCTACATATCCAAGTCCCTTCAGTATTTGAACCGGAATAATGAATACATCAGGCTGCATACCAACTGGACAACCCTCGGTGTTGATTTCGTGCAGCTCTTTCGCCAATCTTCTAGAAGAGATGGAAGCCATAGGGTCAGCCACAGAGAAGAAAAGAGATCAAGGTGGAAGGTGAGGATGAGCGCAGCTTCGAGCAGCCACCAATCAGTTCCGACGAGGCATATATTAAGGCCCTAGCCAAATAACATCAAACAGAATTCGCCTTTATAAGCGAAAAAATCCTCCACTTTTACTCTTTGTCAACGGTCACAAATGACCATTGTCTCCTCGCTTATAGAGTCACTTGTATTCCATCTATCAGGGACGTACAAGCGCTCGCGGGGATGCAGAGTAGACTTAGTCTTGTTCAGCCAAACTGGAGGATGCAGCTCTGGAGCATTCTGCGTGGTTGGGTAGGGTACAAAATTTTGCGGTTTTCTATATGTTGGTAAATTTAGCTAGGGTTTTAATAGAATATTCTCAAACTTTATCCTAGTCATCCCCAAATTCTCGATGCTAGTGCTTTTTGCGCTATTCCCTTCCATTGCAAGTGACCATAAATTTTGACGACATGAACCTGAAGTTGGAGATGTCGCCACCAGGACCAGCCGGGTCGGATATCTTTTTTTTTTTTTTTTTTTTTTTTTTGTATTCTGCATTTGGTTAACCGCAACAAGTAAACTAACTACTAAGACGCGGTGGAGGTATCAGCCCGCAGGTCTCTCCTTCCCTCTTGTGCCAATCCCTCCGTTCCTTCATTTCGTTTCGTCTGGGTTGTCAACGTGTGATGTGTAGTAGAGTAACGAACTTCAAGGTTATTTTTATGCCCACTGATGGGTCATTTGATTCCTTTCTACTGCGGTTGGCCGGGGCCGTGTGGGGTACTGTGAGCGATTCGTGCCTGTGATGATCTTTGGGGTCGACTGCGGAGCGGCTGTTGAGGGGAGATTATCCGTGCTCGTCCTCGGAATCGCCTTCTCCTCTCCACCATGTATCTTCCTCTTCCTCCTCCATCTCTGGTACCGTCTGTGCGTTTCGTGGTTCTCCTGACCTGGTGAATGCACCTGACTCCTCAATGAATTCGCTCAGTGCTGCTATTCCCTCCTTGGTGCCTAGGATATCTGGCATGTACACGGATTGTGATACTCTTCGGAGTATGTCCCTTTGGGTCTCGTAGCGGGGGCACTCGCGAATGATGTGCTCTCGTGTCTGGAATGGCTCGCCGCAAGGGCAGTCAACGTTCTCACTTGGCACAAATTGTGAGTAGTACTCGCCTATGTATCCATGACCTGTCCTGCATTGCAGGAGGCGTCCATATACTTCTCTTCTCCCTGCAAGCTCCAGGAAGTGCGGTGTTGGTCTCAGTGATGGTGGGAACCTGTTGGCTGTCGCATAGCGGCCACGTTTGGGACTAGCTTCCCATGTTGCCCTCCACTTCTCTGTCGTTTTTGCCTTTGCCTCTCGCCTCGCATTTGCTCTTGTTCTACCTGTCATGCCTGCTGACTTTTCTGCCCCTCTTTTTGCTAGGTAGTCTGCTCTTTCATTCCCTAGTATGTCCTTATGCCCAGGGCTCCACGAGATCTCCACCGTGTGTCCCGGATCATCATTGAGGAACTGACGTATGCGTTGGTGGAACACTATGGCAAACGTCTGGCCGGATTTCGGAAGCGGGTCAAAGATCCCCTCGATTGCTGAGGTGTTGTCGGCAAAGAAATGTATGTGCTTGACCTCCTCATCCCTTTTCGCATGGTTCGTTGCTTTCATTGCTCCCATCGCAAGGGCTGCCATCTCTCCATCGTAGACTTCCGCTTTCTCCCCCAGTCCCATGCTGATCTCGAAGGTGGGTGTCCCGTCTCTGTATCCCACAATTCCTGCTCCTACCCGGTTTTTCCCTTGAATTTCTCGCTGTGACCCATCTGTGTAGACTAGTATGTGGTCACGAGTCTGCAGTCGTCGTACATATCTGTTGTGTTCTTTTGCTGCTTCATCTTTTGGCCGGCCTTCTGTCCCACTGATGATCAGTCTTTCCCCATAGTCCTGTTCCGTACGTCGCCAAGGGGCTGCAAGATCTGAGAATGGGTGTAGGCGTTCATCGTTTGGGTCCGTGAGCAGTGCGACTTGCTGTAGCTGGGTCGTCTTTTTGGTCTCGGCTACCGCCCTGGATGCCCTGCGTGTTGGGGGTCGGATATCGATGCCGAGGTCGATTTTGACAATCTCCCCTCAGTGCGTTGCGTCTGCTCCATCAGTTCTCATGTTCACGTCTGTTGTGGTGCATTAGTGGAAGAGTGGGAGCGCCTTTTTATGACTCCGTAACCGGCATAAAAGAAAGCATGCAAAACACAGGACCGTCCTGAGTCCTATCAGGCTCGCTCAAAGTTGTTTATCTTCTGAGATCACTCGTATTCATTTGTTGGCATGCTCGGTTGCCTGAGACATCTGGCAACATGTCAAAGCCCCAAGCCCTGTGGTTTGAAGACAGCGCCGCATACCACGTCATGGTACGTTGTACTTATCTATCATCATTGGATTGGAACGCATCTGACCCTGTATCCACTCTCA
This sequence comes from Armillaria luteobubalina, assembly GCA_030435615.1. NCBI lineage: Eukaryota > Fungi > Basidiomycota > Agaricomycetes > Agaricales > Physalacriaceae > Armillaria > Armillaria luteobubalina. Next base: position 2,428,389 of record JAUEPU010000001.1, read on the forward strand.
GCCCACACTACGTGACATGAAAGCAAGGTGTCTTCCAGCAGAAGATATTACGGGAACACGGCCCTTCTTTCGAAGTGCCTGAAAATGAAACAAGATCAAGTTAAGACTGACGGTGAAGAGGAGGATGCAGAGTGACGCGGCATCAGGAGAACCCGTATTCGATAACAAGTGAGCTGTAGATTATCAGTAGTACCGCAATCTATCTGATCTTTCTCATCACACTACTAGTGCCAGTTCCAATGATCTGCACATGCCCTTCCAGATATCTTCTCGAAGTCAACGGACAATATTTCAGCCATTTTGAAACACCCGAATCCTTGTGTTTTATCCCTCGCAGGTGAATTTGCGGAAGACTCGGTTTAAGTATACAGACTTGGTACATACTCTCGTCACATAAGGTGAGTATGAAAGTACCATAAGTAACGTAGGTGTAGTTTTCATCGATCGCATTATAGAGTAGTGCACGTACAAGTATATGAATGGTAGCGGATAAGAGTAAAGTCAGGCAGAAAGTAAAGCAGAGAGCTGTATGACGTCCAAGTCACTTCGGTCAGATCATTTCATGACACTATTCCCTTGCTTGATACTTAATGGCAAGCATATCTTCCTCTCTTACTTGGTCCTCCCCCTCCCCTCGTACTCGCCGATCTCTTCTTGGGCACCGACGCCGTCTTTGGCACGGTCAAGCTCACATAGCCAACCTTCTTACACTCCGCATCAAACGCCTCCACGAGCTCATTGAAATCCACATCTACCATGCTCCCAAAAAGCGGGTGGCTTGTGCTCCATCTGCCCGCCGTCAGCCTCGGTGACGTGATTCCAAATGCCATACGTGCGAGCAAACGAGGATCGTCCCGTTCCGGACACGCGTTGAGGATAGCCCGGACCTGGGAAGGGTCTGCAATGGTTTTAGCGTCTTGCTTGAAGACGATGCCGGTTCTGGTTTTGCAGAACGTGCAGTGACCACAGCGCCCTTTGGGGACGGCGTCACCATGACCAAAGTAGGCGGCGAGGGACTGAGCCAGGCCTAGCAGAGAGATTAAATGGAGGATAAGACAAAGCAAAGTCTGACGAACATTCTGGCTTGGTGGCGAACTCGATCACCTCTTGAAGTTTTCGTATACCCTCTTCCTCGCGGTCTACCATCCCAGCGTGGATGTTCTGAGCTATTTGTGAGATCTTGGACAGCTCCGCAGGCAAAGGAGTCACAATGCGATAACGCTGAAAAGGGTCCGCATTAACCATACCGCACAAGAAGCATTGTTAGATTTACCATTCGAACTTGCGACGGCTTGGTCGAAATGTATTCTGTTGAAATGGTCAGTCTATTTAGACCCAACCGTAGGAGAAAACATCGCGTACGTCCAATCTCCCACATGGATATCTGTCGCGCCAACAACTCTCTAGATAATCCGCATTGTTCGGCTGCTTCTACCATATTGATCTGAAAACGAGAACCCATTAGTGCTTAGTCCCATAGCTAATCGGACAGACTGTACTTGGAACCCGCTTGCTTTGGACCGCCAATTAGCTCTAACAGCTTTAGCTGCCTTGGACGAGTCCATCTTCACTTCCTTCATACCCTCCGCATCGCGGAAAGTGATGTCATAGATTTCATAGAACGGCGTCACCGCCCGAATGTACTTGTGCTGGAGTTCCAGCTGGGCATAGCATAACCCAAGAATCGAGGTCTGACGGTGGTTACAACAAGTGTACAATCGGCCAGGTCAACAAAGCCTACCTTCATGTCATACCTAAAACCATGATTAATGAATGATGTGCCAATAATTAAGTGAAAAAGACGGACGACTTGGATTGTTGGTAGTGATTGAAATCAAGAGTCCCGTCTGTCGAGGGACTCTTGAGAGCCACCTCTTGCATCCAGAGCTCCAGAGATGTCTTGCTGCAGGTATCTCCCCTAGAAAACCCTTCAAGGACTGGGACGTCAGGCGCAGACAAGAACAACAAGCAAGTGGACGGAAGGCCATCGCGACCAGCTCTCCCCACTTCTTGGCTATAGTTCTCCAACGTCTTTGGCATGTAGAGATGCACAACCTGCGTAAAATGTCATTGGAGGTATGTTAAGACGATGGAATGTGACCCGCCTGCCGAATATTGGCTGCTCATAATATCAGTCCAAAGATCACAAGAAGAAGGGGACCCGTACCTTTATCTATTCCCATACCGAAAGCGATAGTAGCACACACGATTCCTTTTTCAGAAGCCATAAATTCCTGTTGTATACGGGCTCGCTGTTCATTTGGGAGTCCCGCATGATAGACTAGAGCCTCTATTTTTTGCCGATTGAGCGCATCAGCGACATCCTGAGCCTGCTTTTGCAGCGTCACGTAGATAATAGCTGGTCCAGTCCTCCTCTTGAGGAACGGAACGAGACGCTCCATCTTCTGAGCAAAGTTATCGGCGACGTCAACCTGGAAGGAGAGGCTAGAGAATATCAAGTCAATACGCGCCAGCATACTAGCGCAAATGAATACTTCGGACGGTATACTGGCGTGTCGAATAGTCCAGCTTTGGGGTCAATACAGAATTGTTCACAGATGTCTTCGGCCACGTTCGGTGTTGCCGTTGCTGTAAGGCATAGAACGCGCTCAACATCCATCTCTTCGGCGAAGCGTGCAACCTTGAGGTATTCAGGTCGGAAACTCAAACCCCACTGGAAATAAGTCAACAACTGTAAGATTACATCCGTAGTACAACTCACTTGAGACACGCAATGCGACTCATCCACAGCAAGCAACGATATTTTTACATGCTTCATCATCTCCAGAAAGCCCTCGTTATTGAGCCTACATCGAATCGTTTAGAAATGTGGACATAAAAAAGCAGGGAGCTCACCTCTCTGGAGCGACATATAAAAGCTTGATCTTGTTCGCAATAACGTCGTGTTTCACCACTCTTGCCGCCTCCGCGTCCAGCGTGCTATCAAGATTGGCTGCTTTAACGCCGCGTTTGCGAAGTGCGTCTACTTGGTCCTTCATCAGCGCAATCAGAGGTGATATCACCAGCGTCAATCCCTGTGAATGACGCGTAAAATGACTCCATTCCTTGCCGCTGACTAGTCTCACTCACGTCTAGACAGAGCGCTGGGACTTGATAGGTTAGGGACTTCCCTCCACCGGTCGGAAAGAGTACCAAAGCATTCCCATTTTCGACAAGAAGACGATGAATCACCTAGAGTGTAGAAAGGTTAGGTTCATTGCCAACTGGTGAATAGCAGGATAGGGGCTGGATTGGGAACGTACAGCTTCCTGGGACAATCGAAAAGAAGAATGACCGAAAACGCCTTTCAAAACCTTGTGTGCTTCATCAATAGGTGCCATTGAGAGAAATCTTACGCGACCAAAGCGTAATGGTGGGAATGGTGAGAGTCACGTTATTTACACGGTCGGTCTTTGTTTGTTTCGGATATCAAGCGGCACCTTTGTACTGCGGACCCGGCCGTACCTCAGTGAAACATTTTGTCTAAGACTACATCTGCAGGGCAAGTGATCAAACTTCCTACTGTTCAGTGCTGCCGAAATCATTTTCGATGAGTATTTCTTTGCTTAGTTTCTCGAACTTTGACCTGAGCTCTGCATTATAGTAAGTACTCGGAGCCTCTCGAGGATGATTGTTCGTTCCTGTCCTTAGGAATAGCGACAAGCCTCCAGGGACGTCGATTTCGCGCAATGTATCCATTGCGGGTACTTAACATGGCCGAAAGTTGTATGTGCTGTGAAGGGTCCGAATCTTCCATGACAACGTATACGTCTAGGCGTGTGTCCCCCAGTGTACCCCCAGGAATCCTAGACAGGTGCCAGTGGTAGCGAACACAGATAAGAATATCACAGAACTGCGGATGTGGCGCATTTGAACACAAAAGCAATACATGGAACGAGAGGAAACAGAATTTCGAAACCAGTGACGTTTGGTAGGTAGAGGAGAGTGCGATACACCCATTTCACTGCTGTTTCCATTGAAGTTTGCTGGAGGTCGATGAAGGTTGTTGATGTATATGTCCTGGGAAGCGATAGAGCCGAGCCTGGGCAAGTTATCATGAAGGACGTTTGGGTGTAAGACGGCATTTTAGAGCGCGAAACCTTGTGCAATTATCTCGACAAACACCGGAAGAAACGTAGTCATAGTGAAAGAAGACCACGACCGGCGATGCAAGTCCCCGCTCGGCAATGTGTTTCAAATTCTGGGCTCTTCGGCAATTTAAATAAATTCCTGTGAGTCTCAGCATTCGCCACCACTGTAATCATTCCTACATTGGTCAAGGCTTGTCGTTGCACGTCCACATTCACCTCCACCAATATCTGCCCCAAACACGTCGTCTATGCTGCCGTCCCAATTTGAGCCCAAGATTCTTCTCGACATTTCGGCCTTCTCGAAATTTAGTTCTACTTTCGACGAGCCACGTTATCCTGAAACAACGCTAGGCTAGTATGTACAATTGATACTACGCTACTTTTCCACTAAGCAGCCATCCAGGTAGTCAAGGGTCTCGCAGCAAGGGGATGTTGACATGAACATTCCCGGTGCACAGATTGAAGATTGCAGCTCACAGACGAGGTATACGAGGACGTCTCAGTGACAAGCAGGGCAACACATCCATCTGATCTGTATTGACTTCCCCCGGATCCTGTCAAGGCTACTCAAGATGTACTCGATATTCTAGCTGTACATGCACAGTCTGGCCATAGTCCATACTTCCTGCCACGATAAGCGCGTCGTTCACACTACCGCGCGAAGTGGTCATTCCCGTGCGATGCCCAACGACTTCATAGTGCGCAGGAATGGGACTGAGTGATATAAGGCTTGGTACGCTCTACACAGCCGAGCTGGCCAATGACGATAGAGGACTCAAGGACACTTGAAGAACTTGTGGTCTAGTACATACAGAAGCTCCACGGATGGACTATCTCGTTGACCCCCAGGCAGGTCGGAGGGAAAAGGATCGATTGCCGCACGCTACTCAAAGGAGGGAAAGGTCCGCATCGATGATGGGTGTTTGTTGGTATCGGCTCCACGCGCCGGAAATATCAGAACAATGCATCACGATTCATTCTATCTCTTTCATTATCATGAGTTCCTTGCTTTCCCTCCCCTTCACGTGTGTTTTGTCACGTCCCTCCTGCATCAAGTTCAAGGAACGAGTCAATCTCAGGAATGAACGGAGACAGAGGGTCGTCATGCAGAGACCGTTTCATGGTTTCCTACCTGCTTGTGTATAGTCTGCAGTCGCTGATCTTATTGAATGTTCTCTTAACTTCCCCTCCTGCGTGTACGGTCCTTCTGCTCATCGACACAGCCAAACTACATGGGACAAGGTATGTTCTCTTGCTTCCGAGTGCTATGTAATCCGCAATCTGATGACGTTGGCATATCTAGTGGTTCCCAAAGTCTGTATTCATATAAGGATCCCTGCCTTTCACGCGTTAACCTTACAAAGGCCAAATTCTGATGTCGAGCCCCACTCTATTTGCCCTATCTTCCTGATTCTCGTCCATATATCTCGTCTTACTCGCCACACGTCATTGTTGTCCACCGCAATATCGACATACGAACATGATTACAAATGTGCAACAGTACCCATTAGGGCGACCCCATTCAAGAGTCTGATGATGATGGCAACGGCGACGTAGTGTGGTGGGACATGGAGTTGTGTTTCGAAAATAAAGACGAGTGCTGGGTATGTCTTCTTTCCTTGATTTGTTTCCTCTTGCTGATCAAGCTTTGCTTTAGATTTTTGCCTTCCATTCGATCATGAACGCAGGTTTAGAGCATGACGACTCAGTCTCTTAGCATAAAAGTCTGCCTTGAGATGTCTAACAGTAGATCTCATGGATTTGGGAGAAGAGGGACCGCTATATAACCACCAATATCAGTTATTTCGTCCCGAACCGCTGAGTAACCCGCCTCTGGAGCCTCAGGATACTGTCTCCCTGCGATGGCCAGGTATTTATCTTGCGCCTGACATTGCGAATTATTAGCCAATTTTTGCCTTATAGAGCCCATACCGCGTTATCCATCTGACAGCCAATATGTCTCGTCAATGCTGCTACTTTCCCATGCTCGCTACACACCGTCTAGCAGAGATCCATGAAGAGTTAGGGTCTTTCTCGTCAGGGAGGCACGATGTATTCCCTGGCCCTGCTGGGATAACTATTCACCTCTCGACGAGGTAGTTCACTCTCACACATACCAGACGACTGTACTAAGCGCCTTCTCCGAGAATTCCTCATGGCACGATGGAAGACAGCCAGGAAAGACGAAGCGGGGGACCATGACGGGAGTTAGAGTGGTTAATCTTCGAACGGCCAGGGAGACGCGCCGTTCTCGACAGACTACTACCACGGATCTGGTAGTGTATCCTCGTGTACAGCAAATAGCCGAGCCATGCTGTATGCCTTCTTTTTCCACGTTTATGCTGAAATAACAACAATCTAGAAACCAATGCGTATGTCAAAATAAAGGAGCTTGGCGCAGCACTTATCATGGCTATCGTGCTTGATATCAGTATAAGATGGACCTGCAAGCGTGACGAGCATGTCCCGTAGTCACAATGAAAGGTAATCTGCTCGAAGAGTATGGAGTGAAGACACACGTTACGGAGTTTCAAATTCTTGTGAGTCTCAGCATTCGCCATATCGGGGAGTGGTAGGAGGCGAGTCAGACGCGTGAAGAAGGCATGGCTCGGCATATTGGCCATCTCTGGGAATGGACCCGGGCTACTCGAGCGAGGGAACGTGGACATCGTGTTTTGGCTATATTTGGAGTCTGCGGACAACTTTTCCCTCTCTTACTAATATGTCTTTGTGCTTCGGTGCACCCTCTATGCCCTATCATATCCTACGACACCTATATCATTTGCTACGAAAGAATCTTTATCTCGTTCGTTCACCCTGTTATCTATATAATAATACAGCTGTGTCTATATAATAATACAGCTGTGAGGCACCCAATCATATTTGATTATGTAAAATTAGCGGACTTTCAAATCTCCACCTCTCTTCTGTACGCACTGCCACGACCGGCTATTGTGTGACCGGTCCTGCCAGCACTGCCACAACTGGGACCTGCCTTTTCCGGCATCTGGCTCTTTCCAACACCAAGGGAGGAAAAATGTTGGTATGCAGACCATTGCAGAAGCTGTTTGTGCTTAGGAAAAATTGTATTAAAATGTACTTTCATAATATTAGCTATTATTTTGAAGGATGGTTGAACAAGTAACTCCTGCAATGACACAATATGCAGCATTAAGCATTTGAAAAGGGACATTAGGGGCCTTAGGGCTGCATGCCATAACTATATTGTACAAGAAAACAGTATCCATGAGTGTCCATAGCCATGTCAATTCATTTGTAGCTGCTTACCAAGTACCAACAAATATGGCATTTATATTACCATCACAACTGTATACAGTTCAAAGCCATTAATCTTCATCAAGGGCTATAAGGTTTATGGAGAGGGTGTGAAGCCCTAAGGGACATATCTGTCAGAGCTTCTTTGTCAAAATGCTACTATTATTTAGGATGATATTCTAATACAGAATTGCTCTGACATTGAAACTGTTGAACATGTCAGAATAGAAACAGCTATAAGAATGTAGCATAAGAAATATGTAAGGGATAGAAAATAGGGTGGTATACACACCTCAGTCAGCCATGTAGTCATTGTGAACAGCTGAGGTGCAGTAAGGGGGAAATAGGTAGATATAGGTGGATACTATGTATAGGAGAAATAATCTAAATATAGTAAGTAGTTCAGTCAAATATATGAAACATTGGTACCATGGGGTATGCAGGATAGGCTGAATATCTGACAGAACACACTCTATGTAATATTCATGACAGATATTCAGCCTATCCTGAACTCACAGCCTATTCTGACATACCAATGTTTCATTTATTTGATCAAACATACTCACTGTTAGACCCGAACCTCACGTGATCCAAACAAGAGTAAACTCGGGCTGCCTTGTGTTCGGACAACCACCTGAGAGTCTCGTAGAGTTCGGATGCAAGTGAAGAGATCGGACTAAGTTCTTAGCCAAGCGAGTTAAGAGAGAAGTTCGGTATTAATAAACTTTAGCTCGAAGCTGGGGTATTACAGTGAGAGCTACCTACTTATATATGAAAACTGTAGTACTAATAATAGCTACAACACATGAAGACAATACGGTTGTCGTGCTGGAAGCGCGAGCCGTAGTTATCAGCTACTTGGCTTAAGCCATCCGGTTATGGTTTATATGATCATGTGGGGTCGGGGATGACTCAGTCTTCTGATAATTAAGAAAGAAAATGAATAAGTGGAGAAAATCGTAACATTACCCTCTTGTTAAGGCAGTCGTCCCGACTGCCATTAGGGCTCTTCCATCTCTTCCAGTTCTTCCTTCAGTGCTCTCCAGTAGTCCTGAATATACTCTATCCATGCTTCTCCATCCGGGTTTTGAACTTGAATCCTTTTTCCATTGTTTCGTTCGACTGTGTAAAAGTAATTCCATGTTCCGTCTCCTATTTCCTTGTACTCATGTCCCACGATTTCTTTTATCGCTTTGGGGTTTACGATCACCTTGGCCGTTACTGTTCTTCCATGTTCTGCTTGGCTCTGCTGGTAATCTTCTATCGCTTCTTGGGCGTTCTCCATGTCTTCTTCCGTTACCCAGTCATTGTGTTCCCTTGTCCAGCCTGTCCACTTTACGAAGTAGTCGGTTACTAGTCGAGAAGGTTGGCCCTTTTTTCCTCTTACCCTTCGGGTTCGAGTGTTGAGGACTTCTTCGACTTCGTATTGTTCTTCATCTTCGATCAGTTCCGGTGGTGGTGGTGGTGGTAATTCTTGGTTCGGGAATGCCGGGGGTGTGTACAGGGTTAGGAGTTTCTCGTTGAAGCGGGGGTGAATGCACCAGTGAGGGGGGAGTTTGAGTTTATAGGCGGAAGCGCCTGCTTTCTCGAGGATTCGGAATGGGCCTACTCGTTTGTCATCAAGTTTCTTCTTTGGCCGTGGGAGGTGGAGGTTAGTGGTGTCGAGCCAGACCAAGTCGTCCTTTTTGTATGCTATTGCCTTGCCCTTTCGTTTGTCATATTGGGTTTTCATTTTGGCGGCAGCTTCTTGAAGGGCTTGTTCGCACTTCTTGTGGATGTTCTGCATTTGCGATGCAAAGTTTCTGGCTGCGGGATTGGTGAAGGGGCTTCAGCATTCTGTTTCTGGGATGACTCGGGGGTTGAGTCCGTAGACGGTGAAGAAGGGGCTTTGACCCATGGTGGAGTGTTTTCGGTTGTTGTGGGCGAACGCTGCTAAAGCGAGCCATTCATGCCAGTCGTCTTGTTGGTACCTGGTGAATATCCTTAGGTACTTTTCAATTTCCTGGTTAACCCTTTCGGTTTGTCCATCTGTCTGTGGGTGGAAAGCGGTGGAGGCGTTGGGAGTGATTTGGAGGATTCGATAGAGATCTGTCATGAACTTTGAGACAAATTGGGGACCTCTATCCGAGATCACGGTTCTTGGCATCCCGTGGATGGCGAAGACTTTGTCACGGAATATTTTGGTGGTTCCTTCCGACGTAAGAGTTCCGTTGCATGCTACTGGGATGATTTCTTTTGAAAATCTATCTACTATGACTAGGATGGCATCGTATCCGCCAGATTCTTTGAGGCCGGTGATCAGGTCGACAGAGATGTGAGTCCATGGTTCAGATGGGATTGCGTTGGGATGAAGAGGTGCTTTGCGTGCCTGAGTATTGGACTTGACTCGCTGGCATGTTTCGCATCCTTTCACGTATCTTTCAATGGTTTGCCTGATCTTTGGCCACCAATACTCTCTTTGAACGAGTTCATTGGTCTTGTCGATGCCGGGGTGTCCCGCAGTGAGGTGGTCGTGGGACATGGCAATAATTTCCCCTCTGAGCTTCTCGTCGCGGGGCACGTAGATCCTTCCGGTGAGCATCAGGAGTCCTTTCTCCATTGTGATGCCTCGTTCGTGGTTTAAGGAATCGGAGATTCCTCGGTCCCACTTGTCGGTGCTTTTGGTGGTACGCTTGATTTTTGAGTGGATGCTGGATGCCGTGGGCATGATCATTGCTCGAAAGTGTTCGGGTTTGAGGACTACGATTTCATCGTTGTCTTCTTTTCCTTGATCGTGATCATCCCGTCGGGATAGGAGGTCGGCTTTTCGATTTGCTGTGCCGGGTTTGTGGTGTAGGGAGAAATGATATTCGGCAAGTTCGGTAACCCAACGGGCTTGTCGGTGGTTGAGCTTTTGGGGTTTTCGGAAATACTGAAGGTTTTGATGGTCAGTCCATACTTTGAAGTCAACAGCAGCTCCCATCAGGTAATGTCTCCATTCGGCGAGGGCAAGCATTATGGCGAGGAGTTCCTTGTCATATATCTCATAATTCCTTTCTGTCGTCGTCAACGACTTTGAAAGGAATGCTACTGGTCTCCATTTGCCATCTTGCTGCTGGCTCAATACTGCGCCGATGGCTCCCTCACTGGAGTCCACCTCTACTCTGAACTTTCCATCTTCTTTAGGCAGTGCTAGGATAACGTCTTCTGCCATTTGTTTCTTCAACTGTTGGAACGCTTGGTTTTGGGCGGCACCCCAGTTCCAAGGGGCGTTCCCGGTGAGTTGGGTCATTGGTCGTACGATCTTGGAGTAGTTTTTTATGAATTTTTGATAGAAATTCGTAAAGCCCAGGAAGCTCTGTAGCTCCTTTTTCTTGGTCGGAGTTGGCCATTCCGTGATTCCTTTGACTTTGACTGGGTCCATTCTGACCGATCCTTCGCTGATGATTACTCCTAAATATTCGGTTTCTAGGACTTCGAACTCGCATTTCTCAGCCTTGAGGAACAGCTTGTGCTCCCGTAGGCGTTGAAGTACTCGTCGAACTATTTGCCGATGTTCTTGGAGATTTTTGGAGAAAATGAGGATATCGTCAAGGTATATGGTTACTTTTCCTTTGGCAATTAGGTCATGGAAGATGTCGTTCATCATCCATTGGAATGTGGCGGGAGAGTTCGTAAGTCCGAAGAACATTACAGTTGGCTCGAACAATCCCCAATTGGTGCGGAAAGCGGCTTTGTACTCATCGCCTTCTTTTATGCGTACATTGTTATATCCCCAGCGTACGTCTAGCTTGGTGAAATATTTGGCCCCTCGGAGTTTGTCCATGAGTTCCAAAATGAGCGGTAAGGGGTATCGGTTCTTGATTGTCATTTCGTTGAGTCTTTGATAGTCTTGGACAGGGCGAAGGGCGCCGTCTTTCTTTTTGACGAAGAAGAATGGTGATGCGAACGGGGACTTCGAGGGACGAATTCTTCCAGTGGATAGGTTCTCATCCAGGAATTTGTCAAGTTCTTCCTGTTCGTTGCGATTCAGCGGGTATACTTTACAGTCGAGGGTATTGCTGGCGTTGGGGATAAGTTCGATGGCATGATCCCAGGGCTTTCGGTCAGGGAGTTCGTCAAAATTGTCTTTTGAGAACAAGTCTTGGAAGTCCCAATAGTCGGGGGGTACCATTTCTTCGAAACTCTTCTTGGGCTTCCCTTCGCTTGCTTTCACGGCTAAATCATTGGCATGGTGAATCGCCCTGATTTCTATTTCCTCTGTCATGTCTACTGCTAATATAGTATCTCCTTCTTCCAGTTCTTCATCCCATCTGTCTTCCGGGTCCGCGTCTGGTAGGGTAAATGGCTGCTTCTGACACTGGCATCGTCCGAATATGATTTTCTGTGTTTTCCAGTTGATGACGGGGTTGTGGCGAATTAGCCAGTCGTGTCCGAGGAACACCCTTCTCGTGCCTAGGTCTGTTACTGCTAAATCAATCCGTTCTGCGTGTCCTCCAATGGTCATTCGGAGTTCAACAAAATGAGTGACTTCGCCGGCTTTGTTTCACATGCCATCAGCATTGTAGACGGGGATTGGAGCGCTGGTTGCTCCAGTTGGTAGATCATGCTCTTCGACATACTTGCGGTCGATGGAGCTTCCAGTGCATCCACTGTCGATGAGAGCGGTGATTTTGAGGGTTTGGCAGTTGGTGAGGGTTTTGAGACGGATTTTGGTGGTCAAGTCCTTCGCTCTGGTCCGGGCACTTCTTCGGATGTATCGGACCGGTTTGCGGAGTTCTTCTAACTGTTCGAGCCCTTGGGTACGGGGAAGGGTGACAATGCGCATTAGCATTTCTCGGTCTGCTTCTGCTTGTCGCATTTTGTGGGTCCAGTGCGCCAGAATAGCACAGGCTTCATAGCTGCCCATTGCTTGTCTGATTGCACGCCATGTCCATTCTGTTTTGAATGGAATCATGTATCCGGATTCTTCCTTTTCGATAGTTTTCAGCTCTTCCCAGTCGTGGTCCTTCTTCACCTGTGTCCACCATCTGTTGTATGCTTTCATGTTGGTGGCGTCCGGGTCTCCTTTTTTACGGTAGCGGTGTCCCTTGAGATATGCTTGTCATTCAGGGTCATCGTCTTCGTCGTATTCTTCTTCAGCCTTCTTCTTTGTCCGTCTAGAACCACTAGGGCTCATGGGTGTTTCCACCAGGACGTTGCCGCCGTTGGTAGCCGTTCTTTTGGCTCCGTGGGTTGGGCATCTTGCCTCCGAGGGAGGACTTTTTCGTGTTGGGGATGGCCCGCATGCGTCTGCATTCTTGGCTGCAGCAGCCATTTGGTAAGACGTATCATCTTCATCATCCAGTACTTCCTCTAGAGAAACCTTGCGTGAGTGTGGAGATAGCGGAGGGGGACTTATCGGATTCTGGGCGCGCCTACCACCTGTCTCGCGTGGCGGATGAGGCGCTTGTGCCCCATCAGTTGAGAACTGTTCTGATCCGGGGAGGGACTTTTCCGCTCTGTCCCGTCTGCCCTTAGTCGGGTTGTCCCCAGCATTTGGGTGCGTGTCTACAGGAGTCGCAGTTAGTTTCCTCCGAGGGATCGCTCCTTTGGTCTTGCCGCCCGGGGCCATTGCCTCTCCGTGCTCCCTCTGCTGCAGCTGTTTGCGGTCAGGGATTATTCTTTTGGGGGAAGCTGCACGCTTCCGCTTGCTGTCGTTCCTGGATCTGTAAACCTTCGACCGTCCTGGGAGAACCTCCTTCAGTGCGCGGTGCGACTTATCCTGAGAGATCCCAGGCAAAGATCCCGAATGGGACTCGGCCGTAGGGGGAAGTATTGTCCCGCTTCCCGTCGGGGTTCGTTCCATTTTGGCGAGATATTCCTCGTCCTCTTGGTCCATTAAGTTAGTCAAAATACTATACCGGTTTTGCGATTCCTTGGGTGCTTTGCTGGGAACAGTAGAGATGGGTATATTCAAATGCGTGTATGAATGTCCTACAGAAGAAGTACTATGAGTCCGTCCAGCAGTATGTAATGCACCTTTAGAGAGTCCGGCCGACCGAGTAGAATCGCTTACTCATCGGCCCCGTCTTTTACCTCCTCGACTCCAGAGGACGAGGGCATCTTCTCCTCGTCCGATTCCACTTCTTGTTCTACTGCTCGATTGTCGCGGCGGTTGTTATTGTTGTGTGGGGTAAACCTTCCACCTCCATCCCTTGGCCTTCTTGGTTGTCGGCAGTCAGCAGTGAAGTGGCCCTTCTGGTGGCAGTTGAAGCAGCGCCGTTCCCGTCGGATCCGATCTATGTCCATTGGCTGTCCTTGACCACTGTAGACCGGTCTGGTTCCAGTGTTGGTGCTGGAGGGACCGGGTTCTTTAGGCAGCTGCAGGGGGGCGTTCTGGTTCTTGGGTGGCAGAGCTCGGTTGTTGTACCGAGGTGGGGCGCGGTTGTCGTTTCGGGGGGCGTTCTGTCGATTGCGGGGATCTTGAGGGCAGTAACCTTTGTGGGTTCTGTCGAAGGCCCGTTTGACCGCTCGTTGGTCGTTGATCTGTATTATGCGTCGCTTCCACTGTGAGTAAGTCTGGGGAATGTTTTCCCCAGAGGCGACCGCCATTGTGTACTCATCTGGCACTCCGGCTCGTACCGCCGTGACGATATGACTCTTTTCTCCTTGATCCTCCCATCTGCCGGCCAACTGTGCCTGTTGTTCCAGTTCCTGGAAATATCGGTTAGCGCCTCCATCCTGCATCCGCAGTCCGTACATGCGCTGTTCATGCACTTCTTCTACCGCTGGGTCGGCGAACTCCTTCCGGACTACTTCAACAAAGTCCCTCCACGAGGGGAGGTGATACCTTGCCTTGGTTTTGCTGAAGTATTTTTCCGCGTGGTGTACCCACCAAGTGAGTGCCTTGCCGCCGAAGTGGGATGTGGCGAAGGTGATCTGCTGTGACTCTTCGTAATAGCCTCGGTGTACTTCAAAGTATAGGGTGCATTGGAGGAAGAACCTCTGGATGTCATTGTGCTTCCCGTAGAACATCTCGGGCATTCGCATCATGGTGGGTTTGACCCCGAGGAAGGGGGCGTCTGCATCAGCGTGCCCTTGGGCATGTCCTGGATTCGGCGCTGGGGGCATTCGGTCCAGTGGGGGTCTAGGTAGGGACCAGAGGTCTCCTCAGCCTCCGGGTGAGTCTGGGTCTGGGGCCGGCGGTGGTGGTGCTCCGGGGAATGGGAAGTTGTCGAGATCTGGCGGTGCATTGTTGGGGTTAGGGGGAAGGCCGTGCTTTTTCCGCAGCGCATCTAGGTCGTTCAACTTCTGGGTCGTCTTGTCCCTGGCGGTTTCTAGCTTTGATTCTTTGGCTAGAATGTCATTGTAGAGGTTCCGGCGGGCCTGGGCCATGGCTTCTCGTTCCTCTGCGGTTTCTTCCGGTGCTCTGGCGAATAGTCGGGACTTTCCCGGAATTGGGGGTCCGCCTTGCTGCCGGATCGATCTCTTTGGCTTTGGGGGAGAGTCGGGCATTGGTTTGGGAGGAGGCAGGTATAGCTCGTTGTAGCTGGGTATCAGCGCTTTCTGGTAGAGGGGAAAGTCTTTATTAAACATGAAAACCGCCTGTTCATGGGCAGCATGTACCTGCAATCTTTTCATCTCCTCTTCGTCTCGTTCCCGCTCTGCTTTCATGTATCAAACTCCCGACGTACTTGCCAACCATGAAATCTCCTCAACTATGTGTGCATGCCTTTCTTTAACTCTGACCTCGTATTCTTATTCGACTTCTTCCTCAGTTAGGAACGTCTTGACTTTTGGATAGTCGTCGTCGACCTCCGGCCAGTCCGGTTCTCTGACTGAACCACTCGGCTCCGCTGTCGACTCCGTCTCCTGAGTCTCGTCATCCTCGTCCTCTTCCAGTATGCGTAGGTTCCCTAGGAACGAGGTTGCGGGGGACGCGGTTCTGGCTGATTTGGAGGGAAGGGGGGTATATGACTCCTGCTGGGATTCGGATGGTGGCGTGGCAGAGTGGCAGAACATTATGGGTACGATGCCACCAGTCGCCGGGAGTTTCTCCCTCTGCTTGGGGCTCAGACTGTTCCATTCGGACAGGGTTATAACTTGGTGGCTGTGGCCAAGGGTCAGTAAGGGGGCTGAAGGAGCGTTGGTAGATCCTTCTGAGCTCGATGGCGGCGCGGGCTTCGGAGATGTGGACCGGACTGGGGGAACGGGGCTCTTCGGAGGAGGGGTGGGCGGGGAACTCCTCGGTGCTCTCTGTGTCGACCCTGATGACCTGGGCGACAGAGGCGGTGTATTCCGAGGCGTCCTCGTCGTAGAATGGGGCGGGGGTGCGGGCTCAGTAGGGGTGGTTAGGGAAATGTGGGAGGCTCCAAGGGCGAGTGCATCCACACCCTCTTTCAGCTTCTTCGTCACATTGGCCCACGTACTCTTCGGCCTCTGGCTCAGGTACGGGCTGCTCCTGCTCAACGGTTTCGAGCTCGTACGTCTCTGGGTGGACATGTCGTTCTTCGCGAATCCATGGGATTAGGACTCGTAGTCCAATTCCTATGATGACAATGGTGAAGGGGGTGAGAATGGCCACAAGGGCGATGTGGAACTCAGCGGTGTTCAGGTCTCTGGTTGCTTGCATGGGTCTTTGCTTGCGTCGTGCGCGAGGAAAGAAGAGAAGCTTCGAGCTAATTGTTAGACCCGAACCTCACGTGATCCAAACAAGAGTAAACTCGGGCTGCCTCGTGTTCAGACAACCACCCGAGAGTCTTGTAGAGTTCAGATGCAAGTGAAGAGATCGGACTAAGTTCTTAGCCGAGCGAGTTAAGAGAGAAGTTTGGTATTAATAAACTTTAGCTCGAAGCTGGGGTATTACAGCGAGAGCTACCTACTTATATACGAAAACTGTAGTACTAATAATAGCTACAACACACGAAGACAATACGGTTGTCGTGCTGGAAGCGCAAGCCGTAGTTATCAGCTACTTGGCTTAAGCCGTCCGGTTATGGTTTATATGATCATGTGGGGTCGGGGATGACTCGGTCTTCTGATAATTAAGAAAGAAAATGAATAAGTGGAGAAAATCGTAACACTCACTATATTTGGACTATTCCTCCGATCTATTTTCAACTATATATCCCATCTTCCCCCATTATCATGCCTGAGCCATTCACATCAACTATGTGACTGACTGAGGTATGTATTCTATTTTTCATTCTATCATTTATGTTTCTTATGCTACCTTCATACAGCTGTGATTATTCTAACAATTCACAATAAGGCTTTGCACTATTTTTGTATGGTACCATTATGTATCTATACTACTGTCAGAGGGTTCCATCAATTTGGATCATGGAGGTCTTTTATGACTACATTAAAATAGACAAATATATGTACTTCAGCTGGCACAAGAGAGATACAAAAGACTAAGGTATCTGGGTAACTACAGTGATGTTATATAATGATAGACTGGAGGTATGGTAAGAAAGAATGAGCATTGATGAATAAAGAAACAGTATCATATATGGATAATATCTCCAATATATTGCATTTTCATGTCATCAATTTAATACAAAGAAAATATAATCAGTAAACATGGTCAGGCACAATATGAGTAAAATGATTGTATTGAATCAATGGTACCAAATCATATGAGGAGAGTATAATCAGTAAACTAAGGAGTGATGTAACTAATGAGTAGAGCAATATGTGTAAGGTATATGTACCTCAGTAAGGCACACTGGGTGAAATGACTGAGCAACAATGGTATCTATGGCTGACTTATATATGATCTAAACAAAGGAGTGTGTTACTGTGTATATATATGACATGAACCATAAATCTCCTTCAACACAATTCCAGTCAGGCTGACATTTTCAATAACAATCAATGAGTCTCAAGGCCAGTTAGCCACCTATGTGGGTTTAGAATATGTCCTTCTGAAACCTGTTTTTTTCACATGGATGACTCTATGCAGCACTTAGCCACTGCACTTTTGGACAAGTTTTCTTTCCAGATGCAAAAGGGTACAAATACTTTAAACATTGTATATTTTGAAGCTCTATCAGGAGTAATAAGCCAGGTTTGGGGCGGGCCCCAACAAGCTGAAGTCCCATGTCACAGTCAGGTTGCTGGGTCCCGAGGTACGAGGGCCCAGCAATCGTGACGAAGACACGGGATGGAAGCTTGTTACTTTGAATTGATGCAATGCCCTCCAACGCTGATGTATTGGTGCTGTAATTAATAACAAAACAAATTGGAATTGGGTACAAAAAATTATCAGAATGTGGGTATTCACAATCAAGCAAGAGCACTACGAAACTCTGCAGTTAAACCTAGTTTGCCCAGCCATTGTCTTTCATTGTAATCAGGTATTTCAAACACAGAGACTTTTTCGAACATTGTGTTGGGCAGTCGTCGCCCGACAACCCAATATTGCGGCAAGTCTGCCCAGTCCCACGGAACAAATGTATCGCTGCCGAGCAGTGTGTACATGTCCTCAGGTATCGGGTGCTGGTAGCAGGCAGCAATGGGGAATGCATGTGATATCCCATCCGTATCTTTGACAACTAACTCTCCGCCTCGATCAATGCCTTCTTCACCTCCCACAGCTAATCCGCGCACAAACCCCCTTTCAATGCAACATCCACAACACCAGTCATGGTCATCCCTCTCAACCTTGGGAAGCCAAATACCAATATTTCTGGGCAGAGGCTTCTCCATGACCTGCTTCCATGAGTCTCCATTTCTTGTATCCAGTTCCAGGTTCAAGATAGCTGAAGAACAGTCTGCCCCGCACCTCTGTGTCCATCTTGTTTACAAGAGCTGTCTATGCATCCTCCAGAGATTGGCTCTCATAGTAGGCTGGTATGGCCGTCGTCTGCAGAGAATATGCCAGCCCGGCTACTCTGTCTACTGGGTTGGTTGATATCCGATCCTGCATTGTGGATAGCATGCCAAATAGACTCCTTGCTGCCTGTGCAGAATCAAGCTGCCTGTGAAATTTTGTTAATATTTTGTTCTTGTAGTTTCCCGTGTTGTCTATTGGCTTGGCATGCAGGGGTCCATCTGGTGTATCCCCGGCAATTGTCCTCTCCAAACCGACCTCCTGCACCATCCATGTGCGCCTGAACCAACACTGATCACTCTCCAAGTCGCCTTCCTTCAAATTCAAAGGCAGACCCAGCCCGCTCAAATAGCACACCACATCTGCCTGATCATATATGGCACCGATGGTAGACACATCAAGCTTCCACTCCTCCACCCACAGATCCTCCCTTGGCCCTCCTCTCTGCCTCAAGCAGAGAACATCCAGCCACATGTATTCCAGTCCCAGGTTCAGCATCTCAATCCAGATGAGGTCGAGGCTGGCACCTTTTGGGATGGGTACAGGCCATTCACATCCATTGATAGGTGTCCACATGTCGACGCGATCCACCTCGTCCACCCAGGCATGTGATATCAGACATGCAGTCATAACGTCCAATATATCAAATCTCACAGTCACCTTGTAGCACCACCATGGGACCACACGGTTACTGTACAGATCCCACACCCATCGAGGTTTTATTCTTGGGTCAACTATCTGGCTACCCTCAACCGCTTTTCGTCATAGCTCCTTGTCCTTTGCTTCATGTTCCAATAGCTCCTTTTGAATGCCACGATGGCCCCATGCTGAGCGCAGACGGCCATATGCAGTTCCAAAGTCGTAGTTCTTTGCAACACAGTCTTTGAGAACAGAGGAGAGGGATCTGGTATCCAATGTGTATGACGTTCCGAGTGTGCTGTTCAGTAAATCCAACAGGCCCTGAATGCCAAGGCAACCGCAGGGAATGTCGGCGAGGGAGGATGATATTACGGGCTTTCTGCCGGTGTACGCCCGTTGCTTTGGAACCTCCATGGATTCTTCAGTTTGCCCGATTTCGGTCTGGGAGGAGATTGTAAC
Organism: Armillaria luteobubalina; assembly: GCA_030435615.1. Lineage (NCBI taxonomy): Eukaryota > Fungi > Basidiomycota > Agaricomycetes > Agaricales > Physalacriaceae > Armillaria > Armillaria luteobubalina. The sequence continues at coordinate 2,447,652 of JAUEPU010000001.1, forward strand.
TTCGGGGAATACCAATTCCCAAAAATCGCGACCATTATTGAAACCGGAGTTGTGCTTTGCCTTGAAGACCATCAAATATTGCCTTCCATTCAATTTTTGACATAATTATGCACCTCTTCCAATACTTTGCGCAGCACTTTACGGTGCATCCATTTGTATTTAGCAATTTTGATTTTTACTGGGCATAATAGCTTGAATTAGAACACACAACGGCAATAATCAGCTTTAGTACTTACCCTTGGCAGAGTCCCACTTGGACATTGTGTTGGAGATATCCATGGTATGTTCGAGCTGTTGAGGTTCAAGCTGTGGTTCCATCGAGCACTAGCTATAACATTATTTTTCATGTGGGAAGATGCAGAAGATGTTTACCGCCCGCTGGATAATATCGATTTCTATTAGCAGTAATCAACAGTACAGGGAGATTCAGGACTTAAGCAGGTGAACGTCGATCGCAGATCATAGTCTATGGAGAATTGTCAATTTAGATGAAAATAAGGGGAAGCTATCGCTGTTAAGTTTAAACAGCCTATTGTCTGACATTTTATTCAGAGTAGACACAAGAGGAATAGGCGATCGTAGCTGCATTATCACAAACCGTTATCTGCGCGGAATAATCCGATGAGAACGAGAAGCCTTCGATCGAGGGACCCAGCTCTTCTTTCGAGTTGGACAAGTGGTCATGAAGGTCCTTCAGACGTAGGATGGCATTTCAGACTGTCAGGACTCATATACAATCGCCTCTACAAACACTGGAGGAGAAGCAGACATGGTGAAAGACCACTGTTTCACCGTCTCTCGTCTCGTCTCAGCGTCATTCTCAGCATTCTTTTTTTTTTTCCAAGCGTAGACCATCGTAGTCAGGGAGACGTCGGTCTGGATGGCCGCAATATTGTCTCTGAGCCCTGGATGAAGTACGGGAAGGTTTGACGGCGTATGAGATGGTGTTCGAGCAGTCGTGTAGATGTGCGCGCCGTTGTAGCCGCAGAGTGTTGCCATGCACATCGACGCATGTGCCGTGGACTATGTAGAACATTAGACCTCAGACTACAGATGGAAATGATTGTTACAAAGTCGGTGTACTTTCGAATTTCCCTTCAAAGCGAACCAGGGCGTTGTTTACCTCCAGAATGGTCCGAGTGTCCAAAGACAAGAAGACGCCAGTTGGTGCCGCCGTGTTGTATGCCTTCTTTTGTCACATTTTCGCTGATAATACCAACCAATCAGCGCGTCTGTGAGAGGAAGAGATGGAACAGAACGAACGAAAGTGCATATGTTCCTTACCCAGAGCAAGGACGACGCGAATAAACACAATCTAGAAACCAATGAGAACGTCGGGATACAAGAACTTGGCATGCCACTTACCATAGCTATCGTGCTTGATAAGAGTACAAGATATGCCTGCAAGCATGTCTCGTAGTTATAACGAACAATCTGCTCGAGGAGTACCAAGAGAAGATGCACGTTACCGAGGAGGAAGTTTTTATTAGCCGAGTCCCGATTTGGGTGCTCCTCAACCGCGACAGAAGCGTCCCGGAGTTTCAAATCTCCGCGACCTGTTCTTCAACAACGTTCATTGTATTCCTTCCGTTTCACGGCGAGGACGGTGCTCTACAGCCGCCCAATTTACGTTTCTCCTGCATTCTACCTCGCCGATTCACCATCATCTCGAATATTTACCTCGGGTTTCAGCGCTCAACATTCGGCGTCACCGATCGTTACTCTTTGTCATTCTGGCTGTGCATGCACGTCCACCTCCGGAGCCAATATTCCCACCAAACACGTCGTCCACCCAAGATTCTTTCGATACTTCACAGGTCTCGAGGTTCTACTTTTGACGAGCAATGCTATCTCAATACAACACTAGGCTGGTATGTATAATCAGCCCTTCACTACTTTCCCACTAAGGCTGGATCCAGGTAGTCAAGAGTCTCCCAGCAAGGGGATTTTGATATAACAACCGTCGCGCACAGATTTAAGACTGCAGGTCACAGACGGCCACAAACAGGGTGGCACATCCGTCTCCCCTCGTTATGGGAAGGCTACTCAAGGCTCCTTGGCATTCCGGTCATACACGCACACACCCTGACTCCATCCACCGCTCCATGCTAGCAAAGCAGGAGAAGATTGTTCCCATGCTAGGCCCTATGAGGCCAACAATGAAAATAATGAATTGCTGTGGGCTACTCGAGTGAGGAAAAGGTTCACGGCAATGGTTGAAGTGGGAAGGTGTTTGTTGGTGTCGGCTCCCCACGCCGTTTAACGTCACAGAGGCCGCTCTTGTAGATGACACGCCGGAAACATCCAACTATACATCTCTCTTCGTGACGACTTACACTTTCATTCTTTGTTTCTTTCATCACCATGATCAATCTCTCATCCCCGACCGCCAAAAAACTTGCCTTTGAACCCTCAAGATACTCTCTACCCTTGCGATAGGTTTTCAGGTCTTCATCTTACAGCTGCCATTGCAAACTATTAGCTAATTTTTTTCTTATAGTGCCCGTACTGTATACTCCATCTCACCTGCAATGTATCTCTTCAATGCCGATATCTTACCGTGCTCACCGCCAAGCAGAGATTGACGAAGAGTCAGGGAGGCGGGACGAATTCTATGGACACCCTGGGATCACTACTTGCCCTCTCAATAAGGTAGTGTACCCTCGCACATGCCGGACGAGGGTACTAGGCACATCCTCCAAGAGTTTGTTCTGGTACAATGGAGGATAGTTGAGAAAGACGTAGTGGGGACTGTGACGGGAGCTAGAATCCGTGCAATCTTCGAAAAGCCAAGGAGATGCACCGTCTTCGACAGACAATCACCTTGGACCCATTGGTGTATCATCATATTCAGCGCAATCAGGCAGGAGAAGCTGAACTACCCGGGGAATCTCATCCAAGATGTTCATGACTCGCTTCGTCTTCACGGCATCATACCATTCGCTGTACGAGAGGGATCTCCCTTCTTGCTGGAACATTGTTTGATTGCGCGGCCGTGATGAAAGACTTCAGCGGAGGACGTGTCTACTGTTTCCACTCCCAAACTAGAGGCACCGACATATTTGTGAGCTTTATTCCAACGATCACCTGAGGAGTGCAGACTGATAGTATCAACAGTGGACAACATTCCATCCAAGGCGGGCTTTCACAAGCCGCAGCTTGACGACGGGAGAGGGGCCTGTATATTGGAGCTCACCGCAGGACTGATGGGGACTTCGTCGGAATCGACCGTGGTCATACCATCTGTCCCACCCGCAAACCCTGTTGTCACCTCAGATCGCGATAGCCCTTTTCCCAGACAGCCATATAAATGAGCATCGAGCCGGGACACAAGTCAAAAGTCAGGCACTGGTGGCCTTCCATTGATTCTCGCGCACGTCCATGGAAAGGATGGGGTCGTTGCTTTCATGCTCCCATTGTATCGCAGCGAGAACTTGACTGAAAGACAGCAGGGACCAAATATCGGCTGAAGAACTGCAAGAATCCGTCCGATGGGAATCATACCTGGAGGTTCAACAGTTTTTTGGGGGTGCATTGGAGCCTCGTTACGTTGATCCTTGAGCATGTCGCACTGTTGTTCGGCGGCGGGGGGTATTAATAAAATGGTTCAAGAAATCCACATCCATCAAGCATCGGAGCACGGGAGTGAACAATTTAGAGGGAGTCCATTCTTAGTAACTTCAGGACGCGAAGGCATACACAAGTTTTTTATGTCGAACTTGTCTGCATCCCTCAGTGTAAATCACGCCCTCAAGGAATTAGAAAGCAACGTACGTGTTGATATCAAATTTTTGCTCCCTCCTGTACACCAAGTACTCTGGTGCGCTGTACGTGTCGACGTTGACGCGTCTGGAACTGCCTTCGGAATTAATTATTTGTCCAGGAAGACAGAGATGATATCGGGAAATGGTAGGAGGCGAGTTGAATACGTGAAGGTTCCGCATATTGGACATCTCCACGCATGAACCGCAGGCTCCTCGGACGAGGGAACAGCCCTCCCATGGATTGACAGACGTCGCGTCTTTGCTAGGTTGGAAACATGCGGACAATCTATCCTTCGCTTACTGCCATGTCTTCGTGCTTCGGCGCACCCTCCACACCCTATTATTTCCATCCTACAACACCTCTTTCATTCACTGTAAAAGAATCAGGATCTCGTTCGTTTACCCTGTCGTCACTTTGAACCGATCCAATGCCCTCCGCTGATGCATTCAAGACGTTCCATGGGTGATATTCGTATTGCTTTGAAGGGAAATTCGATGGTACGTCAACTTTGTAACAACTATTCACATCCGTAGTCTGAGATCCATTGTTCTACTTAGTCCACAATGTCCGAACGCCAGCTCATACGCCGACCAACCGTCCCCTACTTTGTCTGGGGCTCAGAAATGAGGTTTCAGCCATCCGGACCAATGCCTCCACGACTACGATGGTCTATGCTGGCAAAAAGGAAAAATACCGAGAATGATGCTGAGATGAGACGAGATGGTGAATCTGACAGGAGGGGGAAGGGGATGTGGTGATGCTGGGACGGAGGTGAAGATAAGCTAGGAATGGATAGTGTTGTGTTCGATGCTGGTCTTGGTTCTGATCTTAGATTCGCAAGGTGCGTGAAGTCGTGTGGGGACCTGTCTTATACTGACAGGCTTTCAGGGAAGGCTTCAGCTTTAGGCCGGCTGAAGGCAAGATAAAGTTAGCGCATCGAGTTGAGGCCTGCTAGATCACAAGTACGGAATTTGCAGTACCATGCCACTTGACCGCTATGGCCAGGTAGAAAGGCTGCCTCACCAGACGGTCAGGACCGGTATCTCCTCAGAACAATGGACGCCTGTGTCGCTGCAGTGTTGGAATCTATGCCAAACTAGTACATCTATCTTTCTATGTAGTACCATCGCGGTCAACTAACTTCTCAACAGTGAATACATACTTTGGACAGACACATTTTCCTGAAATTTTGTCTGCAAATACTTGTCGAATACTATCCTTGGTTTCTACAAACGTACGATGATATCGTTTTCCGATACTTTGTCTTGCACCACTATGGAGGTATATACTACGACGTCGACATTGGTTGTAGGTTGAGGCACATGACGTTGTACACCAGGCAGCGCAGGCAGGTTATGCGCTTGATGGGAGGACTCTTCACGTTGGTACATGACCCATCATCGGGTGATAGGATGAACGACGGTCAACGCGGTGTCCTATTTTTCCTGCCAGTGTCGATTCAGCTGCATCAATAGAAGAAACGCATCTGGAGAAACGCCAGCACGTCCAGCTTTATAATTCTTTTCAGTCTGTTCCTAGCCAGTGGGGATACAATTCGTTGATAGGTCAATGGTACGGGGTCATCTAAACTGCCATCAAAGCCACTGTACATAGTCTTGTGTATAGGCATTCAAATATTTGTTTGGGGGTAGTTCTGAGTCTATAGGGTTATAAATTATCTCGCGGAATACAGAAATTCTGCAGAAACTCGTAAAAAAGAAAAGGAGGTCTAGGAGGAGATGCCATACTGTCTGTCCCACCCGCAAATCCTACTTAGGACCCCTCTCCAGTATTGCATCTACGATCCCAAAATATAAGGCATCCTTAGCTACAGTAGGGAAAGGTCAGAAAAGAAAGGTTAACAACGAATCGAATACCGAACCTGTCGTGAAGTTATCGCGTTCGAGCGCATTTTCTGGGCGTACATATTGATAAGAAAGCTGGACGTTGTACATGGAAACGTACTGAAACGAGTGAAGTCCTTGCCCGCTGATTCCCCTGTGTTGCGCAGTGTTTCTGGTAAACAAAACCTGAAGTATTCGGAGAGTCTCTGTAGCCATGCTATGCCGAATGTTTGATCAGAGGCGTTGCCAGAAGGCTCTAGAAACTGTTGTTAGACGTGCAGTCGCAATCAGAGCCACTAAGAACGGATGATGTACATGATACCGTCATTCGATAAGCAGCGGTGTTTGCCCTTTTCTCCCACAGCTAGTGAACGAGAGCCCATACTGGCTGCTTGCCTGATACAGTACATGTGTATCGGCGAAGAAGCGTACTATGAGCATGCCAGTAAGTCAGTTGTCTGTTGGTGCAAGATCGGATATGCAAACCTGCGTCTGCGGAAATCAATTGCGATGAAGATATGTAATGGTAGACCCCACTTACTGTATCATATATTGCTAATCTTGCAGTAACGTCACCGTCTAGAGAATTAATGTAGATGTATAGGCTGTGATGTGTCCGCAACTTACAAGAAGAGAAGCTGGGCGACAGTCAACACGGAATCTATATCTCTTATCTGAAATATAGATTTAGTGGGTAAGCTACAAGCAGCGCCTAGGCTCAACGCACCGGACCATAAAGCATAACCCTCTCCCACAGCAAGTACAAAAAGATATCGTACGAGCGTTCACCTCTTCCCTCTCCTTCCACGATGAGCAAACAAGTAACCTAGTGTATTCACCACGATGCACTGTCTGCTCAATGACGATGGCAACGAAGTTAGAAGAAGGCAACTCTCCAGTACATTGGCCAGCTAACGGAAGAAAATGACAAGTAGGGCAAATAGACAAGACACGCCGACTTTGACAAGAGAACCAGGACGAAGAATGAACCGCAAGAGCGTTTTCCACGAAGTTTGATTTCAAGGGTGACAAGGAGTTAGCGTATGGACTGAACCCGATGGTTACATCTCACGCGTGTACGGGGTCATCGATTCATCTTGGGGGGCGGCGCATCCATATCTGCTGGTATGGGAAGGCTACTCAACGTTCTTGACATTCTGGCACACAACCTGTCTCTCCATCCATGACACCATACACCTCGTTGCGATATCCATACCAAACACGTCGTCATGTTTGATATCTTGCTGACACTGGCGGTGTGTATCTAGAAGAAAAAAAAGAAAATGGCAGGAGACAAGTCGGACGCGTGAAGAAAGCATGGTTCGGCATATTGGTCATCTCCGCGGATGGGCGCGGGCTACTCGGGCGAGGGAACACCCCTCTCTTACTCGCATGTCTTTGTACGTCGGCGCACCCTCTACGCTCTATCATCTCATCCAATGACACTTGTATCATTTGCTGCGAAAACATTTTCCTCTCATCCATCTTGTCGTCACTTTGACCTGATGCAATGTCCTCTGCTGATGTATTCAAGATGTTCTCACTACCATTATAACCTGGTGTTGTAGTTAAATAAATTGCAATTGGGTACATAAAATTATCAGAATGCGGGTGTTCACAATCAAGCAAGAATACTACGAGACTTGGCAGCTAGTAAACCTAGTTTCTCGCGCCACTTTGTTTCGTTGACATAGGGTATTTCAAACACAGTTATTTTTTCGAACACCTCGTTGGGCAGTCGTCGGCCGACAACCCAATATTGCATCCGGTGTATGATGTCCCTCCAACTGAATGGATCGGTGCCGAGCAGTGTGTACGTGTCCTCGGGTAGCAGGTACTGGTGGCTGGCAGATATGCAGATTGCATGTGTTATCCCGTCCGCGTCTTTGACAACCAACTCTCCGCGTCGCTTGATCCCTTCAACACCTCCCACAGCCAATCCACGCACAAATGCCCTTTCAATGTGGAACCCTTCACACCATTCGTTGTCCCTCTCAACGCCAGGAAACACAAAATCAATTTTATCAGGCAGAGGCTTCTCCATGACCTGCTTCCACGACGGCCGCCATTTCACACATCCAGTTCCAGGTTCAGGATACGTGAAGAGCAGTATGGCCCGATAGGTCGGGGTCATCTCGTTTACAAGTGCTGTCCATGCATCCTCCAGAGATTGGTTCTCATAGTATGTTGGTATTGAGCCCGAGAACAGAGAATATGCTAGCCCTGCAACTTTGTCTATGGGGTTGGTTGATACCCGATCCTGCATCATGGATAGCGCGCCATATAGATGGTGTATTTCCTGTGTAGAATTGAGCTGCTCGTGGAATTTTGTTAACATCTCATCCCTGTAGTTTTCCGCCTTTTTCTTCCACTTATCTGCACCATATCGATCGTGTGCCATCCGTTCAGATTTGAGCCCCCCGCACCATTGCATGAATATATTCTGGATGGGATCTCCTGTCTTGTCTATTGGCCTGGGGTGCAGCGGTCCATCAGGTGTATCCCCGGCATAGTCCCTGTTCCAGCCGACCTCCTGCACTGTCCACGCACGCCTAAACCAACAACGATCACTCTCCAAGTCGCCTTTCTTCAATCTCAAAGGGAGACCCAGCCCGCTCAAATAGCACACCACGTCTGCACGTCGATATATGGCACCAATGGTTGGAACATCGAGCTTCCACTCTTCCACCCGCAGATCCTCCCTCGGCCCTCCTCTCTGTCGCAAGCAGAGAACATCCAACCACACGTATTCCACTCCCAGGTTCAGCATCTCAATCCGGATGAGGTTGAGGTTGGCACCTTTTGGGATGGGCACCGGCCATTCATGGCCATTAATAGGCGTCCGCACGTCGACGCGATCCACCTCGTCCGCCCAAGCATGGGATATAGGTCGCGCCTGATCGTTCGCGCAGAACTCTGCTTTGCAGCTCCACCATGGGACCACACGGTTACTGTACAGATCCCACACTCGTCGAGGATTTATTTCTGGATCAACTATTCGGCTACCCTCAACCGCTTTTCGTCGCAGCTCCCTGTCCTTTGCTTCACATTCTGATAGCTCCTTTTGGATGTCACCATAGTTCCATGCTGAACGCAGACGGCCATATGCAGTTCCAAAGTCGTAGTTTTTTGCGATACAGTCTTCGAGAACGGAGGCGACGGATCTGGTCTCCAACGTGTGTGATGTTCCAAGTGTGTTGTTCAGTAAATCCAACAGACCCTGAATGCCAAGGTTAGAGCAGGGAGTGTCGGCGAGGGAGGATGATATTACGCCCTTGCTGCCGCTGTATGCGCGCTGCATTGGGACCTTTATGGATTCTTCTGTTTGCTCGATTTCTGTCTGGGAGGAGATCGTAACTTCGGAAAGTTCAAGTTGACCACTGTGACCGTTACTATCATCTAACTTGCGCTTTGCCTTGAAGACCATTATATATTGCCATCCATTCAATTTTTGACGTGATTACTCACCTCTTTCCGTCCTTTGTGCTGCGCTTTGCGCATCCTGTCTACGGCGATCTTTGATTTTTACTTGACATAGCACACGCAACGGTGATGAATGGCCGTACTTACGCTAGACAAAGCTGCAGTAGGACCTGGCGTTGTATAGAAACCTCCTGTGTTCGAGCTGTTGAGATTGAAGGCGTGGTTGCATCGAGGCAGCATCGACATCATGTTCTTCGCGGGGTATGCCGCAGAAGACAGCCATTCTGGATGGGACGAGCGCCTAATGTTCGATAGGGTGTTGGGTTACATCCGTTCATATCAATGATGATCAACAGCACACGGAGATTTAGGAAATTCAATCACGGAAAGTCGAACAGGGATAAGAATACGCAGAGAATTATACACTTTGAAGAAATTTTCGTCAATAAGGTAAACAGACTGGTGATAATAGACCTTTGTCTAATGTTTCTGTAATCAGAGTCGGTAGGAGGGAATACACCACTATAGCTGCATTATCATTTGAACAATCCGTCGCCTATGCAGAAGAGAACGAGAATAATGTGCGTCAATAATCAACTTGGTCCTTCCTGAGGGACTACGGGCAGAGTGGACCCAGAAATCCACCAGGGGAGCGACGCTAGTATCACTAATCTTTAAGCAGCACTCGTTTGTTATTGCGCTTCCTGCAGAGAGTTCTGAAAACTCTTCAAATTTGATCAAAGGACATAACTCTGCTTTGAACTAGGGCAACGAAGGACGTTAGGACGTCGGGACGTTCGGACGTACGACGTTTCAGAGTGTAGAGCCTCACAAGTTTGGGAAGAAAACGTAGTCATGGTGGAAACGAGACCATGGCCCGCGATGCTAGTCACCCCCGCTCCGCAAAGCTAGGGTTCTAAATATGAGCTCTTCGATATGTATTGATCGACACGGCAGAGGACTCCCTATGAGAGCACGCGTTGTCATCTTCTATTAGCTGAAATCATGCAGTATCCTGACAAAGGGCTTGAAGTGATGTCCGTAAGTTTTAGGTGCTAACCAATATGTTGAGCCCTTGTTTTGCGAAAGATAAATGAAATAAATACACACTCTTATCATTTTAAACATCGTAAAGATGCGAAAAACTCGACGAATCACGACACTCCCCCGGCCCATCATCTCCTGGCTCCTGGACGTGTCGAGGTTTCTCCAGATGCATCTCCTCCAATGAAGTATTTCATTCAACATCGTGTGGCTGAATCGACACTGGCAGGAAAAACAGGACGCAGCGTTGACCGTCGTTTGTTGTATCACCCAATGAAGCCAACGCGATGACAATCTTCCCATCAAGCGCATAACCTACCTGCGCTGCCTGATGGGCAACGTCATGAACACCAACCCAGCTATGAGGCCGACGAGACCCGCCAACATCAACTTGTTACCCCAATGGCCGAGGAACCCAATGAACGCAGCATGCCAGTTGCTGCCATAGATACGTAAGAAAAAGGCATGCGGCGCTTCACCGTCCTTGGCGTTCTTCCTGTACAGTGATTTCGGCAAGATACAGATGGAGTCACTGAGCGCGGCAGCGTGGGAGGACGTCCGGATGGCGTACTGTATCGAAAGAAACATAGATCCGGTAGAGAACATAAGGGTACTCGAGGAACCAGGAATGGTCAAATGTCGCGAGATAGTGGATGAGCTAGGTGGAAAACGGGTGCCCTTGTGTCGAGAACATGAGGTCGTCGGAGACGCTGACTGGGATTGTTTGAGGAGAACGATGGGATATGTGAGGAGGGGTCTAATGGATGCTTGCAGCTAATGTTGATGTCGTAGCATATGCCTCCGTAATGGTACAAGACAAAGTATCAGATCAGATCTGCACGTTGTATCGGAAAACGATATCCGTTGTACGTTCGTAGGAACCAAGGATAGTATTTGCTGATAAATTTTTGGGAAGATTCGTCTGTCCAAAATATGTATTCACTGTCTGGGGGGTTAGCTTCGTAGTGGTGGTACCAGGAAGATAGACAAACTTCTGGCATTAAGTTCTGACACTGTAGCGACATTAAGCTCCATTTTTCAGACCTTGCATAGAGCCTGTAACTAGACAATGTACGTGCTAATGGCATCCATAACGGGACTGATACGGATAATGATAGAGGAATCATCGTGCGGGGCGATGGATCATTGCGAATCTTCCAGAGCTGGCTGAGGTCGACGATACTGATGACCAAGTCTTCTTCGCACGCTGTTACGCGGGCGTTGGGTACTAGCGGGTTTGATGCGAGGAGAAGCTGTGAGGGCCAGTTGTGATGAAGTATATTTGCTCGTTGTTCAAGGAGACGAAGAGGGTAGTCGCCCCGGGACAATGCGACCGAAGCATACAGTGTGATGTTAAAGGTTCGGACATGTCTAGTCTGGCTTTAGGTTCCGACATTGCAGCAACACCGACGTCCACTGTTCTGGCAAGATATCGGTCTGATGGAGCGGGCTTTTCTACTTGGTCATAGCCGTCGAGTCGTGTAGTGCTCCAAATTTCGAGCTTGCGATGTAACAGGCCTCGACTCGATGCGCGCCTGCGACCGAGAGGACCTTGCCTTCGACTGACCCAAATGCTGTCAACCTCCCTGGAAGCCTGTCAGCATAGGACACATCCTGGCCAGCCTAATATCGGGATCCAACCCGGCATCGAACACAGCACAATCCTATCCTAACCCATCTTCATCGCCGTCCTCGCGTCGCCACATTCCGTTCAAATTCTCGTCTCGTCTTGGCATCATTCTCAGCATTATTTCTTGTTGCCAGACCATCGTAGTCAGGGAGGTATCGGTTCGGATGGCTGCGACATCGTCTCTGAGCCCCAGACGAAGTAGGGGAATGATGTCCACAGTAGGAGATGGCGTCCAGGCAGTACTTGTAGATTCGTGCACCATTGTAGCTGCAGGGTGTCGCCGTGGACATTGATGCATCTGTGTGGACTATGTAGAACATTAGATCCTCAAACTACAGATGGAAATATATGTTGTAAAGTTGCCATACCTTCGAATCTCCCATCAAAAAATATCTCCAAGGCGTCACTTATTCCTAGCATGGTTGCATCCAAGGAGACGAAGACATCAGTTGGCGTCGCCGTGAAAATTAAAGCCACATTGTATGCCTTCTTTTACCACATTTATGCTGAGAATACCAACAAGTCAAGGGGTCTGCGAGATGGAGAAATGTAATAGAACGAACTATAGTGCGTATGCTCCTAACCCTAAGCGAGGACGACGCAAGCAAACAAAATCTAGAAATCAATGAGAATGTCTAAATGAAGGAAATTGGCACAGTACGTACCATGGCTATCGTGCTTGATGACGGTATAACAGGGACCTGCAAATGTGGCGAGCGTATCTTGTAGTCAGAACGAAACATTCTGCTTGAAGAGTATATGGAATGTTTCGACGAGAAGATGCATGCTACGGAGTTTCAAATTCCTGCGAGTCTCAGCATTCGCCATCACTGCGATCGTTTGTCTAGGTTGTTCAAGGCTCCTCTGAGTCTTCGTTCTGCACGTCCCTCTCCGACGCCAATATCCATCACAAATATGTCGTCCCACCACCAATGACTGTCCATCCCACTTTGAACCCAAGATCCTGCTCGATATTTTGCAGTTCTCGAGGTTCTACTGTCGACTCGCAATGCCATCCTAATACAATGCCGGGCTGGTATGTACTATTGATCTTATATTAAATTTCCACTAAGCCTGAATTCAGGTAGTTACCGAGATCTCGTAGCAAGGAGATACTGACATGAACATCCTTGGCGCACAAATTGAAGCTTGCAGCTCAAAGACGACTTCGACTACGGGTGGGGCAGCGCACTCATATCTGCTGGTGACGAGAAGGCCACTCAAGACGTCCTCAACATTCCGGCTGTACACGCACACATCCCATCTCTCCATCCACGACGCCATCGTCCATACTCTCTGCCGTGATATCTGCACCAAACATATCATTCATGCTACCAATGCGGGAAAGGTTGTTCCTGTGTGAGGCCCTACGAATTCACGGTGCGTGGGAATGGACTTGAGCGATAGACGACTTGGTACACCCTCTACCCAGGCAAGCCAGCCAACGACGATAGCGGACTCCAGGACGTGTGAACTACTTGTGGTCGAGCATAACGGGAATATCCACGGATGGACTACCTAACCGACTCTTAGGCACACGGAGGGAAATGAATTGATTGCTGCGGGATACTCAAGGGAGGGAAGGTCCACGCCGATGATCGAAGTGGGTTGGTCTTTATTGGCGTGGCCTCCCCGCGCCGTTTCATGTCAGAGACTCATCTTGTAGATTATACGCCGCAAACATCAAAACAATCCATTTCTCTTCATCACGACTTACAGTTTCATCGTGTGTCTCTTTCATTGCTATGAGCTCCTTGGATTCCCTCCTTCGCATATCTTTTGTCGCGCGCTTCCCACATCAAGCTCAACAAACAACTCGATCTCGGAACGAACAGAGACAGCGTTTTCATGCAGAGACGGTTTCACGGTTTCCATCTCCTGGCTCTCCCTGCTTGCTTCTAGCTCGCAGTCATCGGTCCTTTTGAATGTACTCTAAAGAATTCCCTTCCCTTCGTGCATGTAGCGTCCTTCTGCTAATCCATAGAGCTGAACTACATGGGACAAGGTATGTTCTCTTGATTTCGAGTGCTATGTAATACACTAATTTAATGGCTTCTGCGCATATAGTGGTTCCCAAAGTCCACATTCATATAATAATACCAGCCTTTCACGCGTAGACCTTGTAGATGTCGAGGCACACTTTCTTTGCCCAATCTTTCTGGTCCTCGTGCATATATCCCGTCCTACTCACCACACGTCATTGTCGTCCACCGCAATATCGTCATACAAACATGATCGCAAACGTGTAACAGTACCAACTATTAGGACAGCCTCCATCCAGGGGTTCGATGATGATGACGACGGCGATGTAGTGTGGTGGGACATGGAGCTGAGTTTCGAAAATAGACGCGAGTGTTAGGTATACCTTCTTTCCGTAATTTGTATCTTCTTGCTGATCAAGCTTTCCTTTAGGTTCTCGCCTTCCATTTGATTGCGAATGCAGTCTCAGAGCAAGACGACTTGGACTCTTAGCATAAAATTCTGCCTTGAGACGTCTAGCGGTGGGATCTCATGGATATGGGAGAAGAGGGACCGCTATGTAATCGTCGATATCAGCTCTTTCGTCCCCGACCGCCAAATAACCCGCCTCCCAGCAGTCTTGTAAATGGGAAAAACATTCCCTCTATCCTGGTGCTGGCATGGCATGCTATCCGTGGAACAACACTTTAGAAGGAGATTGTGGGATGAAACCATGGCTATATACATTTCTTCGTTCCCCCTCTGGATATTCGGCAATGGGTATTCTGCCCTCCACTTTCACTCCCAACCTGTCTCGATCTTTGTAGATACTCCCCAATATCATATCAACTGCTATATGGACCTGATTCGAACGGTACTCGTGCCATGTCTGTTCTATCACATCTCGACCCGAAGTTGGGCACTGTCCATTCATCTGCGGTATACCTGCACTTTACCGCCGACACTTCAATACTTTCCTTTTTGGCCAGCCCTTTTCTAGATGAAGGCATGATTGCTTTCCCTCCAGATGTTGAGATTATCACGGCTTCCACCTCTGTGGCTCGAAGCTTCACAGACTCATCTTGTGGATTACGTGCCGACTACCAAAAACATGCCTCTCCCTGCGATAGGTTTTCAGGTATTCATCTTACGCCTGTCATTGCGAATTATTGACTAATTTTTATGTTACAGAGCCTGTACCGTGTACTCCATCTGACCACCAATTTGCAATACCGATACCTTTCCACGCTAGCTACACGCCGTTTAGCAGAGCTCCATGAAGAGTCGGAGTTTTTCTCATTAGGGAGGCGCGACGTATTCCCTAGACCCGCTGGGATTACTACACACCCTCACGATGAGGTAGTGCACTCTCCCGCATGCCAGATGGACGTACTAGGCGCATTCTACGAAGTTTCCTCATTGTTAGATGGAGAATAGTCGAGAAAGGCGAACCGGAGACCATGACGGGCGCTAGAATCTGCGAACAGCCTAGGAGACGCGCTGTCTTCGACAGACTCTTACCACGAACCTGGCAGTGTGTGGACTACGTAGAACAATAGAATTCAAACTACGGATGAGGAAGATTGTCATAAAGTCGACGTACCTTCAAATTTCCCTTCGGAGCAATACGAATATCACCATGGCGTCGTTTACCTCCACGATGGCCACATCTAGTACAGAGAAGACATTAGTTGGGGTCACCGTCACAATTGGAGCTGTGTTCCATTCTTTGTGCTGCACTTCTGCTGGGAATCCAAACCAGCCAGCGAGTCTGCGAGGGGGAGAAATGGGATAGAGCGAACTATAGTGCCTCCTAATCCGAAGCGAGGACGACGCGAGCAAATGATATCTAGACACCAATAAGAATGTCGAGATAAAAGAACTCGGCAGAACACTTACCATGATTATCGTGATTGATAACCATAGATCATGTACTTGCAAGCACGGCGAGCGTGTCTTGTCATCACTCTGCGACAGCTTGAATGTTCGGCACATACGGAAGTTCAAATTCCCGCGACCTGTTCTTCAACCATGCACAAAAATACACTCCATTCTACTCCTTCCGTTTCACTGGCGGATGTTGCTCTATTCCCTATCCCTGTTACATGGCAGCTGCCCAATCTATGTTTCTCTTGTGCATCTCATCAATTTACCATCATTTTGAATACTTACCACAAGTCTCGAGATCTCAGCATTCGCCATCACTGTGATTGTTCCTAGGCTGTTCAAGACTCCTCGACGTTCTATCTGTACATGTACGCCCATCTCTGGCATCGATATTTGCACCAAACACGTCGCCCAATGCTGTCCATCCCACCTTGAGCCCAAGATCCTTGGCGATGTTTTGCAGTTCTAGAGGTTCTACTTTCAACGAGCAATGCTATCCAATACAACACTGGACTGGTATGTACGATTTATCCTACGCTAAGTTTCTACTAAGCCTGAATTCAGGTAGTTAATGGGGTCTCCTAGCAAGGAGATGTTGGTATGAACATCCTTGGTGCACCAATTGAAGATCGCAGCTCACAGACGACCTCGACTACGACAGGGCAGCGCACCCATGTCCGCTGATGATAAGAGGGCTACTCCAAACATACTTGGCTCTCCGTCGTACACGCACACACGCCGTCTCTCCATCCACAACGCCATATCCCATATTCCCCACCACAATATCTGTGCCGAATGTATCATCCATGCTACAACTTCGGGAAAAGGTCGTTCATGTGCGAGGCCGAATGACTTCACAGTGTGCGGGAATGGACTTGAACGATGTGTGGCTTGGTACACTCCATACCCAAGGGAGCCAGCCAACGATGATAGGGGACTCGAGGACGCGTGAAGAACGTACGGTCGGGTATACCGGGAATTTCCACGGATGGACTACCTAGTCGACTCTCAGGCACGCCGGAGGGAAAGGAATCGATTGCTGCGGGCTACTC
The DNA here is from genome assembly GCA_030435615.1 of Armillaria luteobubalina. NCBI lineage: Eukaryota > Fungi > Basidiomycota > Agaricomycetes > Agaricales > Physalacriaceae > Armillaria > Armillaria luteobubalina. The sequence goes on from JAUEPU010000001.1 coordinate 2,464,256, forward strand.
AGGGGAGGGAAGGTCCACACCGATGATCTAAGTTGCTGGTGTCGGCTCCCTGCGCCGTTTGCCACAGACTTTTTAGATGACGCACCGCAAGCATCCAAACAATCCATCGACCTTCATCACGACTTACACTTTCATTTTCTGTCTCTTTTGTCACCATGATCAGTTCCTTCATCCCCGACCGCCAAAAAACCACCTCTGGACCCTTAGGACACTGTCCCCCCCTCCCACATCGCCTGTAATCGACCCTCAGGCACTCATCGACATCCTACCCCCGTCATTGTGATTCTCAAGCTTTTTTATACCGGCCATCCACAAATTCTCGGCGCTAGTGCTCCTTGCGCGATGTACCTTCTTTTACAAGTCACCATACATTTTGATGACGCGAACTTGGAAATGTCGCCACAGGGACCAGTCGGGCCTGATACCGACGCAGAAGTCGATTCTGATAATCTCTGCTTGGTGCGTTGTGTCTGCACCATCAGTATTAATGACTTCGCAACTGACATATAAGATAGCACGCAGCATACAAAACACAGAACCACCCTGAGTGTTGTCAGGCTCGCTCAAAGCTGTTTATCTTCTGAGATCACTCGTATTCATTTGTTGGCGTGCTCGGTTGTTGGAAAGACATCTGGCAAAATACCAAAGTCTTTCTACTTTCTTCAACTGCGGTTTGGAAGCAGCGCACACCGCATCATGGTACATTGTACTTATCTATCAGTACATTCGAACACATTTGACTTTGTATCCACTCTCAGCCTGCACTACGTGAAATGAAGGCAAAATGTTTCCCAGTGAAGAAGATATCACGGCGAACACAGCTCTTCTTTCGAAGTCTCCTACTGGGTTACAATGAAACACGTTCAAGTTAAGACTGACAGTGAAAAAGAGGATGCGGAGTGACCATGGGAGAAACCATATCCGATAACAAACTCAGAGCCGTAGGTTATCAGTAGTTTCGCAATTCATCCAATCTTTTTCGTCACCTTACTGGTGTACAAGTTCCAGTGATCTGTGTATGCCCTTCTAGATGTCTTCTTCGCGTCAAAGGACAGCATTTTGGCTAGTTACGGAAGGCTACTCAAGATGTACTCGGCCTTCTGGCTCACAGCCTGTCTCTCCATCCCTAAGACCATACGCGTCGTCATGATAATGCCCTCCTGACACTGCTGGCGTATATCGGGGGGAAAAAGAAAATAGTAGGAAGCAAGTCAGATGCGTGAAGAAAGTTTGGTTCGGCATATTAGACATCTCCATGGATGGGCCCGGGCTACTCGGGCGAGGGAACAGTCTACCCATGGACTGACAGACATCGCGTCTTGGCTAGATTGGAAACATGCAAACAATCTATTCTTCACTTATTACTACCGTGTCTTCGTGCTTCGGCGCACCCTCGACGCCCCATCATTCCCAACCTACGACACCTGTATTATTCGCTGCGAAAGACCCTTTATCTCGTTCATTCACCTTGTCGCCACTTTGAACCGATTCAATGCCCTCCGCTGATGTATTCAAGATGTTTCCACTACCGTTATAACCTAGTGTTGTAATTAGATAAATTGCAATTAGGTACATAAAATTATCAGAATGCGGGTTCTCGCAATCAAGCAAGAATACTACCCGACTCTGCAGCTAAACCTAGTCCGTCCAGCCGCTTTATTTCGTTGGGGTCAATTATTTCAAACACGGACACTTTTTCAAACATCTTGTTGGTCATTCGTTGGCCGACAGCCCAATATTGCGCCGGGCGTATTTCGTCCCTCCAATTGATTGGAAGGCTGCCAAGCAATGTGTACGTGTCCTCGGGTATCGGGTACTGGTGGCTGGCAGCAATGCGGAATGCATGTGATATCCCGTCTGCATCCTTGACAACCAACTCTCCGCATCGACTGATGCCTTCTTCACCTCCCACAGCCAATCCGCGCACAAACCCCCTTTCAATGCGATGCTCTTTACACCAGTCGTGGTCATCCCTCTCAACATTGGGAAGCCAAATACCAATATTTCTGGGCAGAGGCTTCTTCATGACCTGCTTCCACGACGGCCTCCATTTCTTGCATCCAGTTCCAGCTTCCGGATACGTGACGAGCAGTGTGCCCCGAATGGGTGTGTGCATCGCATCTACAAGTGCCGTCCATGCATCCTCCAGAGATTGGCTCTCATAGTATGCTGGGATTGACTGCGTGTGCAGAGAATATGCCAGCCCGGCGACTCTGTCTACTGGGTTGGTTGATATCCGATCCTGCATCGCGGATAGCACGCCAAATAGATTGTCTGCTGTCTCCACAGAATTGAGCTGCTTGTGAAATTTCACCAATATTTCGTCCTCGTAGTTTCCCACGTCGTCCATTGGCTCAGCGTGCATCGGTCCATCTGGTGTATCCCCGGCAATTGTCCTCTCCCAGCCGACCTCCTGCACTGTCCACGCACGCCTGAACCAACACCGGTCACTCTCCAAGTCGCCTTCTTTCAAAATCAAAGGGAGACCCAGCCCACTCAAATAGCACACCACGTCTGCACGTCGATATATGGCACCAATGGTTGGTACATCGAGTTTCCACTCTTCCACACGCAGATCCTCCTTCGGCCCTCTTCTCTGTCTCAGGCAGAGAACATCCAACCACGTGTATTCCAGTCCCAGGTTCAGCATCTCAATCCGGATGAGATTGAGGTTGGCACCTTTTGGGATGGGCACAGGCCATTCACGTCCATTGATAGGTGTCCACATGTCAACACGATCTACCTCATTCACCCAAGCATGGGATATTGGTCGTGCAGCCTGACGGCTGAACGCCATGAAGTTCACCTCGCAGCACCACCAAGGGACCACACGGTTACTATACAGATCCCAGACTCGTCGAGGATTTACATCTGTGTTAACTATCCGGCTACCCACAACCGCTTGTTGTCGCAGATTTATGTCCTCCGCTTCACGTTTTGATAGCTCCTTTTGGATGTCGCCATAGTCCCATGTTCTGCGCAGACGGCCATATGCAGTTCCAAAGTCGTAGTTCTCTGCAATACAGTCTTTGAGAACGGAGGAGAGGGATCCGGTTTCCAATGTGTGTGATGTTCCGAGTATGCTGTTGAATAGATCCAAGAGGTCTTGAATGCCTAGGCAAGAGCAGGGAATGTCGGCGAGGGAGGATGATATTACAGGTTTGCTGCCGGTGTACACCCGTTGCTTTGGAACCTCTATAGATTCTTCCGTTTGTCCGGTTTCTGTCTGGGAGGAGATTGTAACTTCCGAAGGTTCAAGTCGATCAGTGTGACCACGATTATCATCCAATTTGTGCTTTGCCTTGAACACCATTATATATTGCCCTCCATCTGATTTTTGACACAATTACTCACATCTTCCAGTACTTTGTAGAGCACCTTACGGCACGTCCATTTGTAAATAGCAATTTTGAGTTTTACTGGGCATAATAGCTTGCATTAGGACGCAGAACAACCATAATCAGCTGTACTTACGCTTGACATATTCCCAGGCGGACCTAGCGTAGTATAGAAACATTTTGTGTCGAGTTGATGAGTGAGGTTCAAGGTATAGTGCATCTAGGTGCCAGCATCAATAACACGTTCTTCACGTGGCACCATGCAGAAAACAGGCATCCTTGATGGGGCGAGCACCTAATGTTTGATGGGGTATTGATTAATATCAACGGTAATCAACAGGACAGGGAGATTCGGAAAAGTTAGCAACTGAAAGTCGAAACGAGATAAGAATCCGTAGAGAATTGTACAATTTGAAGAAATTTCGGGTAAGTAAGGTCAACAGACCAGTGATAACAGCCCATTATTTAATGTTTCTGCAATCACGGTCGGTAGGGGGGGAAGAGGTAGCTATAGCTGTATTATTATTTGAACAATCCATTGGCACCTGTACAGAAAATAAATAATCAGATGAGAACTAGATATCCAAATTTACCGAAACTGTTCGTCAATGATTCAACTTGGCTCTTCCTCAGGGACTACGGGCGGAGCAAAGGCATAAGAATTCACCAGAGAGCAGGTGATATCATCAGTCATCAACGGCACTCGTTTTGTTAACGCGCTTCCTGTGAAGAATTGTGCGAAGCCTTCGATCCAAAGACCTAGCCTCTCTCTGAGCTGGGGCAAGAGGTCATGAAGGACGTTCGGATGTAGGACGACGTTTCAGAGTGCTAAGCCTCATATACAATCTGGAGGAAACGTAGCCATGGAGAAAGAACGAGACTATGGCCCACGATGCAAGCCACCCCCGCTCCGCAAAGCTGACGTTCTAGGTATGAGCTCTTTGACATTTATTGACCGGAACGGCAGTGGACTCGCTATGAGACTACGCCTCGTCCTCTTCTGCTAGCTGAAATCATGCAGTATACTGACAAAAGGCTCAAAGTGATGTCCGTAGGTTTTTTAGGTGCCAATCAATATGTTGAGCCATTGTTTTGCGAAAGATAAATGAAATAAATACACGCTCTAATTGTTTTACACATCGTGAAGATGTGAAGAACTCGATGGTCCACGATACTCCATCGGCCCACCATCTTCTGGCTCCTGGACGTGCCGCCGTTTCTCTCGACGCATATCCTCTAATGTGACATTTAACTCAACGTCGTGTGAAGGAAGGACTTGGTCCTATTTGGCGGCGGAACCCGGATGAGAGCGTGAGTAACGGTTGCATGTTTTGAGTAATGCGCGCAAGTGGACGGGATGCTAAGAACGAACAAATGATGTGGGCACTGTTCATAGGCCGGTGTAATGGTAATGATATCAGCTGTAGAGATATTTAAAAAACAGAGGATGAAACGCACATGTAGAACCTTTTCATGTAGAAGTGATCTTGACAGGCAACATACGGGTCCTTTGACGTCAAATCTCGAGACGCTAGACTCAAATACATGCAGTTTTATTCTCACCTGTTTGCGAAACGAGAGATGGATGGCGAAACACAGTTCCTCACACTCTTCCGTCCATGAAGCGGAGGTTCTGCATGTTGGGGGTCTTCGAAGGAGGATGATAGAGTATTCGCCTGGACACGTTTTCCCAGTTGTGCAGGGAAATTGACCAGCATCCAACATGGTAGGAACAGCGAAGAAATATTGATCAAATAGCGCGCCGGTGTCGCATGTTCGTGATGGTAAGCAGGAAAGACTGCACGGATATTTCTGACACAGATTTTTCTGTATACCGGCGAGAGCCACGACCTCGATGATGTGTTTGGACGTTCCTTGTTCTTTGGTATGATGCATTGCTCGGGTATTTCTGCATAGTCTACAAGATAAGCATATTGTTATAGCCATGACAAGATATTTGCCTTTTTCTGTGACGAGAAACAGGGCGGGGAGCCAATCGACATCTTTCCCTAGAACCATGTATGCCAAAGCATTTCCGCCCATTCACGCAGGGACCATTCCCTCCCCTGAATAGCCTGCTGTAACCCACTCAATGACTCAGCACACCCATCCGCAAGCTGGATCTCCGCAGGTCCATCCGTTGTATCCCAGCCACGCCTCTGAGCTATTCCGGCTAACGTACCGTCTTCTCCTTGGCTCCCGCAAATACGTCTTGATCAAAAAGAAATCATGCAGCCGCTGTAGGGGTAGACAGAGTAATACCTGCTGAGAAACGGGAGAAATGTAGTGGAAACGCCTGCTTGTACAGTAGTCATAGCCGTGTTCTTGATCCAGAAGATGATCATCGGCAAGCCATTGATATCGTCGAAGGATGACAGGTCTTCAAGAACTATGTTGGCAGACATTGTTTTTGCCCAGCGTTGCCCATCCGAAAAGAAGGCTCATCTGCAACTCTGTCAACATCCACGGACGTTGTCATTGTTAGATCAGGTTCTGGGATGACGAGCACAACATTCAAGTGTACTCTGCTTGATGCGGATGGGACGTTGGGATGTTTGAGGCAAGGGATGCATGCTCTGGGGCCAGGGCATGGAATGGGAGACATATCACAACGACGCTGTACCACAGCTATCACGATTTGGAGAAGAAACATGGTGCAGACGCCACGAAACAGACCATCCAGTTCGGGCTCTCGTACCTGGACGAATCCCGAAGAAGAGGCTTGATAGGCGGTCCTGTGTCGCAAGTATGATGAATATTTTGATATAAGACTTGTTTGAGGGAGCGAAAGCGAATCTGGGGGCTTAGTTGGAGGAGCTGCTGAGGAGGAAGGGTGGCTGGGGTACGAGCGATGGGCTAGTGGGTGGTGGTGGTGGTGGTGGTGGTGGTGGTGGTGGTGGTGGGTATACAGCTCGCAGACGGGGTGTGAGGGGTCATCTCGACGACGGGCGGCGCGGTGCATCCGTATCGGCTCGTCACGGGAGTCCTGTCCTGTCACAGAAGCTCAAGGCGTCCTCGTCATTTCGGTTGTACATGCACACTCTGTGTCTCCTTATCCAGGACAACGTCGTCCACACGGCCCGAGGTGATATTCGCGCCAAACACATTATCCCAATGAATGGACGTCCCATCTTCTCACGCCAAAGATCTTTCCCGTGTGTGGATATATGACGGCACTGGGCACTGGAACGGACTTGGTCGACAGATGGCTGGTTTGTGCTGTACCCAGGCGCCTCCGAGGACCGATGGGACTACCTGATCCAATAACTGCCTCCCTGCGACATTCTGTGAGAGCGCGCACGCGTTTATGTCCGGTGGTGGTATCGAGATGGGCACAACGTCCTTCAGTTGAACGACTTTTCTTCATACGGATCTGATTGAGTCTGGTTTACGAGACTACTTCGGATGGAACAAAGGTTTCGGTGCCCCGATACTCCCTCTAGAAGCCCGAAATTTCAAGTCCCTTCGTGATAAGACTGATCCAACAATCATCCTTCTCTTCCATATTCTTTACTTCCACCTGGTTCTACACATGGCGCCGGTACGCACCTGCCTTCTGTGAAATTTTCTAAACCAACGCTTCAGTTTATTCAGGATTCAGCGACTTCAACGGCGCCATCTTCAATATCCATGCCCAGGCTCGAACAAGGTCTGCTTCTGGATCTCCCAATCCATTGGGTCCATCTTCATTGATCTCCTCGACCGTAAACCTATCAGCTGCCGTATCTGCGCCCATGTGATGCCTCCTGATGCTTCACATACATGAATGTTCGTTTCGTAATGGGCTCTTGTCGGAAGTCTCGTGTTTGTGTATCAGGGATCATAATGATCTACACGACGAGACTGTCAGTTCATATATCTTATTAATTTTGATGGTTTCTCATGACCTTGGTTCTTGCGCACAGGTGGATGATGAAGGACATATACACCCAACTGAAGCTGTCGCTGCTGAGATAAAGTCTACCTAGGTGTCTTCATGACTTTTATGTTGGTTATTAAGGACACTTTGTGACTGATGGCTTTATTCCAGTTTTGAATACTACGCATTTTCGTGTTTGCCATCGTAACATGTGCTGATGAAAAAAAGGTTTGATATATTCAGGGCTAGTCATCTCCTCTCGAAGGTTACCTGGTGCATCCCTTCCGGTGTGAATGAATTAACCGCAGTCGGTGGCAGGAGTCTCAGTGCTCCCGATCAGGCAGGTTGTTGGTTGAATTCAATTGGCGCGCTTCTTCAGTACTTCACCTTGTTCACGCTTTGGTCACTAGCCTGGGAGACTTGGGATTACTTTCGTTTCGATCTTATACTCTATCCCCTGGCTGAACGAAGAAGTCGCTACCTTAAGGAAGATGCTGGGCGCATATCTATCGTTACGTGACCAACTTGAAAGGGAGCTGGAAACTTATCCCTGAGTTCTACGCATCTCGAGGTTACCTAGAGACTTGGCGCTTAGGTTGCTTCCGTGAGTGATTGATTTAAAGCCCTCACCGGGGTCTAAGTTTGGCCCTATTTTGCAGGAAGTACGTTTCCGTGCCTTTATAAACCAGAAAGCACATTAGTCGTGATGCAACCATGCCCCGCAAGCGCCTCTATCGCAGTGATCTATTCAGCCCTGAGCAGTTCACCTCGAAGGATGCGCTTGAGTCTGCGTTGGAGGAGCTACAAAGCATCCTCACAAAGGTTAATTTCAAGCATGTTTTCCAAGAGTTGATCGACAACGAGAGCCCTCACGTTCTCCCCTTGGTCTTGTCGTGTAAGTTAACATCGTTAAGCTGTCTGGTGGTCTATCAGGCTCTTACATCTTCACAGCCTTGAGCGAGACCACATCGCTGATTTCGTGGTTGTTGGAGTCCTTTCCCTCCGAAGCTGCGAACTACGATTTGAGCGTCCATTGCAAAACCATCTCATGTATATCTGCAGAGCTCATTTCGTCTGCCTTTGTTGAAGACAAAGAATTATGTGCGCGACACCACGAGAGAACTCAGATCGCGCCCAAGGTTTTGAAATACCTGGCCGGCGACTCCTTCCTCCGTCCCATTGATACCGGATTGGAGCATCATAGCAAGAAGGGAAGGGCCAAACAGTCTCAGAAGAAGCTTCAGCAAGCCAAGCGAGAAGATGGTGCTACGACGTTGGTCGACAAGTATTTCAATATCCTGAACGTCGACGTGCCTAAAACGCCAAGCCAAACATCCGCCCTCGTGGATCACCTTTTGAAAAGTCAAAAGGATACTCTCAAGGTAAGTGCCGTTCTATCTGCATAGTGCTTGCTGAAAGTTGATATGTGGCTAGTTCTATTCAGAGCTGATCCGTCATCCTGAGATATTTATATCTCTCAAGGAACGCTGTATCATTTCTCCATCCCCCGTAGAGGAGGAGAATATCTCAGCATCTGTAGTCGAGTTGCCTTCTGCATACCCGATTGTTCAGCCGATGAAGTCGTATGTCTTTGCGTCCCTTCGCGGCATGATATTACATTGATATTTATCAAGGGCATTATATTTTGATACCGTCGAGGGCTTTGGTGACTGGATAGTCATCATATCTACGAACGCTGACAATTTTCTGCGGAGCGCCCACAAGAAAGATCTCTCCGCGTTTAACTTCGCTGTGAAGAAGATCAAGTACGTGTCGGATCGTATGGTATTGTATATCAAGCATGCTGATCAGAATACACTGCAGAGAGCTCTCGTGCGGACATTTTACCGACAACAATCAAAAGCGTTTGAGTGGAAGTGTGACTGAGGTTCCTGTCTTTGAAGCCAAAGTATCTCGCAACCTTAGACTCATTGTAGGAATCCGTTTTTATCGGTCTCGGATATCACTGACGCCTCGTTGTATAGTATCAAATCGATATAATCCCAGGGGACGATGTACGTTCAGAGGATAGTTTTTTAATACAGGCTACTGAAATACCTCGAAACATCGGCAGAACGAACAGCAAGGTGAGTCGATGTTTGTACTTCTTTGCTTGTTCCTCACAGTTCTTGAAGCCATCAAAATTTTTGGTATCTATAACAATGATCAAATCGACAATCGTCTCTGGGGTTCTATCAGCAGTCAGCTTCGCAAAAAAGGCAAGGAATACCGGAAGAGGTATCATTTTCTCCTTATAGCTTGAATGTCTGTAGCCTAAACATGATGGCTTAGGTGCGCAGTTAGGAAGCGTGCAGAACAAGCCTCGAAGGACACTTTCATTCCGGCATTCTTTCCCCCTCTACCGGAAGTGTCACCTTCAGAAATCGAGAGCATACCAGATTTACGACCCGACGAAACGGCTCAGGTTAGCTTCGCATTTAATGTTCCTTCGAACCGACACTGATTATTCTACTCAGATTCATTCAAGACTCGTGTAAGCCGTAAAGAGAGGTGTCAAGTTCCGATCGCTAACTCCCCTATAGCGTCGAGAAATACATCACATTTTCGCAGGTATGTTCTCATTGTACTTATCCGCAGACTGATGCTTTAACTATAAATCCATATAGCCTTTTCTAAAGAGTATGTACCTGGGAGATGCTGTCTGAGAAGCTATATCTAATTCGTTTTTATAGCCATCCTAGCAGACGTGGATGCAACTTTTCCCCATATGGTTTCGTGCGTCGCCCTCTTTGGCTTACTTGTTCATTTTTAATTGTATACATTCATAGGTCTCAAGAGAAACGTATCATTGAGTGTCCAAAGTCATGCTACGTCATAGGCCGCAGTGGTACTGGGTATGCACGAGCAGTTCGCCGACTTCGTGCTTCCGCTCACGCCTATTGGATGTAGAAAAACGACTACCATGCTATTCAAGATGCTGCTCATTGAGCGAACATTTCAACTCATGGGGTCGGATTTACCTCGCCCTCGTCAAGTCTTCGTCACCAAGTCTAGGATGCTCGCTAAGAAAGTGCAAGAGTACTTTGAAAAGTTGACCAGCTCCTTGGCAATAGCATCACGGCCGTCTGCTGACCTAATGAATCAATCGAGAGCTCAGTACCGAGATGATTCAGGGCTGATTGATGCAGACGACATTGTAGATTGGCGCACTGACTTGCCCGCCAAGTACAGCGAACTTGAGGAGAGGCATTTTCCATTATTTATCACCTTTGATAATGTAAGCGACTGCTCTGCATTTCATCCGCGTTTCTCATTTTTGTCGGTTATAGCTTTGTGACCTGTTGGAAGCCGACATGGATCCTATTGGCTTCAAGCGTGACAAATCTCGCATGGGTATCATCACTTTCGAGTCGTTTTGCGAGTCGTACTGGTCTCACTTTCCTGAGCCATTGATCAAAGGATTAGGTTTCTATTAATCTCTTTTGTCTACGTGTTAGTATTGAAACGATATTGATACAGATCCCGCCTTAGTATTCAGTGAAATTATAGGTAACACATCCATATCTCACATCAAATGGCTTGACCAGAACCCCCACCTAGGCGTCATCAAGGGCTCAGCAGAAACATTGGGAAAAGAGAAGCAGCTTCTTAGCAGAGCCGCTTACCTTGATCTCAGTAAACGCCAGCAATCTACTTTTGCTGACCAAAGATGCGAGGTATACAAACTCTTCGAGCTGTATATGCGCAAGAAGAAGCTACGGGGAGAGTACGACACTGGCGATCGGTAAGGTCACCATTGAAGTTCCACGGATAGAAGATAATTGGGGTCTAGGACGCACAGTATCTTGAAGCATTTTGCGGAGCAAGGTACTCCGGGACAAGGACTAGACCATTTGTAAGACCTCTACTCGTACTTTCTGACCCTTATTAATTGTGTCAAGATATGTTGATGAAGTACAAGATAACATGCTCATCGACACTTTGGGTAATCCTCATCAAATTTGTTCTAAATGGTTAATTAACTGATTCGTTATCAGTCTTGAGGGCACTGTGTAACAACGCGGAAGGTCTCTTTTGGGCAGGGGACACTGCGCAGACCATCTCCGTCGGAAGCTCTTTCCGTTTCAATGCATTGAAGGCATTTCAGTGGAAAATTGAGGTAAGATTCACTCAGGATAATTCATGTACGCAAGTCGAATTAAATGAATAGGACCGGTACCGGAAGAAGCATGGAGCTGGAGCTGGATGCAACCAGCCTCCTGAAATGTTTCAGCTCGCCGTCAATTATAGGTCCCATGCAGGCATTGTTGATTGCGCACATTCCGTCATTGACCTTATCACGACTTTTTGGGAGGATTCTATCGATCGTCTTTCTCCAGAGATGGGCATTGTAGACGGCTTCAAACCTGTCTTTTTCAACACCGAAGACCGTGCGCAATTAGAACAATTCATTTTTGGAAATATCGGTGATCACATCGAGTTCGGTGCACAACAATGTAAGTTTCCCGTTATTGGTGGTAAGTCAACTGACTCTAAGCTTCCGCGTGTAGGTATTATCGTTAGGAATGAAACGGCAAGAGAGAGACTCCAGCAGCAAGTCGGTGAAGTCGGTCTTGTACTGTTCGAGCCTTTTTATTGTTATGTTATCAAGCCACTAATGGTCAAAATTATAGCACTGTATATGAAAGCAAAGGGCTCGAATTCAACGACGTAGGTCTATATGCTATGTTACAAGATAATTTTTTCACTGTGTCGTTACACACACCTCTTTAGGTTCTTCTTTATGACTTCTTTGCTGATTCTCCCGCCGAACCTGGACAGTGGCGTGTCGTGCTGAACGCTATCGAAGAAAGCAAGCAGGACTTTAGGAGTTGGCCTCCTCCTCGATTTGACCACGTCCGTCATGCCAGCATTTGCAATGAGGTGCGTGCAAATTAGCATATCATTACTCAGCGCTGAAGTAATAAAATTGTTCAGCTAAAATCTTTGTATGTTGCAATCACCAGAGCTCGTGAAAATATTTGGATCGCAGACGGATCGGAGACAGGAGAACCCATGAGAGTAAGTTGGTGACATTCTATCCGGGCCGTATTCTTATTAAAAAGCATCAAGACCTTTTGGACTAGCAAAGATTTGATTAACAATTACACTCCGGGATCTGATGCTCCAAGGCTTGCATCTTCATCGACACCAGAAGAATGGGCTTCGAAGGGACGTGAGCTTTTCCACCGGAAACAATTCTCGCATGCCAAGCACTGCTACGTCAGAGCCAACCTTCCTGTCCTAGCATCTATTGCAGGCGCCTATGATTTGCGGGCGAAGGCTCGTAAAGTCATTGGTACATCAAAACCAAAAGTGCTTGAACGACGCTCTTGTTTCGCAGAGGCCGCTATTTCATTCTTGGAATGCGCCAAGGTCAATACGAATTCGAAAGAGTCCATGACCTATCTCAGGATCGGTGGTGAATGCTTCGAGCAAGCTGATCAGAAGTATCGGGCTGCTCAAGTATTCTTCCGTGCTCATGAGTACACCCATGCCGCAGAGCTGTACAGAGATCTCGGAAAATTTGACGAGGCTGTCAACATTGCGAAGAATCATGAAGATCAAATGTCACCGACGGTTGTGGAAAATGTCATCAAGCTTGCAAGACTAGCTTACATCTCTAACAACCAGATGATGTACGTCCTTTCCTGATGCATCTTGATCGACCATTCTCACCTTCCTGAACAGAAAAGCCCGTGAATTATTTAACTCAGTCGAAGAAGAAGTGGAATACCTGGAAGAGAGGGATCTCGATCTTGCTCTTGTGGATGTGTTGGTGGGAGAAGGACGATTCAGCGAAGCCGCCGAATTGCACTATTCCGAGGGTCGAAAAGAACAGGCGATCGAGCTTTTCCTCCGTCAAAATGAAGACAAAGCTGCTATGCGTCGAGCTCAAGAATGCATTCTCGAAGAGCTTTGGCACGGGATATCTTTTGGCGTTAATCCTGAAGTCATAAGATCAAACGGCACTATCATGGGGCTGGTGCGCTCTGCTTCACAGCTTCAAGTTGACGCGACTTTCACGAGGTGGACTAGAGAGGTGAGTATTAGCCTCAGGTCTTATTTGACATATCTTATACTGATACATTTTCAGCTGTCAATGTTTACGGCTATCATAGATGCCCAGACATCCCGGCTGCGTGAACTTGGTTCAGAATTCCACGAGATGGGCCATAGTTCCGCAGCCTTGCTCTGTCTAGATCACTATTTCTCTCAGACACTTCAAATTCGAGACTTGGCTCTTGTTGATGCTGTCAACGAGCTGAGTCTATTTTATACCTACGTGGGCCTCCTCTCGGCTGCAGCATTCCGAACGGATCCTTGCAGAGATGCGCCAACTGCGGCATTGTTTGGGTTCCGGCAAATAGCCGAGAATGAGTTTCTCGTGCCTCCGCACACATGGTTACACTCAGCAGTTCTTGAACTTCGACCTGGGGGTGTGGTTAGGGATTCTGACTGCAACCTCAGGTTGTCAGTACTCGAACTGCGTTGGCTATTTTGTGACGCTTTGAGAGGTCATCTCAAAAAAAGGATTACTGCTGAAAACGACGAATGTGCGATAAGCAAAGCATTCATGCCTTGCCTCGTTTTTGCCTTGTCTGGGACTTGTTATCGGCGTGAATGTCCGGAAGCCCATCTATTACCTTCGGCGATACCAGCTGGTTATTACAATATGCGCGCGCGCCTGCACCTGCAACAAATTTTGATTTTGCAATCACTTAGGGAGAATGCTCACGAAGATGTTGAGCGTAAAGGAACCAAGTATGTTATTCTTCTTGTTTCCCAACCCCACTGTACTCATTTCTATATAGGTTCTGGCTCAACCGTCTTTACGAAGCTCTTTATCCTCCTCATCATATGTTGGGTTCCATTTCTCATCTTACACTTTCTTCAATTCCCGAGGCTCCTAAAGCATTGAATGTCGTGAGAGATTGGGTGCGAACAACTGTCTACGGCCGGGAATATCATCCCCGGACGAACTTCCTCACAGACGTGATGCGGACGACTTCTTTAGCTTTCACGTTTGACCGAAGTCAGGCGGGTTATCTCAGAGATGCGGCGTATTTCAGAATCCTCCCTCCGTTTGTGTATATTCGCCCGGACAATCATCTGATTCTCCATGATCTTCTCAACTCAATTTCGGGTTCTCAGACGTGGTCCCTTACCGCTGGTTTTCGATTTTTTGAGTAAGTCTGGGACCTGCCGATCTTTAATCTAGGTTGACGTTTCCGCCAGGCACATTGTAAAGCAAAGATTGTCCATCAACATAGGTGTCCTGTGCGACTTTTTGGACTTTCTTTGCGGTTCTGTGATTTTTTGTCGCTCGGAAATGGCATTACCGCACAACATCACCGTTCCTCGTAGCTGGATCTTGCGCTTTGTGGACTATGACTTCCCATACTTTAACGAAGGGACAGACGCAAGCCTTTATTACATCCTTTTAGCACCTATTTCGGATCTCCTGGAGCAATTGCGTGTCGGTCGAGACCATCGTAAGCTCCAAAAAAACCATTCTCCTTCGGTCTCTCATCCTCAATATGTAGTGGGACATCTCCTGTATGGAATTGGTAGAGATCTCTCAAATGTGACATACCAAGTTCATCATGCATTCATCGCAAGGATGTAAGTCAACTTCTAAATAGCTCGTTGCTATCTTTTCTGATATCAATCATCTATTAGATTCAGGGCCCTTGGTCTATGTCAGTTTTTGTTTACTGTCGACTTGTGTCCTTGCTTATTCTACTATGTAGTGGGCTACAACATCGACAGAGATCGTCTCCGTAACGATATTAGGAATATGATGCTATCTTTCCAACAAGAAGGTTCTCTATTTTCTCCCCTTTACGATCGGTACGTCAGTCTCTGTTATATGAGGCACCTGCATAACAATATAACGCCTCTTTAGATATGTCAGTGCAGCCAGCAACTCGTGGGGTGATATTGCAGATGTTGTTCGTTGGTCCTTGCAAGATGATACTGGCATGGATGAGATGGTACAGCTCTTTGACCGACGCAGGGCTCCAATGAAAATTCGTGCAGTGCCAGGAGTCCATCAGATTGTCTACAGCGACTTTGCGGATATCCGAGCGCAGCTTGGTCTCACGGCCCCCGCATGGACTCAGGTCACTTCACCCCATATTGAGGTTTCTGGACGGGAGGAGCCCAATGACGATAGCGACATCCAGGCCGAGGAAGTGGAGAATACTCAAGAAGCTGAAGAGACTGCCGGTGAAGACGCTCTGGCCGCCGATGCCATTCCGACGCAAGAAACGACTGCCCCGGAACCCACAGACAGAGAGATTGCCGCTGCGTCCTTGATTCAGCGGGTATACAAGAAACTTCTCCATCATCGGCGAGGGGTTGCTAAGAGAGGTAGAGAAGGCCTCCGTACCCAAATATATGCCTCATGCACCAAAGAGGTGTCTCGGCTGGGTGATAACCCCGGGCTATATCTTCGCTTGTTTCTGGGCCCACTGCCGCACATCTTAGTCTGTCTCGAGACAGTCCGTATCGATACAATCAGCCAGAAGAAGAAGACAAAGGACAGGCTTAAAGGCTGTAGTCATAACGAGATAAATGCACTCGATGACTTGTTAACACAGACTAAGTATGTATTACCGTAACTTGCCCTTCTACCGACGATAACTGATACAATTCATTTCAACAGCAAAGTGATCCAAACGGCAGTCAAACTACAAAAGCATCTCATCCCGAGTTCTACGTTCCACGAGCGTCGCGACAGCAAGGAACTCCAGAAATTAGTGGCAGAGGCTAACGTTCTGATTTCTTCTCTCCCTTTTGACACTTCTTCAGACTTATCGAATGATCTGCACCTCGCTATCAAAGGTGTAACTGGACGTTCATCTATAGGTACACGTAAAAAACCGGCACTGAATAACGATGACTTGTATTAGTGATTCTTTTTCTATCGATCTGTACTAGTAGTCTACCATGTAGTTTCTTTTTGACAAATTAGTGCTTAGCAACTGAATCATCGCTAGACATGGTGTAAGTACACCTCTGAGAGTTTCTCGCCAAATCACTGGTATTCGTCTTGGCGTTAGAGGTTGTGTTTCCGCACGTTGATCGACATCAAGATTGGAGTCACCTCGATTAATGCGCATATATTATGGCTATCGGCTGCAATCTTCTCGCATACCTCGACAGACCGTCGAAAGAGAGGATTCATCACAGATCGGTGTGACGCAAGACAGAACTCCTTACGGGTATACTTGGTATCGTCGAAGTGGTTCGAGTGCTGATCTTATAGCCGCCACCATAAATCTAACGAAGACGTTTCAAATGACGATGGGTATCTAGCGGCAGAGTAGACACATTCGGGGCCAAGTCCTGCATCACAATTGCATACACTCAAACTATGTTGCAGGAGGAGATGTATACTTCATAACCCTTGTTCCGCAAGAGAATGTTTGGCGTCACGAAAAAGAATCAGAGACCTACGAAGTGCTAGAATCTTTCTCATCTTTAGATAGCCGGGGAGACTTACTGTTTTATCACGGAGCGAATCTTCATGTGTGGCAGACGATCGTACCTAGGTCCATCCTCCCCGTGGATTAATGGATGATCGCAAACTTGAAGCAGTGGCCTCTGATCTTCGGACAGCAACGGAAACGCACTGTTTACGCTGCATTACCACGGACCCGGCAGTGCAGCAGACGATTGTTTTAAGGTGATGAATTGCACGGGGAATTGCGTACGTGATCCTCACACCTCCATCTTTTCGGTGGAAAATTCCTGCTCGCTCCTTGTTTAACGCATTGAACTATTTTTAAGTGACCTCCTCCAGATCAACGACCGTTCCCTGAGAATTTGAAGACCCATCGCATGCTGTGGTTGTATTGGCGGGTACAACCTGAAGGCTCTGTACGTGTAGGAAGGTGAATCTCTCCTCCAGAGGGCCTTGTCGGGTTGTGACAGCGCTGAGCAAATTCGTCGCCATAGGTCGAGTCAGATATGCCGAAGAGAAACATAGTATGGAGGTATGACTCACTTTCAGCCAACTATATGGGTGTCGGTATTAATCGGACCATGTTCATGGTCCTGACAAATTTGCAAGGATTTGTTAAGCTGTGCGCCAATAATATTGGCTCGTACGATCAAAAATAGCGGTCATGACTAAATATGGAACGGCAATTTCTACACTTATCCGACGGGCCGTGTTCCCTGATCCTGACGATGATCATCGGCGCGCCGTTACAGTGGTCTGATATCGTCGCGGGAAACTGCTCGTCAGTGAAAACCCGAGGTATACTCATCATCGACGTCCTCTGATGGTAGCTCTGTTTTCGATCCTACGTGTAGCTATCGACGCTCTACGAGAAATCATCGCTTCGTACCAGCGTGTCTCCAGGCGAATAAAGCAATCTCCTGGACTCCCAGTTCCCAGTCCCACTACTCCATTCTGGTCGATCCCTGCGTCACCCATTCAAAAAGAAGGCTCGTCTGCAGCACTACCAACATGCGCAGACGTCGTGATTATCGGGTCTGGGATAACAGGTACGGCATTTGCACGTACGCTGCTTGATCTGGATGGGCCGTTGGAGGTCGTGATGCTAGAAGCGAGAGATGCGTGTTCTGGGGCTACAGCGCGAAACAGAGGACATATCACGCCACCGCTGTACCACGACTACCTCGACTTGAAGAAAAAACACGGCACAGAGGTAGCGAAGCAGATCATCCAATTCCGGCTGTCGCACCTCGACGAACTGATTAGCGTTGCAGAGGAGGAAGGCCTGATAGAAGAGAGCCAGTGTCGCAAGGTGGATACGTATGATGTCTATTTCGACAAAGGCTTGTATGAGAGAGCCAAAGAAAAGCTGGAACGTTACCTGGAGGAACTGCCGAGTGAGAAAGGTGGCTGGGGTACGAGCGATGGGCTGGCGGGTATGCAGCTCGCAGACGGGGTGAGCGGGGTCATCTCGACGACGGGCGGTGTGGTGCATCCGTATCGGCTCGGGGCGACATTCGTGCCAAACACATCGTCCACGCTACCAATGGATGGACGTCCCACCTCCTGGCGCCCATGCGGGAAAAGATTGTGCCTGTGCGAGGGCATATGACTGCACAGCGTGCTGGAACTGGCTTGGACGATGGATGGCCCGGTACGCGCTCGTTTGTTTTATACCCAAGCTCGTCCGAGAGTCGATGGGACTACCTCACCCAACAGCCATCCAGCCCTACGACCCTCGGAGAGAAACCGAATGCAGAGTTTATGTTTGGCGGCGGCATCGAGATGGGCACCCAGTCCTTCTTTGACGCCGTCGGATGTGCCGACGACAGCCAAGTCGAGTTTCGTGTGTCTGCATACCTTGGCGGCGTATTTCGGGAAATGGTGGGGAAGCGAGTCGGCCGACGAGGACGAGAACCACTTTGAAAAAGGGCGCGTGAAGAAGGCGTGGTCTGGTGTCTTGGGTATCTCTGCGGATGGACTGCCGTGGGTTGGTAGCCTTCCTTCAAAGGTATCCGGAAGACCGGAAGGAAGGGAGTGGATCGCAGCCGGGTATTCAGGCGAGGGGATGGTCCATGCGTGGATGAGCGGAAAGGCGTTGACACACATGGTGTTGGGCAAGGACATTGATTGGCTTCTCTCCCCGTTTCGCGTCACAGAAAAAAGGTGGAAAAAGGCAAATATCGCGTCTTTGCTATAACCATATGTTTATCTTCTAGACTATACGTCGGAAATATCCGCCCAATTTTTGCCTATCACTGTGACTTGCTCTCGATCTCTATCTATAATCGACGTTGACCGTGTGATCGTTGAATTCATGTCTATCGACCGGCTATACAGTTCCTCTTCACATGCCTCTTGTCGCATCTGTCCTATGTCCAGAAATACACGACAGCATCGATGGGGAAAAGAGCAAGAGCAAAGCTCCGCGTTTACATTGCACTTGACTCGCACTCAAATTGCCGCCGTCCAATTTCGATGTAACTGCGAACGAGCCACGCGTTAGAATTCTTTTCAGTCTGTTCCTGGCCGGTGGGAATGCAATTCGTCCATAAGTCCCTTGTGCGAGGTCATCTCAACTGCCATCAAAGCCGGTATGCGGATAGATCTTGCGTATAGGCACTCAAATATTCGTGTTTGGGGTATTTCTGAGTCTCCAGGGTTTTAAATTATCTCGCGGAATGCAGAAACTCATAGAAAAAGACCGGAGGTCAAGGAGATACCATATTGTCCGTCCCACCCGCAAATCCTACTTAGGACTCCTCCCCAGTATTGCATCTACGATCCCAAAATCCAAGGTATCCTTAGCTACAGTAGGGAAAGGTCAGAAAAGAAAGGTTAACAACAAATTGAATGCCGAACCTGTCATGAAGTTATCACGTTCGAGCGCATTTTCTGGGCGTACATATTGATAAGAAAACTGGATGTTGTACAGGGAAACGTACCGAAACGAGTGAGGTCCTTGCTCGTCGATCCCCCTGTTTTGCGCAGTGTTTCTGGTAAACAAAACCTGAAGTATTCGTAGAGTCTCCGTAGCATGCTATGCCGAATGTTTGATCAGAGGCGTTGCCAGAAGGCTCTAGAAACCGTTATTAGACGTAGAGTTGTAATCAGAGCCATTAAGGACGGACGATGTATCATGATACTGGCAATCGGTAAGCAGTGGCGTTTGCCCTTTCCTCCCGCAGATAGTTAAAGAGAACCCATGCTGGCTGCTTGCCCGATACAGTACACGTGCATTGGCGAAGAAAGGTACTTTGAGCGTGCCAGCGAGTCAGTTGCCCATTGGTGCGAGATTGGATTTGCAGAAATCGATTGCGATAAAGATATGTGATGTTACACCCCACTTACTGTGTTATGTATTGCTAATCCTGCAGTAACGCTACCGCCTGGAGAATTAATACAGATATGTATACGCTTCGACGTGTCCTCTGCTTCCAAGAAGGGAAGCTGGGCGACAGTCAACACGGAATCTATATCTCTTATCTGAAATATAGATTTAGTGGGTAAGCTACAAGCAGCGCCTAGGCTCAACGCACCGGACCATAAAGCATAACCCTCTCCCACAGCAAGTACAAAAAGATATCGTACGAGCGTTCACCTCTTCCCTGTCCTTCCACGATGAGCAAACAAGTAACCTAGTGTATTCACCACGATGCACTGTCTGCTCAATGACGATGGCAACGAAGTTAGAAGAAGGCAACTCTCCAGTACATTGGCCAGCTAACGGAAGAAAATGACAAGTAGGGCAAATAGACAAGACACGCCGACTTTGACAAGAGAACCAGGACGAAGAATGAACCGCAAGAGCGTTTTCCACGAAGTTTGATTTCAAGGGTGACAAGGAGTTAGCGTATGGACTGAACCCGATGGTTACATCTCACGCGTGTACGGGGTCATCGATTCATCTTGGGGGGCGGCGCATCCATATCTGCTGGTATGGGAAGGCTACTCAACGTTCTTGACATTCTGGCACACAACCTGTCTCTCCATCCATGACACCATACACCTCGTTGCGATATCCATACCAAACACGTCGTCATGTTTGATATCTTGCTGACACTGGCGGTGTGTATCTAGAAGAAGAAGAAAAGAAAATGGCAGAAGACAAGTCGGACGCGTGAAGAAAGCATGGTTCAGCATATTGGTCATCTCCGCGGATGGGCGCGGGCTACTCGGGCGAGGGAACACCCGTGGACCTCGCGTCTTGGCTAGATTTGAAATATGTGGACAATCCATCCCTCTCTTACTCGCATGTCTTTGTACGTCGACGCACCCTCTACGCTCTATCATCTCATCCAATGACACTTGTATCATTTGCTGCGAAAACATTTTCCTCTCGTCCATCTTGTCGTCACTTTGACCTGATGCAATGTCCTCTGCTGATGTATTCAAGATGTTCTCACCACCGTTATAACCTGGTGTTGTAGTTAAATAAATTGCAATTGGGTACATAAAATTATCAGAATGCGGGTGTTCACAATCAAGCAAGAATACTACGAGACTTGGCAGCTAGTAAATCTAGTTTCTCGCGCCACTTTGTTTCGTTGACATAGGGTATTTCAAACACAGTTATTTTTTCGAACACCTCGTTGGGCAGTCGTCGGCCGACAACCCAATATTGCGTCCGGTGTATGATGTCCCTCCAACTGAATGGATCGGTGCCGAGCAGTGTGTACGTGTCCTCGGGTAGCAGGTACTGGTGGCTGGCAGATATGCAGATTGCATGTGTTATCCCGTCCGCGTCTTTGACAACCAACTCTCCGCGTCGCTTGATCCCTTCAACACCTCCCACAGCCAATCCACGCACAAACGCCCTTTCAATGTGGAACCCTTCACACCATTCGTTGTCCCTCTCAACGCCAGGAAACACAGAATCAATTTTATCAGGCAGAGGCTTCTCCATGACCTGCTTCCACGACGGCCGCCATTTCACACATCCAGTTCCAGGTTCAGGATACGTGAAGAGCAGTATGGCCCGATAGGTCGGGGTCATCTCGTTTACAAGTGCTGTCCATGCATCCTCCAGAGATTGGTTCTCATAGTATGTTGGTATTGAGCCCGAGAACAGAGAATATGCTAGCCCTGCAACTTTGTCTATGGGGTTGGTTGATACCCGATCCTGCATCATGGATAGCGCACCATATAGATGGTGTATTTCCTGTGTAGAATTGAGCTGCTCGTGGAATTTTGTTAACATCTCATCCCTGTAGTTTTCCGCCTTTTTCTTCCACTTATCTGCACCATATCGATCGTGTGCCATCCGTTCAGATTTGAGCCCCCCGCACCATTGCATGAATATATTCTGGATGGGATCTCCTGTCTTGTCTATTGGCCTGGGGTGCAGCGGTCCATCAGGTGTATCCCCGGCATAGTCCCTGTTCCAGCCGACCTCCTGCACTGTCCACGCACGCCTAAACCAACAACGATCACTCTCCAAGTCGCCTTTCTTCAATCTCAAAGGGAGACCCAGCCCGCTCAAATAGCACACCACGTCTGCACGCCGATATATGGCACCAATGGTTGGAACATCGAGCTTCCACTCTTCCACCCGCAGATCCTCCCTCGGCCCTCCTCTCTGTCGCAAGCAGAGAACATCCAACCACACGTATTCCACTCCCAGGTTCAGCATCTCAATCCGGATGAGGTTGAGGTTGGCACCTTTTGGGATGGGCACCGGCCATTCATGGCCATTAATAGGCGTCCGCACGTCGACGCGATCCACCTCGTCCGCCCAAGCATGGGATATAGGTCGCGCCTGATCGTTCGCGCAGAACTCTGCTTTGCAGCTCCACCATGGGACCACACGGTTACTGTACAGATCCCACACTCGTCGAGGATTTATTTCTGGATCAACTATTCGGCTACCCTCAACCGCTTTTCGTCGCAGCTCCCTGTCCTTTGCTTCACATTCTGATAGCTCCTTTTGGATGTCACCATAGTTCCATGCTGAACGCAGACGGCCATATGCAGTTCCAAAGTCGTAGTTTTTTGTGATACAGTCTTCGAGAACGGAGGCGACGGATCTGGTCTCCAACGTGTGTGATGTTCCAAGTGTGTTGTTGAGTAAATCCAACAGACCCTGAATGCCAAGGTTAGAGCAGGGAGTGTCGGCGAGGGAGGATGATATTACGCCCTTGCTGCCGCTGTATGCGCGCTGCATTGGGACCTTTATGGATTCTTCTGTTTGCTCGATTTCTGTCTGGGAGGAGATCGTAACTTCGGAAAGTTCAAGTTGACCACTGTGACCGTTACTATCATCTAACTTGCGCTTTGCCTTGAAGACCATTATATATTGCCATCCATTCGATTTTTGACGTGATTACTCACCTCTTTCCGTCCTTTGTGCTGCGCTTTACGCATCCTGTCCACGGCAATCTTTGATTTTTACTTGACATAGCACACGCAACGGTGATGAATGGCCGTACTTACGCTAGACAAAGCTGCAGTAGGACCTGGCGTTGTATAGAAACCTCCTGTGTTCGAGCTGTTGAGATTGAAGGCGTGGTTGCATCGAGGCAGCATCGACATCATGTTCTTCGCGGGGTATGCCGCAGAAGACAGCCATTCTGGATGGGACGAGCGCCTAATGTTCGATAGGGTGTTGGGTTACATCCGTTCATATCAATGATGATCAACAGCACACGGAGATTTAGGAAATTCAATCACGGAAAGTCGAACAGGGATAAGAATACGCAGAGAATTATACACTTTGAAGAAATTTTCGTCAATAAGGTAAACAGACTGGTGATAATAGACCTTTGTCTAATGTTTCTGTAATCAGAGTCGGTAGGAGGGAATACACCACTATAGCTGCATTATCATCTGAACAATCCGTCGCCTGTACAGAAGAGAACGAGGATAATGTGCGTCAATAATCAGCTTGGCCCTTCCGGAGGAACTACGGGTAGACCAGACCGGGAAATCCACCAGGGGAGCGACGCTGATATCACCGGTCATCAGTGGTACTCGTTTGTTAATGCACTTCCTGCAGAGAGTTCTGAAAACCCTTCATATTTGATCAAAGGACATAACTCTACTTTGAACTAGGGCAACGAAGGACGTTGGGACGTCGGGACGTACGACATTTCAGAGTGTAGAGTCTCACAAGTTCGGGAAGAAACGTAGTCATGGTGAAAAGGAGACCATGGCCTGCGATGCAAGTCCCCCGCTCCGCAAAGCTAGGGTTCTAGGCATGAGTTCTTCGATGTTTGTTGATCGGAACGGTTGGGGACTCCGTATAAGAGCACACCTCGTCATCTTCTGCTAGCTGAAATTGCGTAGTATGCTGACGGAAGGGTTTGAGTTCAGATCGATTGATGTCCGTAGGTTTTAGGTGCTAACCAATATGTTGAGCCCTTGTTTTGCGAAAGATAAATGAAATAAATACACACTCTTATCATTTTAGACATCGTGAAGAAGCGAAGAACTCGACGAACCACGATACTCCCCTGGTCCATTATCTTCTGGTTCCTAGACGTGCCGCCGTATCTTCAGACGCATCTCTTCTGATGAAACATTTAATTCAACATTGTGTGGCCGAATCGACACGGGCAGGAAAAAGAGGACGCTGCGTTGACCGTCGTTTGTTCTATCACCCGATGGAGAGTCATGCACCCAACGCGAAGACATTCCTCCCATCAAGCGCATAACCTGCCTGCGCTGCCTGATCGGCAACGCCAGGAACACTAACCCAGCTATGAGGACAACGAGGCTCGCCAACATCGACTTATCACCCCAATGGCGGAGGAACCCAATGAACGCGGCGTCGTCAGCATGCCAAGCTTCTACCATAGAAATGTGAGAAGAATGAATGCGGCGCTTCACCGTCCTTAGCGTTCTTCCCGTACAGGGATTTCGGCAAGATACGGATGGGGTCACTGAGCGCGGCGTGGGAGGACGTCCAAATGACGTACTGTGAAAGAAACATAGGTCCGGCAGAGAACATGACAGTAAGGTAACTGAGAAACCAGGAATGAACGAATGTCGCGAGGTTGTGGATGAGCTGGACGAAAGATGGGTGCCCTTTAGTCGAGAACATGAGGTCGTTATAGACGCCAACTGGGATAGTTTTGGGGAGGATGACTGGATATATGGGGAGGTCTAATGGACGGTCGCAGCCAATGTCGATGTTGTAGTAGGTACCTCCGTAATGGTGCAAGAGAAGATGTTGGATCACGTCTCCATCGTACATCCGCAAAAATCAAGGATAGTGTCTGCAGGTAAAATTTTGGGAAGCTTCGTCTATCCAAAGTATGTATTTACTGTCTGGAGGTTAGCTTCATAGTGGGGGCGCCAGGAAGATAGACGTACTAGTCTAGCATAGGTTCCAACACTGCCGTGACGCTGACCTCCATTTTTCAGACCTTGCATAAAGCCTGTAACTCAACAACATCGTGACCTTGATACCCACAGCGAGACTGATACGGATAGTGACGGAGGAAACCATCGTGCGAGGCGTTGAATCACTGTGGGTTTGCTAGAATTGGCTGAGGTTGATGAAACAGATGACCAAGTCTTCTCGGGACGCTGTTACACGATGGCGATTTTGACAAGTCAATGCGAGGGGAAGCTGGGAGGGTCGGTTGTGATGGAGCTGAGGAGCAGCACAGTTCTGCAGATTCCATATTAAGACCCCAACTCGATGTGCGCCTGCGACCGACCGATCTGACCTTGCTTTTGACCGACTAAACACTGCGGTCCTCTGTCTGTCAGCATAAGACGCGTCCCAGCATGACTTCACTTACCTGGCCAATCTAATGCCAGAACTAAGCCCAGCATTGAACACACAACTATCTATTCCTAACCCATAGTCATCCCCGTCCCCGTTTCACAATATTCCATTCCCCCTCCTGTCAGTTCACCGTCTCTCGTCTCGTCTCAACGATCTTCTTTGTCGCCAGTACAGACCATCGTAGTCAGGGGGACATCGGTTCGGATGGCTGCAACATCGTTTCTGAGCCCCAGACGAAGTAGGGGAACATTGGTCGGCATAGGAGATGGCGTTCGGGTAGTACTTGTAGATATGCGCAACGTTGTATCCGCAGAGTGTCGCCATGGACATTGATGCAAGCGCGTGGACTATGGAGAACCTAGATCTCAGACTACAGATAGAAATGATTCTTAGGAAAAGTCGACGTACCGTCAAGTTTCCCTTCAAAGCAATTAAAATAGCACCAGGGCGTCGTGAACTTCCAGTGGTCGCATCCACAGACAAGAAGATATCAGTTGGCATCGCCGTGAATTTGATGGGAGCCGTGTTGTATACCCTCTCTGTCACGTTTATGCTGAGAATACGAACCAGTCAGCGGGTCTGCAAAATGGAGGCATGGAATTGAACGAACTATAGTATTTATGCTCCTAACCCAGAGTGAGGACAAAGAGAGCAAACGAAATCTAGAAACCAATAAGAATATCGAAATAAAGGAACTTGGCACAGCACTTACCATGACTATCGTGCTTGATGACAGAAGAACACTACAAGCGTGGTGAGCATGTCTCGTGGTCACAACTAAGTGTCGACGAGAAGACGCACGTTACAGAGTTTCAAATTCCTGCGCGTCTCCGCGTTTGCCATCACTGCAAACCGTTTTTAGGTTGTTCAAAGCTCCTCTTCGTTCTCGCTGTACATGCTCGTCCACCTCCGGCGTCGATAATTACAACAAACACGTTGTCCACGCTGATATCTTGCAGTTCTCGAGGTTCCACTTTCAACAAGCAACGCTAATCCCAATCCAATACTGGGCTGGTACGTACAAGTAATCCTACACTAAATTTCCACTAAGCCTGAATTCAGGTAGTTAACGAAGTCTCGTAGCATGGAGATGTTGGTATGAACATCCTTGGCGCACAAATTGATTGTAGCTCACAGACGTCCTAGAATACAGGCAGGGTGGCACGTCCATATCCGCCAGTTACGGGAAGGCTACTCAAGACGTACTCGCCATTCCGCACATACCCTCTCTTTCCATCCCCCGCCACGCGCGCGCGATATCTGTGTCAGACGCATCGTCCATACTACCAATGCGGGAAAGGTCGTTCCCGTGCGAGGCGCTATGACTTCACTGGACGCGTGACGAACGTATTGTCGAGTATATAAGGAACCTCCACGGATGGACTACCTAGCTGACCCTCAAGCAGGTCGGAGGGGAAAGAATCGATGACTGTGGGCTACTCAGGGGAGGGAAAGTCGATCGAAGTGGATGGTGTTTGTTGGTGTCACTGGCCTCCCGCGCCGTTTCATGTCAGAGACTCATCTTGTAGATTACGCGCTGCAAACACCCAAACAATCCCTCTCTCTTCATCACGGCTTACATTTTCATCCCGTATCTCTTTCATTGCTATGAGTTCCTTGGATTCCCTCCTTCGCATATCTTTTGTCGCACGCTTCCCACATCACGCTCAAGGAACGACATCTCGGGAACGAACAGAGACAAGGTTTTCGTGCAGGGATGGTGTCACGGTTTCCATCTCCTGGTTCTACCTGTTTGCTTATAGCTCTCAGTCACCGGTCCTTTTGAATGTTTTCTAAAAAGTTCCCTTCCCTTCGCGCGTGCAACGTCCTTCTGCTCATCCATACAGCCGAATCACAGGGGACAAGGTATGTTCTCTTCATTTCGAGTGTTATGTATTTCGCTAATTTGATGGTTTCTGCGCATCCAGTGATTCCAAAAGTCCGCATTCATATAAGAATCCCACCCTTTCACGCGTGAACCTTGCAGATGTCAACTACGCTTTCTTTGCCCAATCTTCCTGACTCTCGTGCATATATCCCGTCCTACTCGCCACACGTCATTGTCGTCCACCGCAATATCGTCATACGAACATGACTGCAAACGTGTAACAGTACCGACTATTAGGGTAGTCCCCATCCAGGGATTCGATGATGATGACAATGGCGATATAGTGTGGTGGGACATGGAGCTGAGTTTTGCAAATAGATGCAAGCGCTTGGTATGCCTTCTTTCCGTGATCTGTATCTTCTTGCTGATCAAGCTTTCCTCCCTTTCCTTCAGATTGTTGCCTTCCTTTTGATTATGAACGCAGTCTCAGAGCGCAATGACTTGGTCTCTCTCTCTTAACCTCAAAGTCTACCTTGAGATGTCTAATGGTGGATCTCATGGATATGGGAGAAGAGGCACTGCTATGTAACCATCGATATCAGTTCTTTTGTCCCTGACCACCGACACCCTGCCTTCCGGCAGTCTTTTAAATGGAAAACATGCCCATTCCCTCTATCCTGGTGCCGGCATGGCATGTTGTCCTTGGAACAACGCTCTGGCAGGAGATCGTGAGATGAAAGCACAGCTATATATCTTTCTTCGTTCCCCCTCTGGATATTCGACAATTAGTATGCTGCCCTCTGCTTTCACTTCGGATCGGTCTTGATCTTTGTAGATACTCCCCGATATCACATCGGCTGCTATATGGACTCGATTCGAATAGTACTCGTGCCCTGTCGGTCCTATCACACCTCGACGCAAAGTTGGGCGCTGTCCATTCGTCCGCCATACAACTGCACTTTTCCGCTAACACTTTAATACTTTCCTTTTTCGCCAGCCCTCTTCTAGAGGATTCTATGATTACATTCCCTCCCGACGTAGGAGTTGTCACGGCTTCCACGTCTGCGACTCGAAGCTTCCATTCACTATCCTCGGCCTCGAGGAACGCTACACCTTCCCCGGTGTTCATAAGCTATGCAGATTGGAAATCGAGTTGTACCCCACCAACGTTGAAATTTTTTACTCATTTCCGGGCCATGCACACCTCCAGGTCGCCGTTTCCCATAGTTGCTGTGATGGATTCCGCCCTCGTGTCTCTAGCTCTCGTTTGGTCAATGGCTTGGATTCTTTGGCTGATTCTCGGAGGTCATCATTCACCAGCCCAACCAAATACTACAACAAATCCCCATAGCGGATACAACACACAACACTATCTACTCTTGTCCGCGCATCACATCATTACCTTCTAGCGTCGTTTCTTGTCTCGTTAAGGTTTCGTTCCCCGTTCTCTTACTTTCCGCCAACGTCGATCGTCGTCATCAGCCTCCGTGGTGGTAGCAGCATCCCACAGATAGCGTTGCAATTGCATTTATTCTAGCAGCACAAGTGGGAGAGATCGCCTGACGTCGTCATATAGAAAGGATGTTTTCACGGATGCAATCGGATGGATGGCCGGTGTCACGAAATGAAAGAGACGGGGATGCAAACATCAGACCCATTCTTACAAGTTCATGCTGAGTGTAGCCATACCGGGGGGAGGGGGGTGTTGTCTGCGTAGCCCGCACGCTCAGAGGATCGAACATGGAAAGCTTTTGAAAGACAACGCACTGTTTCCATAGAAAATACTACTGAGCTTTATGGATAACCTTGAATAGAAACAGATATGAGCTGTCGCACCGATTAGTTGGCAGGTTTACACATGAAAAATGGTATGGAACGTACCATTCTGCCTCGAGAGTTCCACCCGAAAGAAAGAAAATGACCAGCGCCCAGGTCAAAATCAAGACCAAGACGTGCCAGAGTACATGAGAACATCGGGGGGAAGAGCCAAGAGCCAGAGTCCACGCTTACAAGTTACGCTTGACTCGCAGTTCAAATTGCTGCCCTGTTCACTTTGACCTGCCTGATGGGTAACGCCATGAACACCAACCCAGCTATGAGGGCGACGAGACCTACCAACATCACTTGTTACCCCATCCACCGGCTTGCTGTCTTGAAAGGTGTCGTAGCATACATCTTTGTAATGGTGCAAAACAAGGTGTCGGATGAGTCTGCACGTTCTATCGGAAAAATGTATTCATTGCACATCCGTAGAAATCAAGGATAGTATTCAGTGATAAAATTTTGCGAAGATCCGTCTGTCCGTAGTATGTATTCACTGTCTCGAGGTCAGCTTCGCAGTGGTGGTACCAGGAAGATAGACAAACTAGTCTAGCATTAGGTTCCGACACTGGCGTCAATCATTATGGCGAGATATCAGTCTTGACCGTCTGGTGAAGCTACCTTTCTACCTGGCCATAGCGATCAAGTGGCTCAGTTCTTGAAAATTCCGTACTTGCGACCTAGCAGGCCCCAATTCAATGCGTGCCTGCGAACGACTTGACTTTGTCTTCGACTGACTAAATCCTCCGTCTGCCAGCGTAAAACGTGTCCCCATATGACTTTGCTTACCTGGCCAATCTGATATTGGAACCAGGCCCAGCATCGGACACAACACTATCCCTTCCTAGACCATCTTCATCCCCGTCCTCACGTCACCACATTTCCTTTCCCCCTCCCATCAGATTCACCATCTCTCGTCTCGCAGTTCTGTACATTCCGTACTTGCGATGTACCAAGCCTCAACTCGAAGCACACCTAGCGACCGACTTGACCTTGTCTTCGACCTACTCAAGCGCTGCGACCCTCCCTGAAAGCTTATCAGTATAAGACGCGTCCCCGCACGACTTCACGCACTTAGCCAATCTAATGCCAGAACTAAGCTCAGCATCAAACACGGCCACTATCCATTCCTAGCCCGTCTTCATCCCTGTCCCCACGTCCCCCACCTTTCCTTTCTGCTCCTATCAGATTCACCGTCTCATCTTGTCTCAGCTCCATTCTCAGTATTCTTCCTTTTCACCAGCATAGACCATCGCAGCCAAGGGGGGAATCGGTCCGCATGGCTGTAACGTTGTTTCTGAGCCGCAGACGAAGTAGGGGAATGATGGCCGCCGTAGGAGATAGCGACAGGGCAGTACTTGTAGATATGTGCATCATTGTAGCCGTAGAATGTCGCCGTGGACATTGACGCAAGTGCGTGGACTGTGGAGAACCTAGATCTCAGTATAAAGGTGGAAATGACTGTTATAAAGTCAGCGCACCTTCGAATTTCCCTTCAAGGCGATAAAAATATCACCAGTACGCCGTTTAATCATTGCATCCAGAGAGAAGACATCAGTTGGCGTCGCCGTGAAATTGGAGCCGTGTTGTATGTCTTCTTTGTCCAGGTTTATGCTGCAATTAACAACCAGTCAGTGGGTCTGCAAAAGGGAGGAACGGAATAGAACGAACTATATTGTCTATGCTCCTAACCCAGAGCGAGAATGACGAGAGTAAACAAAATCTAGAAACCAATGCATATGTCAAGATAAAGGAGCTTGGCACAGCACTTACCATGGCTATTGTGCTTGATGACGGTATGAGATGTACCTGCAAGCGTGGCGAGCATGTCTCATAGTCACAATGAAATCGATCTATTCGAAGGGTATGGAGTGAAGATGCATGTTACGGAGTTTCAAATTCCTGTGAGTTGCCATCACTGCGATCATTCCTGTTCAAGGCTCCTCGTCATTACATGCAAGTCCACCTCCGCCAATATCCGCCCCAAACACGTTGCCCATGCTACCATCCCTACTCTGAAGCCAAGACCCTTCTCGACAGTTCACAGTTCTCGAAACCGAGTCCCGCTTTCGACAAGCAACGGTATACTAATATGACATGAGGTATGTACAACCGACGCTACCCTGATTTTCCACTAAGCCTGAATCCCGTTAGTCGAAGGTCTCGCAGCAAGGGGATGTTGACGTGCACATCCTTGGCACACAGATCAAAGATTGCAGCTCACAGAGATCATCTCAATGACGCGCAGGGCGGCACATTCATCGTATCCACATTGACCTACTACAGGGATACTGTCAAGGCTACTCAAGGTGTACTCGACATTCCGGCTGTACACACACACGCCCTGCCTCCATCCACGACGCCATAGCCCTTACTCCCTGCCCCGATATCTGCACCAAATGCATTGTTCATGCTACTGCGGGAAAAGGCCGTTCCCGTGCGATGCCCTATGACTTCACGGTGTACGGGAATGGGCTTGAGCAATAGACGGCTTGTCACTATGCTGCATACCCAGGCGAATCGGCTGACGACGACAGAGAACTCAAGGACGCGTGAGGAACCTGTCGTCTACTACATACGAAATCTCCAATGGATGGAGTACGTCGTGTGACTCTGGGGCATGTCGGACGAAAAAGAATTGATGCTGCGGACTACTCAAGGGAGGGAAACCGTCCACGCCAATGATCGAAGTGAAAAGGCCGTTGTTGGTGTCAGGGAAAGATGATAACCGGCTTTCACGTCACCCATTACACGTCGCAAACACCCAAACAATCCATCACAATTTACACGTTTATTCTCCGTCTCTTCCATCACCATGATCACTTCTTTCGTCCCTAACCGCTGAGAAAACCCGCCTCTGAACCCTCAGGATGCTGCCTCGCCACACTGCCTGCGATAGGTTCTCAGGTATTTATCTTACGCCTGTCATTCCAAACTATTAGCTAATTTTTGTCTTTTAGAGCCCGTACCGTGTACTACTCCATCTATCCAGCAATATACCCCGTCAATATGTCCATACCTTCCCATGCTCGCTACACACCGTCTAGCAGAGATCTATGGTACTCACTCACATCCAGCCCACTCTGCCTTCTCTCGTCTCCGCTTCTCACAGAGATTCTACCCGGATATTGTCCTGAGAAGACGATGACAGAAGATCTGCCCGCAAGACTTATTGTCAGACTCTCAATAGAACGAGAAGCCCCAGAATACGTGTCAACACACGTATTGGCGCTCATCTAAGCAATTCTTCAGTTGTCCAAGCAAGGAGCAAACTCACCAGCTGAGGAAAGAACGGCTGTCCAGACGATGGAGGACTTGAAGCCTCCACAGCGCTACACGACTTGATTTGCCTTCGAACGATGTTAAAACGACTCGATGAAAGAAGAGTTGGAGCCTTTCTCATCAGAGAGGCGTGACGTATTCCATGGACTCGCGGGATTACCATTCACTCTCTCGATGAGGTAGTTCACCCTCACACATGCCAAACGACTATACTGAGCGCATTCTTTGAGGATTCCTCATGACACAATGGAGGATAGTTGGGATAGGCGAACTGAGGACCTTGGCGGGAGTAAGATTCTGTGTCATTTTCGAACAGCCAGGGAGATGCGTCGTCTTCAACACGGAAGTGTATCCTCACGTGTAGCAGAAGCTGGAGACGATGAACTACTTGAAGAATTTCAGCCGAATGTTCATGACTTGCCTCCCCTTCGTCGCACCATGCCACCTCTAATCAGAATCCCTTCTTGCTGGAACATCGTTTAATTGCGCAGCCGTGATGAGAGACTTCAGCGGAGGACGCGTCCACTCTGTTTCCATTGTCATCCCGGACTAAGGGTACTTTGTGAGCTTTATTCCGATAGCGACTCGAGGAACACGGGCTGATAATATTAACAGTGGACATCATTCCATTCAAGGCGGGCTTTTACAAGCCACAGCTCGACGACGGGAGAGGGACCTGTAAGCAGGGAGCCAGAACCAACATTGGAGCTCGATGCGGTACCAATGGGGACTTCATCGGAACTGACCTTGTCATACTGTCCGTCCCACCTGCAAACCCTGCTGTCACCACGTATCGCGATAGCCCTTTTCCCAGACAACTACACCAATGAGCGTCGAGCCAGGGCACATGCCAAAAGCTAATTACCAGTGGCTTGCCGGTGAATCTCGTGCACGCCCATCGAAAGGATGGGACCATAGCTTTCATGCTCCCATGTCATAGCATGGCCTTGACTGACAGACGGACTAAATATCGGCTGAGGAATCCATCCCATGGGAATTATACCTTTGAAGGTTCAACAAATTTGAGAGTTCAATTAGGGCCTCGTTGCATTGATCCGTAAGCATGAACGATGAGCCTGTCGCACTGTTGTTCGGTGGTGAGCATATCAACGAAATGGCTCAAAGAATCCACACTCATCAAGTATCGGAGTGCAGGTATGGGCGATTTAGAGGGGGTTTATTCCTAGTAGCTCCTGGACGCAAAGGTACGCGTGGAGTTCTTGTATATCAAACTTGTTTGCATCCCTCAGTATAAATTGTTATTTCAAAGAGATAGAAAGCAACATACGTGTTGATGTTAAATGTTTGCTCCCTACTCCGCACCAAGTACTCCGACGCGTTGTACGTGACGACATCATGTCCGGAACCACCTTTGGAAAAAATCAGTTGTCTAGGAAGATGAAGAGGATATCAGGGAGTGGTAGGAGGCGAGTCAGACGCGTGAAGAAGGCATGGTTTGGCATATTGGCCATCTCTGGGAATGGACCCGGGCTACTCGAGCGAGGGAACGTGGACATCGCGTCTTGGCTAGATTTGGAATCTACGGACAACTTATCCCTCTCTTACTAATACGTCTTTGTGCTTCGGCGCACCCTCTACGCCCTATCATATCCTACGACACCTATATTATTCGCTACGAAAGAATGTTTATCTCGTTTGTTCACTCTGTCGTCACTTTGAATCGATGCAATGCCCTCCGCTGATATATTGGTGCTGTAATTACTAACAAAACAAATTGCAATTGGGTACAAAAAAATTATCAGAATGTGGGTATTCACAATCAGGCAAGAATACTACGAGACTCTGCAGCTAAACCTAGTCTGTACAGCCGTTCTATTTCGTTGGGGTCAGTTATCATAAGCACAGATACTTTTTCGAACATCTTGTTGGGCAGTCGTCGCCCGACAACCCAATGTTGCGGATTGGTGTACGGATGGCTGCCGAGCAGTGTGTATGTGTCCTCGGGTATCGGGTACTGGTGGTGGGCAGCAATGGGGAATGCATGTGATATCCCATGCACGTCTTCGACAACCAACTCTCCGCATCGATCGACCCCTTCTTCACCTCCCACAGCCAATCCACGCACAAACACCCTTTCAATGCAACGCCCTTCACACCAGTCGTCGTCATCCCTCTCAACCTCGGATAACCCAACCCACCTATAAATATCTTTGGGCAGAGGCTTCTCCATGACCTGCTTCCACGACGGCCTCCATTTCTTGCATCCAGTTCCCGCTTCAGGATAGCTGAAGAACAGTGAGCCCCGAATGAACTTGCTCATCTCGTTCACAAGCGCTGTCCATGCATCCTCCAGAGGTTGGCTCTCATAGTATGCGGGTATTGACTGCGTCAACAGAGAATATGCAAGCCCGGCAACTTTGTCTATGGGGTAGGTTGATATCCGTTCCTGCATCGCGGATAGCGCGCCAAATAGACCGTTTGCTGTCTCCACAGACTCGAGCTGCCTGTGAAATTTCGTCAATATCTTGTCCTCATAATTTCCCGCCTCATCTATCGGCTCGGCGTGCATCGGTCCATCTGGTGTATCTCCGGCAATCTTCCTCGACTGGCCGACCTCCTGCAGTGTCCACACACGCCTAAACCAACAACGATCACTCTCCAAGTCGCCTTCCTTCAATCTCAAAGGCACACCCAGCCCGCTCAAATACCACACTACCTGTGCACCATGGTTATATATGGCATCGATGGTCGGCACATCGAGT
Organism: Armillaria luteobubalina; assembly: GCA_030435615.1. Lineage (NCBI taxonomy): Eukaryota > Fungi > Basidiomycota > Agaricomycetes > Agaricales > Physalacriaceae > Armillaria > Armillaria luteobubalina. The sequence continues at coordinate 2,499,313 of JAUEPU010000001.1, forward strand.
TTCCACTCTTCCACACGCAGGTCCTCCCTCGGCCCTCCTCTCTGTCTCAAGCAGAGAACATCCAACCATGTGTATTGCAGTCCCATGTTCAGCATCTCGATTCGGATGAGGTCGAGGTTGGCACCTTTCGGGATGGGCACGGGCCATTCATATCCATTGATAGGCGTCCACACGTCGACATGATCCATCTCGTTCACCCAAGCATGTGAAATGGGTCGTAACTTTTCCTCCTGCGGGTAGCTCCACCAAGGGACCACACGATTACTGCACAGATCCCACACCCGTCGAGGTTTTATTCTTGGGTCAACTATCCGGCTACCCTCAACCGCTTTTCGTCGCCGCTCCCTGTCCTCCGCTTCACGTTCCGATAGCTCCTTTCGGATATCATCACAGTCCCATGTTCTGCGCAGACGACCATAAGCAGTTCCAAAATCGTAGTTCTTTGCAATACAGTCTTCGAGAACAGAGGAGAGGGATTTGGTATCCAATGTGTATGACGTTCCGAGTGTGCTGTTCAGTAAATCCAGGAGGCCCTGAGTGCCTAGGCAAGAGCAGGGAATGCCGGCGACGGAGGATGATATTACGGGCTTGCTGCCGGTGTACGCCCGTTGCTTTGGAACCTCTATGGATTCTTCCGTTTGCCCGATTTCTGTCTGGGAGGAGATCGTAACCTCGGAACGTCCAAGTTGACGACTGTGGGCACTCTTTGGGACCTTTGTAAATCCTTCCGCCTGCCCAATTTCTGTCTGAGAGGAGATCGTAACTTCGAAATATCCAAGTTGACGATTGTGGGCACTCTTTGGGACCTTTGTGAATTCTTCCGCGTGCCCAATTATCTGGGTCGTATCTTTGGAACTTTTGGATTGACGAGTGCGACCACTTTTATAGGGTTTGCGCTTTGCCTTGAAGACGGTTACATACTGCCCCCCATTCAACTTTGACGTAATTACTCACATCTTTCTGTCCTTTGCGCTGCGCTTTAGGCATCCTGTCCACGGCAATCTTGATTTTTCCTTGACATAGCCTCAGTAAGGACACGCAACGGTGATGAATAGGCGTACTTACGATGGACAAAGTAGCAGTAGGACTGAGCGTTGTAAAGAAACCTGTTGTGTTCGAGCTGTTGAGATTGAAGGTGTGGTTGCATCGAGACAGCGTCAACATCATGCTCTTCACGTGGTATGCCGCAGAAAACAGCCATCCTGGATGAGACGAGCGCCTAATGTTCGATGGTGTGTTGAATAAAATCGGTCCATATCAATGGTAATCAACAGTACAAGAAGATTCGGAGAGTTTAGTACCTGAAAGTCGAACAGAGGTAAGAATCCGTAGAGAATTGTACAATTTAAAAGGAATTTGGGGCAAGTAAGATCGACGGATTGAAGATAACAGCCCTTTGTCTAATGGTTCCGCGATCACAGTCGGTAAGAGGAGACCAAGCCGTTATAACCGCATTATTATTTGAATAAATCGCTGCCTGTATAAAAGAGAACGAGAATAATGCGTGTTGATAATCAACTTGGCCCTTCCAGAGGAACTACGGGTACACCAGACCTGGAAATCCACCAAGGAGAGACGCTGGTATCACCAGTCATCAGCGGCACTCGTTTGTTGATCCACCTCCTGCGGAGAACTCTGAAAACCTTCAAATTCGATCGAGGGTCCCAACTCTGCTTTGAACTAGGGCAAGTAGTGATGAAGGACAACATTCCAGATCGCTAGACCTCATACACAATCGTCTCTATACGAGACCATGGCCCGCGATGCAAGCCACACCCCGTTCTGCAAGGGTAGGGCTCTGGGTATGAACACATTTATTGATCGTAACGGCAGTAGACGCCCTATGAGAGTCTCCTCGCCGTCCTGTAGCTGAAATCTCGGGGTACGCGAACAAAGGTGGTTGAGGTCAGATCGATTGGAGTCCGTAGCTTCTAGGTCCGATCAATCGGTTGAGTCCCTTGTTTGTGAAGGATAAAGGAAATAAATACACACTCTTATCATTCTAGACATTGCGAAGATGCGAAAAACTCGACGAACCACGATACTCCCCCGGCCCATCATCCTCTGGCTCCTGGACGTGTCGACGTTTCTCCAGCCGCATCTCCTCTAATGAAGTATTTCATTCAACATCGTGTGGCTGAATCGACACGGGCGGGAAACAGGACGCCGCGTTGACTGTCGCTCGTTCTATCACCCCATAAAGAGTCATGCGCCCAATGCGAAGACAGTCCTCCCATCAAGCGCATAGCCTGCCTGCGCTGCCTGATGGGCAAAGCCATGAACACTAACCCAGCTACGAGGACGACAAGGCCCGCTAAGATCACCTTGTTACCCCCGATGGCCGAGGAACCCAATGAATGCAGCGTCGTCAGCATACCAGCTGCTGTCATAGAAATGCGAGAAAAACGAGTGTGGCGCTTCGCCATCCTTGGCGTTCTTCCCGTACAGGGATTTCGGCAAGATACAGATGGGGTCACTAAGCACGGCAGCGTGGGATGAAGTCCAGATGGCATTCTGTATGGAAAGAAACATGGGTCCGGTAGAGAACATGACAGTAGGGTAGTTGAGGCACCAGGAATGATCAGATGTCGCGAGATTGTGGATGAGCTGGGCGAAAAATGGGTGCCTCTTAGTCGAGAACATGAGGTCGTTGGAGACGCCGACTAGGATAGTTTCGGGGAGGATGACGGGATATGTGAGGAGGGGGTCTAAAGGACGCTTGCAGCCAATGTCGTTGTCGTAGTATATGCCTCCGTAATGGTAGTGGTAGTGGTATTATAGTGCAAGACAAAGTATTGCCGGATCACGTCTGCACGTTGTATCGGAGAACGATATCCATCATACGTCATACGTCCGCAGGAACCAAGGATAGTATTTGCTGATAAATTTTCGGGAAGATTGGTCTGTCCAAAGTATGTATTCACTGTCTGGAGGTCAGCTTCGTAGTAGTGGTACCAGGAAGATAGACAAACTTTTGGTATCTAGGGCCGATGGTGATGAAGTATATTTGCTCGTTGTTCAAGGAGACGAAGAGGGTAGTCACCCTGGGACAATGGGACCGAAGGATACAACGTAGTGGTGAAGGTTCGGACATGTCTAGTCTGGCATTATGTTCCGACATTGCAGCAACACCGGTGCCCGTTGTTCCGAGGAGATATTGGTCTTGGCCGTCTGATGAAGTGGGCCTTTCTACTTGGTCATAGCGGTCGAGTCGTGCAGTGCTCCAAATTTCGAGCTTGCGATGTAGCAGGCCTCGACTCGATGGGCGCCTGCGACCGAGCGGACCTTGCCTTCGACTGACCCAAACACTGTCAACCTCCCTGGAAGCCTGTCAGCATAAGACACGTCCTGGCCAGTCTGAACACAGCACAATCCAATCCTAGCCTATCTTCATCCCCGCCCTCGCATCGCCACATTCCGTTCCCCCTCCTATCAGATTCACCGTCTCTCGTCTCGTCTTGGCATCATTCTCAGTATTATTCCTTGTTGCCGGACAATTGTAGTCAGGAAGGTATCGGTTCGGATGGCTGCGACATCGTCTTTGAGCCCCAGACGAGGTAGGGGAAGGTTAACCAGCGTAGGAGATGGCGTCCAGGTATTACTTGTAGATACGTGCACCGTTGTAGCCACAGATGCTCGCTGTTAATATCGATGCGTGTGCGTGGGCTATGTACAACATTAGATCCTCAAACTACAGATGGAAATGTATGTTATAAAATTGTCATACCTTCAACTTTCCCTTCAAAAATACTCCCAGGGCGTCACTTATCCCTACAATGGTTGCATCCAAAGAGACGAAGACGTCAGTTGGCGTCGCGGTGAAAATTGGAGCCACATTGTATGCCTTCTTTTGCCACATCTATGCTGAGAATGCCAACAAGTCAAGGGGTCTGCGAGATGGAGAAATGGAATAGAACGAACTATAGTGCGTATGCTCCTAACCCTAAGCGAGGACGACGCAAGCAAACAAAATCTAGAGATCGATGAGAATGTCTAAATGAAGGAAATTGGCACAGCACTTACTATGGCTATCGTGCTTGATGACGGTTCAACAGGGACCTGCAAATATGGCAAGGGTATCTTGTAATCAGAACGAAACATTCTGCTTGAAGGGTACGGAGAGTCCGAAGGTTTCGACGAGAAGATGCATGCTACGGAGTTTCAAATTCCTGCGAGTCTCAGCGTTCGCCATCACTGCAATCGTTTTTCTCGGTTGTTCAAGGCTCCTCCAAGTCTTCGTTCTGCACGTCCCTCTCCGACGCCAATATCCGTCCCGAACATGTTGTCCCCACCACCAATGACTGTCCATCCCACTTTGAACCCAAGATCCTTCTCGATATTTTGCAGTTCTCGAAGTTCTACTGTCGACTCGCAACGCCATCCTAATACAATGCCGGGCTGGTATGTACTATTGATCTTATATTAAATTTCCACTAAGCCTGAATTCAGGTAGTTACCGAGATCTCGTAGCAAGGAGATATTGACATGAACATCCTTGGCGCACAAATTGAAGCTTGCAGCTCAAAGACGACTTCGACTACGGGTGGGGCAGCGCACTCATATCTGCTGGTGACGAGAAGGCCGCTCAAGACGTCCTCAGCATTCCGGCTGTACACGCACAAATCCCATCTCTCCATCCACGACGCCATCGTCCATACTCTCTGCCGTGATATCTGCACCAAACATATCATTCATGCTACCAATGCGGGAAAGGTTGTTCCTGTGTGAGGCCCTACGAATTCACGGTGCGCGGGAATGGACTTGAGCGATAGACGACTTGGTACACCCTCTACCCAGGCGAGCCAGCCAACGACGATAGCGGACTCCAGGACGTGTGAACTACTTGTGGTCGAGCATAACGGGAATATCCACGGATGGACTACCTAACCGACTCTTAGGTACACGGAGGGAAATGAATTGATTGCTACGGGATACTCAAGGGAGGGAAGGTCCACGCCGATGATCGAAGTGGGTTGGTCTTTATTGGCGTGGCCTCCCCGCGCCGTTTCACGTCAGAGACTCATCTTGTAGATTATACGCAAACATCAAAACAATCCATTTCTCTTCATCACGACTTACACTTTCATCGCGTGTCTCTTTCATTGCTATGAGCTCCTTGGATTCCCTCCTTCGCATATCTTTTGTCGCGCGCTTCCCACATCAAGCTCAACAAACAACTCGATCTCGGAACGAACAGAGACAGTGTTTTCATGCAGAGACGGTTTCACGGTTTCCATCTCCTGGTTCTACCTGCTTGCTTCTAGCTCGCAGTCACCGATCCTTTTGAATGTACTCTAAAAATTTCCCTTCCCTTCGCGCGTGTAGCGTCCTTCTGCTAATCCATAGAGCCGAACTACATGGGACAAGGTATGTTCTCTTGATTTCGAGTGCTATGTAATACACTGATTTGATAACTTTTGCGCAGTGGTTCCCAAAGTGTGCATTCGTATAAGGATCCCACCCTCTGATGCGTAAACCTTGCAGATGTCGAGGCACACACTCTTTTGCTCAATCTTTCTGATCCTCGTGCATATATCCCGTCCTACTCGCCACACGTCATTATCGTCCACCGCAATATCGTCATACGAACATGATCGCAAACGCGTAACAGTACCGACTATTAGGGCAGCCCCCATCCAGGAGTTCAACGATGATGACAACGGCGACGTAGTGTGGTGGGACATGGAGCTGGGTTTCGAAAATAGACGCAAGTGTTAAGTATACCTTCTTTCCGTAATTCGTATCTTCTCGCTGATCAAGCTTTCCTTTAGGTTCTCGCCTTCCATTTGATTGCGAATGCAGTCTCAGCGCACGATGACTTGGACTCTTAGCATAAAAGTCTGCCTTGAGATGTCTAACGGTGGATCTCATGGATATGGGAGAAGAGGGACCGCTATATAACCGTCGATATCAGCTCTTTCGTCCCCGACCGCCAAATAACCTACCTCCCAGCAGTCTTGTAAATGGGAAAAACATTCCCTCTATTCTGGTGCTGGCATGGCATGCTGTCCTTAGAACAACGCTTTGGCAGGAGATTGTGGGATGAAACCATGGCTATGTACACTTCTTCGTTCCCCCTCTGGATATTCGACAATGGGTATGCTGCCCACTCTCACTCCCGATCGGTCTGTGGACACTCCCAAATATCATATCGGCTGCTATAAGGGCTCGATTCGAACGGTACTCACGCCCTGTTCATCCTATCACACCTCGACACAAAGTTGGGTGCTGTCCATTCGTCCGCCATACACCTGCACTTTGCCGCCGATACTTCTATACTTTCCCTTTTGGCCAGCCCTTATCTAGATGAAGGCATGATTGCTTTCCCTCCAGATGTTGAGACTGTCACGGCTTCCACCTCTGCGGCTCGAAGCTTCACAGACTCATCTTGTGGATTACGCGCCGACTACCAAAAACATGCCTCTCCCTGCGATAGGTTTTCAGGTATTCATCTTACGCCTGTCATTGTGAATTATTGACTAATTTTTATCTTACAGAGCCTGTACCGTGTACTCCATCTGACCGCCAATTTGCAATACCGATACCTTTCCACGCTAGCTACACGCCGTTTAGCAAAGCTCCATGAAGAGTCGGAGTTTTTCTCATTAGGGAGGCGCGACGTATTCCCTAGACCCGCTGGGATTACCACACACCCTCACGATGAGGTAGTGCACTCTCCCGCATGCCAGATGGACGTACTAGGCGCATTCTACGAAGTTTCCTCATTGTTAGATGGAGAATAGTTGAGAAAGGCGAACCGGAGACCATGACGGGCGCTAGAATCTGCGAACAGCCTAGGAGACGCGCTGTCTTCGACAGACTCTTACCACGAACCTGGCAGTGTGTGGACTACGTAGAACAATAGAATTCAAACTACGGATGAGGAAGATTGTCATAAAGTCGACGTACCTTCGAATTTCCCTTCGGAGCAATACGAATATTACCATGGCGTCGTTTACCTCCACGATGGCCACATCTAGTACAGAGAAGACATTAGTTGGGGTCACCGTCACAATTGGAGCTGTGTTCCATTCCTTTTGCTGCACTTCTGCTGGGAATCCAAACCAGCCAGCGGGTCTGCGAGGGGGAGAAATGGGATAGAACGGACTAGTGCCTCCTAATCCGAAGCGAGGACGACGCGAGCAAATGATTTCTAGACACCAATAAGAATGTCGAGAAAAAAAAACCCGGCAGAACACTTACCATGACTATCGTGATTGATGACTATAGATCATGTACTTTCGAGCACGGCGAGCGTGTCTTGTCATCACTCTGCGACAGCTTGAATGTTCGGCACACACAGAATTTCAAATTCCCGTGACCTGTTCTTCAACCATGCACAAAAATTCGCTCCATTCTACTCCCTCCGTTTCACTGGCAGATGTTGCTCTATTCCTTATTCCTGCTACATGACAGCTGCCCAATCTAGGTTTCTCTTGTGCATCTCGTCAATTTACCATCATTTTGAATCTTTACCACGAGTCTCGAGATCTTAGCATTAGCCGTCACTGTCATCGTTCCTAGGCTGTTCAAGACTCCTCGTCGTTCTATTTGTACATGTACATCCATCTCTGGCATCGATATATACACCAAACACGTCGCCCAATGCTATCCATCACCTTGAGCCCAAGATCCTTCACGATATTTTGTAGTTCTAGAGGTTCTATTTTCGATGAGCAATGCTATCCAATACAACACTGGACTGGTATGTACGATTGATCCTACGCTAAATTTCTACTAAGCCTGAACTCAGGTAGTTAACGGGGGTCTCCTAGCAAGGAAATGTTGGTATGAACATCCTTGGTGCACCAATTGAAGATCGCAGCTCACAGACGACCTCGACTACGGCAGTGCAGCGCACCCATGTCCGCTGATGATAGGAGGGCTACTCCAAACGTACTCGGCTCTCCGGCCGTACACGCACACACGCCGCCTCTCCATCCACGACGCCATGTCCCATATTCCCCACCACAATATCTGTGCCGAACGTATCATCCATGCTACAACTTCGGGACAAGGTCGTTCCCGTGTGAGGCCGAATGACTTCACAGTGTGCGGGAATGGACTTGAACGATAGGTGGCTTGGTACGCTCCATACCCAAGGGAGCCAGCCAACGATGATAGGGGACTCGAGGATGCGTGAAGAACGTACGGTCGGGTATACCGGGAATTTCCACGGATGGACTACCTAGTCGACTCTCAAGCACACCGGAGGGAAATGAATTGATTGCTGAGGGCTACTGATGGGAGAGAGACGTCCATCGAAGTGGATGGTGTTTGTTGGTGTGGGCTCCCTGCGCCGTTTGTCCGACTTCTTAGATGACGCGCCACAAACATAAACAGTACATCACCCTTCGTCACGACTTACAATTACCTTCTCTGTCTCTTGCATCACCATGATCGGTTCTTTCGTCCTCGACTACTGAAAAACCGCAGAGTCTGGACCGTCAGGACACTGCCCCCCCTCCGCCTGCAACAGACCCTCAGGCACTTGTCCTACACCCATCATTGTGATACTCAAGCTCTATACCGGCCATCCCCAAATTCTAGGCGCTAGTGCTTCTTGCGCTATTTACTTTCTTTTCCAAGTGGCCATAAATTTTGACTACACGAACTTGGAGATATTGCCACCAGGACCAGCCGGGCCTGATATCGACGCAGAGGTCGATACTGATCATCTCCGCTCAGTGCGTCGCATCTGCTTCATCATTTCTTATGTTCACGTTTAATGTGGTCTGCAGGCATTATTAATAGAAGAGCGGAAGCTCCTTTTGGTGACTCCGCAACTAGAGAGCATGCAAAACACAGGATCATCCTGAGTGCTGTCAGGCTCGAAGTTGTTCATCATCTTAGATCATTCCTATTCACTTGTTGGCATGCTCGGTTGCCAGAAGGACACTGGCAACATGCCAAAGCCTTTTTACGTTCTTCAACTGCGGCTTGGAGGCAGCGCATACCACATCACCAGTACATTGTACTCATCTATCATTGCATTGGAACACATTTGACTCTGTATCGACTCTCAGCCCACACTACGTGAAATGAAGGCAAAGTGTCTCCCAGCAGTAGAAGATATCACGGCGAACACAGCCCTTCTTTCGAAGTCTCCTACTGCCTTAGAATGAAACACGTTCAAGTTAAGACTGACGGTGACGAGGAGGATGCGAAGTGACCACGAGGAGAACCCATATTCAATAACAAGCTCAGAGCTGTAGGTTATCAGTAGTTTCGCAATTCATCCAATCTTTTTCACCACCTTACTGGCATACAAGTTCCAATGATCTGCATATGCCCTTCTCGATATCTTCTTCGCGTCAAAAGACAATACTTTAGCTGGTTACGGGAAGGCTACTCAAGACGTACTCGGCATCCTTGCTCACAGCCTGTCTCTCCATCCCCAAGACAATACACCTCATAGCGATACGCACACCAGACACGTCGTCATGTTGATGCTTCTCTGACACTGGTGGCGTATATCGGGGAAAAAAAGAAAATGGTAGGAGGCAATGTCAGAGGCGTAAAGAAAGCATGGTCCGGCATATTGGACATCTCCATGGATAGACCCGGGCTACTCGGGCGAGGGAACACCCACGAACATCATGTCTTGGCTAGCTGATTTGAAATCTGCGATCAATCTATCCCTCTCTTACTCATACGTCTTTGTGCTTCGGCGCACCCTCTACGCCCCATCATTTCCATCCTACGATACCTCGCTGCGAAAGAATCTTTATCTCGTTCATTCACCTTGTTGTCGTTTTGAACTGATGCAATGCCCTCCGCTGATGAATTCAAGATGTTCCGGCTACCGTTATAACCTGGTGCTGTAATAATTAATTAACCACTAAATAAGTTACGATTGGGTACAACATGTATCCGAATGCGGATGTTCATAATCAAGCAAGAATACTACGAGACTCTGCAGGTAAACCTAGTTCGTGCAGCCGCTCCATTTCGTCGTAGTCAGCTATTTCAAACACAGAGACTTTTTCGAACATCTTGTTGGGCAGTCGTCGCCCGGCAACCCAATGTTTCCAGCTGCCGAGCAATGTGTACGTGTCCTCGGGTATCGGGTACTGGTGGCTGGCAGCAATGGGGAATGCATGTGATATCCCATCTGCATCTTCGACAACTAACTCTCCGCATCGATTGATGCCTTCTTCACCTCCCACAGCCAATCCGTGCACAAACACCCTTTCAATGCAATGCACTTCACACCAGTCGTCATCATCCCTCTCAACATTGGGAAACCAAAATCCCATATGACTTTCGGGCGGAGGCTTCTCCATGACTTGCTCCCACGACGGTCTCCATTTCACGCACCCAGTTCCAGGTTCAGGATACAAGAAGAACAGGTCACCCCGAACGGACGTGCTCATCTCGTTTACAAGTGCTGTCCATGCGTCCTCCAGAGATTGGCTCTCATAGTATGCTGGTATGGCCGTCGTCCACAGAGAATATGCCAGTCCGGCAATTTTGTCTATGGGGTAGGTTGATTTCCGATGCTGCATCGCAGATAGCGCGCCACATATATCGCCCATTCCCGGTGTAGACTTGAGCTGCTTGTGAAGTTTTGTTAAAATCTCATTCTCGTAGTTCCCCGCCTTGTCTATTGGCTCAGCATGCATCGGTCCATCTGGTGTATCCCCGGCAATTGTCCTCAACAAGCCGACCTCCTGCACTGTCCACGCACGCCTAAACCAACACCGGTCACTCTCCAAGTCGCCCTCCTTCAAACTCAAAGGCAGACCCAGCCCACTTAAATACCACACCACGCGGGCATCACGATATATGGCACCGATGGTCGGCACATCCAGTTTCCACTCTTCCACATGCAGATCCTCCCTCGGCCCTCCTCTCTGTCGCAAGCAGAGAACATCCAACCATGCGTATTCTGCTCCCAGGTTCAGCATCTCGATGCGGATGAGGTCGAGGCTGGCACCTTTCGGGATGGGCACAGGCCATTCACGTCCATTGATAGGCGTCCACATGTCAACACGATCTACCTCATCCACCCAAGCATGAGATATAGGTTGTGACCTGTAGCGCACCTTGCAGCACCACCATGGGACCACACGATTACTGTACAGATCCCACACTCGCCGAGGTTTTGTATTTGGGTCAACTATCCGGCTACCCACAACCGCTTTTTGTCGCAGCTCCCTGTCCTTTGCTTCACATTCCAATAGCTCCTTTCGGATGTCATCACAGTCCCATGTTCTGCGCAGACGACCATACGTAGTTCCCAAGTCGTAGTTCTTTGCAATACAGTCTTCAAGAACAGGGGAGAGGGATCCGGTGTCCAATGTGTATGACGTTCCAAGTGTGCTGTTCAGTAAGTCCAACAGGCCCTGAATGCCGAGGCAATAGCAGGGAATGTCGGCAAGGGAGGATGATATTACAGGCTTGCTGCCGGTGTATGCCCGTTGCTTTGGAACCTCTATGGATTCTTCCGTTTGCCCGATTTCTGTCTGGGAGGAGATCGTAACTTTGGAAAGTTCAAGTTGGCCAGTGCAACCACGATTATCATCCAACTTGTGCTTTGCCTTGAAGACCATTGAATATTGCCTTCCATTCGATTTTTGACACAATTACGCACCTCTTCCAGTATTTTGCGCAGCACTTTACGGTGCATCCATTTGTATATAGCAATTTTGATACTGACTGGGCATAATAGCTGGGATTAGGACACACAACAGCAAGAATCAGCGGTACTTACGCTTGATATATTCCCAGGCGGACCTAGCGTAATATAGATACATTTTGTGTCGAGGTGGTGGGTGACGTTCAAGGTGTGGTTGCATTGAGCGCTCGCTACAGCATCATTCTTCACGTGGGAAGATACAGAAGATGTTGAACGCCCGCTGGATAATATCAATTTCTATTAGCAGTAGTCGACAGTACAGTGAGATTCAGGACTTGAGCAAGTGGACGTCGATTGCAGATCAGAATCTATGGAGAACCGTTAATTTCAATGAAAGTAAGGGGAATCTATTGTTAAGTTTAAACAGCCTATTGTCCACATTTTGTGCAGAGTAGATACCACGGGAATAGGCAACCGTAGCTGCATTATTACACAAACCGTCATCCGTGCGGAAAGAACGAGAAGCATTCGATCGAGGGACCCAGCACTTCTTTTGACCTGGACAAGTGGTCATGAAGATCCTTCGGATGTAGCATGGCATTTCAGAGTGTCGGGACTCATACAATCGCCTCTACAAACTCCAGAATAGAAGTAGTCATGACGAATGACCACAGTTTTCACCGTCTCCCATCTCGTCTTGGTATCATTCTCAACAGCCTTCCTTCTGGCCAGCATACGCCATAGTAGTCAGGGAGGCATCAGTCGGTATGGCTGCAACATCGCCTCTAAGCCCCAGACGAAGTAGGGGAAGGTTGTCCGGCATAAGAGATGGTGTTGGATAGCTGTGCGCACCGTTGTAACCCTAGAATGTCACCGTGGACATCTTCGAATTATCCTTCAAAGCAATATGAATATCACCAGAGCGTCGTTTAATCCCACAAAGGTCACATCCAAAGAAAAAAGAAGACATCAGTTGGTATCGCTGCGTCGTATACCTTCCTTTGCCACATTTATGCTGAGATTACCAACCAGTCAGTGAGTTGGCGAGGGGGAGAAATGGGATCGATCGAACTATATTGCCTATGCGCCTAACAGACGCAAGCAAACGAAATCTAGAAACCAATGAGAACGTTGAAATATAAGAACCTACTACCTAGCACAGCACTTACCATGGCTCTCGTGCTTGGACCTGCCAGCGTGGCGAGCGTGTCTCGTAGTTACGACGGAATCAATCTGGTCGAGGAATACGGAGACTGAATTTTTCGATAAGAAGACGCACATTACGGAGTTTCAAATTCCTGCGAGTCTCAGCATTCGCCATCACTGTACATGTGATCGTTCCTAACTTAGGTTGGTCAAGCCTCCTCGTTGTTCTGGCTGTACAATGTACATGCATGTCGATCTCCACCGATTGTTGTTCAAGGAGATGAAGAGGGTGGTCACCCCAGGAGAATGGGACTGAAGAATATAACGTGAAGGTTCGGACTCCATTTTGCTAATCTTCCTGGTTTCACTTTGGCTCGACTAGTATCTGCCATCAATGCTTCTCGATAGTCTACAATTCTCGCAACCTAGTTCTACCTTCTACGTGCAGCAATGCTGGGCTGGTGCGTATAAATGACTATTATACTGAATTTCCATTAAGCCTGAATTCAGGTACTTTTGGCAGCATTGCCATGAACACTCTTGATATGCGGATAGAAGACTACAGCTCACAGATGGAGTAGGAGCCCATCTCGAACAGGGCAGCGCAACCGACATGGGAATCTCGTCAAGGTGAATCGAGACATATCATTTCTGGTCGTAGACACTCTACGTCTCTCCATCCACAGCACCGGGGTCCATACCGTCCCGCAGCGATACCTGTACCAAATGCATCGCCCATGCTACCGCAGGAAACGGTCATTCCCATGCGAGGCCTCATGACAGCACAGCACGCTGAAGCGGACTTGGAGCTTGGACGACGAATGGTTTACACAGTCGTGTGCAGGACTACCTCACTCTGTACGACTCGGCGTTAAGCCACGCAGAGTTTATGTTTCGCAGCGGCAATGAAACCGGCACCTCTCAAGTTTCGAGCCTCAGCATACTGCGGTGGAGGCGAGTTTTTCGATGACAATGACCGATTTGAGAGAGAACAACGATTTGGTCTCTTGGTATAATAGTCTCCATTAATACGTCTAATGATGAATCTCATGGCTTTGGGAGAACCCAAACCCACGAGAAAATCACTGTTATGTAACCGCCGATGTTACTTCATTCCTCCCTGACCGCCTTAAATCAAGCCACCTCTGGGCCTTCAGGATGCTGTCTCTCTACACTCTGCCATACGTTCTCCGGTTTGTATTTTCATCATTGCAACTCATTATCAGCTGAGTTCTGCCTTACAGAACCCATACCGAATACTCCGTCAGTTTAGCAAGTAGCGACATGTCTCGCCGATGCTGATACCTTCACGTGTTCACTACACGCCATCGCCGAATAAAGATTCGCGGTACTTGCTCAAACCTAGACCACTGTCTGCCTCCCTTTCCACCATCTCACAGCGAGGCTATTCTGATATTGCGCTAAGACGACGACACTCCTGGCAAGGATGGCGGGAAATACAACAGCAAGACCTGTAACAAGTCTTTCAATAGAGTGTGTAACCTCAGAATACATGTCAACTCACATCGATGCTACGTGTAAGCCCCATTTTATATGCTCACAACACTACTTCGGTTGTAATTTTGTATCTGTAGCAGAGCCCAACATGTGTCAACGGTATCCAAACCATACTACGATATTCCTGGAACACCATCTCTCATCCAGCTGTCTCCTCTTTGTCCATCCCTCCATCCTCGCAGGGAGATGTTGGTATGAACATCCTTGGTGCACAGATTGAAGATTACAGCTCACAGAGATCATCCCAATGACGCTCAGGGTAGCACATTCATCGTATTCATATGGACTTGCCACGGGGATCCTGTCAAGGCTACTCAAGGTGTACTCGGCATTTCGTCTGTACACACACATGCCCTGTTTCCATCCACAATGCCATAACCCTTACTCCCTGCCCCGATATCAGCATCAGAATTCATTGTTGATGCTACCGTGGGAAAAGGCCACTCCCGTGCGAAGCTCTATGACTTCACGGTGTACAGGGATAGGCTTGAGCGATAGACGGCTTGTCACTATGCTCTATACCCAGGCGAGTCGGCTGAGGATGATAGAGAACTCGAGGACGCGTGAAGAACTTGTCGTCTACTACATAAGAAATCATCAATGGATGGACTACGTTGTTGGCTCTCAGGCAGGTTGGACGGAAAAGAATCAATGCTATGGGCTACTCAAGGGAGGGAAACATCCACGGCAATGATCGAAGTGGGAAGGTCTTTGTTGGTGTCAGGGAAAGATGATAACCGATTTTCACGTCACTCATTACACGCCGCAAACACCCAAACAATCCATCACAACTTACACGTTCATTCTCTGTCTCTTCCTTTACCATGATCAGTTCCTTCGTCCCCAACCACCGAAAAAACCACCTCTGGACCCTCAGGACACTGTCTCGCCACACTGCCTGCGATAGGTTCTCAGGTATCTACCTTACGCCTGTCATTGTGAACTACAGTCATACACCGGTCACTTAGACCCCAAAACACTAATTGATGGCTGGAATATTTTTTTCACAAAATGGCTAGAACTTTTTTTACTCAATGAATACTAGTACAATATATTGAGTCTGAAAAAAATTGCCAAAGCTATACATAGAGAAATGATTGCTACAGAGGATGAGTTTGGTGAGTGTCCAAAAAAGGCAATCCCAGTCATCTTAGACCCCAGTCCAAAATCAGGCCACACCGTCTCTCTTCATAGGTATCATCATTGTTCAAGCTGCTATAATTGTGAACCTGCTCTGGAGATTCACTGGAGGGTTTATTGGCTGTTGGAATATGTTTTTTATTCATGAATATTGTTAACTTGATTACATTATGTAACATAATCCTAATAAGGGAATTTCTATTGATTGAAGTGAGAATGCCTCAGAACCTGGTAAAACACTTCATAAAATAAAGACCAAGTATCAAGAAAGTAATTAAATATTATAAACTATTTTTAAGAATTTTTTGAGGCCTGGAAAATTTATGGAAGATGAGTTTCGGGCCAGGGTCTAACATGACTGGGGGGGTCTAAGTGACCGGTGTATGACTGTATTAGCTAATTTTTGTCTTACAGAGCCTGTACCGTGTACTCCATCTAGCCAGCAAGATATCTCGTCAATACATCCATACCTTCCCATACTCGCTACACCCAGCCCACTTTGCCTTCTCTCATCCCCATTTCTCACAGTGATTCTACCCTGACAGTCATGAGAAGACGGCGACACTCCTGGTAAGGATGACAGAAGATGTGCCCGCAAGACTTGCTATCAGTCTCTCAATAGAACGAGAAGCCCCAGAATACGTGTCAACACATGTATTGGCATTCATCTAAACAATTCTTCAATGGTGCAAGCAAGGAGCAAACTTACGGGCTGAGGAAAGGATGGCTGTCCAAACGATGGAGAACTTGAAGCCCCCACAGTGCTGTACGGCCCGGGCTTGATTCGTCTTCGAACGACATTAAAATGACTTGATGAACGAAGAGTTGGAGCCTTCCTCATCAGGGAGGTGCGACGTATTTCATGGACCCGCTACCCATCGATCCCGGAATTATTGGGTGAAATTATCAGGCATGTCTGGAGTCGATGGTCAGTTACTCAAGATATATCTAGATCTGATGTCGGGGGTTGCCCTTGGGTAGCAGTTGAATTTCTTGAGCAAAAGATTTAGATGTAGGCCTCGTAGTAAGTAGTAGGTACCCTTGTTGGACTTTGACCTGTTGGTGGAAAGAGCTGGAATACCCTGGGAGAGGATTGAAAGGAATCAGAGTGGGCTAGCATTGCGATACTGTATTGGCCTGGCACTGTATTTCACCACGGCATAAAGTGCAATCAGATACGAAAAGTTATCAGAGTCAATTAAGCAAGAATACTACGAGACCTCGTGGATAAGTCTGGTTCTTTTAACCGCTGAATTTCATCCGAGTCAGTCATTTTAAACACAGACACTTTCTCAAACATGTTATTGGGCAGTCGTCTCCCCACGACCCAATATTGCAGTGAAAGTAGTATTTGGCCATCCAGTGGAATCATTGGATCGGCGCCGAGCAGTGTGTAGGTGTCTCCAGGTATTGGGTACTGGTGGCTGGCAAGGATGTTGAATGTATGCGACATCCCAACTGCATCTTCAACAACTAACTTTCCACATCGATCAATCCCTTCTACACCTCCCACCATCAATCCATGCACAAAGCCTCTTTCAATGCTGAGCCCTTGATAACAGTCATCATCATCATCCCTCCCAATGCTTTCTTTAATCCAACAAGCCAAGTTAGGCAGAGACTTGGTCATGACCTGCTCCCACAATGGTCTCCATTTCCTGCATCCAGTTCCAGGTTTGGGATAGGTGAAGACCAGCGTGCTCCGATAGGACATGTTCATCACATTTACGAGTGCTGTCCATGCATCCTCGAGAGATTGACACTCATAGTATGGTGAAAAAGATTGCGTCTCCATAGAAAATGCTAGCCCAGCAACTTTGTCTATTGGGTAGGTTGATATCCGATTCTGCATCATGGATAGCATGCCATATAGTGGACAGAGCTTGGGTGTTGATGTGATCTTGACAGACTTGAGTTGCTTGTGAAATTTTGTTAATATCTCATCTGCATAGTTTCCTGTGTCATCTATTGGCTTGGCATGCAGTGGTCCACCTGGTGTATCCCCGGCAATTGTCCTTCTCTGGCCGACCTCCTGTGCTGTCCATGCCCGCCTGAACCAAGACCAATCACTGTCCAAGTCGCCCTTTTTCAAACTCAAAGGGAGACCCAGCCTGCTCAAATACCACACCACAAATGCGCTTATGTATATGGCTCCGATGGTTGGCACATCCATTTTCCACTCTTCTACTCGTAAATCTTCACTTGGCCCTCCTTTCTGTCTTAAGCAGAGAACATCCAGCCAAGTGTATTCCACTCCCAGGTTAAGCATCTCAATGCAGATGAGGTCGAGGTTGGCGCCTTTAGGGATGGGTGCAGGCCATTCATATCCATTGATAGGCGTCCACACATCAACACGATCCACCTCATTGACCCAAGCATGAGATATTGGTTGTTGCTCATCATTAAGGTGGAAGATTGCCTTGCAGCTCCACCATGGGACCACACGATTGTTACACAGATCCCACACTCGTCGAGGAGGCTTTTTCGGGAGCGGTCTTTTTTGCAGCTCTATATCCCTTGCTTCACATTCCCGTAGCTCTGTTTGAATGGTGCTCTGCTGAGATTGGTCACACCATGTTTTGCGCAGATGGCCATATGCCGTTCCAAAGTCGTACTTCTGTGAAATGTAGTCTTTGAGAGTAGAGCAGACGGATGGGGTATCTAATGTATATGACGTTCCAAGTGTGGTGTTGAATTTATCCAAGAGACCCTGAATCCCCAAACTAGAGCAAGGAGTGTTGGCAAGGGATGAAGATATCACGGGCCTTCTACCCATGTACACCTGTTGATTTGGAACCATTATGGATTCTTCCATTTGCCCGGTTTCCGTCTGGGAGGAGATGGTGACTTCAGGATAAAGAAATGGTCTAGTGTACTGCCATGTGTATCCCCGTAGCTGAAGTCTATCATGGAGGCTTGTCTCTCTATCACTATCGGAGTTGTGGTCTTCTGGCAGATCCTGAAGATTTATACATTTCCGTTCATTCAATTTTGGACATGATTACTCACATCTTTGAGTGATTTGGAGGACATGCCTTGGAATAGGATGCACAGTGGCGATGGTCAGGTGTACTCTAGCATTGTATAGTAACCTGTTATGTCAAGCTGTTGAGGTTCAAGGCATGATTGCATCGAGGCCCGGCATCATTATGTTCTTCACGTGGTACTCAAGTACAGGAGACGCCTGCCCAGGTACTGGATACTATTGATTTATATCACCGGTATTTGCCAGTACAGCAAAATAAACAAGTGAGCATTGAACGTACATAAGGTTCCAAGAAGAGTTGACTGTTCGTTTGAACAAGGTCAGTTGCAGCAAATAAGATGGATATAACAGCCTTTGGCAACTATAGCTCGATTATTGAGCAAACTATCAACTTTTAATCGATCCGATGAGAGCAAGGCCTGGTTCTGCAGTAATGGTAGATTTGGAGCTATACACTCATGATGGATCAGTGCTAATTGAATATGCTTTTCACGTTGACGATCACTGTCGACAAATTTTCTGGACTGTACCTCTCAAATGTTTGTGCACGATGCAACAAACATTGGCACCTATTGCAGTTAACAGTACTAGTAGATAGTGAAGCATGGTCCATAAGGGTAGCAGCAGCTTGCTATCTCAGATTGTAGGTCGGCGCTCCTAATACTCTGTCTGTAGTTTGATGTTGGAAAACAGGACATAAGAAAAGAAAAGACATGAATGCATAAGGTAAAAACTGTGTACGTACAAAGCATTTCAACCACGAAGTAATCAGGTGAAGTGGATGCTATTGGTAGAGTTGCTATGGATTAACGGAGAGATAAATCTCTCTCCTTTTCTTGTTCGGGGGTCTGCACTGCAACACCTCTGTGATGCTCATGATACCGCCAGTATCTGTGGCATTAGTAGGATAAGAGATGTCATAGGTGGTGAGGCCATACTAGTTGTGTTAGGTGTGAAAGGAGGGGCCGGCGTTGCTCTGCCAAAGTAGATGGGCTCTTTGTAGCCCCCAGACAGAGACTCAGAAGATTCCCTGTGGGCTCGGCATTTACAAATAGCTTGGTAGAACAATATGCCTGCAGTGAAGACCAGGACTGTGAATGCTGATGATCCGGCAGCAATTCCTACGATTGCACCAGTGGAAAAGCTGCTGTTCGCATTGCTTGCATTTCTCTGTGCGAATCCAACTGTGCCAGTGGTAGCGCTTGAGATTAACACAATGCTGGAATGGTTGTTAGCTGAGGATGATAATAGGAGTAGCAAGGCATACACATAAACAGAAGAAAGGAATCTGGAATCTAAGAGATATTCTGTGGCTGAAGGCGACGACCACTGCTGGATGACACCGGTACATTGGTTGTTCTGGTTGACGACTAGTGTTGACTCATTGAGAGTGACCACCAAGTCGTTGATTGTGAAAATCGTTCTTATTTGTGTGTCGCATAGAATACTATATGTATTTGTTGAAGGGGTATTGCCGGGAATGGTCATACGCATGAGTTTCATGCCAAGAAAACCATACGAGAGAAACTACCGCAGCATGCTAGCATCTTGTCGAGGGAAGGCAAATGCATTGTAGATGAGGTCAATTGCAGTTATGAGATTGCCACTATGAGAAACATTCCCATTGGCTATGGTCAATGTCCAGCTGTTGAGGTTGATGTAGAAGTCCGTATACAGGCTGCTGGTATTGAATGTCTGCATTGCTTTCCAAGCAACGATGCCTTGTTAGTACGATGGCTCCAGGTGTATAAGGTGAAGATATTCTCTGTCGTTCGAGGAGCCGGTATTAGGGCTCAATGCCATGCCATAAGTAAATTATTCATTGGCTGACTATCCTGAAAGGTAACCACTGATGACCATGGCATTGAAATTCCCTTCCCTTGCAAAGTTGATTAATTGGAGGCCTGTCGATACACAAGGAAGACACGCTTGAATTCGGTCCGAGACCTAAGACACCAGAAATTCCAGACGAGAACATAGAATTAGACTGGTTGGCTACTACAACTGCAGTGAAGGTCATGAGAGGGATTTGTATGGTATAGCTTTTCAGACATAATTGTCTGGTAAGCGTAGCTCCATTCCTGTCTGTCGGTTTTCTGAAGACCACAATTTTCCGTGATCAAGTTTCCATCGGCAAAAGCACCACCTATTATGGTGACATTCTATTTACCAGTGAGGTCTGTTGCGGTCGTCGACTCCGTACGATTATACTAGTGGGTGTGGGCCATCACATATGTGTGGCATAACCGAGTCCTATTGTCTATTTTAATATATAAGATATTATAAATAAATTTCTTGTAGTGTAATAAATGAGATGTGTGAACATGAAGGAATATTTTCTCTTTTCACATTGTCACCTTATAAACATATATCACTGCTTCATATTCTTCTAATCCATTGCATAAATCAATAGTGCTTATGTGGCCTTCTTGTCTTGCATATGACAGGAAATACTGGACTAAACCCCCTGCATTCCATGTAGACCTATGTAGATGCCGGTGAACATGTGTACACCATTGTACATGCATGTACACGGTATTACACCGGTGTACACCCGTGCACATGGCCTTTCTCCATTGACAGATGCTATGGAGACCCATGTCAAACCAGTGTGGTACACACTGGTTTGCACTGGGACTCGAGCGCAGACAGGTGGGGAGTTCACGCGTTTACACGGGTGTACATCCATGTCAAATTGTCACGCATGCCAGGATAGCATTCGGCATTTCTGAGCGGCAGAGCTGGCTATCTGCAGGACCGTGCGATTCTCAAGTATGTTACCAAACTCCGACCGTTTGCTGAACCTAAATAAATCGACTAGATCGATCTTTGTGGAAGGTCTTTACCATAACAATCACCCACCCTCAATTCCCCGAAACCAATCTTTCGCTTCTAATATGACCTCATGACCTTGAACACCTTGTGGTTCCATGATGTGACATCTGCTCATTTGGGCAGGTCTTTCTTGTGGGATCAATATCTTGATCTTGACCATCGTCGTCGAGCTCGCTGGTGAGCTTTATCTTTTCCTGTTTAATGTTATTGCTCATGGATTTATGATAGACTGTTTCTGCCGCGTATCCATTTATTCAATGCAATCTACCCTCCGGAGTGCAAGGTGCCGTTCACACAAGGTATGGTATTCATTTCGATTCCTTGCTACGCTGACCTTGAGACGAGACGCGTATAGATGCGTCATCGAGTTTCCAGAATTATCCTTGACTCCCAGCACACATTGAAGGAACCGTGGCTCTGTGCCATACCCCGATGTTCAAACGACTTTCGTGCAGATCAGATGGTATCGATCCGACGTTGCTTAGACTTTCCCAGCAGACGAACATGTGGATTCGGGGTACAGGGAGTACGTCAGGGCTATGGCATGCAGTGCGAGATGCTTACAAAGGCACGTAAACTAAAATTCCATGTGGTCTTGACGTCTAACCTTTCTCTCTCCCGATAGTTCCTCCTTTGCAGCAAAACAGGCCGACCTCTCCCTCGCTCAGACAACTGCCCCTTCCATGGCCCATCCTGACCTTGAGAGCCCCGCGGACAAGGACGGAGCATGCTTGACTTGCAGGGTGCCCACTGGAGGGTGGAGGGTGAAGGGTGGAAACGGAGCGTGGTGGACACGGGAAGCTCTCCGACCGTGATGGGGGCTGCGGGGGTGTGGGAGGAGAGGCCTGGGGACGGGGACGCTTGCGGGGCATGCCCATTGCAGGGGGAAATGGAGGGTGGTGGACATGGAGGCGTGCAGACAGGATCAGGTGGGGGGGCAGCGCACAGGAGGGTGCGACATGCTCCCTGAGTGGAGTGAGGCTCCATCGTGTTGAAATAGTAGCACATAAAATTGTATTTATTCATAAATTAGAAGCAATCAATGTTGGGTGTCATTCTAATTTTCCGAGGCCTGTCTTTCCAAGCATCCTCACTAAGACATAAAAATGACAACGGGTTTTTTAATGATATACATACATAGAACACCTGTGAACCCCGGTATGTATGTATGGATATATGTAAGATATGGCACGCCTGATGTATCAAATCATATCTCGTTCCCACTGCGAGGAAGTTAGGAGACCGACCTATGGAACACATATCAGTAGAATTCCCGACAGCTAATCGCCAAACATACAGCTGTACAATGAAACCCATTGGTAAATCTATGGCTGCGTCCATGAACGGGTCGTGGACAATGAGGGAATCCGTTGCCCCATTGATCCCAACGACACGATACAGGGCAAGATGGAGGCTCGCGCGAGTTTTGAAGGTCGCGACTGTTCCCGTTGTCGCCCAGGACACAACTCCCAGAAGATGCCGTTCGGTGCTGAATAGGGCAGCGACATTGTTTTTTGCACCGAGGTCGATCAGGTCACTAGGTATTCGTTAGTCACAACACAAAGAATTGTCATTTATGCATTTAACCACTCACTAGACAATGAAATCCAACTCATTCGCATCAGTAAGCCGCTGTCCCAGCGAGCTCTGAAGAGTCGGCATGAGTTCTTCAAGGCATGCCTCAATACGTGCATGCTCTCTGATAGAAGTGATATTGACTTCCATTTCTGTTAACATTGTATTGAAAAGGTTGAAGAGCATCTGTGAAAATGAATATTAGTCAATAACACAGCTGTTGCTTCAGTCTTCACAAGCTAATTGACCTTTGGGATTTGTGATTGCAGCTGGCTAGTTGATGGTTAAGATTGAATAAAGTTTTTCAGTTCATGGAGGCCAGTGACCTCTGATCATCGCAAGTGCAAACAGCTCATATATTAACAATAGCAAGAGCTCACTCTACATCTCATTGCTGACAATTATGGACAATGTATTCTTGGGATGGTGAGGGTATGGGTGCATATATGTTTTGTCAGGGAGGGAGGGGTGGAAGTAATGTTCCATTTCCTCTTCCATCTCCAACAAACCATGTACTGCATATGCCTAAACGGAAATCAAGTGAACAGATCGTCAGTGTTTAATGTGTTTGAAGGTAGATGCGGTAGGCGTACCTATCGATACTCCCGATAACCACCGAGTATCAGGCTGCCTTTGCCCTCCGATAGTAGACCACCTTCAACGTACTGTGGTTTTTAGTCTATCGTTCCCTCAACGATGCAAACATCTGTCTTTCCACATGCACTCCTTGAGCGAACGGTTACATACCGGCCCAGCGTCTCCTGCAGACATCGGGACCCCTAACCCCAGATAAGATAAGATAACAAGATAAGATAAGACAATGTATGTCAGTTTCGTTGCAAAGAAGGTATGAGACTGCCGTCAGGTAAGAGTAAATCTCGCGATCGGTGACAGTGGAGATACACATGATGTGGGTGATAACATTGAACGAACGTTCAGAGACTCGGGAGAGAAAGAGAAGTCATTTTGATCTCGAGATATAGAATGGGCGTCAAGCAAGAGATGAGAATGACTTAGTCAGAAATGCGGTTTCTCCGCTTTCTTCGGGTGTAGGCATCTGTAACAACACTGTCCTTGATAAATGAAGACTTACCCCGTTTCGTTTCTTTATTCCCAATTCCCTTTGCCACTACTTTGGATTACCACATTATGTGAATTTTAAAATCATTTTGGTGAATTGCATATCTTGACTCACGGTCACATGTATTACATATCTATTTCTGACAGTGACATCAGCTTTCTGTTCCTCAAAAAAAAAAAAAAAACAAACATCGTTCAGTGCCAATTCCCCTCCATTTGTCAAGATATTGCTGGATCAAATCGTCTGCACAGGACCTTGGAGGGATGAATAGTTATTTATCCTTACCGGTGAAATGTGTTGAGGGTTGCAGCTGAATGAAATGACACGACCACAAGCTCCAGCATCCTTCAAAATGAGTGTGGTCGAGAATTTCACCCCACCTCAACTTTGAAAGCCGATCCAATGTTCAAGACCTAGATGGCAGGAATATCAGGCTAAGTTCCATTCGCAACACACACCACACCTTTTTCAAAACCTCTCTTTCGCGATCATGCCACCATCATTGACCACCCACACACAAACTCCCTGAGAGCTTCTTTCCACCGTCACACCATTGTTGGCTCACCTCGCTGCCATGAGTCCACCTGCTGCGCCGGCAGTATCCAATGCCGTCCCCGCATCCCAGCTCTTTCCGTCTTCTGATGTTCCACCCTCCTCGACTCCACAACTACCTTATCCCTTGGTCGCTTCCTCGACTGCATCAGCCGTGCCGGCATGGTTGGGGCAGACGACAGCCTTACAAAGCAACCCTGTGGCTTTGGTAGCTCAGATGGTCTCCACTCAGTCGCGACCCCAACCTCCTGTCCCCTCCTTCTTCCCTGCCTCATGCGTAGTGGCTGCACAGACAGAGACCAGCCTCATTCAAGCTGGTCTGACACCTCCACCTCCGTTCCCTCTCTATTCAGGACCATCCACCCCGGAGGTTCAGACTCATGTGAACAGCACATCTGCGTGGCATGTGCGACATCTCCGATCCCACCACGCCGAGTTCACAGATAACCTCGCAGTCGGACGCAACAGTAGATCAGGTCCTTCAATAACTCGGCTGAAGCTTCTCCTTTTTCCTGTCGCGTGTGGCAATAATGCGAACCCACCACAACATGTTGACCCGTCCGTCACTGCTGATGACCCTCACCCCTGGAGTTACCAGATCTTGCAAGAGGACATCGGTCCCATGGAATGCCAATTCGAGCGCATAGGTCTTGTTATCAACATGATCGTCCATGATGGTCTCCTCAGCTTCAGCAACATCCATCGCGCCATCGCCCAACATCAGGCACTTCCCGAGAGTCCCAAAATTCCTGGCTTTAACTCTGATCCTGATGCGAGCTACCTAACGTCTGGGTGGTGCCTGCAACAAATGCGGTGTGTTAGAAACCATACAAGCCTCCAGTGTTGCGAGAAAGCTTACAAAACTGGCACCTACTGGTGCCTCCAGACACTCACTGCTTACGCGTCCATGGTGAAGGCACCGGTAGACACTGGTGGCTGTAGCGATCCTACATTGAAACACGTCTTCATCATCGGTGTGCCTCGTGACGACGTAGAAGATTTGCTCAAACCTGACCATCCCATATAGCTCCAACATATGGTAATATTGTTCATGGCATTGAGAAATGCTATGTGGACGACTTCCAAACTCCCATCGACCCGGCCAAAGCATGCCTACCTCATCCCTGCTTTGCGGCGAGGGCAATTTTCGGCCTGGCTTTCCTCCCTCACACGCTCGAAAACTCCTACCAGGTGGAGGAAGAACGATGTCTTCGGCTCTGTCGCAGTGAAGACCCCAACCTCTATCCGACATGGGGTGGTAGCCAAGTACGTAGTATCACTTGTCCTCCACACCCCACGGTTGCACCAACGGCAGCACCTTCATCTTCTTCCCCGTCCACATCCACATCGATGGTTTCCTCTGCAAACGGAACTACACGGTCGACGCAGGTATGCTAGATCTCTCCATCTCTCTTCAGTCATTTCTTCTCTAACATTCCTCCACTTCAGGAGGAGAACCATGACAAAGGTATGGTTGTTGACAATGACAATGACAAGGAAAACCAGTCACCAGGGATGGCCCAGCTGTCGGTAAGAAGAACACATGTCGAACTTCCAGCTAATTTGACCTCTTCTTCCTTCAACAGCACCCACCATTTGTCCCGATGCACATTCCACAGCCTCCCCCTCCCTTCAGTGCACCCTGATGGGACCACCCTGGTCAGGACTTGTTAGGTATTGTAAAGCAGAGGGTGTCACCCAGTCATAAGCTCAGGATCCACGCTAAGGATGTGCGAGAGGCAGCTGATGTGTCCTGGCGCGTCCTTCTTCACATTGGGTCGATTATGCCTAAGCTACCTCCTGGCGAGGTCATCGTTCCCAGTCATCACGGTGAGCCTGTCCTCCTGCCAGGTGTCGGTCACGAACTGGTGGCAGCCAGAGGCGTTCTTGGATGGAACTATCATCCAGCAAGGTCAAGGAGTCAGCCAAAGTATCTATGTGTCTGTTCTGGCTGTCAATCTGATGAAAATCATTGACACGACTGACCCTAATTGCCAGTTCAGCAGGCTACCCAACGACTCTCTCCTGGTCTCCCCGAGGTTCCCCATTCCGGACCTCACATCTGACCAAGCAGGTTTCTGGTGGGCTGTCAGATTCCTACTTGCTCTCTTTTCCACTGCCACAGGACAAGCCTGCCTCCCTGTCCAAGGCGCGCTCATTCACGTCTTACTCCCGCACGCTCTTGGTCAGTGTCGTTATCAGATAGACCACTGGACTCCCTCTTTCATATACTCAACTGATCCCGCGATGGGGGAGCTCATGCTGCCCTGGTTGGATCTTGGGAAAACGCAAGCCATGACTGGAGACCCTGATGGAAAAGATCGTTTGAAGGAGCCCGTACCACAATTTCTCATGGCTTATTGCAGCGACATCCTCAGCGTGAGTGGTAATCCCCTCGAGTCCCTCTCCACTTTTTTTGACCTCTTCCTCCTCCCAAGACTAGCTGCACACAGTGGGATTCAGACTGCGTCATGCCGCTGTCCATGAGAACCACAATTGAGCTATCTGCACCTATCTCATGCTCGGCAACGCTGTCTTTGATGCGCTCGCAGCCTACCACGCCCTTCATGCAGGATTTCACCAACCGTTTGGTATTGAGTTTGGGTCATTGACACAAGGCCCAACACTGGTACGTCTGTGTGTGCTTGCAATGCCAGCCTGGATACTGATCGCTTTTTACGCCTGTTGAACAGCCCTCCATGATAAAGGATGCCTGTGAATGCAAAAACAAAACAGCACTCGAGTTCATCTATTGGTGGTTTGACAACAGGCTAGAGCGTGTTGAGCAGCTTATCCCCCATCTAGAGTATGACATTGGCCCCATCGTCAATACTCCTCAGAATAATCTGTCTTTCGCCCATGGTGAGGCTGAAACCCTGGCCCACCACATGTCTCGTGCCTTCCAAAACACCCTCGAAGAGTATCTGAGAGTCGACGTCAAGGAGCGGGGCAAGCAGCTGCTCCTTGCTATGACAGCCTCTCCATACCTCCCAACCAATCCTGACAAAAAGCTGAAGGTGCGTCCTTGACCATCTTCTTATGGGGGACACACACTGACACCTAGGAGGATAGTTTCAGTTCAGATTGCTGAATGACAACATTCAGATGGATGTGCCTACCATGAAATCTCTCTGGTCCTTCATTCATGGTTGCTTCCAGACCATTGACATCGGATACGACAGTGTCTTGGCAAGTCTGTTGGCGAATGGATCGTGGCGAGGTATCACTGTAGACTCTTATTTCCAGGGCATATTTATGGGGGATGTTACCTGTTTCAATGTGGAGTAGTTCATGGTTTAGGTATCAGTTTTCAGAGGTGCACTAGATCAAGGTTAGGTACGAGTAAAGACTCAAGTTGTACATACGAACCAGTCAAAGAAAACTGTCCTGAGATTGGCTATGGTGCTGGTAGAAATGACTATTGAGGAACACCGACATATGTCCAAGCGCGCCTACAAGTAGGAAGAAATGGCCGAAGGTTAGGCGACATTACTGTCAAGCCCAACCCTGAACCGATAGTAGTCGTAGCTAGTAGAGTTGTCGCAAGTGGCAGTGCACAGCAGACTGCCGAGCACATGCCAGCACACACACAAATTAAAATTAAGAATTAAAACTAAATTCAATTCAATTAATTCGCAGCCTAGCTAGTTGGGTAGAGACCATGCCTAAACTAAGCTCACATTTTAGCTTACATTTATTACATTTATTTCAGCTTACATTTCGCATTGAGATCCAAGAGTATGTCAAGAAAATGCAGATATATTTTATGTTACATGAGTCTGGCCACTCTTTCATAACTCGCTATATGTATTTTCCACCGCGGCATGTGCTCATCTGGTATCAAGTCAATGTCCCATTGTTCCACGAAACTTTCATCGACCAGTTCGACCAACCGTCGAAATAATCGTAGAGTGCGGTCTACCCGTTCCATCTGACCTCGCAATCTTGGACCGGAAGCTGTATATACCGGTGCAACCTGGTACGAGTTGATAAACGGCCCCAAGTCCTTGGCCAGCATTGTCATGGAATGTTCGAGGAGGCAACCGATTGCAGCCACGTCGAGGGGAGCGAGTCATTGGCGGGGTGGAAGAGGAACGGGCAGCACCAAGGGGGAGGGAGGAGCTGGGTGGCACGGTGGAAGGAGCGGCGGAAGTGAGGGGGCACCCATGAACACTGCAGATGCATGTGGCACTGGCGGCACCGCTGCAATCGTTGGCGAGGACGAGGACGCTACAGTATCTCTGGTGTGGACTGTCGTCAGTTTGAGTTTGATAGATTCGGAACATCGATACATACCCGATCACTGGAGTACTTGTTGGGGACCCGACTGTGGTGGGTGAGAGCGACGGCGATTCGACATCCCTGCAACCACTGCCATGAGTGCCAGTTCTCAGAAGATGTTAAAGTGGTACTTACCCATACAAGAATACTGCACAAGCAGCACAAGGTATGGCCAGGTTGCAGCACTTGCGCTTGCCGACTGGGCCAAACCATGCACAGCGCACTCCAGTCGTCATTTTGACAAAAGATGCTGGGGTATTTCTGCCGGCAACGAGGAGCAACGAGTAGGGTCACAAGGGAGATTTTTAAACCCAGCAGGCTGGAGGTTGTCCTTAAAACATAGACGCTGCATGATACGCCGGCCTCCACGAAGTCTATGCTCAAGGTTATCTATTGGATATTAAGTGTAGAAACGGGTCGCCAGAGCTACTTGGAATAGACATACCATGGAAGCTGCTTCTCTCTGCCGACAGTCACTCAAAGCAATACGATCCTCCAACGGCTATCTGGACCACTCTTCAAGTGAGCGAGTCCAAGGAAGGCGGCCCAGAGATACAACGTTGCTTGAAGCTCTGGATCTGATCTGAATGCTGGGGAAGGCTGAGGGCTTTGCTTGCCCAGGCCGAATCTCCTTTAGGGTCTATTTGTATTAGTCAGCATCTTGTTCGGCAGCTTCATCAAACCCTCATTGTCATCCACCACCACTCCATTATAATTCAGTCTTTCTGATCCGCTCATTCTTTGTCCTAGTTGGTTGAACCACAAGGTTGCCTAACCCACACCTGGACATTTGTCGGTGTGCCATGAAACCTCTTACTTTACACTAGCTTGATGAGCGTCGACACCAGGTATTCATTTGAGGAGATATCAAAACATCTGAAAGAGCTCCTTTGGAATGCCAAGCCGGGCCAACATACGTTCTCCATCAGTATGGGCGATCCATAATATAGCTCACTCAACCTTACTTCTTCAGCTCTCAAGGGCTGGGATGGCCGCCTAGGTGCAGCCTTGGATTCTCAGGTGTTACTAGTAACTCCCAATGCGTCGGTCCTGTTCCAGCCTCCAATGGGAGTGACATGAGAGATTACCTTATGAGAGAATTGTCGATATGGTCAGGATGATCACTTGTCATGGCCGCAGCCCTACAGTCCCAAACGTCCGCATCTTGGCTGCATTCGAAAGGCTCCCATTGACATCCGGTTTCAACCTCTCTATGGTCTTCCCCTACGCTCCCATTTTGAGGAGCTCAATACCTGCTCTGCCATCACTGGTCCTGGTCTTTGGTCACGCCTGAAATTCGCTCAATTCCGAGGCGCCTGTGATTTGGTGCTGCATGACATTGAAAAAGGTACATGGAACAAAACTCACAAGTCTCTTATCCGTACCTACCAGACATACATTGAAATGTTTCTCGAACGCATTGAAGGGCTTCCTCTGGTTTTTGAATGCCTGAAGGTCTCCGTCGCTGAGACGCAGCGACTGGTGCTTGAACTTCAGGCATTCATGGACTATGTGTCCGTATATCAGCCAAGGATGATAGGCACCTCCCCCAGACCCCCTGAGGATGGTCAGTTGGCTGTGAGGCACCTTGTAGGTGTCTTCACGATGAATCACACCGTGGCTCAGGAATGCTTTTGGGCGGGTATACCCGTTTGGCTGATCTACCCTCTCGCCTCGGCTCCCACCGTTCGCATCGATGCTTTAGATGAGATTCAAGAACCTGTTCCACCCTTCGTCGCACTCTCTAAGTCTCGCTTGAGAGTCTGACCTGTCTACATTGGGTTGGCAACTGACGATGATAAGTA
Organism: Armillaria luteobubalina; assembly: GCA_030435615.1. Taxonomy (NCBI): domain Eukaryota; kingdom Fungi; phylum Basidiomycota; class Agaricomycetes; order Agaricales; family Physalacriaceae; genus Armillaria; species Armillaria luteobubalina. Next base: position 2,529,813 of record JAUEPU010000001.1, read on the forward strand.
CAAAGCCATTGAAATGTACACACGTAGCCATCTGACTATGGCCAACCCGTTCTTATCTTCGGCGTCTGTGCAGGCACCCAGTACACCAGTGCCTGTGAAGCCGAGTTCCATGTGAGAGCGTTATGAGCTGTGTTAGTACTTTTAATGCTCGACTGAAGGCTGGTTATTGACCTTCCAGGATACAGACAAGTGCTGCAACCTATCTCGGCGGGGAAAAGAGAAACCATCGAACAAGGCGAGTTGGGCGAAGGCAACATTCGAAGTTATGACCCATTCACATTTGGCCCCTCTGATTAATATGTGGAAGCTTGGGCTTCAACGAGTCAATGCTACCAAGGAAAGACCACCTTGCCATGCCATGGGCTTCGCCCTCCCTCGCCCGGAGCTATTCATCATGGTCCAAACAGATGCCAAGTTTCGACTGATGATCACATCATGGCTATGACTGCACGTGGGTCTTCTGGCATGCTTAAATGATGCTAGCTATCAGCCTCAACTTCACAGCCATCAAACTTGGAGGACAATTCTCCAGATTGACTGGTTGGAGCAGAGTCAAGGATTCTCCTCTTCCAGTCAAGCCTGAGGTGAACAAGTTCAGCGAGATCAGGCGGCTGCCTTCCTTGAAGGCTGTCAGGGCGAGTTGACAGTCAAGGCTTCAGTTTCGGACCAGAGGGCACAGTGGAGAGACAAGGACAGTTCCAGTCTGTCTCTTGAAGACATTCACGAGATTCTTTGGGAGTTGGCGGAAGTAAACTTTTGCATAGAGTTCCAGGCGCTTGACCGAAAGTTGTGCGGCAATGAGAGCATTTGTCATCAGATGCTTATAGGTCAATGTTTCCCGAATGGCAAGGCGAACATGCTGCATCGCGTTCCCCTGGGCAGCGCTAATTACGGTCTTGCCCATTCCAACTGGTTAGAGCACGCTCCATACATCTTCACGATGCGTAGGTGCATGCAGCAATGGAACAACTGTCCTTCACCGTTGTCTCCGTCCTCCAATCAAAAAGGTGGCTACTCTGAGTCCGAGGTCGAGGTCATTGAACAAGAGATGGCCTACTTTTATGCTGAATCCTTTTTCATGAACTTTGGTCAGGAACTGATTTTTCCTCGCAATCTCACTCATACCCCAGATGTCACCTATGTTCCAGAATGGTGAGAACGAGCACAGGCCACCCATCCCAGTTTTTATTTGGACATCTCACAATGGGAGGGCTCTTAATACTCAATGTTTGCTCATGTCCAGGTCCTCATTTTGTGGTGTAGTAGGGCCAGTCCATATATACATGTATCTCTCCGTGCTGTAGCTTGTAGTATCTCAGTAAAAACAATGCCTTTTGATCACTGTATAAAGCTCATTCCTGGCCATGACATAAGGATTGATATTTCTATCAAAAGAAGTCATTCCAGAACCGCTCCAATCCTACCGGCTTCTGAGAAAGAGTCCAATGGGAGCACAATATTGCGATCAAATGCATGGACGACGTCTCTATTCTCGATCGCATGCATGTGGTGCGGCGTCCCCAAGCGATCTGGATTTAGTGTCAAAACACATCCTGATCGACAGGAATTACCTCCGCGGGAGGACCCAAATCAGGATTCACATTCTGTTGCATCGGATGCCACCCAAAAAATATATGGAATTTGTCCAGGATACTGTATTCAATTTGTCACCCTACGGATGGATGCCCAAGTCCAGTTTACGAGAGTACTGTGGGGCGTTGGTAAAGATCGACTGGAGATTGTTCGGAGATGTGGTCGTGTCGTTGAATAGGCCAAATCCTTTTCCAAGCCCTGCACACCGACATTACTGTCCAAATGCTGCAAACCAAAGAGGTACCGAAAAAGGACACATATGAGCTAGTCAATTAGGCCTTCTCCGGCCAGGGGAGGCGGGTAAGGTGTCAGCTTAGATTTAGTTTGAATGCACCAATCCGAATGTATGGCCAAGTTTTGATATTGTGCACATTCTACCCTACCCTGCCAACTCGTGCAAAAAACTGCAGATTCTCTCGAGTAATACGACCTGCCATTTCTAATTACATGAAGCGGTGATGATGCGATGATGATCCGCGAACGACTGCAATTGGCGTAGGATATGGTACCAATCGGGCTTTGAGGAGGAAGGAGATGGAGAACAGGGCGTGAGGACCAGTTCCTGTCAGGTCTTGTTAGTGTGATTGATGAGAGTATGGCAGACATTCTGACCTGCGTGAGCACGTTGGACAAGCCTTCGGACTGTGCCTGTAACAATGGCGTGTCCTGCACTCTGTCAATACTTGTCATGAGCAATGAGTTTAACGAAGATCTGCTCACCTGCAGGACAGTGTTCCATGGTGCCTGGGACAGCCACTGTAAAATGATGGTCGGCCACAAGTCTCTGCTGCGACATGGAAAAGACATACCATTGGATCGTGCTCCAATTGGTCATACATTGAGTTAGCGCTGAAGTCTACGTGCCTCGCTCTCATCTTAACCAGCTACGGTACATTTTACCTTCGCCTTCATCACCTTTAAGCGGCTGAAATTGGTTGCTCTGTCCCACCAGACTGGCGTCGCTCCACTCCTCTGTTCGAATGAGGACAGAGGTGTCAAAGTGGACATGGTGAACTTCCAACTGTCGAGAACGAGTGCTCTTGCCCAACTTGGGTTGTTCTGCATTGGCAACCTGGCATCGGTAGTAGTCCTGATCGCTAAGATGTGGAACGGACATGGACGATATATGTCTAAATCTGTGGGATGGCCCATAAGCACATCTTCTAGGTGGCGCGCTCAAGAGCGGGTGGAACCGTGACATTCTCTCTGGACGGTAGGCGAAGTGGCGATCTGGAGTTTGACGTCGGTGAGGGACGCTATGGTCCTCGCAATAGTACTTTGCTCTTCGGTGCTCAAACATCGGTACGGCAGTATGTGATGGGCAGAAAGAAGCAACACAGGTAGATCTTGCTGGACCGAAGACAATGTGTGGACTTAAAGTACGAGAGAAAGATGTGTTAAGGTCATGTGAGCATCAATATAAGCCACGAAATCATCGCAGAAGCAAAAAGGAGGCCATAAGAGGCCATAACGACGATTGAGATGTGAACCTTTGAACATTGAACCACATGGGAGACCTAGATCTGTGATTTAATTTTGAGTTCTCTGCACCTTCGCGATACAGAGATGTCTGTGCCACACCAGTTGGGTATTTGTTGCTGGTCAGGGACTCTGCTGTTCTAGTTCCACTGACTGGTCTGATCGCGGAAGCTGCCGTCTCTCAGTGAAGACTTTAATACCGATGCAACGGCTCTGACGCACCTCTACTCTGTTTCCGCAATTTTTCCCCCTTCGCTACCTATTGCTGCCTGGATTATTATCTTGGAAATGGTTGACTCACTGAATGTAAGTTTCGTGTATGATGTGAAGCAGCCTTATACTGGAACTGATGTATCTCCAGGTCATACCGCAGGAGCTATGTGACAAAATTGTCGACCTGTGTGCCGTTGTGGACCTGCGATCACTGCGTGCGACCTGCATGACGCTCCATCTGCATTCTATGATCCGTCTGTTTGAGGAGGTCGTCATGATTGGACACCGAATGAGTCGAAGCCAACATACACCTGCCAATTCGACAGTGTTTTTCTCTCAGCATCCTTTCCTGCAAGTATTTCTGCAGCATCTCATCTTTCAGGATGGAGAATTTGATGTCGAGCGCATTGAGCTCCTGATGCAAATGCTTGGGAACGTCACTGACATTCGTCTCGAGAACTGTTCATTCATCGTATCTGGAAGAAGCACATGTCCTTGGCCCCAAACATGCCGGCTTTCCCTCTGCAGCTGCGCTGTAGACAGCCTATCCATGCAGAAGCTACTGTTGAGCATCTACCGCCTCCAGTACTTGGTGATTTCGGCATGCACGTTTCGTGATGTCCCCCAAACCATTGTATTTCCCCCAACACTCACGAGTTGCATTCTCGACCTGGACGGAGATTTGGGGGAGGCGCGGGAATTCATTGGACAATGGGGAATACGTGTGCCATCTTGGCGCACCCTGTCTTTCCGGGCAAGGGTACCCAGCATAATCGAGGAGATGATCGCATGGGTATTTGGTTCTCGAGCATCGCTGGAAGAGCTGCACATTTGCACTTGTATGTAGTCGTATCTTGTCCTACACCGCCCATGCTGAGAAAACACATTTTAGAGAGCAGGGGTGCACATTGGCACATGGTCATTCCATTGGTAGGCTGTGACAAACTTCATGGGCTCAGGATCAGTTGTGCAGAGCGCAACATGGATACCATGATGGTGACGTTGACGACACTACCAGAGGTCAGGCTTGAGTCGCTCTGTCTTAATCTTCACCTCGTAAATCAGCCGACCTTTCCAGGTGACGTGATGCAGGTGGAGTTCCGAGCGCTGGATCGTGTGATTGAAACTCTCTTTCAAACAGGCCACCTACGATATGTATATCTTGCTTTCCATTTCTATGGTGTTCAGGTGATACCTGATAAAGAGGTTTATGTGCTTTATGCAGAACAGCATGCTCACTGCTTTCCCATGTTGAGTAGTTGGTGTCGTCAGGAGTGGGAAATCGTTATTCATACTCATACCGGTCACCTATGATTTGTATTGAGAGCAGGGAGATTGTTAAGAATATGTGAGGTAGCATAGTAGCCAATGTACATACCTAGTATTTGGAATATAGTGAATTTTTTTATCAAGAAGGGATCCGAGAGAGGGAAGTGAGTCGACGAGCGCTAAGCGTAGTTGAAGGGATGACTGATCGGTCCAGAAAGCCCTAGGTGGTAGCTGTCTTAGATTCTCAAATTCACACCAGGTAAAATGTAAAGTCAAAGAGTATAGTATCTATTTGTGAGTGTAACAATGAGACAGCAACCAGTCAAGACAAGAGACAAGGAAAGAAAACCTCCCAATCATAGGAAGCCGGTCATTCTTCCTCACTGCCAAGCATCTGAAGAAGATTCACGACCTTGTGATTATAGAAGGGGCCTTCCTGCACATCTGAGAGGCAGACCGGACACGTTACGAATGGTCATGGCTCACCTTCGACTTGTCTGAGGGCTGTGTCGATTATGTGCTCGCGTACATTCTCTTCGAACCACTGCCATAAGCAAGTGCCGTGGAAGGTATCTCTGCAGGCGAGGCTGGTATCCTGGATGTCAGGGCCAACGTCATCGCAAGGAAATATGCAGTACGCACCTATAAGCACCATTGAGATCCTTGTTGCATATCCCGCAATGCAACTCATTGACAAAGTCCCAAAAATACCAATCTCCATTGCGCGCATCCTTGAGGTCATCCTTCAAACCGTCGATGGACTCTTCCGCATTTTTAAGACACGCCAATGCCTGAGAACGACATATGTCACTTGACCCCGATTGGTAGGCGTCAGCTAGAGTCACTTACATGGCAATGCATATGCATTAACTGGGTGAGGCTTTCCTCAGTGTTTTGCGTTTTGGATTGTGCCTGGTCCGAATGAGTGTAAGATCTCCGTTGACACCAAGGCTACCCATGGATCGAAGTCAAATTAACCTCATGGTACTTCAATGTCAGGCGGTTGAGGGTCTCCTGGGTTTGGCGCTCCGTCCCTTCTGCTCGTACAGCTCTCTACAGATGCTTGAGAACAGGAGAAGGACACATGTTACAAGAGCCAATACCTTTTCCAAGTTTTTGCACTCCTGTTCGAGAAGTCGGAAGTCGCCATATAATGTTTCTGTAGGTGGTGCGTGTGTAGAGGAGTGGCAAGGGTCTGAAACCATTTCCCTTGTCGACATAACGAACGGGCCCTTAAGGAAAGCAAAAGTCAACGGTTGGAAATTTAACTCCCATCGACACTGTCCAGACGGGTTTATGAGGACATTGCTGTCAACCCATCCGAGAGATATAATATAAGAGCAACTTACCTTGACTATCTTGATGAGGCGGTAGAGGCGCGACATGTCAAGGTAATTAAGAGAGGACTCGGAATGATCTGAATAAAGTGTAAACTCTAAGATGACTGTGTATTACTAATATTGATCGCAGGTCCCAAATAGTACCAAACACAAGGCGACAGCATGCCTAACACAAATGTTCCCACCTTCTCGTCGGCACGACAGTAATGTCGCCCCCATCCCTGCTTGGACATCTCATTGGCAGGGTCGTTCATTCATCCGCCGGGGGTCTCGTCATCCAACAAAAAGCAGAAGGTGCGTTCTTGCCTTGGCCGCTTTCTTATGGCGACACACACTCACACCATGTCTGACAGCAATGTTCCCGCCATCCGTCGGCATGACAGTAATGTCGCCCCGATCCCTACTTGGACATCTTGTTGGCGGGGTCATTCGTACATATTTGCATGCTGTGCGACAGTAACGTCACCTTGATGCTTGCTTGGGCATATCGTTGGCAGGGTCGTCATATCCCTTACTGCTGTCTGCTGTTTGGGCTGCTCCATCCCGGCTCCTGGTCTTTCCATTTTGTCTCGGAGAATGGTTATCCACCTCAGGTATGATTGTTTGGCTGAGACAAAATCAAATTTATCAATTATTTGGCAGGTGCTGGAATCTCGACCCTTTTGGAAATCCTCCGTGTCAATGGTGACGGTACACATCAGTGTACACCTGTGTACAGTACACTGAGGCACACAGATGGTTGGGACCCTAGTGGTGTCGTATTTGGAAATGGGCGATCTTTTAAGAGGACTGATCCAAGTCGCGCCTCCCTCCACCTGAGAATGCCTGTTCTACCGTTGGGAGAGAGCTCTACTGTGACCGCTAGGGGTCATGTCATGAGCATTACTGCTCGTTATCAAACAATGGGTGAGTGGGCCCTTGCACCTGCTCGTGCCCGTCGGATTTATCTTTGCGTATCTCTTTAGACATGGGTAGTGTGCCATCGAGTGACCCCGAGGAATCAGAGTACGAGTACCAGATGTCTGAGGAGCCTCAAAGTGATCACATAGAGGTCTACGACAGTGATAGCGAAGAGGAGCTAGAAACAGTTTGAGAGATCAACATTATGGTCCAGGACGATGCCAGTAGGTGATTGTATCTCACTTCTGTATAATTGACTGATAGTTCCAGATGCTCCAGACCATGATGCTTTTATGGATATCGATAGCATGCCTAGTACCCCTTCCAGGGGGGATGCAGACACTGATGATCGTGAGTTACAGGTCTTGGCCTTTGCGCAAGGACCTTCAGAACTGACTGTGCTGACTGTGGCTGTCGTTGCAGCTTTTGGATGGAGGGGTCATGATGGACCTGAGTATGAACTGTCCTCGAATGATACCATTGGTTAGTCGCCTTGCCTTATTGAATCCAAATCACTCTTTGCTAATGAAACTGCTCAGATCTGCAAGGACTGTTCAGGGCATTGCAGGGCAACCACCCACCTCGTACTGTGCAGACTCCTCCACCGAGACTAGAACCAGTACCTGTGGTACTGGTGGACCCTCCGGTTCTAGCGAGGTTGTTGACTGATCAAGATACACCAATGGGAGCCTCCACGGACATATACGAGCCGCTGCCTGTTGACCCCGACTGGTCACCTAACCCGCCGCCAGATAACCAAGAGTTTCTGCACGAAGAGGAACACATGGACGACGAGAGACTCGGGGACCATGAGAGTCTACCTGGTGATGGCGACCAGACATCGTAAGCTCAGTTCAATCAATCGGCTGAATGTAATCTGATAAAATTTCTAGCTATGTAGAGTACAACCTGTTCGTGAGCCATCAATTCATCGACGGACAGGTGGGAGTGCATGTGGAGAGGAACATGATACTGCCCGTCTTGGATCCATTCAACCCAAGGATATCTTTTAGTGAGTGAGAGCAAAGGTCAAAGTGAATACTGGCACTGAGACTGTGAATGCCAGAGTCACTCTTGCATGCGTGTAAGGATCGCGCCAATCCAACGGGCAGACTGGTGGACCATCTCCTCACTTTGGACCGATCATACTATGTCGCCACGAACACAACACCGATGATGCTGACTCACATCCAAGGCGACCTCAGCGCACAGATGACCCACCGAGAGATCGGCAGGCTGGACCACATTTTGGACACCACTGTAGGAGAAGAACGGATGGGACCGTGTCTTTCTTGTGAAGAGAAAGATGTCATCGACATCGGCGCCTCACGGAGGCTTCCTTGCTTCGTTGTGTACTTAGTTCCAAGTGTGCGTCTCTCTCTGTTTCTCCCATGTATATGAGGATTAACTTGTTTGGCAGCTATGGAATGTGTCGTCACCATCAGACAGAGGTACATTACCAGGCACGTCAGTGGATGTCCAGGTGCGTGCTTAGTTCTCAGTTCTCCTCCGTCACAAGTCGCTGATTTTTGTGGTAGGTAGAGGAGGCGATGCAACCAAATGACACCGAATCCAGGAGGCCTACAACTGTTGTCAGTCTCACTAGAGTTTGTTGGTTTGCCTTCTTTGCTGATGATAGATGGTTGTAGACTAGGCCGCCGACGACACCAGTTGCCCCCACGGAACCTGCACAATGGGTTGAGTGGGATCTCGCGTATAGCGGCATGATAGACTTATTGGCCGAACTGGACTGCCGACCTTGGAACATGGCTTTCAAACGGTTTGCAGCGGTTCAAGCCGCTATAGCTATTAGCAGAAGTGTTGGAGTTCTGTGTATCAGTAGAGGGTTCAATCAGTCCCTCAAGCCTGTCCAAGAATGGATGCTTGTACGGCTCAGGTCCAAGGGCATTGCATTGATGGCCATTGGGATTGGAACGTTCCAGAATTGGGTTTCGTCATTACGCACTGACCTGGAAGCAATTTTTCAGGACTTGACTGAGAGAAAGACAAGGGGAGAGCTCAGTAGTGAAGAAACCATACTACATAACACCATCAAGGTATGGTATACATTCCCATGGCCCGACACTATCGAGGGGAGTTATGAACCAACGACTGAGGACATGTTGGTCCTTTCCTCGACGTTGTCTTATGAAGGTGCCGGGTTACTGTTACAGGGTCAGAGGCGCCTGCTGCGCCGAAGAATCACCTAATTGTGACACCGTATGTTTGTTTCTTTGTCTTCGCTTACTAGTGTAATACAAAAATTTGATCTGGACATTCCTTTGTAATGGAAGAAACAGTGGGCCGAGGAGGTTCGAGGAATGATAGGAGTGTCTAAGGGTGACATCTCCTTGGGGGGTGGCATAGTGACGCAACGCAAGATAAGCAGGGTTGCAAACAGATTTACATGAGAGCCAGACCAGCCGACGGGGTGGAATAGATGTAAATGCTATATGTGGATTGGGATGAGTGGGATCTCATCTTAACTGGTGTAATGCGATGTTTGGATGTGATTAGGGGTTTGCTTTCTCCCGGTATGTTTTCTGGTGTTGAAATAGGATGGGCGGGTGCTAACGAAAAGATGTTACTGTTTGATCATTTAGGCTATTACGAATACAAATTTGGATTGCCAACTACTAAGTGTATCCCGCCACAGTACTTGCCGTTTGGTTCGGAACCCTCCAGTAAAAGACTATGTGGATTGACCTCACTCATCCACTGGTTCCAATAAAGATTGATTTTGGCCATGGCCCATACGCGAGGGAGATACGCGAGGTACTGCCAGGCATACTCACGCAACTTATCGATATAGGCATCCTGCGGTTCAATCCAGACGAGCGCGAGGTCTATGGATATTCAGGTACCACCTGGAAGGAGGCGGGATATTTCCCGGTCGAGGCGAGGTAGCAGACCCTGGTAGTATGGCTCCTGCTGGAAGAAGTCTGACTGGACATGTAATTCCAGGTGCATTGATTCTAGCGCTGTGGAGTTCAAGCTTGCGATAGTCACCACGCATGCCTCCAGTCCGCCTGTGGCATATGTCTCGATCTTGAAGTAGCACAAACAGGTACAGCGGTGAAGATCGAATGGCCTTACCCATGTACTCGGGCTCCCTGGGGTGCATGTAAGTGAGTAATGATTTAATGAGCTAATATGTCGCTTACACGAGGGCCAACCAGTTCGAACTTCAAACTGCAGCAAAGTCGGGGCGCTACCGTCAACGCAGCCTTGAATACCTTGGACGGCGTCATCAGAGACTGCACAAGCATGAACGGATGAGAGCGTGGTGACGGTGGCCCAGAGTGTACCCATCTTTATCCCGAGGCTGGGCAAGGTGACCCATGAAAGGAGATCGTGGAATGTTGGTGGGAAAGTGAAATTGGATGGATTTGCGGCGAGGTTAAATGAACAGTCGGTGCCTTCGAGTTCAAGTGAGCGCAAAGAGGGGAGCACTGGAAGAATCATGGAAAGCATGTCGATGTGGAGATCTCCCTCAAACTTCACCTCTGTAACCGACGTACAGATGTGGGATAATGGTGTCAGCGGTGGCAGGTTGGTCGAAGTGAAGCAGAAGTGCCAGCGCGAGACGTGGATGAGCCTGGGTAGGACATGTGCAATGGGCACCAGATCCAAGAGGCCACTGAGTGCAAAGGTTACCCTTTTGGGAAGGGCAAGAAGGTTGGGGTTGTCCTCGAGGAATGATGTGACGCGTCCCAGGCTACGTTTGTCGTCGCTGTGAGTCGCTGCTACAAAAATAGAGGTGAACTGCTTCTGTCGAGCATGATGAAGGAAAAGTGGATGGACATGGTTGAGGACCCTGACGAAGGACAAGTCAAGCTCACAGGCAATGTCAGTGATCTCGTCAATCAGTTCCTGGGGCAACTACAAGAGCATCTTTGAGCATAATCGGGCCATGAGAGGTCGCCTTTCAGAATGTACACAGCCAATTGAAGCTACCCTCCGCGGAATTGGGGGCATTGTGGTGGTCAGCAGCGGCATGGGCAGAGGTGACGTGATGTCGAGATGAGGAAGGTCAATAGACGGACAGGGCTCAAATTGACTCTGGGCTCAAAAGGTCACAATCCGTCTGGAAGGAGCATGCAACATAAGGAAAAATTGCAGTGGAGAGGTACAGGTAACTATCTATCGACTACAAATTGGCAGGGATTGGGGTGCCACGGGCAGCTAGGATGGATGACATGATGGACAGACCATGTATCCAATGGAGCGTTTGATATTCCATCCGGGAATCCATATCTGGAGTGATCGCTTCGAGACGCACGCGAAAGTTATGAAATTCCTGCAGTGAAAAAGGATTGTTGGGGGGATCACAGGGAACGTAGGCAAGACTACATGGTACTAGAAGATGACATGATGATTCCAGCTCAAAGACTGTGTCGGACACATACCACTTTCAGGTGCATGAATGCGGATACGTTGTCTGGCGTGTAACTGACTAAGCATCTCTTCGTTCAGACCCATGTTTGGCACAGCTGCGAGGGGTGCAGCGATGCGAGGATCATCAGGCGTGAGATGCTCAAGACCGCGAGCTCCATGCAAGAGCTGGCTTTCCATCCAGATTTGGAGGGGAGAGGTGCTGCGTCCATGCAGGGATAATTTGTGGTTATTCCAATGATTAGCCCATTTTTGACAGTCACCATCAATCTTGCCAAGGAACAAAAAATGCAAGAGCCAAACGTGTCGATTGAGGAGCAGATTCAGCAAGTGCGAGCCCTCCAAATCATAGAAGAAACCCTTCCATTTGTTCGAAAACGCGACAGTAGTATCTCACCACATTCGCTTGACTCTGGTGTTGTGCATGGATCTGGTGAAGGGATGTTAAAGGGTACATTTTAAAACAAGGGCTGCAGAAACGACCTTCCCCATATATATGAATTGCGAATGACGCCTCGATAATTTTCCATCCACTGGGCTACAAAGAGGTTTTCCAATCCACAATCACCCTGACAGCGACTTGGTGTACCCCAGTGGAGGAGAGAATCCAGAAAGAGACAGAGAACACTAATGGGTTGGTTATTGTTATGAGCGCGAATGCCTGTTGCCGCCCGGCTGCAACCATTGACAAACAGATGAAGAACAATTTTCCAACGGATCAGGTCTGCACGCAGGAGAGAGGGCTATTAGGCGTGATTGGAGAGGAAACAGACAGGTAATCTCACTGTGGTTGCCATCGTGGTGCCAAACTGAATTAGTGCCAGGAACTCAGTAGCTGTTACGTGCGACAGTTCTTTGACAGAAGGGTGGGGGTGGTCCTTGTACCCTGAGATGAGACGCGTCAACTCATTCCCTCGAAACACACAGCCCTTTGCTGACAAGAGCACCGAAGATCATGCCCCGACTATAGTCCGGGAAATGTCGAAGAACTTCAGAAATGACTTCGTCTAGTTCAGCATCTGTCAACAGTGTCAAGGTGGGACGCATCGGGCAGTGATGCCAGTGAGCACGACCATCCTCATCGACATATTCAAGCTGGAAGGGCACATTGCCCGGTCGAACGAGTCCCCATTGTAGTTGATACCGACGAATGGTTTGGGGATGAAATCCAAGGAGAGTGGCGATCTTTGCAGCACCACCATAAACTTGGGTGAGGTCACGAAGAAGGTGAAAATTGATAGCAGCTGCCAGGCATCCACCAAGTCCCAGTCCATGGTGACGAAACTGTCCAGGATTCAGGGTGGGAGGTCGGGAAGTTGGGTTGGATGATACCAATGCTGCCTCGCGGAGGAAATGTTTCATGTTGGAGATAGATTTGTTGACATTGACAGCGGAGAGGTGGTTGAGGAGTCCTCGATGCTATGTGCCGCGCATCAAGCCACTACAACAAATGAGGAGATGACCTTACAAAGCGATATGTGTTTTCAAAGTGAGCCACATCATTGGACTGCAAATGAATGTGGTGGGGGTCTCCACGTCCAGCTTGAAGGACTTGATTGACTGATTGAGTAAGTCGGCCATAGGTGGAGCGGAGTCACTCGACGATCACTGAGGGATCGACAGGCATGAGTATGAGAAAGGGATGAGAAAGGATGAGGGATAGAGGAAGGAAGGAAGGACTCTTTCTCGCAAGATTACAGGTACCCCCCACTTGGACGTGATGATCTTGGTCCTCAACAGATGGGGATCTCTGATATTCCACATGGGTCTGATAATGGGTCTGATAAGCCAAGGGTGAATGTGGTTAATTATTTTTGAGGTCAGTTCTCTGGCTTCCGATTTACATGTTCTAACGAGCTTTATAGTGTTTGGCTCAGACCTGACATCCGTGGTGTCTATCGTGCTCTCCTGCTGAAGAGAGATATCCTCAATGATCCCCTCACGTTCGATATGATCTCATACTTCTTTGCAACGAAACTGACGTACATTGTTTTATCTTATCTTGTTATCTTATCTTATCTGGGGTTCAGGGTCCCGATGTCTGCAGGAGACGCCGGACCGGTATGTAACCGTTCGCTCAAGGAGTGCATGTGGAAAGACAGATGTTTGCACCATTGAGGGAACGATAGACTAAAAACCACAGTACGTTGAAGGTGGTCTACTATCGGAGGGCAAAGGCAGCCTGATACTCGGTGGTTATCGGGAGTATCGATAGGTACGCCTACCGCGTCTACCTTCAAACACATTAAACACTGACGATCTGTTCACTTGATTTCCGTTTAGGCATATGCAGTACATGGTGTGTTGGAGATGGAAGAGGAAATGGAACATTACTTCCACCCCTCCCTCCCTGACAAAACATATATGCACCCATACCCTCACCATCCCAAGAATACATTGTCCATAATTGTCAGCAACGAGATGTAGAGTGAGCTCTTGCTATTGTTAATATATGAGCTGTTTGCACTTGCGATGATCAGAGGTCACTGGCCTCCATGAACTGAAAAACTTTATTCAATCTTAACCATCAACTAGCCAGCTGCAATCACAAATCCCAAAGGTCAGTTAGCCTGTGAAGACTGAAGCAACAGCTGTGTTATTGACTAATATTCATTTTCACAGATGCTCTTCAACCTTTTCAATACAATGTTAACAGAAATGGAAGTCAATATCACTTCTATCAGAGAGCACGCGTATATCGAGGCATGCCTTGAAGAACTTATGCCCACTCTTCAAAGCTCGCTGGGACAGTGGCTTACTGATGCGAATGAGTTGGATTTCGTTGTCTAGTAAGTGGTTTAATGCATAAAAGATGGTATTTTGACTAACAAATACCTAGTGATCTGATCGACCTCGGTGCCAAAAACAATGTCGCTGCCCTATTCAGCCCCCAAAGGCGTCTTCTGGGAGTCGTCTCCTGGGCCACAACGGTGTTGCGACTGCAAACATACCAGCTGTGTAATTTTGCGATTTATTCTAAATATAACTTGTAATACAGTATAGGGGAGCGAGCATACTTAAAGAATAAGTGAGCGTACATAACCAGTATGCAAGGGCATCATAATTGTATGCACCAGTGACACCTGACACGACAGACATAAACCAGAGCTTAGTTACAGCAGGTACTTGACAGGCATGCTTGACAGAAAGTTCACAAAGCACTGTTCGGCAGTGGGTAGTCACGCTTACGGAGAGAGCTCACTTCCTTAAGCAGAGAATAAAGAAGATCGTAATTGAAAAGATCGGTGTGCTCGCTAAATTAAAAGTGACGTACCATACCTGAGAGGGCCGGACCAAACCTCACGTGAGAGATAAGATAAAATGCTATGGCTAGCACGTGGTTTGGATAGGAACCTTGGCCAAGCGCTGGTAAACCGAGTAATTGGTTGACAAGGATATCTGTTGCTGTGCAGAATTAGCGAGCTCACAGTGTGCTTGACACTAATCTAGAAGATTATACATGTAGCATGAAGGGCTAGACGTGGAGTGACCTGTGGCTGCAAGGTGATACACCCTCGGACTTGTAAATCGGTGTGCACCTATTGGGCCTTAGTGAGCTCACTATGGAAACGATGCTATAGGAGGAAATACCGAGCCGGACCCAAAGTAAGGCTGCGGCAACGGCGGGCTATGTATGTAGGAGTCTAGTTTACCTGGGTACGGCTGCGGTATTTGTAATTAACGACAGTTGTAGTATAAGTAGGCAGTAGTCTGGGTTTAGTATACAAGTTTTGAACCCCCAAGTTACGGTGTGCGCATAGAAAGCGAGCGCTGTGATAAAGGATTAGTTTGTAGCTTCGAGCATCATATAGAAATAGCAAGCTCACTCCGAGGAATAGAGATAACTGCAGAATCTGACTAGTGTGCTTAAGTTCCGAGTGAATAAGAATCAGTGTTCCGATTCTGTTCCATCTGAGTGCTGTTTAAAGTCAGTGAGAGTATGAATTGAAGTGAAGTTTCTGAAATCTGTTCTGTCAGTCTGTTTCTGAAATCTGTTTCTGTTCTGTTCTCTGAGTTGCTTCCATTCCGAATCTGAGATCCATAGAAGGATTAGAGGTTGTTCTCGTTGTTGCAGTCAGTTCCGTTAACCCTACGCGCCTGTGTGTAGTGAGCTCACTAAGTTTGTACTTGGGGAGTGGTTAAAAGAGCAAGCTCCGTGTCGTTGCGACCTGCAGTGTGTCCAATTGTGTTGTAGGACAAGTGTCCTAGTGTAGTTTTGAATATTATACTTCGCCTGGAAGGTTGCGCCTTGAAGTGTACCTTCTTGTAAAAGTTCCTAGCTTTAGGATTAGTCTGAAATGAGTAAAACGCTGCATAGCGTCGGGATAATAAGGTGCTTTACTAGTTCTAAAGTACTAGTAGTTGCAAGGTGATATAATCTCATCCCCCCATGTACTTATGAGGGTGATTGTATAGATTGAGTAGTTGTGTGAGTGTGTGTGAGGTTTAGTGTGTGTAGCACACTGTTCCGAGAGCTATTCCACAGTTGCCCACAGCCAGCCTCTTCAATGTAGTAGATATTATGGGGGTATAGCACCGGTTGTCGGGGTCTTGGCTGTGCAAGAGTACTGTCGTTGTCGTCACCCTGATTGGAGGCCTTCGATGGGAGGCATCATGGACATTGTATACACTGCAGCCTCAAGCCAGGTCTTATGCTTGAGAAGGGGGGGCGGACAGTCGCTATATGGGGCTCTTGGGGTCACCAGGTGCACTAAAAACATGTAAAAGTGACATATACTATCATTACAAGTAAAATATACCTCTCGCATATGCAATCTAGTCAAGTGTGAGGCGAGGGAAGTAGTGGTGATGGAGGACAGACCCAAGGAATGTCATAAGCGATAGGGCAACGAAAAGGCAAGATATTCCCAGGACTTTGATGGACGATGCTTTTCTTTCCCACAATATTTCTCATGCGAGTGCTTGGCAACTCCCGAATAGGATCATTCCCATGGTCAAAACCAGCATAAAGACCAATTACCTATAATATACATTATAGGACTCAGAACCTGGCATCAGCCAATTTGAGAGAATGAATGACTTGATGAGGGAATATGCATACGGCTGAGCATCATTGCACATCTGGCAACTTGTGCCCACAATGGTAATATAGCTGGTGCTTATTGTGAGCCCAAATGAGAAATGTTGCGCCAGCTCAGAGGCATCCATTGACTGGGAAACGCACTAAGTGCAATAGCTGAGGCCAAATAGCTACGAAGCACACCATAACAGCACAGACCGTCTACGAACCATGGTCGATACACACAGGAACCACCATGATGGCATAGTCGTATACTCATCATTGTCATCACATCTTTGTATGTGATAGGACATAGCCAATGAAGACAGCGAGAAAACATCAGGAAAGTCATTTTTCCCCCCATAAATCCGGGCCAGTTACCATAGCCAGCTATAGGCCTGGGGTGCTATCGCCGTCTACAGGATGCAACTGAGGACTACTGTGATTGTATGACCTATTGTAGACACTTATAGATGTATACAATTATCATGGCTATCAATGTAACCTGGCAAGCTACTAGCAGACTGAGACTCGGATGTTCAAGCTGTCTTAGCAATTCCATTGAATAAAAAATTTAATTTTAAAGTAATATAATATTTTTACTACATACTAGTACATGAGCAATGACCAATTTTTCAAGTACCATACTACTACCACTGAGGATCCAAATCCTACTAGTACTACCAAGGCCATGTGTCGCTGGCACTGGCATCATCCAAGTCATCCAAGTCAGAACTGAGTCCAAGTTGCTCCTCCTCAGAGTCTGGAACAATCAGTGCCTGTCTTATGGCGTCATGGAATCGCTTGTGCTGTATGGGGGTAGGGCTGAGTTCTAGTAGTCGTCATCGTTTGCAGTTGGTCACGAGAGCACTCATAGGCCTGGCACTGGCAGGTTGACAGCTCGGAGTATTAGTATTGGGTCCTGCTACTGGAAAGGTTGCTGGACTCTGTGATAGCATATCAAGAAAATCACGAACAGCTTTCGGAATGGAGTCACGATGATGAGACTTGGCAGAGTCCGAGTCCAAGTCCAAGTGGCAGCCACAACTTGAAGAATCATGCCGCAATGAATTGTCACAGGCGTTGTCTGACTCGGAGTCACTGGCAGGGTCTTGACTCAGATGCTGGGGGCACAAACTGGGTTCGAGTCTGTTTCTCCTCCTAATCAGATCTACTAGGCCATCCACCCACTTGTTGTACGTCGCAGGAGAGAACAAATGAATAATTTTGTTTCGAAGTCTTGTATCAATATCACTGATAGTTGGTTCAACATGGCTAGTACCGGTGAGCGAGTTCTGGTCTCCTGGGAAGGGCCATCCTAATAGGTCAAAGTTGTTGTTCCAAAATTCTACGGCTGTTGGGGAATCGTCCTGTGTCTGTGATTGGACATCTGCCAGTGTGTCCGAGTTGCCTAGTAGTGGTATTGGGTGTAGTATGGTGTGCCCCTGCTGGCAGCATGGCGTTTTTGGGACCTCCTGAGGTAAGCTTAGTGACTTGCAGAGTCTCCCAGACTCTGTTGGCATTGATATTCCAAGTCTGAGTCCTTCACCATTCTCGTTCGATGCAGTAATGCTGCCAGCAATAATTGACATGGTAGACCAATGTGCATGTGGCTTGCTGGCCCTTGACTCGTCCTCTGGACTTGTTGGGATTGGCCTGAGAGAAAGACCCATGGGTGGCAAGTTCTGCAGCTCCGAGTTGGCAGAGTTGGTGTCATCATGGCTTGAGACCTTCAAATGTAAAGCAATGGTCTAGTAATGGAGAAATTACATAGAAACGAGTTAAAACAGGTGCAAAATACTAACAGAGACTGCTATGCACATATTTCCCTGGCTGTAGCTTCTCTGGAAAGCTCAGCAGCATGATTCCAGCAATGCAATGCACTTCAAGTTCAAGTTGAATTTGTTGGTCTTGAGGAATAGTGATGTTCAAGCTGTCATTCAGCTCAGTGTGTGGTGTTGGAATATTCATGAGTATAGTTAAAAAAGATGAAGCAAGATCTTGGCCAGCGGCGAGAGTGACAGACAATTTCATAGTGCAGCCTGTGAGTCAAGGTCAAAAGACTCCGACGGCCTCGGCTACTGTTATTTGCTGTCCCCGTGCCGGTATGAGCCACTGCCACATTCTAGTTTATTTGTCATTTTATCAGTTCAAGTTCAAGTTCGCACTTGCATCTGGATCAAAAAAGTTTATATTCAACAAGGTAGACAATTTTTATATCCCAGTTCTAATGTACAAAATAAGTGTGCATCTACATAATGATTAACGAAGAAGTGAGTAGTATCACCCTGTTTCCAAGGGTTAAGATGACAATTTTGTACCAGCCAATCTGCAGTTATAATTTCGGCATATGTACACCCACGTCGTGTTGATCTGGAGACATGGTAGAAGCCGGTGATTGGATCTGGGTTGCAGAAGGGGGTGAACCACTCTACGTAGACCAAAGGATGTCAGACATTGATAATAGGGTAGTGTTTTGGAAGCTCGAAGATAACATGAACACGACCAATGCGAAGGCCTACAAATGTCATATTTGAGCAAATAATTTGTGAAAAAAAAGTAGAAATCGTACCCTTGAGATTTGTTTGATCTGTGAGTGGATTGGATTCCCCGGTACGTATCAAGGCACAGTCTAGAAGTGCATCCTGATCGGCTATATGACGACCCAATGTCTTGTTTCACTGGTCCATGATGCATGGCATTGCTCATATAATATTCTTGTGATGGTGTTTGCCAACCTCAGGGATAATGGGGAGTTCAAACGAGACCTGGCACCAGAGTGGAAAGGTGTCGAATGTTTGAGGAGTAAAAAGAGTCATGCCTTGGGTGCACAAAAATGAGGTGAGTGCCAGGAAAAACTGAGAGGCATGATATCCCTCAGAGCTTGTGAGAATTTTGCCTGGAACATTGTGAAGATCAGGTGGATGGGTCTTGGAAATATGGTATGTCTATCCAATAGCAGCCTGAGATACCAGCGCACCTGAGTCATTCCACTGGCAGTCTTGATCATCGACACCCTGTGATTCTTGCTGGATGCCATTAATGTCTGAGTCTGCTATTGCTACAAAGGACTCGGCAGATAATAATCCAGTTGGTGCCACAGTAATGGACTGTCAGATCCATGCCAAATACTTTGTAAAGCGATCAATGGCCTCTTGATGCTGTAGCCAGCAAGTCATTTGGTACGTGTAATCCTTTCGGTTGGTTGCTCGGTACACATCTTTGGTGTAGTCAATATGTAATCGTTCCGGTGATTCAGTGTTATATCCATCCACGCTACCAAAAAGCCTGATTAAATCCTTGTAGTGTTCCATGGAATGGATCTTGGGAATATTGAAATGATTTTGAGTACGTGCCTCGAGCTGAATAAAAATCTCCTTGTGTTCATGAAACCGGTCGAGTGCCTCATGAAGATGGTCCAGTGTGATATGAGTGTGAGACTGTAGAGATGCGAGGTAGATGAAATCCATCGCACCATGTACAGCCATTATAACTTTGTCGCAGGCATGGGCAGCGACAAGTGCCAAGAAGACCTTCTCCATCTCCTTGTGCTCTGAGCCTGTCCACTGAGAGATATGTGAAATGCCATTCTTGAAGTGGTGGAGTCCAGGGTGAGGCGTCACTGTCTGAAAAGCCTTATCGATTGCGATGGTCCTGATAATTGATGTACACCACTTGACAAGGTGATCCTTAAAGACACCCTTGTGAAGTTGATGCAGAAGATCTGGAGTGAACACAACAAATATATCTGAGTGAGGAAGAGTCACCCAGAACGGAGGATAGACTGGGCATACACCATCTTTTTTGAAGAAGTCATTAACATTGCCGTCATAGGTGTCGTTATGCTTGTCCCCATGGTCATTGTGCTTGAGGTAGGACAGCGTCTCTGCAACATCCTGTTTGTCAAAAGGCTGATGACTACCACGGTGGTTGGGGTCGACTTTACAAATGGGACATCGATTCTCCATACAGCAGCTGATGAGGCATTGTTCTGGGTAGTCCGCAATATATACTGCAAAGTTGGGGTGGACGAGTCACACAAGAGAGTCGGCGCAGACCATAGGGACACCTTTTTTGCCAGCCTCGACAACAGATTGAAGAATAATGGACATACACTGGTGGAACAGATGGTATTTCATAACGGACCATAACTTTTCGGAAAAGCAATTAAATTTTGGGACAGGAAGGTAGCCTAGTAAGATGGTGGAGTGGGAAGAGAGTTCATGTCGAGTATCTTTCGAAATGTTGCCAATGGTGAGATACACGGGCCAGGCAGTTTTGTTGCCTCTGAACTGCGACAACTGTGTTTTGTCGGAGGAGACAATCAGTGGTGCAATTGTGACACCGGGCAGAAGTCATTTCTATTAGCACATGAGTGGTATAAGTGATCAGTGTACTATAACAAATGACTCAGAGGAAATACCTGGATTTCCCACCACCAGTTGCCAGTCCACATCTCATTGAAAACTTGATTTTGTCCTTCAGGGTCTGAGAACAGCTGCATCAGTGCGTAGGCCATAATGTCCTTGAAAATAGGATTGCATATCAACTCGCGAACAATCTCCACAGGATCTCTATACCACATCTCCAAGTGTTCCCGCCTCATCCTCATTCCCATGGGATCCTTCTCATCAGGTATATCACCTTCGTACTCAAATTCGTAGCAGTGCCATCTTGTTCCCTCATCTTGCAGAAGAATGTCAATGCGGTCATAGAGTTGTTGCTTATTTTTGAAGTCTGGCTGAGCATGGCTGGCAATCTGCCAGTGAGAATCGCATCAGAAAGAGATTGAGTCTAGACAGGCTGTGATGAAACTCACAATCGGTAACTTAAGGAATTCCTCTGCTGCGGTGTGTCCCACATTTCTGATCAACCACTTTGCTAGCTCCCATTCATCATCATCTTTGAAGGGACCGAGGACGTCTGCACCCATCAAGATTTGTTCGTTGTGTATTCAATGGAAGAATGTCTTGCCTTCTTGCGAAGCAATGCCAGCTTGCTTATCTGGTGCAAAGTCCTGTCGATACCACTGCCTGGTTGTGCCCTCTGACTCGTCATCCTCCACCTCTTCAATCTGTGGTGCCCTAGCAGGTGCATCATGGGAATGATCAAAACTTTCTGCACTCTCTTCAAGCTCCAGGTCAAGTTCAGCTGGATTATTGGCAGCGGAACTGTCCATCTCGATGTCCTGAAACAATGTTGTAGTCTCAGGGGGCACCATTCGTCCATTCCAATGGTTGCGGATATGTTCTTTGAGCTTCTCCATGGCTGCTTTGTGGCACTTTGGCACCATCGTCTGGTGTCATCGAAGATCTCTATTCTCCTGGAATGGCGTTCAACAGAAGGGGCAAATTGACATGGTAGTAGGGCAATGAGTTTGTTGTAGAGAGAAAGCTTGAAGACAAAGTTGTGGATTGTGACTGGGAGGCTGCCAGTGGTAATGTGGGTGGCATTTCAATGGTTATTGTATTAGGTGAGTCCTTCACTAAGTCCCAATAATTTGTTGACAGCTGTCCTTAATTTCCAACTTCCACTTTAGACCTCTACCTCCACTACTCATACTATTCCTCAGCAATGTTTTCCTCCCAAAATCACAATCCCATTTGACGATGACATGGCAAACACCAGGAGAACAAAAAAGTCTATGACTGCGTTGTCTACCAAAGACTTCGATACGAACCAGGCTCGAGATTCAGGACAAGGCCATAGGACACAAAGAGAATTCTGGTGCTCTTGCAGGACATCGTTTGTTCTCTGTTTTGACATGTCACTATCACATGCTGACCAGCATTTACTGTAGGTGCCTCTCTTGTGAAGAGCAGTCGTATTCATGAGGCTCGCCAAAGGAACTTGCTCCAAAAAGCAGCCAGTACTGCACTCGCCACCTCAACCGAATCTGACACCGCTGGTACTGTCGCTGATGTGAACTCAAGCGCAACCAGGACCCCTAGCAGTGACACGAACTTGGCGCAGCCACCGGAGCATCCATCAGAGTCCAACATGGCACTACATCCAAGTTTGCAAACTAATGTGCTATCTGCACGAACATCCGAGACACCCCCTCAACCACTGGTGACAGGACTGGGCACTACATCAGCTCTATCGTCATGACCCAGACTCACACCAGCTCCAATCGCTTGGGGCCCAGTACCTCAAGCTGTGACTCTAATGAATGGGGTCTCAAATTGACACACTGCTACTGATCAATTGTTGCGTCCACAGTTGTCATTACCATCACGTGGGCCTCAATCCAGCACCCCCGCAATGCCGCCAACGTCTCAGCTAGATGCCGAACTGGAACCTCGACCTTTTCCTCCCAACACTGAATTCACCAGCACTCCTTCATCTTTCCCACCAGCAGACACTCAAACTCACAGACCTTTTTGGGTGGATCCATTACTGGCAAGGTTCAATGCTTACTATCATTTTCCAGATCTATCAACTTCAAGCAACAAGCACAATTGATTCAACTTGGAAATGGACAATCAATCGATGGCCGACACCGTTCACAACATTCAAGTAGCTCCGAGTCATCAAGATGGACTTGGAGCTTCATTGCCAATGTTACCCTCTCAACAGGCAGTGGATCCTGAATTTTCGTCTAATGGTTCTGATTTGGAGTCCGGTGGGAAAGACAACACAGTCTCATCAATCAGCTCAAAGGTACGCACTCAGTTTCTGATAAGGAATGGCTTATTGATTCAGTATCAGGCCGGTAACATTACGTCTGGACTGGTCCATATTCCACTACCTACTAGGAAGCGACATAAATTAACCAAAACGCACACTCAGCACTTGGAGTCAAGCAGTGTGAACGAGGAGGATAGTGTAAGTATTATCTTTCGCTATCTAACGATACGCTCTTATGGATAGACCTGTGGAAGGCCAATGAAGATGACGACTCAGTTGGAGACCGCAACAAAGAAAACTTGAAGCCTACTGTCACCCATCAAAATTTGAAGAAATGTTTGCGCACGATTAAAGACATTCCCGACACTCTGCAGCAAGACGTTCTTAAGCGAGCATACAACAAGTACAAACATATGCTGATGCTAGTGAATGGCTTTCCTGTTGACAACGCTGAGCATCAAGAAGTGACTGACATGACGGTGGATGCATGGGATGCTACATTAGCAGGACTAGTGGATGAAGTGACCCAGGACAGCATAGATGACCCCCTGTCTGCAGAATTGAATTTGGTACCACTTCATCTTTCCTTTAATCTTTCCATGCCCATTGCTGATGGTTGTCTTGACAGATCCAGGATCGTGGTTCACAGTTCCATGGGCAGCTAAAGGACATCGTTCGTCCACTCCTGGTCGATATATACGGCTTTCAAGACATCAAGAAGCTACGAAACCCCAACAAAGAACGTATTGAGGTGGCAAAAGCAGCCAATCGAGATCTCGTCAATGCTTTGAAGAGCCCAGATGACCCCATGAGATTCATCTACGAGGTACGGTCCTTTGCTGAGTCCTATTCACAGAGTTAGTGAATTTTCTTTCAGAATCCTTTGGACCGCACTGCAAAAGGGAGGATTTTCCAGAACGAGATCTTCCAAGCGACCATCAACATGAATTAGTTCAGTTAGCGGGAACGGGCATGCTCGAGTTGGTTCACAAAAGAGAAGAAAATACCATTGCCCACAATCGCATTGGTAGCAGCAGTGGTACGTTTCTCAATTTTACATATTCGAAACCACTGACAGCTGTACCAACGGACAGGTCAACTGTGCTATTGATGAATGGAGCATGGGCACTCACAAAACATGTCTTTTCCAGGCAGAAATGTACAAGACAAATTACAAGAATTTGTATCTGGACTTGCTCAATTGGTGGCAATTTTTTTTGAAGAAACAAGAATGAGATATGTGCACAGAACTTCAAGAAGATTTGTATTACCATGCTTGGTGTGTACTACCCTTTGGCGAACTTGGCCTATGCAGAGATTCAAGCTGACTCGGATGGTTATTCTTCACAGTGAAGCAGCTGGAATATCCGGCGACCGTGACCTGAATGATGGAGATGGTGAGGGGGCGAGTGGGGTGCTGACAATGGACGATTTTTTGGCGAACTTGAATGAAGGATATTAATTGGACGGTTTGGTCGCCTGCTGGAGCAACATTGTAACAGTAGCACTATAATTGTCTTTTAAAATATCATATATATTCTTTCATTTCTATTTTCTGTGGCAAAAAATGTATCAATTAAATGGATTATATTACAATATGTCTACAAGACTACAGTTGGGTGGCAACTACAATGACTACTGTAGCTTGCAAAGAGGTCTATTGAGGGCGACGGTAGACTACTGTAAAGGGGGATGTCATTCTTGGGACTACATTCCCTATCCTAACTATTTGGAGCTATGTACGCCTATGTAGCATCATGCAAATTTCCTGATGAAGGTGCCAGGGTGTGAGTTTCATGGCAGAGATGGGATCCAAGGCACTTCGGACTTCATTCTGTGTAGATATGTCATCAACCATGCAAAACATATTTTGGAAGGAGTGCCTGATCAATCGATGCTCACTGTAATGATAAATATCCTATCCCG
Source organism: Armillaria luteobubalina (assembly GCA_030435615.1). Taxonomy (NCBI): domain Eukaryota; kingdom Fungi; phylum Basidiomycota; class Agaricomycetes; order Agaricales; family Physalacriaceae; genus Armillaria; species Armillaria luteobubalina. The sequence continues at coordinate 2,554,578 of JAUEPU010000001.1, forward strand.
GTGTCTGGAGGTCGCCACCAGTGAATCAAGCTGGGCAATGAAGGGTCACTTGTGACTCAATCTTGAAATTTGTACAGGCCCCAGGTTCATAAAAAGTAAAAGTCCATAGGAGAGACCCTTTAGGAATCAGCGAGCCACCAGCCCCACATTCATCGACATTTGGTTCTGCCACTATACACAGCCAGGCCAACGGTGAATATTTCATGATTGGGTATGGCCATCGGACTGGTACCTCTTCTCCAGTATTGCATCTGCAATCCCAAAATCTAAGGCTTTCTGAGTTACCATAGGGAAAGGTCAGAGCTGAAAAGTTACCAATGAATTAAATGCCGAACTTGTCATGAAGCTATTGTGCTCGAAGACATTTTCTGGACATACAAATCAATAAGGAAGCTGGAGGGTGTACAGGGAAATGTACCGAAATGAGCAAGGCCCTTGTTCACTGATTCCCCTGGTTTTACGCAACATTTCTGGTAAATTCTGGTCAAGACCTGACGTAGAGTCGCAATCTGAACCACTAAGGATGCAATGTATCATGACGCTGGTGTTTGGTAAACAGTGGTGTGTGCCCTTTTCTCCCACAGATGGTAAAGCGGGAGCCCAGACTGGCTGCTGGCCTGATGCAGTACATGTGTATTGGTGAAGAAATGTACTATCAGCATACCAGTGAATCAGTTGATTGTAGGTGCAAAATTGGATGTCCAAACCTGCATCTCTTCTCATCAATTGTGATCAAGTGTTACACCCCACTAACTGTGTGATATATTGCTAATCCTGCAGTAACGCTACTGCCTGGATAATTAATGTAGAGATATATAGGCTGCGATGTGTCCTCTGCTTCTAAAAGGAGAAGCTGGGTGACAGTCAACATGGAATTTATATCTCTTATCTGAAATATAAATTTAGTGGGTAGGTTGCAAGCAATGTTTAGGCTCGATGCACCGGACCATAGAGCATAACCTTCTCCTGCAGCAACCACATAAAGATATCGTACGAGCCTTCACTTCTTCCCTGTCCTTCCACGATAAGCAAACAAGTAACTCAGTACATTCGCCACGATGTACCATCTGCTTGCTGATGATGGGAACGAGGTCAGAAGAAGGCGACTCTCCAGTCTATTGGCCAGCTAACGGATGAGAATGACGAGTAGTGTGGATAGGCGAGATGCACCAAGAGAAGCGAGAACAAAGAATGAACAGCAAGAGCGTTTTCCACTAGTCTTGATTTTGAGGGTAACAAGGAGCTAGCATGTGGACTGAATCCAATGTTTACAGCTCATGCATGTGCAGGGTCATCTTGGGGGCAGAGCATCCATATCTGCTGGTACAAGAAGGCTACTCAGGATGTACCCCTGTACACGCACACACCCTGTATCTCCTTCCATGACACCACACTCCTCATAGCGCTATCCATACCAAACACGTTGTCATGTTGGATATCTTGCTGACACTGGCGGTGTGTATCTGGGGGAAAAAAAAGAAAATGGCAGGAGGCAAGTCAGACATGTGAGGAAAGCATGACTTGAGATATTGGTCATCTCCATGGATGGACGTGGGCTACTCGGGCAAGGGAACACCCATACACAATCTATCCCTCTCTTACTAACAAGTCTCTGTGCTTCGGTGCACCCTCGACGCCCCATCATTCCATCGAACAACACTTGTATCATTAATTCCTGCACGTCTCCGCATTTGCCATCACTGCAACTGTTTTTAGCTTGTTCAAGCTCCTCTTCGTTCTGGCTGTACATGCTCGTCCACTTCCGGTGCTGATAATTACAACAAACACGTCATCCACACCTACATTTTGCAGTTCTCGAGGTTCCACTTTTGACGAGCAATGCTAATCCCAGTACAATACTGGGCTGGTACGTACAATTGATCCTACACTAATTTTCCACTAAGCCTGAATTCAGGTAGTTAACGAAGTCTCGTAGCATGGAGATATTGGTATGAACAACTCTGGCACACAAATTGATGATTGCAGCTCACGGACATCTCAGACTACAGGCGGCGCGCACATCCATATCCGCCGGTTACGGGAAGGCTACTCAAGACGTACTCGCCATTCTGCACACACCCTCTCTTTCCATCCCCCGCCGCGCACACACAATATCTGTGCCAGACCCATCGTCCATGCTACCAATGCAGGAAAGATCATTCCTGTCTGAGGCACTATGACCTCACAGTGCGCGACAATGGGCTTGAACGATATAAGGCTTGATACGCTCTATACCTGGGCGAGGTCGGTGAACAACAGTAGAGGACTCAAGGACACATGGAGAATGTGCTGTCGAGTATATAGGGAATCTCCATGGATGGACTACCTCGTTGACTCTCAGGTGGTCGGAGGGAAAAGGATCGATCGCTACTTGAGGGAGTGAAAGGTCCACACCAATGATCAAAGTGGGAGGGTGTTTGTTAGTGTCGGCTCCACACACTGGAAACATCGAAAAAATTCATCTCTCTTCGTCACAACATGTTCTCTGTCTTTTATTACCACAAGCTTCTTGGATTTCCCCCTCTTCATGTGCGTTTTGTTGTGTCCTTCCTACATTAAGCTCAAGCAGCGAGTTAATTTCAGGAATGGACAGAGACAGAGGGCTGTCATACAGACACCATTTCACTGTTTCCCTCTCTTCTGGTGTTACCTGCTTGCTTAGCTTGCAGTTGCCGCCACCCAATGTTCTCTCAAAAGTCGACTTCCCTGTTTGCATGTAGCGTCCTTCTGCTCATCCATAAGGCCAAATTACATGGGACAAGGTACAGTAGAATACGTCATATGGAATAATGCCAGTTCCCAGCAAAACAGTATTCCATATGACAGTTATTCCATACCAGATATATTCGATTTTTCATTGAATTTTTGCTATATTTTTACTTACACTGCTGTACTACTTTTATACTAAGTGACTATTTTACTAGAACTTTCTAAACTTTTTCTACTCATTTCTCCTTAATAAGCAATATCAGCATGATACTGGACTGCCAAATTTCAACACTTATTGTTCATATAAACAATAAAAACAATTATTCATTATGCCTGCTGAGTAGTGTTGCCACTGGCTCAACTCAAAGTCACGAGTCAGTTGAGTCAAGTTGGAAATTGCCAAGTCAAGTCATAAAAACGACTTGGAAGATATTTGGCTTGACTTGGCTTTGAAGTCACTCAAGTCACTCAGAAGCCGCTCAAGCCATTAGCACTTTCCCTATTTAGATGCAGAATTTTTTTTGCTGTCTGGCCACAACAGCAAGGACTTTAAAGGTACAAAAACTCATTGTAGCCAGTGCCGAAGTTGTACAGGCAACCAATGCTACAGTATCACAGGCCACCATCAGCTGGACTGATGATGCCAGTGCTCCAGGGCTTAAACCGGCACTGGATTGACCTCATGCCAGCCCTGGGCAAGAACTTCATGTCTACCTTCTGGATGTACAGGTTTGGGGAACCACATTGTTGTTTTGGTGGATATATGCTGTTTTATGGTAAGTCTGATATGTATAACAATTCTTAATGGGAAAATCAGTTACATTATCATGCTTTGTTTGCTATGGAAAGAAGTTTTCTTTGCTTAGTAATATTATATTTTCTAAATATAGGCAATCATTGCTGAGTCATTTGCTGAGTCGTAAGTCACTAAAGTCATGACTTTGAGCCGAGTTGAGCTGAGTCATTGGACCATCAGAGCCGATTTGAAGTCGAGTCGCCCAAGTTGAGTTGAGTCAAGTTGAGTTGAGTCGTGGCAACACTACTGCTGAGATAAATTACTAAAAAAGGAAATTATTATGTGGAATATTCACCCTCTAACAGTATTCCATATTCCAGAACATGGTTGCATGGAATATCTCTGCCTACCAGCTCTGTGGACACCAAATGTTGATTCCATATGGTGGTTATTCCATATGATGTATTCTACTGTATGTTCTCTTGATTTTGAGCACTATGTAATTCACTAATTTGATGGCTTCTGTGCATCCAGTGGTTCCCAAAGTCTGCATTCATATAAGGATCCCACCCTTTGATGCATAAACCTTGCAGATGTCAAGCCACACTCTCTTTTGCCCAATCTTCCTGATTCTCGTGCATACATCTCATCCTATTTGCCACACGCCATTGTTGTCCACCACAATGTCATCATACAAACATGATTGCGAATGTGTAACCGTACCAACTATTAGTGCAGCCTTTATCCAGGAGTTCAATGATGATGGAAACAGCGATGTAATGTGGTGGGACATGAAGCTGGGTTTCAAAAATAAAGATGAGTGTAGGTATGTCTTCTTTCCATGATTTGTATCCTCTTGCTGATCAAGCTTTCCTTTAGGTTTTTACCTTCCTTTCAATTATGAACAGTCTTAGAGCATGATGACTTGGTCTCTTAGCATAAAAGTCTGCCTTAAGATGTCTAACAGTAGATCTCATGGATTTGGAAGAAGAGGGACTGCTATACAACCACCAATATCAGGTCTTTCGTCCTGGACTGTCAAAAAACCCGCCTATGGAGCCTCAGGATATTGTCTCCCTGTGCTGGGTTCTTAGGCATTTATCTTGTGCCTGACACTGCGAATTATTAGCCATTTTTTGCCTTATAGAGCCCGTACCGCATACACCATCTGACTGCCAACATGTCTCATCAATGCTGCTACTTTCTCATGCTCGCTACACATCATCTAGCAGAGATCCATGAAGAGTTGCATTCTTTCTCATCAGGGAGGCATGACATATTCCCTGGACCTGCTAGGATGACTACTCACCTCTCGACAAGGTAGTTCACTCTCAGACATGCCAGATGACTGTACTAAGCATCTTCTCCAAGGATTCCTCATGGCATGATGGAAGACAGTCAGGAAAGACAAAGTGGGGGACCATGATGCCCTCCACTGATATATTGGTGCTGTAATTAATAACAAAACAAATTGCAATTGGGTGCAAAAAATTATCAGAATGTGTATTCACAATCAAGCAAGAGTACTACGAGAGTCTCTGGAGATAAACCTAGTCCTTCCAGCCACTTTATTTTGTTGGGGTTAGGTATTTCAAACACGGAGACTTTTTTGAACATCTTGTTGGGCAGTTGTCACCTGACAACCCAATTCCAAGTCCTATGAATATAGGATATTATGCAAATACTGAAAGACCATGGGAAAAAATTCTATTCATTGCATCAAATTGATGCTGGCAAAATCTGAGCCCAGTCCTATCTCCAGTACTGGATTTATCATGGGAAATTTTCTATTCATTGTCACCCTTTGTTAGGCCCAAGCACCACGAGGTCCAAACAGGTATAAACTTAGGGCTGTCTCGTGTTCAGACAATCACCCCAAGAGTTACCGAAGTGTCTAGACGTGGGCCGGATCCTTGGAGTTAACCTTTCGGCTAGCGAGTCAACGAGGAAGGTTTGGTGTAGATAAACTTTAGCTCGAAGCTGGAGTATACTACAGCGAGAGCTACTAGTTATATACTGAAATGATAGAACTAAAACGGTGGTTCTGAATGACAATAGAAGTCTCTTACTAAGCGGAGTTCGGGACAAATGAGTAAGCAGGATTGCATAACGTGTGAAGAAAAGCGAAAAAGTGAATAAATCGTAACATTACCCTCTTGTTAAGGCAGTCGTCCCGACTGCCATTATGTCAAGTCGGGATCAGGTGGTTCTTCCAACAGGGAGAGGCGATATTTTTCCCAATATGGCTCCAAGAGATAACTCCACTTCTTTTCGTTGGGGTTTTTGACCCAGAATTTTCTTCCATCGGCTCGTTGGACTTGGTATAGGACCACGCTGTCTGTTTGGTAATGGTCATCCAAAATTGCTATGACTGCCTTTTGCTCCTTCGTGGTTACGGTGCAGATTACCGTGGTTCGTTGGGTCCGTTCCACCTCCTTCTCGTAGTCCTTGATTGCATCTTGCGCGTGCTCCATATCTTCTGTGGTTACCCACGAGTTGTGTTCCCTGGTCCATCCTTTCCATTTAATGAAATAGTCGGTGGTTAGGCATGATTTCTGCCCCTTCTTGGCGCGTACCCGCCGTGTTCGGGCATCTAGGACTTCTTCGACTTTGTATTCCTCTTCATCTTCGATGAGATCGGGTGGTGGCGCTGGTGGTTGTTCTTGATTTGGGAATGTGGGTGGAACGTAAGGCGTTAGGAGTTTTTCGTTGAATCGTGGGTGAATTCTCCAATGGGGCGGTAATTTGAGTTTATACACTGACGCACCAGCTTTTTCGAGGATGAGGAATGGTCTGACCCTTTTATCATCTAGTGATTTTCGGGGTCGTGGTAGTCGGAGGTTAGTCGTGTCCAGCCAAACTCGGTCTCCTATTTGATAGTCCTTCGACGATTGCTTTCGCTTGTCATATTGCGCCTTCATCTTTCCTGCTGCTTCTTCCAATGCTGCTTTGGCCTTTTTATGTATTTCGAGTAGGGTGGTCGAGAAGTCCTTGGCCGCTGGGTTCGAAAATGCAGTGGTCCATACCGAGTCTGGGAGTGTACGAGGGTGTAGGCCGTAGTTCGTGAAGAAGGGACTTTGGCCAGTGGTGGAATGAATTCGATTATTGTGGGCGAACGCTGTGAGCACTAGCCATTCGCTCCAGTCTTTCTGTCGATAGTCGGTGAAAATCTTCAGGTATTTTTTGACTTCTTGATTTGCCCGTTCCGTCTGGCCATCAGTTTGAGGGTGGTAGGCAGTAGAGGTGTTAGGGGTAATCGACAGGAGTCGGTACAACTCGGTCATAAACTTGGAGACAAATTGTGGGCCGCGGTCTGAAATGACTACTTGTGGCATCCCGTGTCTAGCGTAGACTTGGTCTCGAAGTATCTTAGCCCACCCTTCAGATGATAAGGTGACGTCACATGCGATGGGGATGATTTCCTTCGAGAATCGGTCTACAATTACGAGAATCGCATCATATCCATTTGACTCTTCGAGTCCAGTGATCATGTCCATGGAAATATGAGTCCAGGGAGTGGAAGGGATTTCGTTGGGATGTAAGGGGTTTGCTTTCGCCTGAGTGTTGGTTTTTATTCTCTGACATGTCTCGCATCCTTTTACATACTTCTCTACGGTTTGTCGGTCTTTGGGCCACCAGAAGTCGCATTCGACTAGTTCCCAGGTTTTAGCGATACCTGGGTGGCCAGCAGTGAGATGGTTGTGATATTGCGCAATGATCTCCCCTCGGAGTTTGTTGTCACGGGGTACGTAGACCCTCCCATCATAGTAGAGAATTCCTCCTTCTTGGGTAACTCCCCGTTCGTGGTTTAAGGAATTGGCGATTCCTTGATCCCACTTCCCTTGGTCGCGGCTGGCTTCCTTGATTCACTGGTGAGTTTCTGTCATCGTGGGCATGACCATGGCTCGGAAGTGTTCGGGTTGAAGTACGATGATGTCGTCGTTATCCTCCTTCCCTTGATCGTGGTCGTCTCTACGGCTTAGGAGGTCAGCCTTCTGGTTCGCCGTCCCCGGTTTGTGATGTAGGGTGAAATGGTACTCCACTAGTTCGGTCACCCATCGGGCTTGTCGCCTATTGAGTTTCTGGGGCTTTCGGAAATATTGGAGGTTTTGATGGTCAGTCCATATCTCGAAATCCTCCACAGCCCCCATGAGATAATGTCTCCATTCCGACAAGGCGAGCATTATTGCCAACAGCTCTTTGTCATAGATCTCATAGTTGCGCTCGGTGGTGGTAAGGGACTTGGAGAGAAAGGCTACAGGTCTCCACTTGTTGTCCTGTTCTTGACTGAGGACTGCCCCAATCGCACCTTTGCTCGAGTCGGCCTCCACTCGGAACCTGCCCCGTTCGCGCGGTAGGGTGAGGACGACGTCCTTCGCCATTTGGTCTTTGAGGCGTTGGAAGGCTTGGTTCTGCGCTGCCCCCTACGTCCAGGGTAGTTTGCCAGTCAGTTGAGTGAGGGGTTGGACTATTTTGGAGTAGTCTTTAATGAATTTCTGATAAAAGTTGGTGAAGCCTAAGAAGGACTGAAGTTCCTTCTTCTTTGTCGGTGTGGGCCACTCCGTTATCCCTTTGACCTTCACCGGGTCCATCCGTACCGCCCCCTCGCTGATGATCACTCCCAAGTACTCCGTTTCCAATACTTCGAATTTGCACTTCTCTGCCTTGAGGAAGAGCTTATTCTCTCGGAGACGTCGGAGTACACGTCGGACAAGGTGGCAGTGTTCTTCGAGGTCCTTCGAAAAGATTAGGATGTCGTCGAGGTAGATGGTGACCTTCCCTTCGCTTATCAGGTCATGGAAGATATCATTCATCATCCACTGAAAGGTCGCCGGCGAGTTGGTTAGTCCAAAGAACATGACTGTGGGTTCGAAGAGTCCGTGATTAGTCCTGAATGCCGCCTTCGCCTCATCCCCTTCTTTAATTCGGACATTGTTATACCCCCATCGGACGTCAAGCTTGGTGAAGTACTTGGCCCCTTGTAATTGGTCCATAAGTTCGGAAATAAGGGGAAGCGGGTAACGATTTTTAATGGTCATTTCATTTAGCTTCCGATAATCTTGGACTGGTCGGAGGGATCCATCTTTCTTTTTTACAAAGAAGAACGGCGAAGCGAATGGCGATTTAGATGGACGGATTCGGCCACTGGCAAGATTTTCATCCAGGAACTTATCCAACTCTCCTTGTTCGTTCCGATTGAGGGGATATACCTTGCAGTCGAGGGTGTTTTGGGCATTAGGGATCAACTCGATAGCGTGATCCCATGGTTTACGCTCAGGGAGTTCGTCGAAACTTTCTTTGGAAAATAGGTCGCGAAACTCGTGGTACCATGGGGGAATTAGGTCTTCGAAGGATTGTTTGGGTTTACCTTCGGCGGCTTTGGCGGCCAGATCGTTAGCGTGGTGTATAGCTCGGATTTCCATGGCCTCCTGTACGTCAATGGCCAGGATAGTCTCTCCTTCTAGTTCTTCATCCCATCGATCCTCCGGGTCTGTGTCAGGCAAGGGAAATGGATTCTTCTTGCATTGGCAGCATCCGAAGAACATCCATCCCATGACCCAGTTGATGATGGGATTATGTCGTTTAAGCCAATCGTGCCTGAGGAACAAGTCTCCCTTGCCTAGTTCCGTCACAGCGAGGTCGATCTGTTCAGCATGATCCCCCAGAGACATCTGGAGTTCGACAAACTCAGTGATCTCCCCCGCCTGGTTTCGAGTTCCGTCGGCGTTATACACTGGTATAGGAGAGGGCGCTGGGTAGGTTTGGAGACTGTGGCGTTCCACGTATTTTCGGCTAATGGAACTTCCCGTGCACCCACTATCGACGAGGGCGTGGGCTTTTAGGGTTCGTCGGTCCGCCAACGTTTCCAGTTGAGCGTCGATTAATAACTCTCTGGCCCCGTCGGTTTGTACTCGCCGTAGATAGTGTATTGGCTTCTGGAGTTCATAGAGTCGTTCTCTCACTGGCTCTCCCCCTAGACGGAGATGTCGTATAGCCTCTTCGTCTACCTCTCCTTCTCTCCCCTTGTGGACCCATAGATAGAGGGCCGCCAATGCCTCAGAGTCGGTCCGCGCTTCCTGAATAGCCCGAAGAGTCCAGTCGGGACCAAAGGGCTTAAACCAGGTGGTCTTCGGGGGCGAAGCACGTTCCATGGTGTTTCCAGGCATGGGCGGTCGTGTCTTTAGCTGGGAGAGACGATAAGAAGTGTCATCATCGTTGTCGGGTATCTCTTCGATGGTGACTCGTGGCTGTCAGGGCATCTCTCGCCTGGTTCGGCCCGCTTGATCCTTGTGGGCGATTGAGGTGTTGGCGGCCAAGGGTCTTTGCCGCTCTTCACCCTCGTACAGGCCCTTCATGGGGTCTCCCTTGGGTTTCTCTTGGGTGAGGCCACCCTCCACTTCAACCTTTGCTCGGGCCTCGCTGGTAGGAATGGCGGCTCCGACGTCCTCCTTGGTCAAGGTTCCTGCCTGGGGCGCAGCCCGCTTGGTGGTCACAGGGGCGTCATGTGTCTTGTGCCGTAAGAACGGTCTAACACCTCTGGAGGACACCTTCTCTGGGGTCAAGTTAGGTGCGTCCCCAGGTCTTACGGTTTCATAGCTGGAAAGTGGGGCCCGAGGTTTGGACGGGGGGTGAGTGAGGTTTTTAAGTGGGGTTTTAAACTCCGATGTCGGAGTTTGCTGCGATTCTTTCGGGGTTGGTGCGCTCGGAGAAGAGGAAGCGGGTATATTTTGATGCATGTGATATGATGTACGTAGTAAAGTATTGTTACAAGAGGACCGGCTAGCCGAGTCCAAGCACGGGACAGGTGGAATGATTGTTCTGGCCGAGCAAGTGGAATCGCTCACTTGTCGGCCTCCCCTTTTACCTCTTCGACTCCTGACGTTGGGGGGTTCTTCTCCTCGACCATATTTCCTCCTTCTGCTTCTGCCTTGACTTGCTCGTCGAGCATGGCGCGTAGCTGCTCTGACGTATATGTATATCTTCTGGTTGCTGCATCTCGTGGGCATTTCGGAGCTCGGCAATCCTTGGCCAGGTGACCCTTCTTTCCGCAGTTGTAACATCTCTTCTCCCGTCGCATTCGATCAATGTCCATGGGTTCCCCTGCTCCTCCATAGGTGGTCCATCCGCTTCCTGTGGTAGTGGTGGACTTATTCCCACTCGAACTTGTCGTGCTGCTGGCTTTCTGACTAGTGCTAGTGGCGGGGTTTTTCTGTTTTGGAGGGGGGTCGCTTCAGTAGTGGATTTTGTCGAAGGCGGCTTTCTTGGCACGTTCGTCGTACATGGTGCAGACCTGTTGTTTCCACTGCCAGTAGTAAATAGGGACGAACATGCCAAGATCGGAGATGAACTGGGTGTAGTCGTTAGGGAGTCCTTGGCGGATGGCTCGGATGAGGGCGGATCGAGGTCCTTCCTCGTGTCGTAGCCCAGCTAGCATCGCCAGGTGTTCTAGGCGCTGGAAGTAGGCAGTGGCCATTCCGTTGCCCATTCGTAGCTCCATCATTTTTTGCTCATGCTTTTCTTGGATAGCGGGGTCGGAGAATTGCTTTCGGAAAGCCTTGACCCATTCATCCCACTGCCTGTATCGATGACAGTTCTTGCTTTTGGAGAAGAATTCGATCCGGTGGTAAACCCACCAGGTCTTGGGTCCTTCCTCCATGTGTGATGCAGCGTAGTTGATCATCATGGGGCTGGTGATTATAAAGCGAGAGAAAGTTTCGAAATATTGGAGGCAGTCCCCAATAAACCGGTCGACATCCTCATGTTTCCCATTAAAGAACTTGGTCGGGGCTATGAGGGTCGGTTTGATGCTGTAGTAGGGATGGTCATCTCGTAAGGCGCCTGTAGGCCAGTCGGGGGGGTCGGGGGGTAAGTCCCTTGGAGGGGGCTGCGGGAGTGACCATCGGTCTGTGCGATCCCCTGGCGATCCTCGATGAATGGGCGGCGGGGGTGGCGGTTTTGCTTGTGGAGCGGTGAAGCCCCATCGCTTGTCCATCCATTCAAGGAGGGCTTGGGCATCCCTCATGTTTGAGTGGATGTCTCTGACCGTTTTCTCGGCCTCGGCCCTTCGCTCCTCTTCTGTCATTGTGTCCACCACTGCCTTGCCCATCCCCGGAGGTGGGGGTCCTAGGTCCGGGGGGGCTCTGGGGTCAGGCTCGGGGACCGGGTCCTGTTCCATTTCATCATCTTTCTGCTTCCCTCGCGCTCTTTCGGAGGGGCCTGCCTCTGCCTCTCTGCTCCTGGCGAAGAGTTGACTGCTTCCCTGCCACTGAGATCCTGGCTGTCGATAGTTAATCCAGGGTGGCATATCGGGTAGTGGTCTAATCTGACTCTCCGAATTCTCCGGGTTCCATTCGGTCCTCGGATCTTTCCCAATCCTCTCATAGGTTTCGTAGGTCTCGTTCCAGGGCTCTGTGTTCCTCCTCGGTTCTTCGCCGAAGGTGGGCGATTCTCCTTCCTGGTAGGGGTCCTTCAATCCTTCGAGCCAGTAATTGGCGGTCTGTGAGGTCCTCGTCTCGGAGTCTCTCTCTATCCCAATATTCTCCCATGGAGAGTTGATCTCCTCCCCTTGCTCATCTGTCCCAGGCTCTGGACCGGTACCTTCCCAGTACGGGTCTGTCTTGGTCTCGAAGTATGGGCCACTCCCTGTCTGGTCCATTGCCATTAAAAGGGTCGTGGGCAATGCACCAGAGGAGAAGGGTCTGCTTGGAGACCAGTATCCCTGGGGCGGTGTCGGGATCATCTCGTTCCTGTTGGTGAAGGTAGTGGTCCGCAGGTTCCCCCACCACTGGGCTTCTGAACCTGAAGACATTCCTCCCGACCATGCAGATTCGAAGCCGAGACTGTCGGTAGTAGTTTGCGACATTGTGGTCATGGTCGGACTGTTCTCCTGGGTTTGGGGGAACGGTGTACGAGTCATTTGCTTGGATGGGGAGTCCCTCTGATATGAGGAGGTGGCCAGGCCATGAATTTGGTACGAGGGGTTCGGAGTAGGGGACAGGCTGTCTCGTATCGGCGGCTCCATGGAGAATGGTCTCGGTCTGATGGGCCTGCCTGAGGGGACCCGTGGTGATGCGGTTCGGGGTGATGGTGTGGGTACTGGTGTCGGTCTGACTATCGGGCCTAGGTACGTGCCTTGCTCCCTCTGTCGACCAACGCGTTGGTGGGTTGCTGACTCCTGGGTCAAGTTCTGTGATGTCGAGCTCGATGTCCTCGCTATCGGGGCTAGAACTGGAATTTGTAAGGGCATGCCGAATTCCAGAAGGTCCAGCAATGGGGGGGATGACGACGTTCTCGGGGGTGGCTGGTCTTGGAGCAAGACTTCCAAGGCTCGGTTGCTGCCCTGTAGTCGGGCTAGCAGGTGGAGTATAGAAGGGGTCGTTCCTTCCGATGTGTTGGGGGTAGTTGGTCGGAATGTAGTGGACCGGAACGGGTTGTTGCTCCCCCACCTGCGTCTGCCTTCCATGGCTTCGGCTTTCTATCCACCGGCCTACGCTGTTTTGTTGCCAATAACAGACGATTAGGAGGACAATAAGGACGGCAATTACAAAAGCAACTGCTCCTCCTGCAAGGGTTTCTACGGCAGCTTTGTCCAGTGTTCTGGGGGTAATCATGAGTGTTCTCCTTCGGCAATGCGTTTAAGGAGGACTAGGAAGCTTCGAGCTAACTGTTAGGCCCAAGCGCCATGAGGTCCAAACAGGTATAAACTTAGGGCTGTCTCGTGTTCAGACAATCACCCCAAGAGTTACCGAAGTGTCTAGACGTGGGCCGGATCCTTGGAGTTAACCTTTCGGCTAGCGAGTCAACGAGGAAGGTTTGGTGTAGATAAACTTTAGCTCGAAGCTGGAGTATACTACAGCGAGAGCTACTAGTTATATACTGAAATGATAGAACTAAAACGGTGGTTCTGAATGACAATAGAAGTCTCTTACTAAGCGGAGTTCGGGACAAATGAGTAAGCAGGATTGCATAACGTGTGAAGAAAAGCGAAAAAGTGAATAAATCGTAACACCCTTTGCCATGGTCAGCCCATCTCCAGTACTGGATTTATCATGGGAATCCGCTCGTTCTTTGTCAGCTTTCTCTGGCACTCTTTCATCATCTGCTGCTGGTTATGTCGTGGGAAGATTTTTATTGTTTGTCACCTTTTTGGCCACGTCTGCCCTCCTCTACTGTGGTCTTTCTTTCGTGTTGCTCTGTGCTTTTTTTTTGTTCTCATCTCTTGCAATCACTTGTTCTGACTCTCAGCCCAATGTCATGGTAGATGGGCCCGGGGGTAGGGTTCTTTTGTTTTTGTTTTATGTTTTCTGGAGAGAGGGGTCTTTCTTCCGTCTTGTTTATTGATGTCATTAACTACTGTGTTTGGTGTTTTTTCTCTGCTATATGCGACTATATATGCTGTAAATGCTTCTCCCCTCCATTTCCTGTCTGCCTCAAGTATCATCTAGCTTGACATCCCATCCTCATTGTCTCTGCCCTTGTGAATCCTCTTTGTGCCCTCATACTCATCCTTGTCCATATTGTTTGTGAACCCAATCTTTCTTTTCATCCTCACGGCAGCGGGGCCTGGTTGATCTGTCACGTTTCTCCTGTTGTTGCTTGCTTGCTGAATTTATCACATTTTAGTGTGAGTGCTGTTTGAGTCCTGGTCATCTGGGTACTCACCATGGAGTGATTGCAGTTGACGAGCACTATTGCTCTCAATACCACTTTCAACCTCACTGTGCTGTTGTTGCCCTTCAGGAATACCATGGAACATTGGGCTTCGACGATGTCTCCTACCTGAAAAATCTGAGGTTTGGCTGTGGTATATCTGTCGGTGGTGTGTTAGAACCGCATATTTTGTTCATATGATAGGCTTACCTTTTCTTGCCTCTTTTGTCTATCTCCCCTTTGAAATAGCTGACTATGTTGTTGTCCATGTGCATTAACTTGTGCTGCATCAGCTTGCCTAGTATGCCCTCTGGGTCGAGGTCCATTGAAAATGGCACGCTTTCCTCCTTGTTGGATGCGTTGCAGGGCCTGAAGTATCGGTTTGACAGCTCTATGACTGTGCAGCCTTGCATGACTGCCGGCTTCCAATCCTCGAGTTCTCCCTCCTTAAATTCCTGCTCGCCCATTTGTTGCACTATCTTGATCGCCTTGACAGCATCTTCAAAACCTTTGCTACCCAGTCCTGTCAGTCGGATGGATTGGCTGAGGAACCTCACCTTTTCCTTTTGGTTTCTGGTGGTGCACACATTCAGTTTTGCTGTTGCTTCTTCAGTCGATACTGTCCTCTTACCTGGTCTCTCTTGTAATGGGTGGCAGATCCAGTGTGTTTATTGCTCTGGTCATTGTGAACATGATCTCCTTGACAGTGCCCTCGTTGCTACCATGTCTAACGATCCTCCATGTGCCAGCATCGTCGTCCTTCTTGATATATGCATTGCTGATAGCCTTCTTGTCCTGTCCAGGTCCGTCTTTGAGTGTGTACACATTTTGTACCACATGCCACTCACTTTTACCAGCCTGGCCAGGTGGTACTCGTCTTTGCGTATCCTGTTGGTAATTAACACATCAATTGAGCGTCCTACATTGAGATTGGGTGATGTCAGCACGTGCTTCTCCCTTTACCATAAATGTTACTCACTGGCATTGTCTTTGTTGTAAAAGCAGTCCATGGCATCTAGAGATCAAGGAATGGCACGTCCGTATATGTGGCAACAAATTTGGGTGGCAAATGAACTGAGGTCCCTCTCAGAACAAGCGCTATATGTGATCTTGTCATTCTGCTGGTAATTATTTCTTTTTTATTTTATTTATTTCGCTCAGTCTCATCCTCCTCCCTTTTGGGTGTGCATTTACCACCTTTGTCTCCTCCTATGCCACCTTTTCCACCCCTCTGATCCCCACCCACTTAACTCCAGTTTATTTATTTTTCTTCCTATTTATCACATGTTATGTCCTTCATGCTATCCGGTGGGATCGCACATTTTTTGATTGGTGCGCTTCTGGATACTCGGTGGTATCAATGATTGATACTCCATTGCAAGCACTGACACTTCTGTTTGTGCATCCTGTTCACTGTCACTGATCATGCTTCGAACCACGTATTCATTACTCTATGCATTGGTTTCATTGTTTTGACCTCTTGACTGTATTGCTTTTCCTCTCCCTACCTTTTTCTTTTATTCCCTTTCTGTTATTTCTGTATTTTTGGTTGGTATATAGTGACAGGGGGGTTGCTAATTGTTGCCTTTTCAGTCATCCTCATTGGTGCCCACTGGTCCCCCCTCTCTCATATTATTACATAATCATAGTACTATTTAGCAAGTCCCTTTCTTACTCTTTTCTTGCAGTGTCTTCCCCAGACTACTAGGTCCTCTGCTGTCAATCTTGCTTGACTCCACCATTCAGCACTGTTTTTAACACAATGTCTTCTTCTGTAGCTCCAGTTGCCAGATCTCCCATGTGCACAGTTTTTGTTGCTTGTCATTTTTTGAGTGTCATGTCCTGACTCTTGTCCAGTACACATTCCAAGCGTAAGCATGCTGTGGGTTCTGTGCCCACCAAGGTTGAGCCTGTTACTCCCGTCCCCGTTGTCTTGCCTCCCATCAAACCAAGGTGAGGCTGATTCTCGTCTTTCTCGTTTTTCTATTGTCTCTGATATTTGCCATAATTTTAGTGTCTCATCTCCCGTCAAACCAAGGTGATGTTGATTATCGTCTTTTCAGTTTTTTTATTGCCTGACATTCGCCATAAATATAGTATACCTCCCAAAAAAAAATTGCGAGTTGAATTGAGGCCCACTTTGCATGCGGCACGAGACTGCTCTCTTTTGCCAGGTGGGCTTGGTTATGCAGACTTGCTGCCTGTTTCCATGTCGTACATCACCTCACTTTTGGATTCTTCTGCTGCTCTCTTGTGCTGGAATCTGATGTGTTTTTTTTTTGCCCAGTCACTCAGCTGGTGCTACTCATGATCGCAATGACCACTGGTTGGCCTATGGTGAACTCACACCTGATGAGATAGCCACCGTGCTACAGCTGCATCAGTGGTATGTCCATATATTTCTTCTTTTTATTTTATTTTTTCCTTTTATGTCTTTAATATGAGAGCTCGTACTAACATGGCACAGATGAAACACAGACCTGCTGCTTCTGATGGTGGGTCTTCACAGATTCCGCCTGCCACACAGGCAGTTCGTTGTGCCATATCTGACAATGGTAGTGCTGACATGTATGATGCAGATAGTGAGTATGTTCTGGCAAACTTGTGCTCTGATGCTGTACTGATCTTGTCTAATAGCTCTGTGTCTGCGCATATGTTCATTGATGACATTGCAGAGGAACATAATGGAAGGTTTGTCTCCTCTTTCTTTGGATTTTCCCTCACCTTTTGATCCTTCCTTTGAATTCAGCACCGATGCTGCCTCTTCCTCCAATGGTGAAGTGTATGACAGTCCTTCCCCTTCTGCTGCTGTACCTGATGCACCTGTTGCGCCTCTGTTGTCACTCCCCAATAGTCCAGAGTGCGTACTGAGATTGTCTGGATTGGTGTTTAATTCCATAATACGTGCACTTTGATTGTTACTCCTGTTTGATTCCATCAGATGCACCAAGGTACACACCAAAAAAGGGCAATATGTCAGTACCCTGTGAGTTTCATGTGCCTCCTTCATGTGTTCCCTTTTTTTATCATGTTGATTGCTCAGACTTGCAGATGGCCATATTTCGGACCTTGTGGGTGACGATAATGTTTGCAATGATCCCAATGTCGCGAGGTGGGTACTTTCAGTCGTTCATTATATTGCGGTTTTGTCATTCTTATGTTTGTTTTTGTGTTGTTCCTCTTTTTGTTGCGCTACTGCTCTCAACCCAACCATGCTTTTCTCAGATCTCCTGCCACTGTCACTAGGCGCAATGCTATTCAGGCCTCTGCATCTACTCTGTCTCGCCAGTCTACTGCTATGTAAGTGCTATGTTTTTTTCGGTGTATTCATTTTGTTTGCTTTGTGTTGACTGCTTGGTTTGATTTTTATTTAGTACCTCTGCTATTGTGCCCCAGGCCTCTGGGACCCCTCCCAAGGCAGACACTGCATCCACAGACATGTTTTTAGAAGATCTTGGCTCTCCACCACCCTCTGTTCGCAAGCGCAAGACCAGTCGTCTGTTCACGATGGCTGGACGTCACCACTCTGCTACCCTTGCCATCATCGCTGATGCTGGCATGGCCATTGAAGGCAACTCCTCATTGTCATCTGTTGTCAAGACCCTTGTTGTCCATAAACCCATCGATGCAATGACCTATTCCGGTCCTTCCTCCGTACAAGTTGAAGACCTCACTGGTATTGGTTCGTGCACCCCTTCTACATGTTGCCCATCTAACTTACGTGTGTTCAGATGATACACCCCCTTCCACCAAGTCTGCACAAGTCGTGCCTGACAAAGGTGCTGATGTTCCTTGTCACTTTGTTGTCCATACTGTAACCCTCATCTGCCCTCAGCCCTCCCTTCTGCTAACAGACCGATGGGTGATGGCAACTTTTTCGCTACATTGGATGCATTGATCGGGTACATGCTCCTTTGTTTGGTGTCTTTGCACTAATTAATGTACATTAGTGATTGCTGTCATGACCATGAGTCTGAGCCCGAGTATGTGGAGGATGTGCCCACAGATCCATGACAGGTGACTTCTTCCTCATATGTGTTCAGTTTCGTTTGATCTCATTCATGGTCTGAAACTTCTGATCTCAGGGTAAATCCCCCTCCTGCATCCCTTAAGGAACCTGACAATGTGACCCTATGTGTCATGCAACCCAAGCTCCAAGAGTCTCAACTTGTGCCCTTGTATGAAAAAATGCCTTCCATTGGATGAGTGTTTGCGTACTTATTTTCAATATCTTGCTGACTCTGTTATATTCTTCTTTTTTGTTACAGTTGCTATAGCAAGTTTCGAGCTGTGGTTTCGCTCAGACAGGATCCCAATACCTTTGAACATCCTGCTTGCCTGTCCTATGATGAGATTGTTTCCTTTTTTTAGTCACGATGCCCTTTGGTGCGTTACCTCCTCTATGTACTAATCGTGTCTGCTAGTATTGACTGCTGGTCTGTTTTCCTAGGAGCTTCATATCCTATATGCAATTTACTGGACATGCCCCCTACTGCAACTTGACGACTCTGCCTCCTACTGCATTCAGTAGCAACGGCTGGAAGGCCCTCTACATGTCTCGCACTGCTGTTGCTATGATGGTGGGTGTGGTCATGGCATGTCACCTTTTTTGGCCTGCTTTGGAAGGTGGGTATGAAATCCAGGATCCATTGGGAATATCAGATACCTACATCGAAGGTGGTATGGTGTATCATAGTATCTCCATCATGCTGTTCAGGCAACTGTGGTGCCACAAGACTACCATGCTTTCCTCGATATTCAAGCTTCCATACATGCAGTGCTCCTCCATGACCTCCAATGGTCCAGAATTTACCATGTGTTCTAACGTTACCTGCAAGGACAGGCCAGCTAACAAGAATAAATGTGTGTTCAATTTATATATGTATATATTTATGTTCTTGCTCATCTTGTGATGTTTGTCCCTTTGCACAGTACCATCTCCTGCCCAGAGGAAGGACACTGCTTCCGCTCATCGATCACCAAGTAAGCTGTCTTCCGCCAGTAGAGAATAGAGTCATACACCGGTCACTTAGACCCCAAAACACTAATTGATGGCTGGAATATTTTTTTCATGAAATGGCTAGAAATTTTTTTACTCAATGAATACTAGTACAATATATTGATTCTGAAAAAAATTGCCAAAGCTATACATAGAGAAATGATTGCTACAGAGGATGAGTTTGGTGAGTGTCCAAAAAAGGCAATCCCACTCATCTTAGACCCCGGTCCAAAATCAGGCCACATCATCTCTCTTCATAGGTATCATCATTATTCAAGCTGCTATAATTGTGAACCTGTTCTGGAGATTCACTGGAGGGTTTATTGGCTGTTGGAATATGTTTTTTATGCATGAATATTGTTAACTTGATTATATTATGTAACATATCCTAATAAGGAAATTGCTATTGATTGAAGCAAGAATGCCTCAGAACCTGGTAAAACACTTCATAAAATAAAGACCAAGCATCAAGAAAGTAATTAAATATTATAAACTATTTTTAAGAATTTTTTGAGGCTTGGAAAATGCATGGAAGATGAGTTTTGGGCCAGGGTCTAACATGACTGGGGGGGTCTAAGTGACCGGTGTATGACTGTACTGGCATTGTCTGGGTTTCAAAGATGACAGTAGTTTGTTTCATGTTTTGAACATTTTGCTTTTACTTATACTGTTGCCAGTTCCAATATTTGACGGTCATGCCAGTAAGAAGCACCATTTCCTCTTTCACCCTGGAGATTTTGACAATTTGTCTTCTCTACCTCATTATACTCCCTTGTGCGATCTTGACTACTTCACTCTCATTGCTGTGGGTTACACACCCGCCATGCGGTCCATTAAAAAATGTCCCCACCTCAACCTGAATGTCCAATTTGTAGTAGTGCTTGGTCAGGCTCCGAACTCAGCTGAGCTTGCCTTGGCTGGTTACATGGGCTGATGTGTGTACTGGGTCCATTGCTATGTAGGTATATGTGCAGTGCATGCCTTGTTAGATGCTTGTCTATGTAACTTTGGTTGTATCTGAGCAATTAAATGTGTACCATATGGCATTGTCTTTTTTGCGTATTTCTTTTGTTATACACGTGTGATACCGTTCATCTTCGAGTCCCTCCTTATCTAGGTCCGACCTTTTTCAGCCACATCACAACCCGAGGACCTGTCATTACGTGTCATTTATCTTTGGTGTCATCTCTATTGCCTTTTGCTCTTTATTCCAGGCCTCTGTCACATATGACCACTCGCTGTCAACATTCCTTGCAATGCAGCTTGGTGCTTCTTGCATCATTGTCTCCCTCCTTCATCTGTATCTTCTCTGCTCGTCTTGATGCTATCTTATGGAGTTTGTTAGTGTATGTGATTGTGCAGCCCTGGACTGCATACACCATGTACGGTGGTACATCTGCCCAATGTTATTGAACTCCACACCTATAATTTTCCAGTGGCCTTAGGTATACACACCCCCCTCTTCACCTTTGCTCCCAGCGCACTTGGTCCCATTCCAACCAGGGCCTATTCGCAATTGTTATGGAAGGTGTTATTGTATTCACTTCTTGTCCCCCTTAGACTGTTCATCATGCACCAATATTTTACCTTCAACAGCATAGCTCTGGTCCAGTAATCACCTCTGGCTTCCCCTAACATGCACTCTTCCTGCTTTCTCTTGTTTCATGCATCATGGGATTGCACTATCTGCAGCTTTATGGATCGCACGCTTGCTGAGTGATGGCAGATCCCATGAAATCCAGCGTATGAGACATTCTTTTCAAGAGGCTTGCTTGGATTGGTGCCCATGCCTTCGTGTCCTGTATGGATCATCATTGTCTGCATCATCTCCGGTATTGTGCCTCCTGTATTTGAACCCCTTGCTTTATACCACCCTTTCTTTCATATCAGTATCCATCTTTGTATGTGGTACTTCCCATTTCCTCCCCCTTCCTTTTTTTCTTCTTTTTTTTTTGGGCTTCCGCATGGTGCGTGGTCCACACTGTGCTCTCTACTTCCTGACCAAACTGCTAGGCATTGCCTGCCCATATTACCTCCAGATCTTTGCTGTTAATGAAGATTGTCGCCCTATACACTTTGGCTGGCTCTCATCTGCTGTGTCCCTTCATGAATCCTTCTTTGTCGACTCATGCTCATACCTCTACATGCGCGGTGTCCATGCTGGTGTTATATCTATACCCTTTTGTGCTTTCTTTGGCTTTTTTTGTTGATATGTGGTTTCAGGCATGCATTCTCAGTGAAATAATATTTTGGACTGCTTTGTGGTACCTTTAATATGTGGAGCATCTTGTCGTATATATATATATATATATCTATCCATTTTTTTCATCCTCCTATACGGTTTATCCACTTCATCTCAACCATGGCTATGTTGGCACCCAGATGTGTTCCCTTGTCCATTTCTGTTGTCGATTGTATGGTATGTTTGGGTTGGTCTCATGTTCCTGCATTTGTGTGTGGGTTCCCATATGTGTAATGAAATTTATTCAATTCGCTCCTTGTGCAGGTTAGCATGGATGATGCCATTGCACTTCTGCACGTAGTCAAGAAATATGAGGCAGAGTGTACCATCACTGAGCTTGTGGAATCCTACACTTCAGGTGACATTGACCATTTATTTGGTTTCTTTATTCATGTTAGCTTTGTGCTGACTGGCCAGATTGTTATTGGCAGGCAACCATCCTTATTTTCAGTACCAGGCCTCTATGATTGCTCTGGTTTACAAGGATGGACATGTGTACTATTCTTCAATGCTTCAGTGTCTGTTAGAGTACAAACGATCCCATCCTGGTATCGTCAGGTTGGGTTCATTCCCTCCATCTCCCATCTCCATGTTCATTTGTAACCCCTCTGCATTACAACCTTCCCACTTCCCTCATGAGCTGCTCGAACACATGTTCCATTTCATGCCTAAGCCACAACTGCTGGTAGCTCGGCATGTCTGTCAATCATGGTGCTTCTCCGTGAGTCACATTTCTCATTGTGCTGTCTTGTTACGTCTTCATACTGACTGGAAAACCTGCATCAGCTCGTGTGTCCATGAAAAAGAGGGAGTGGAGGCATATGCTTTGCTATTTCAGATGGCTCTAGTATGCGCTTCCATGAGATGGCAGTTTGCTCATCGTGTATGTGCCGTCATGAACGAAGACTGGCCTATGGGTTGTGTGCCATTTTTTTTCAGGACTTCCAGCATGTTCATACAGTAATCATTCAAGGTCTATCTAGTATCATCAGACACTTTCCTCTCATTACACCCTCTTATCTGCTGCCACCTTCTGTCTGCTCCCTACATCTATACCAGTGCTCTCTTCACAGTCACAGCCTCAAGGCTCTCCTCAGTCAATGTGACAACATCCGTTTCCTCAGCATTATCGCAGTCCATTGTGGCCACCTGGTACAAATCTGCCCAATTTTGTGGTAACATTCTGACCAATTTTTTCTATATAGTACATCCCAGCATCCAGTGTTTACACTGATCTTGACATCGCTGTGCGGCGTGAAGACAGCGGTATCACCAGTTATTTGCGTAACTCGGTGTTGTCTCCTTCTGAATCCACCCTTTCACACCTGCAATTAGATTTCCCAGACGATATGCCTGATGTGTTATCTAATGATATCGATCTCAATGGGATGCCTCCATTGCTCAATCAGATTTTCACCCCCCTTGGTGACATGTTGTGCATGGAATCCTTCTTGGTGGGCATAGAGGTTTATCCGCTTAGGCTGCATATGGACAATGTGCGCTCTTTAGACCTGAGGATGTCTCAATGGGTAACGTATGCATTTCCTCACATCGTCCATACTGTTGGTGAGAGGCTACATAACTTGCATTTATATTATGGTACAGTGTTTTTTTTTTTTTTCAATTGCTGTACTTTGACCAAATCGTTGACTCTAATGCTTTAGCTCCCTCCATGAACATGTATGATCTTCACTCATTCGCGTTCGATGGCTTCTCCGATCTGCGGTGTTGAACCTAGACTTCCATAGCAATGGCAACACCCAAAACTCTGAGAGAGCTAAGGAAAGATGTTTGCAGTCACAGTAGTCAAGGCTATGTGTTTGTGCGAGTGGTTCGGTGCACCTCCGTGCAGTCAATTCCTCTAGACGCAGGTATACACTTCGACTATACAGTCTGGAAGTAGTACCCTTCAGCAGTCGAGTACTAAGAGGCTCAGGCTGTAAGCTGAGGGGGATCTCAACAAATGAGATAGAACGGAATCTAGTGTGACCTGGACACCAGGAAACCGTCCAAAAAGGCGTGGAATACGTCTGGCAAACGTGTACCGGCTATGGGAAACTGGCTATGGTCCTAAAACCAGGGCAACGTCCAAGAAAATAATGTAAAACCGATAAAATGCGGTAAAATGGTCCTAAAACCGGTCTAAACCAGTGCAGAAGGGCTATAGCGAGTGGTGAAGGTCCTAAAATCGGCCCAGAGAGTGTGGAATGGATATAAACGATGGCAATAGGTCTAAAGCCGGTGCGACATCCAACAAAAATGGTGCAAAATCCTATAAAATGCGACAAGAGTATAGACAAGATGTCTAGAAGTGTACCTAATAAAGTGAGCAGAAATGGTGGTAATAAACGTACAAAAACGAATTAAAACTGGTAAGAATCTCGGGTTCTAGGTCTATAAAACCGGAGCTATGGCAACAAGTGTGCAGAGCTTTGGAAAAGCAATAACGGTGATGAGGGGAATCCTATGGAGAGTGGTGTGGAGATGGGCCTTCAAAGAGGCAATACGATCCTAAACCGGGCTGGAAGATGATGATGCCAGCAATATAAAACCGAAATCGAAACCGAAACCGAAGCAATAAAGCCGGGGACGATGTGGAAGTGATTTAGAGACAAAAGCAAGTAGTTGGAGCAAGAATGTGTCTATTGGGCAGTAATAATGCAATCCAATAACGATTAAGAGTAAAGCAAGCGATGGGGCATAACTGTGGGCAACTGGGATCGACTGGTAGTGTATAAACTTGTCAATAGAGCGTATAGCCAGTAATTCGAAGCAGTCCTCTTTCTAACTAAGTTTCTACAGAGTATATATACTAAAAGTCCGAAATTATAAATAGAAAACATATCTAAGCATTGGTAAGGCTGTAACTCGGTAGCTGAGTAAAAGCAACAGCAGGCATGTGGAAACTAGTCATCTGAAGCCATGGCATTGTGTTTAATGCCGGGTTTTTGAGGGGAAACCATATGGGTGCTGTGACTGCTGTGAGGACCATGGGGTGCTGTTTAACTGCGGGTTTTTAATGCGCAGCTCATCTGCTGAGGTGTGCGCAGCTACTGGCGATTACTTTGAGGTCTTGGCATGGTAACAGCCTTAGTAAAACCGGTCTGAAGTGCCCATGCACTTTAAATAACTTGGAAGGAGGAGGATCAATGAAAGCGCAGCAAATGATGATCCCTGGTGATGTGGGAATGCTATATTCGGTTGATTGTCGATCAGGCATGCCAGGGTATGATGGGGCATGAAGATATTGTGCAAAACCGGTCGAAAAAGGATATAAAAGGGTAGTGGGAGTCATAACCGGTGTACTTCAGTTTCTGGAAGGATATTCGAGTTGTAGCCTTTGAGAACTGGTCTGAATAACCGAAGAGTAACTGCTGTATAACCGGTGTAGCACGGTGATATTGCTGAATGGGCTAGAGATTAAATTCGGAGTTTTCTTCTGGAGGTGGTAGGAGTATAATAGCATAATATGCAAATTCTGAGGACTGTATATATCTGCGAATTCTGAGCGTACAGAGCCTGGAGGCTCATCAGCAGACCATCCAGGTGTCTGTGTCGCTCGGTGACCTTGCATCAGTGCTACTGCCGCTCTCCATGTGGACGACCCCTCGGCATGCTGCCTCCATGTTGGAACTGCATATAAACATTCTCATGGGTTATGGTCATGTAGACATTGCCTCACTAGAACCTGTTGCCGATGCTGTCAGATCTGTCCTCATTTGTCACGTTGAGGATGAATGTCATCCCTTCTGTGGTGCGTTTAAAGTGGCACTGGTGTATTCTGAGGTGCATCCGGACATTGCAAGCAATGTGGAATCTTTTGAATTGTTATTGCTGTCTGTTGGAGCATGCAAGGACGTGGCGGCATCCATTTGTAGTACAGTTGAGGTCATAGTAAATCGTGACCTATACATGTCTTGTATTTCTGATTGAAATAAATGCTTTTGCCCATGTTATGTAGTTTGCACCTCTTAAAGTACACATTTATATCCCACGTACATGTGATGGCATGCCTGTGCCTTGCGCCGAGACCCATTACCCCAACAGGTGATGTTGTCAGGTAGAGGTGCATTCTTTTTGTAAGGTTTGTAGTGTAGTTACTTCATTAATACTTCTGTGGTTCATTTAATTTAAATTTAAATTAGTCTTCACAGCACCTGACTGCAGTTGTATCCCCTGCCTTTGCCACTGTTGCTTTTCTTCTGTTATCTTCTTTGTCCTACTCATCTCAGGTGGGGTTTACTTTGTCTTGGGTTTGGCTGCTTCTCGTTTGGTCGTCTTTGCTCTGTTCACTCCATGCCTGCTAGTACAACTACAACATGCCTGCATCTTTTGGGTTGACTCACATGGTGCATGCAATATCCCTGTTGTCTGAATCCATCGTTTGTGCTTACTTTGTCGGTGAGTCTTTATTGTGCCACATGCAGCCCCATATACTTACAAGCTTCAGATTTGGTCATGCTCATCCTAAATCTGTGCGATACCACATGCCCTATAGGGTGGTCTCACCCTGATGGGTGGTTTATGCATGTCTTTTCATGTGGTTTCGTTGTGCTGCACAACAGCTTTGTGCCTATGGCCATTGTGGGGATGTTTATATTACTGATCTTGGTGTTTACTGCACATGTGGTCTCACAGTGTATGTGTTGTCCGAACAGGCAGATATGTATGAGTCACAGCAGTCCGCCGTGGCTGGGTGGGGGTAGGGGCACTCACCTATACGTGACGCATGACACTCTGGTGCCATTCATGCCAGATGAACTCATGGATTGTATGTTTGCTCCCTCTTATAAGTATAGGTTCCATGGATATGTCAAATGGGCAGATTTAGATATGTCCACGATTAAAGATGATTGTCTGACCTTATCCATACCTATTGACATTGTCGGCCCTGCAATCCCTGCGAATTGGTTATGCAAGATCCTCGCTGTGCACAAGATACCTGTACTACAATCACAACGTTCTAAAGCTGATTTGCTGGCTGCTATCGATGGACATGATTGCTCTCCATGTGATGACCACATTGTGGTACTGAAGAAGATTCCACTGTTCATGGGTCTTCCATCCACCCATTGCAAGCCATCCACTCATAGAACCTCAACATCGTATTTGCCCAGGTCATCCAAATGTATCAACGTGCCCAGTCCAACCTTGTTTGCGTCTGAATCTCCATCTGAATACCCACCTCCTCCGCTTGACAAGGCTCAAGAGGCGACCATTATATGTGAATGTGTGTCTGCTATGGACCCTTCCATGTTCCAGGAAGCTGGGTGTACCGTATGCAGTCAGCTTACCCCTTTGAGTAGTTTAAGCAAGTCTCGCCATGTATGCCATCTTTTTGGATTGTTGGAGAATGATTCCTGTACACAGATAGAGAGGACCGACTCGTCTGAGCCTGTAAGACCCATCCCTGGGCCCATTTGTGATGCTACCACCGATCTTATATGCTTGACGTGCAGGTCCGATGTTCATAAAGGAAAGGTACCTAAGTGTGCTTTGGCCAATAATTTGTGGATTGGAGAGGTTCCAGAGGTGTTGGCATGACTATCGTTTGTGGAGCACATACTGGTGGCATGTGTCCACCATAGCTGTTGCTTTGTACAAGTGGCGGTCGCTGGTCATCTGGGCCTTGGTGCCAGAAAAATGATATCCCATGTGGTCACCTTTGAATCTCCTGTATCGAAAGTATATGATATTCTCCCTCCGCCTCGAGAGGATCTAGATGAAGTTCTCGCTGTTATGTTCACTGGGCCTACCTTGCCCACCAAAGAGGAGATGGGTTGTACACCTTTGCTTGTTTGACATAAGGTTGTCGTGAATGCATTGGATTGGCTTCTCTTGAACCACTGTGACTACAGCCATGTAACTATATCCGAGGACAATCTGGCCACGTATGTAGATGGCCAGGCACTGGTTGCTGTAATATACAAAGACAAGCTCTCTAACAAGGTGCCAGAGGGTACCAGCATATTTGATGATGTGGAGGCCGATGGAACCACTGAAGGCCCTTGTCCTGTTGTAGTCCACAGTTTAGTGGGCAAACAGCTTGAGATGTTGTCTATAACAGAGCAGAAGGCTAAGGTGGCTTGTCATTTCAAAGTTAATAACAGTGTACTCGCTGTCGGACATGCGGTGGAACCCCAGTTGATTTATAATAACACTTCATTGTATCTGTCAATGTTTCCTTGGCTATTTCCGTACGGATACAGTGGATTGGGCCACAGCAAGCCATCTGATATAGCCCATAAAAGGTGGTTACTAATGTACCATGACAAGTGATTTCAGATGGACATCATGCTTCCCTTCATCACCTTCAGCCATGAACAGATTAAAGCCAGCACAACAGGCAGATTCTTGCTCGCAGATAAGGATAAGTTCCATGAAATAATAGAGAGAATTCACCAAATTGACGAGACTGTGCTCACTAGCATATCGGAGTGTATGATGAGCAGCGAGACCATCGTTCCTGCTACTGATGCTGAAAAAGATTGCTTTCAGTTGATCAATGATATAGACCATGTAGTGCACAGAGTCCAAGGGTCCCTCACATCAAAAAAATATATGCACAATGAGGTGTATTCGTTGATGGCCACAGAAGGTGCACCCTTGTGGTATTTCACTATGGTGCCATCAGATCACAGCCATCCTATTAGTGTGTACTGGGCAGACCAAAGGGTGGAGTTTGATCCCATCCCCCTTGGAGAGAGGGAGCATGTCAGACTTGTTACTGGCAACCCCATGGCTTGCACTTGGTTCTTTTGGTTCATGGTAGAGTTGTTCATTTTGTACATCTTGAGAGTTGGATGTGATACCATGAAAGGTATGTTCGGAGACACTAGCACTTACTATGGTGCTGTCAAACAACAGGGCAGGCTCACTCTTCATTTGCACATTATTATATGGATCAGGAATAGCCTCAGTCCACAGCAGGTACATGACCGAATACTTTCAGATGACTCTGAATTCTGACAACACTTAATAAGGTATCTGGAGAGTGTTCACAAGGGAGAATACTTGACTGGAACACAGGAAGCTGTGTCTAGTATGCGGCATCAGGAGAGTCTCTGTGCTGATCATATCGAGGTGATGGAGGTACTGCCTGAGGCCTCCCCTCCCCATTGCAATGCTGGCTCTTCATGTCCTGATTGCAAGAGCAGCAATACCACTCAGTCTTGGTGGGAATATTTTAAGCAACTTGTTGATATTGTTATTAATAAGTGTAATGTACACACATGCATATCGAATATGTGGCCCAATGGTACATTGAAAAGGAATGCAAATGCCAAAGGGTGCTTGGACAATAAATGGGGCAAATGTAAGGCCTGTTTTCCACATAAGCTGTTCGCTACCACCACCGTTGATCCTGATACCAGGCATATAAACCTTATGAAGAAAGAACAATGGATCAATACATTTGGCCTGATACTTGCTTACATTTTCCATTGCAATACCAACCTCACGTCACTTTGTTCTGGTACAGCAATCAAAGCTGTACTTATATATGTTACCAATTATATCACAAAACTGGGACTGAAGACTCATGCTATTTTCAACTGTATTCGCTCTGTGTTCCAATGCAGTAAAGACCACCCCGATGACCCTCTTAAAATGAGAAAGGACTGCACTTGTAAATTAATGACTCAGATGGTGAACGTGCTCAGAGCAAAGACTGAGCTCGGCTCGCCTATGATATGTTTGTATCTTCTAGGCTTCCCTGACCATTATACGAACAGGCGCTTCTCAACTTTCTACTGGAAATCTTTTGTAGCCGAAGCCAGAAATTACTGGCGGTCCAATGTATGCCCTGCAGAAAGTGTTAAGATAACACTCAAGAAGCAAAAGGGTGCTATCGTGGGCATTTCACCTGTGGAGGATTATATCCATAGACCTGTTGAGCTAGAAGAGCTTTCTTTGTACAACTGGATATGCATGTGTTCTAGAGTGTCTAACTCTGCACAAAAAAATGAGCCCCTTTATGCAGATGAAGCGATACAGATCGACAGTTCTGATGACGAACCTAATGTGTGCGACAGCAGTTACAATGTGTGTGAAGATGATGTCATGTCAGTCACTTCAAACACTTCATGCACGACAGGAGATGCTGGGTCTATATGAGACTTTATAGATGACGCTGAGATAGAGGATGATGTCGATGCCAACATGACCTCTGTACTTGATGATATGGTGACCGGTATAGCCGCACGTGTACCTTATATACACACAGATTCTGATGAAGAGGATCCAGTTGCTGTACCCATCACCTCATGGTTGACAAAACCCTCTTCTAAAAAGAGAAAAGGTAGAAGAAAATACCAAAGGTTCCAATTTACCAAACTTCATCCTCTGGCTGACACACATCACATCAAGGTCCGACCCAAATCAGATCGCTATGTCCCCAATTTCATGAGCAGAATGCTGCCTCGTAAAGATAAAGGGGACAGGGAATATTATTGCTTGGTAATGCTGACCTTGTTCAGGCCATGGAGATCCGGAAAAGATCTCAAATCTGATGCGGATAGAACCTGGGACTGCGAGTTCGGTCTGTACACGTTTCAGCCATTTCACTTGAATATTATTGCTAATTTCAACCTTTGATACAAATGTCTCGATGCTAGAGACAATTTCAGGGCTGAGATGATGCAAGATGCGGGTGTTGACCTACCCACATGGTTACAAGGCAATAGGGATGATTTCGATGCACTTGTGTGGGAGGGAGACCAAGCAATGGTTGCCAAAGATTTTGCGGATTTTGGCATGGATGGGAATGACATTCATCATCCCATTACATTGGGACACAGGCAAAAGGCCAGGGAAAAACAGACTGCGGATGTCCACACGTTGGTAGGTCCTTCCGGATGTAATTGGACAGTGGCTGTACCAGGTTCACCAGATTCCGATAGTATACACACTGATGTTGATATCAGTCCCTGTACCACCAAGGCCTGGAATGACAAGGTCGCACGCTTGCGGCAGGCTGTCCTTCAGGACAGACGTGCAGGAGGTAAAGCTACACCAACTCGTCACAGCAAGAAAACGGATTCGAGGTATGTCGAGCAAGTCAAAGTTGTCCACAAGAGTCACCTGGTACGCAGTCTGCACAACGAGTCTGATGAAGCTGTCACATCCAGGGTCGCTGAACTTTTCCAGTTGAATCTAGAGCAGGATCGAGTGTTTTGGATTGTTGTGGAGCATTCAGGTATCCCTGCAGCTGAGCAACTTTGAATGTACATAGGGGGGATGGCTGGCACTGGAAAAACAAGGGTCCTTAATGCTTTGATAGAGTATTTTGCATGGCAGGGCAAGAGCTATCAGCTGGTGGTGGTCACGCCCACCGGTACAGCTGCTTCCATCGTTAAAGGATCCACATACCATTTTATGTTCAGCATCAATGAGGCAAGTAAAGACTCCATGTCGAAAAAGGCCATGGCAGAGGTGAAAGAGCATCTGTGAGGGGTGGATTATATCTTCTTAGATGAAGTATCCATGTTGTCTTGTGCAGATCTATATAGAATAAGCAGCAGACTGTCTGTGATACTCAACATGCCAGACATACCTTTCAGTGGGATTAATATGATATTTGCTGGCAACTTCGCACAGCTTCCTCCACCGATGGGTGGTGAATCCTCATCTTTATATGGTTCGTGCAAAGGAATGTTTGCATCTAGCAAGCAATCGCAGGAAATGGCTATGGGCAAGGCAGTTTGGCACCAGGTAAACACTGTTGTGATCCTTTGTCAGAACATGCATCAGTGATCCCAGACCCCCCAGGACAAAAAGTTACGCACCGCACTGGCAAACATCAGATATAAGAACACAACAACGGCAGATATCGCCTTTCTGCAGAGTAGAGTGGTCACCAAACGTGGAGGGCCCAAGTTAACAGACACGGAATTTCGCAATGTTTCTATTATAACTGGATTAAATGTACACAAAGATGAGTACAATCGTCTGGGGGCAATCCATTTTGCAGAGGAGAGTGGGCAAGAGCTGCTCGAGTTTTACTGTGATGACAAAATATCGGGTTCCAAAGATTTGGAACGGAACCCTTGAGGTTGAGGGGCAAGAAGCAACATGCAGGGCATCAGTAATCATTTACATCAAACGCTCCGGGCTGCATTGCCATCGGCTAATGACAAGCAAATACCTCTGGTGTTGACTCTGTGCAAAGGTATGCCCGTCATGATTAGGACCAACTCAGCTACTGAACTGTGTATTACCAAGGGTCAGGAAGGCACTGTATATGCATGGTCAGTGTCGGTAGGTCTGCATGGTAAACCCACTTTGGATGTCGTGTTTGTTCACCTCATCAATCCGCCTTCTACCATACAGCTGAATGGCTTACCATGCAACGTTGTTCCAGTTGTACGTACATCTAAAATGATTGTGTGTACATTACCAGATGATTCTACTGTTAAAGTTTCCCACACACAGGTGGAGATTACCACCAACTTTGCTATGACAGACTTCACTTCCCAAGGTAAGACACGTCCCTATAATCCCGTTGATCTTAACAATTGTAGAACCCATCAATCCTATTACACTGCTCTTTCCTGTACCGCCACTGCTGGTGGTACCCTCATCTTGCCGGCTATAGGGTACACTCGCACATTGCCAATTGATCCAAATAAAATTCAGGGTGGATGTAGTGGTCGCCTGCAACAAGAGTTTTGAGAGCTCAAAATGCTAGACGATATCATGCAACAATGGTACGATGGTGTGTTGCCTATAACCATGATAGGGGATACCAGATACTTATTGATACAGAGCTACATGTCTTATGTTGGCCCACACTATTCACCTCCCAATATGGATGCCGCTCTTGTATGGTCAACAGTTCAACCATTTGATATGACCGATGCTACCATCCTCATGTGGAATAAAAGTTTCATACCACATAAGCCAATCCCTGTGGTACTGCCTTCTCAAGTCCTAACTGCACCAGGACATGGTGTTTGTTGCCCAGACAGGCTGGTTACAACTGCAGCCGCACGTATAATCACTCCAATGAAGCCCCCCGAGAAGTGTAAAGGCCATGCATCTGACACTTTTGATGATAAGCAATCTCACCCTGACAAGCACATACACAAGCAGAGCCAAGATACCAAAGGGGTGTCCCCAGTGGGGTGTAGATGGTCCGATAATAGTTGTGCATATGATGCTGTAATATTCATCTTGTTTAATACATGGAACTATTCTCGCTGTGAACACTGTGTGACTTTCACAGAGATGGGAAATAAATGGTTGGATTTAGCCACGGCATGTTTCAAAAGATTCACACAGCATGAGTACACCCTAGAGCAGGTGTGGGACTACTTATGGCGAGCATTACACAGGGAATATCCTTCTGAATTTGTATTCGGACAGAATACAAGCATGGAAGCCCATATGATGAGGCTATTGCGAAGCACCTCAGTATTTACCACAATGGAACACAAATGTAGTATTGGTCACCATGAAAATGTAGCCAATCAACATTGCTGTGTTGTACTGCCCCATACTACAGAACCGTTGCCATGGAACACACACCAGCAATTTTTTGACAACACTCTATCTGTGCCTGCACGCGCCCCTTGTAAAATGTGTATGATGAACATATGTATCAATACTGTGTATACCGTGGCCCCTCCATTGTTTGCTATAGATGTTGCATCAACTTCTGTTCTGCCCAACCATTCCATTCAACTTCCTGTTTATACAGGTCCAGTTGATTACAGACTCACCAGTATCGTGTATTATGGTGATGAGCCTCTAGGCTCTGTACACTCAGAATTTTGTGATTTCAGCTATAATAACTGAAGGCATCACATAAACGACCTATCAAGACAAGCTTACTATACTACTCAAGGGCATATACTTTATGCAACAGCAATGGCACCCTAAGACTCTCGATATCCTTCCCACTTGGCGAAGCACTTTAATTTGTGCATACCATCACTTCAGGGCATGATAATTGATTGTACAACTCCATTCAGCAGTAGGCACTGAGAAACCAAAGAAGTCACCACACCAGTATCACATCAATTACGCATCATGGCTTGACCTGCCAGATTGATCGTTTAATTATGTGATGTCATATGCATCAACATATACATCCCCTTGACAATCGTGGATTACGTCCAATAATTCCTTCGTTTTCGAATACAATAACTGAATGCCAAAGATTATAAACCTTGACCCATCAGTATACCTCAGCTCATCCACCCTACCTTCTCGGTCCACAGTCAAACAGCACCATATAACACTCGCAGTAATAACCAGTGACCCTTGAGTACTATCTTGTTTCAGCAATGCAAGAGACTAGCTGTTATCGAAAGCCTCGTTATTACTCATAAACTGTCAGATAGTTGCCGAGCCGCAGTCTTACAGCCTTAATAAGTAGAGCTAATAATATCCAGACCTTGTAGTATAAAAACTTGATAGAATATTGTAAGAAGAAGAACAAGTACCCTAGAGACACTGCATGTTCTAGAGACTAATAGCTGGTACACCAATGGTTATAACTTGTATTATCTTGCTTCACAACTGTATACACACCACAAATCAATTGTTTTGCACCCTATATGCGCTACTATAAGCCTAGGACTGGTTTACACCATCTAACAGCTTCGTTCACCCCTTAACCGCATACCACTGTCAGCTTCGAATACTCAACTGCCATTTGGTTTTATACTGGTTACTTGCCATTAGCTCGCCATAGCTTTGGTACTAGCGCTTTGAGCTCTCTTATGCTTCTCACATACCACATCGAGTCTCATTTTCTTTTATAGGCCACATCGTCTTCACTTTCACCACATAGGAGTTTAATTCGGTTTCGTTTTCGACAATTACATCGCTGCCCATTTGGGAAGTCTCTGAGTAGACTTGTAAGATCAGAATCATCAGCATAGGATCATTTCGACCAGTTCTTGTTTAGTTTCGTCATAGGATAGGATAGGATAGTCCCCGTGTGGACTTATAGGTTTGACATTGACATAGGATAGGACAGTCTCCGTGTAGACTCAGTTTTCAGCTTCGACTTTCAGTAACAGTGTTTTGCATAGGATCAGTAACCTACCCTCGACATAGGACTTCGTTTTCCCTCTCGTATTCTTGACCACGAAAACCACCTTCGGTTTCTACTCTCGAATATTCAACACCTTTCATTTATAGATTTACCCCAGAGGATCATCGTCTAGTGTTATTCTTTTCATTTCTACAGATACTTGGTATTCACATCATACCGGTTTCTGTTGTCCCTCATTTATTCAAGACAATACCGGCGTATAGCCTACATCACAGTACTCGACTAGGGTACTACTTGCTAGACTTTCATGTCGCAGTGTACACCTGTGTCTAGAGGAATTGATTGGAGTGCATGGAGGTGCCGTGAACAACTCGCACACACATCGCCTTAATTACCGAAGGCTTTGTTCAATACCAATACTCGTTGAGTTTGGTGTTGCCGTTGCCATGGAAGTATAGGCTTATCAATGGTGCCTCTCATTTCACAGTGAGGTATGTCAATGCTGAATGCACCGTTTGGTTCAACGACAGTTTAGTGCATGGAAGACATGCTTGTCGAGAAGGTAGCACATCGGAAATCGACTTTGGTCACAACCCTAACAGGAAGGAAATCACATCCTATATATATCTGCAAACAGGGCCAATTGCATCTTAAGTTAGCGCTGACATCATCGCATCTATTTTTAGTTCTGAGTATGTATTGGTTAACAGGCCTTAGTACTCCATCTGTTGTCTATTTGCTTTCGGGTTCTTCTGTCAGCATGCATTACACAGAGCGGTTATATTTTGTTCTTCAGTACATGTTACATCACACCATTGTTCCCACATGTTAACTCGTAACCCGATTACCCTTTGATCATGTCTGTGCCTTCACTGTTCATTGATCAGCTCTCATATGTTCTGTTCATGCTTTCACTGGAAATAATGAGTTCACTACTGGATGTGGCACACTATGTGCTCACTGTCTCGCCTTTATTCAGGACATAATGGAATGGGAAAAATTCATCCCAGTGGTTGTATTGCCCCCCTAACTTTGGGATTGTAGTTACTGGTCTTTCCTGTCCTCAAGTGGACCCAATTCTCGCAGTGATACTCTTCATAGCATATGCCGGTACTGGTCTGTTTTTGACTTCTTTATGGCACTGTGGGCAGGAAAACATGGGACCTTTCAGGGCCTTATGGATCTTGTGGAACAATGTGAGGATGACATGATACTCAATAAAGGTTTTCGCCAGCTCCTTTGTCACTTCACCAGGTATCGCAATTGGTTCACCCCAGCAAAACTCATATCTTGCTTGGCCATGGTGGGCCTGCATGATCGCATCCATCCAATTGTGAATGCAGCACTCACAAAAGATGTGACCACAGTCAGGAAGCCTGTCATTTGACAAGAACGTCCTGTCAAATTTCGGGTTTAAACATGAAAAAGGGCAACTTACAGGAATGGATACCACATAATCATTTGGCATATTTGGCATGTTGTGTCTTCTTCTATGCAGGTGAGCATCTTCATGGTCCATTGTTATTTTCATCCCTTACGATATCATATGACATGCACCTCTTTCATATTATTCAGTTGCTCTTTGTGACCCTTGATCTCTTCCTCATATTTGATCACCAGTTGTTCAGCCTCCTCTTTCACCTTAACAGCTGACTCTGCCTCTTTTAACAGAGTATGGCAATGAACTGACTGCTTCTCAGCCTTTTCCTGTGCCCTTTTCATGTCCCTGGTCTCCTGTAGTGAATAGTAAGTTCACAAGCTCATGCGCCATGGTCATACCATACCTTCATCAATATCTTTACCAAAAGTTCTAAGTCCACAATGTACGTTGATCTATTTTTGACGGCGTCCTCGTCCTCGTCAGATGATATTTCTATGACTTCCACCTCTGCTTGATCCGCCTCTGTTCTCCTTCTCTTTACCCCAACTGCCCATGACATTTGTTTTGCACATTGCGTCCCTGCGGTGCTTGTACTGCCACGTGGTGGGTCTATCATTACCACTTCTGGGTCCATGTTGCCTATCTTATTGGGTTTGCGCAACATTATTGACCAAATCATGGCCAAGTGAGAATCGTGAGAATGTGATGGCACTGTTTTATTTCACATCTAGACAAACGTACAAGTAAGGCATAAAGAAGGTACAGCTGCACAGCCACCATGGTTGTGTGTCCACATGTCCAACACAGCTATCCCCGAATGCCCACACATCTGTTCCATTCCCGTGCCATCTCCCAATACTCCCTAAGTCCATCTTCACCTTCTGTTAACCTTCATAGGACTCAGATCTGCTGCTTGAATGAGGTGGCCCATCACCAACTAGTATTGCGTCAGGCGTATTTTGTTCTCCCAATTGAATGGATTACTGCCATGCAGTGTGTACATGTCCTCAGGGATCGGGTACTGGTGGCTGGCAGTGATGGAGAATGCATGTGATATCCTGTCTGTGTCTTCAACAACCAACTCTCTGCATCGATTGATGCCTTCTTCACCTCCCACAGCCAATCCATGTACAAACCCCCTTTCAATGCAAGGCCCGTGATACCAGTCATCATCATCCCTCTCAACCCAGGAAAGTGCTTTAAGATCTTTATCCTTGGGCAGAGGCTTCTCCATGACCTGCTCCCACGACGGTCTCCATTTCTTGCATCCAGTTCCAGGTTCAGGATATCTGAACAACAGCTCACCCCAAATGGTCGAGCTCATCTCGTTTACAAGTGCTGTCCATGCATCCTCCAGAGATTGGCTCTCATAGTATGCTGGTATGGCCATTGTCCACAGAGAATATGCTAGCCTGGCAACCTTGTCTACTGGGTAGGTTGATATCCAATCCTGCATCGCAGATAGCACACCATATAGACTATATGTCATCTTTGCAGAATTGAGCTGCTTGTGAAATTTTGTTAATATTTTGTCCTCATAGGTTCCTGCATCATCTATTGGCTCAGCATGCATCGGTCCATCTGGTGTATCCCCAGCAATCATCCTCTCCCCACCAACCTCCTGCACTGTCCACACACGCCTGAACCAACACCAGTTGCTCTCCAAGTCGCCCTCTTTCAGACTCAAAGGGAGACCCAGCCCACTCAAATAGCACACCACACATGCCCAACGATATACAATACCGATAGTCGGCATGTCGAGTTTCCACTCTTCCCCACACAGATCCTCCCTTGGCCCTCCTCTCTGTCTCAAGCAGATAACATCCAACCATGTGTATTCCACTCCCAGGTTCAGCATCTTGATCCGGATGAGGTCGAGGCTGGCACCTTTTGGGATGGGCACAGGCCATTCATATCCATTGATAGGTGTTCACACATCGACGTGATCTGCCTCATCCACCCAAGCATGGGATATCGGTTGTGCCTCATTGTTCCAGTCGAAGTCCACCTGGCAGCACCACCATGGGACCACATGGTTACTGTACAGATCCCACACTCGTCAAGGATCTATTTCTGGGTCAACTATCCAGCTACCATTGAGCATGTTTTTTCGCCGGTTTATATCCTTCACTTCATGTTTCTGTAACTCCATTTGGATGTCACCATAGTTCCATGCTGAACACAGATGGCCATATGCAGTTCCAAAGTCATAGTCATGTGCAATGCAGTCTTTCAGAACGGAGGAGAGGGATGGGGCATTCAACATATATGACGTTCTGAATGTAGTGTTGAGCAAATTCAGGAGGCCCTAAATGCCAAGGCTAGAGCAGGGAATGTTGGCCATGGAGGAAGATATTATAGGCTCTCCACTGGTGTATGCCCATTGCTTTGGAACCTTTATGGATTCTTCCATTTGCCTGATTTCTGCCCAGGCAGATATTGTAACTTCAGAGAATTGATCAGGCTTGCGATTTACCTACAACCTATTATGTATTGCTGTCTATTCAATCTTTAACATAACCACTCACTCTTTGTAATAATTTGCAAAGCTTCTTTTGAGACTTCCATTTCCACTTGTATGCAGCAACTTTGGCTTTTACTGGGCATAGCTTGAATTAAGACACAATGACGATAATCAGCTTTACTTATGCTTGGTAGAGTACCACTTGGAGGATATCATGTTGGAGATATTCATGGTATGTTCGAGCTGTTGAGGTTCAAGGTGTAGTTCCATCAAGTGCTGGTACACCCATCGTTCTCCATGTGGTAAGATACAAAAGACGCTCACTGCCTGCTGGATAATATCAATTTACATTACCAATAATCAGCGGTACGGGGTGATGCAGTAAATTAAGCAAATGGACATCGATCGCAGATATGGATCCATGGAGAACCAGTAATTTTAATGAAAGTTGGGGTAAGTAAAGTGAATATATTGCTATTAACAGTCCAACCTTGGCAATCAGAGTCAATATGCAGCTATAGCTGGGTTATAATACAAACAGTCACTTAGAAATTAATGCAGTGAAAACAAGAAGATGTCTGGATTTCCCAAAATTGTGTGTTAATAATTCAGCTTCAGCCAGGTCCTTCCTGACTATGGGCAGAGGCAGACATGAAAATCCACCCCGGTGGTATCAATGCTCATCAACGGCACTTGTTGTTGAACCTAGACTTCCGTGGCAACAGCAACACCCAAAACTCCAAGAGAGCTAAGGAAAGATGCTTGCAGTCACAGTAGTCAAGGCTATGTGTTTGTGCGAGTGGTTCGGTGCACCTCCGTGCAGTCAATTCCTCTAGACGCAGGTATACACTTCGACTATACAGTCTGGAAGTAGTACCCTTCAGCAGTCGAGTACTAAGAGGCTCAGGCTGTAGGCCAAGGGGGATCTCAACAAATGAGATAGAACGGGATCTAGTGTGACCTGGACACCAGGAAACCGTCTGAAAAGACGTGGAATACGTCTAGCAAATGTGCACTGGCTATAGGCAACCGGTTATGGTCCTAAAACCGGGGCAATGTCCAAGAAAATAATGTAAAACCGATAAAATGTGGTAAATGGTCCTAAAACCGGTCTAAACCGGTGTAGAAAGGCTATAGCGAGTGGTGAAGGTCCTAAAATCGGTCTAGAGAGTGTGGAATGGATATAAACGATGGCAATAGGTCTAAAGCCGGTGCGACATCCAAGAAAAACAGTGCAAAATCCTATAAAATGCGACAAGAGTATAGACAAGATGTCTAGAAGTGTACCTAATAAAGTGAGCAGAAATGGTGGTAATAAACGCACAAAAACGAATTATAACCGGTGTGAATCTCGGGTTCTAGGTCTATAAAACCGGAGCTATGGCAACAAGTGTGCAGAGCTTTGGAAAAGCAATAACGGTGATGAGGGGAATCCTATGGAGAGTGGTGTGGAGATGGGCCTTCAAAGAGGCAATACGATCCTAAACCGGGCTGGAAGATGATGATGCCAGCAATATAAAACCGAAATCGAAACCGAAACCGAAGCAATAAAGCCGGGGACGATGTGGAAGTGATTTAGAGACAAAAGCAAGTAGTTGGAGCAAGAATGTGTCTATTGGGCAGTAATAATGCAATCCAATAACGATTAAGAGTAAAGCAAGCGATGGGGCATAACTGTGGGCAACTGGGATCGACTGGTAGTGTATAAACTTGTCAATAGAGCGTATAGCCAGTAATTCGAAGCAGTCCTCTTTCTAACTAAGTTTCTACAGAGTATATATACTAAAAGTCCGAAATTATAAATAGAAAACATATCTAAGCATTGGTAAGGCTGTAACTCGGTAGCTGAGTAAAAGCAACAGCAGGCATGTGGAAACTAGTCATCTGAAGCCATGGCATTGTGTTTAATGCCGGGTTTTTGAGGGGAAACCATATGGGTGCTGTGACTGCTGTGAGGACCATGGGGTGCTGTTTAACTGCGGGTTTTTAATGCGCAGCTCATCTGCTGAGGTGTGCGCAGCTACTGGCGATTACTTTGAGGTCTTGGCATGGTAACAGCCTTAGTAAAACCGGTCTGAAGTGCCCATGCACTTTAAATAACTTGGAAGGAGGAGGATCAATGAAAGCGCAGCAAATGACGATCCCTGGTGATGTAGGAATGCTATATTCGGTTGATTGTCGATCAGGCATGCCAGGGTGTGATGGGGCACGAAGATATTGTGCAAAACCGGTCGAAAAAGGATATAAAAGGGTAGTGGGAGTCATAACCGGTGTACTCCGGTTTCTGGAAGGATATTCGAGTTGTAGCCTTCGAAACTGGTCTGAATAGACAAAGAGTAATCGCTGTATAACCGGTGGAGCACGGCGATATCGCTGCATGAACTGGAAATCAAATCTGGAGTTGGTGTAGGAGGTATTAGGAGGATAATAGAATAATCCGGTTTCTGGGAGAATATTCGAGCTGTATCCTTCGAAAACTGGTCTGAATAACCGAAGAGTAGTCGCTGTATAACTGGTGGAGCCCGGCAATATTGCTGCATGGGCTAGAGATTAAATTCGGAGTTTCTTCTGGAGGTGGTAGGAGTATAATGGCATAATATGTGAATTCTGAGGGCTGTATATATCCACGAATTCTGAGCGTACAGAGCCTGGAGGCTCATCATCGTTTCGTTAATGCGCTTCCTGCAGAGAATTCGGCAAAGCCTTTGATCAAAGAACCCAATTATCCGTCGAGCTGGGCCAAGTGGTTGTGAATGATGTTCCAAAGTAGGATGGCATTTCAGAGTGTCAGGCCTCATATACAATGATCTCTGCAACCTCTTGAGGGAACGTAGTCAATGCAAACTAACAGAGATGAGGCTGGCAATGCAAGCCACCTCTACTCGTCACATCCCAATGTATGTTGATGGCTCAGCATCGATTGGAAGGTCAGGGCTATGTTGGTGTGCCTAGGTCCTGACTATGTTCAGCCCCTCACAGTTCTGGATAAATGAAGGCATGATACGTGAGGTGTATGTCTGGTCCAAGGTCAGAAGCTCGCTTCTATTCAATCATTTCCCTTGTTGTTTGACTGGCACAAGTTAATTGCCTGCCAGGGGTGCCTTATCCCAATGAATATGGACACTTGCAGCCAATGTCGATATCATAGTCTGTGCCTCCAAAAGTGGTGCAAGAGCACCGGATGACATCCGCATACCATATCAAAAAATAATATCCATTGTATGTCCTATTCGCTGATAAAATATCAAGAAGATTTGTCTGTGCAGAGGATATATTCACTGTTTAAATGTTAGTTGCATAGTACCTGGTACCAGACAACAGACGTATGAGTCTAGCTCTGGATTACAACACTGCAATGACATCAACCTCCATTTTAGAGAGGATATCTGTTTTGGCTGTCCAGTGGAGTACCCTTGGCACCACTTCTACCCAGCCATGCTCTATAGCATTTCAATTGCTGTCGACGATACTTGCCCCCCTCGTCTATCTGTAGCTGCCATCTATTTGTTCGATAGCAGGCTTTGACTCAAACTTTGTGATCCTCCCTGAACACCTATCAGCACAAGACACATCACAGAAGGCAATCACATATTACAACATACCTCCACAGCAGACACAACACTATCCACTCTTGTCCGAGCATTACACCCCTTCCTCTTCCCATTGCTGTTCCTTGTCTCATCTCGGCTTTGTTCTTGGTTTTTGTCTTTTTTGCTAGCATTGACTGCCATTGTCAGCCTCCGTGGCAGTAGCAGCATCCCACAAGATACCCTTGCAATCGCAGTATTGTGGCATCAACAAGTAGGGGCAGATCATGTGATGTTGTCAAATAGATGGGATGTCCTTCACAGACACTGGAAGGATCGAAAAATGGGTGCCTTTTTGTCGAGGACAATGGGTCATTGGAGACGCCGACTGAGATGGTTTTGGGGAGGATGATGGGATATGTGAGGAGGTCTAATGGATGCTTGCAGCCAATGTCAACATCGTAGTATATACCTCCGTGATGGTACAAGACAAAGTATCAGATCACGTCTGCACATTCTATCAGAAAACGATATCCATCATATGTTCACAGGAACCAAGGATAGTATTCATTGATAAAATTTCTGGAAGATTTGTCTGTCCTATGTATTCACTGCCTGAAAGTTAGCTTTACCGTGGTAATACCAGGAAGATAGATGTACTAGTCTAACATTAGGTTCCGACACTGCGGCGAGCCGCGACACCGATGTCCTTGTTCTGAGGCTGAGATATTGGTCTTGGCCATGTTCCAGCAGGCTTCCAGGGACAATTGCAGCATTGGATCGGGTTGAAGGCAAGGTCGGGTCCATCCCAGGGAGGCATCAAGTTGCCAGATTGCGAGTATGGAATTTGAAAAACTGAGCTACTTGACCCACTATGGCTGGGTAGAAAGACTGTCAGCATAAGGCATGTCCCCACACAAATTCACACACCTGGCCAATCTAATATCAGAAATAAGCCAGCATTGAACACAAAACTATCCATTCCAACTCGTCTTCATCCCTGTCCCCGCATCATCACATTCCTGTCCCCCTCCTACCAGATTCATCATCTCTCGTCTCGTCTTGGCATCATTCTCAGCATCATTCCTTTTTTGCCAGACGTGTAGTCAGGGAGGCATCGGTTTGGACAGTTGCAATGTCATCTCTGAGCCCCAGATGAAGTAGGGGAATGTTAGCTGGCATAGAAGATGGTGTCCAGGTAATACTTGTAGATACATGCACCATTGTAGCCGGAAAGT
Source organism: Armillaria luteobubalina (assembly GCA_030435615.1). Classification (NCBI taxonomy): domain Eukaryota; kingdom Fungi; phylum Basidiomycota; class Agaricomycetes; order Agaricales; family Physalacriaceae; genus Armillaria; species Armillaria luteobubalina. The sequence goes on from JAUEPU010000001.1 coordinate 2,597,527, forward strand.
GTCGCCATAGACAGTGATGCATCTGCATGGACTATGTAGGACTTTAGATCCTCAAACTACAGATGGAAATATATGTTATAAAGTTGTCATACCTTCAAATCTCCCTTCAAAAAATATCCCCAGGGTATCACTTTTCCCCCTACAATGGTTGTATCCAAAGAGGCAAAGATGTCAGTTGGCATCGCCGTGGAAATTGGAGCCACATTGTATGCCTTCCTTTGCCACATTTATGCTGAGAATACCAACCAGTCAGTGGGTCTGCAAGGGGGAGAAATGGGATAGAACAAACTATAGTGCCTATGCTCCTAAACCTAAGTAAGGACGATGTGAGGAAACAGAATCTAGAAACCAATGAGAATGTCAAAATAAAAGAACTTGGCACAGCACTTACCATGACTATCATGTTTGATGACAAAAGAACACTACAAGCATGGCAAGCATGTCTTGTGGGTCACAACAAAGTCAATCTGCTTGAAGAGCCTGAATGTTTTGACAGGAAGATGCACATTATGGAGTTTCAGATTGCGGCGAGTCTCGGCATTTGCCATCTCTGTGATTGTTCCTCCACTTGCTGGTGCAGATAGATTTGTCGAGGCTCCTCATCGTTCTGGCTGTACATGCACATCCACGTTTGCCGTTATCCACCTCAAACACGTTGTTCATGCTACCTTCCCATCTTGAGTCCAAGATCACTCCCGAAATTTAGTTCTACTTTGGACAAACAATGGTATACTAGCACAATGCTAGGCTAGTATGTACAATCAATGCTACCCTGATATTCCACTAAGCTTGAATTCAGGTAGTCGAGGGTCTCGCAGCAAGGGGATGTTGACATGCACATCCTTGGCGCAAAGATCGAAGATTGCAGCTCACAGAGATCATCTCAATGACGTGCAGGGCGGCACATCCATCATATTCATATTGATTCGCCATGGGGATCTTGTCAAGGCTACTCAAGGTGTACTCTGCATTCCGGCTGTACACACACACACCATAACCCTTACTCCCCACCCTGATATCTGCGCCAAATGTGTTGTTCATGCTACTGTGGGAAAAGGCTGTTCCTGTGTGATGCCCTATGACTTCACAGTGTACAGAAATGGGCTTGAGCAATAGATGGCTTGTCACTACACTCTATACCCAGGTGAGTTGACTGAGGACGATAGAGAACTCAAGGATGCATGAGGAACCTGTCATCTACTACATACAAAATCTCCAATGGATGGAGTATGTCGTGTGACTCTGGGGCATGTTGGACAAAAAAGAATCGATGCTGCAGGCTACTCAAGGGAGGGAAACATCCTTGCCAATGATCAAAGTGGGAAGGTCTTTGTTGGTGTTGGGAAAGATGATAACTGGCTTTCATGTCACTCATTACACGCTGCAAACACCCAAACAATCCATCACAATTACACATTCATTCTCTGTCTCTTTCTTTACCATGATCCAGTTCTTTTGACCCTGAACACCAAAAAAAACGCCTCTGGACCCTCAGAATGTCTCCCCACACTGCCTGCGACAGGTTCTCAGGTATCTATCTTACGCCTGTCATTACAAATCATTATCTAAGTTTTGTCTGACAGAGCCCATACCGCATACTCCATCTGATCGGCAATGTCTTGTCAATGCCGATACCTTCCCATGCTCGTTATATGCCATCGTCTAGCAGAACCCACAATGCACACTCACACCCAGCTCACTCTGCCTTCTCTCGTCTCCACTTATCACAGTGATTCTACCCTGATAGTCCTGAGAAGATGATGACACTCCTGGTAAGGATGACAGGAGACAGGCCCATGAGACTTGTTATCAGTCTCTCAATAGAGAGAGTAGCCTCAGAATACATATCAACACACGGATTGGCGCTATCATCTAGTAAGCAATTCTTCAATAGTTCAAAGAAGAAGTGAGCTTATTTACTGAGCAAAGAATGGCCGCAGACAATGGAGAACTTGAATCCCAGTGCTACATAGCTTGATCAATCTTCAAGCGACATTAAAGCGACTTGATGAACAGAGAGTTGGAGCCTTTCTCATCAGAGAGGCATGACATATTCCACAAACCCACTGGGATTACTACTCTCACTCTCTCGACAAGGTAGTTTACCCTCACACATGCCAGACGACTATACTAAGCCCATTCTTCGGGGATTCCTCATGACACGATAGAGGATAGTTGGGGTAGGTGAACTGGGGACCTTCACAGGAGTAAGATTCTGGGTAATCTTTAAACAGCCAGGGAGATGCGCCATCTTTGATATGGAAGTGTATCCTCACATGTAGCAGAAGCTGGAGAGGATGAACAACTTGGAGAATTCCAACCGAATGTTCATGACTTACCTCCCCTTCACAGCGCCATGCCACCTCTGATCAGAATCACTTCTTGCTGGAACATTGTTTGATTGTGCAGCCATGATGAAAGACTTCAGCAGAGGATGTGTCCAATCTGTTTCTATTGTCATCCTGAACCAGCGGTACTTTGTGTGCTTGATTCTGGTAACCACTCGAGGAATGCAGGCTGATAACATCAATAGTGGACAACATTCCATTCAAGGCAGGCTTTCACATGCTGCAGCTTAACGACGTGAGAGGGCCCTGTAAGCAGGGAGCTAGAGCTAATGCTGGAGCTCACCACAGGACTGATGAAGACTTCATCAAAATTGGCCTTGTCATATCCTCTGTCCCACCCACAAACCCTGCTGTCACCACGGATTTCAATGACCCTTTTCCCAGATGGGCTATATAAATGTGCTGAGAGCCGGGCGACATGCCAAAAGTCAATTACCAGTGGCCTTCTAGCGATTCTCATGCACGTCCATGGAAAGGATGGGACCATAGCTTTCATGCTTCTATATTGCCGTGCAGCCTCGACTGAAAGACAGCAGGGACCAAATATCAGCTGAGAAATTTATTCCATGGGAATTTATACCTTCAGAGGTTCAACAAATTCGAGAGTTCAACTAGAGCCTCATTGCATTTATCCTTGAGCATGGACGATAAGTCTGTTGCACTGTCATTTGGTGGTGAGGATATCAACGAAATGGTACAAAGGATCCACATTCATCAAGTATCAGAGTGCGGGTATGGGCAATTTAGAGGGGGTTTATTCCTAGTAGCTCCTGGACGCGAAGGTACGCGTGGAGTTCTTGTATATCAAACTTGTCTGCATCCCTCAGTATAAATTGTTATTTCAAAGAGATAGAAAGCAACATACATGTTGATGTTAAGTATTTGCTCCCCACTCCACACCAAGTACTCCGACGTGCTGTACGTGACAACGTCATGTCCGGAACCACCTTTGGAAAAAATCAGTTGTCTAGGAAGATGAAGAGGATATCGGGGACTGTAGGAGGCAAGTGAGACACATGAAGAAGGCATGGTTCGGCATATTGTTCATCTCTGGGAATGGACCTGGGCTACTCAAGCAAGGGAACATGGACATCGCGTCTTGGCCAGATTTGGAATCTGCAGACAACTTTGTCAGAAAAGTCCAAAAAGCCTTATAATGTCTAATAAGGTAATAAAAGGCCATAAGCGAACTCTGAGCCTTATCCGATCTAACCAGTAACAAGTTTTTGCTTGTAAGATGCCTAATAAGGTTCTCAGTTGCTTATTTGATCACTGAATTAACAGCACAAAAAAGATTTAATTTGATATTTATTAGTGACATCTGTGATCTATATAATCTATATATATCTATATATCTATATATCTATATAATAATACAGCTGTGAGGCACCCAATCATATTTGATTATGTAAAATTAGCGGACTTTGAAATCTCCACCTCTCTTCTGTACGCACTGCCATGACTGGCTATTGAGTGTCCGGTCCTGCCAGCACTGCCATGGCTGGGACCTGCCCTTTCCAGCATCTGGCTCTTTCCGACACCAAGGGAGGAAAAATGTTGGTAGCATGCAGACTATTGCAGAAGCTGTTTGTGCTTAGGAAAATTTGTATTAATATTTACTTCCATGCTATTAGATATCATTCTAAAGGATGGTTGAACAAGTAACTCCTGCAATGACACAATATGCATCATTGAGCATTTGAAAAGGGACATCAGGGGCCTTAGGGCTGCATGCCATAACTATATTGTAGAAGAATACAGTGTCCATGAGTATCTGCAGCCATGTCAAGTTATTTGTAGCTGCTTACCAAGTACCAATAAATATGGCATTATATATGACCATCACAACTGTAATTATACAGCCCAAAGCCATCAATCTCCTTCAAGGGTTATATGGTTTATGGAGAGGGTGTGGAGCCTTAAGGGACATATCTGTCAGAGCTTCTTTGTCAAAATGCTACTATTATTTGGGATGATATTCTAATACAGAATTGCTCTGACATTAAAACTGTTGAACATATCAGAATGGAAACAGCTATAAGCATGTAGCATAAGAAATATGTAAGGGATAGAAAATAGGGTGGTATACACACCTCAGTCAGTCATGTAGTCATTGTGAACAGCTGAGGTGCAGTAAGGGGAATATACATAGATATAGGTGGATACTATGTATAGGAGAAATAATCTAAATATAGTAAGTATGTTTGGTCAACTATATGAAACATTGGTACAGTGGGGTATGCGATAGGCTGAATATCTGACAGAACACTATGTAATATTCACAATAAGGCTTTGCACCATTTATGTATGGTACTATTATGTATCTATACTACTGTCAGAGGGTTCCATTGATTTGGATCATGCCAGTCTTTTACAACTACTCTAAAATAGACAAATATATGTACTTCAGCTGGCACAAGAGAGATATAAAAGACTCAGGTATCTGGGTAACTACAGTGATGCTATATAATGATAGACTGGAGGTATGGTAAGAAAGAATAAGCATTGATGAATAAAGAAACAGTATCATATATGGATAATATCTCCAATATATTGCCCTTTCATGTCATCAATTTAATACAAAGAGAATATAATCAGTGAACATGGTCAGGCATAATATGAGTAAAATGATTGTATTGAATCAATGGTACCAAATCATATGAGGAGTATAATCAGTAAACTAAGGAGTGATGTAACTAATGAGTAGAGCAATACATGTAAGGTATATGTACCTCAGTAAGGCACACTGAGTGAAATGACTGAGCAACAATGGTATCTATGGCTGACTTATATATGATCCAAACAAAGGAGTGTGTTACTGTGTATATATATGACATGAACCATATATCTCCTTCAACACAATTCCAGTCAGGCTGACATTTTCAATAACAATCAATGAGTCTCAAGGCCAGTCAGCCACCTATGTGGGTTTAGAATATGTCCTTCTGAAACCTGTTTTTGTCACATGGATGACTCTATGCAGCACTTGGCCACTTCACTTTTGGACAAGTTTTCTTTCCAGATGCAAAAGGGTACAAATACTTTAAACATTGTATATTTTGAAGCTCTATCAGGAGTAATAAGCTGGGTTTGGGGTGGGCCCCAACAAGCTGAAGTCCCGTGTCACAGTCAGGTTGCTGGGTCCCAAGGTATGAGGGCCTAGCAATCGTGACAAAGACACAGGGCGGAAGCTTGTATGAATTACACCACTTACTTATTAATCAGAAAGGAACATTGAGCTGATTACATAATCAAGATAAGGATTAGATTGAAAATTGGGGTTATATAGAATCAAATCAGTGACTGCATGGATATAGTATCATAAATTAGTTGGTTATTATTACAGGTGTGCCATATGGCTGTTATTAGTATATGGGCATTGGGTTAATACATAATGAGTAAGTCAATCCCTACATCGCTCCACCCTCACTACACCATCAGGTCTCCCTATTTTTCAGTATTTTTGTCAATATATGACCCTCAGATCCTTCATTCACATTCTATACCCTTTGGGCCTCAATCAATTGGACTCTATGGTCTCAGCTCAGATAACTACAATTCATGATACAATATTACTGTGAATCATTACTGTTAAATGGATGCCATATCATACCTAGTGATGTCCTGATATCACTATTCAAGTGCTGAAGGTTAAACTACTTGAACACAGCTATTCTGGCTACTGGTAGAGACAACAGGCAACCTGCACAATAATTACAAAACGGCATCATGCCCTCAAGCAAGAATTTCCGGCATATTTCCGACTCAGGCTTGCTGAAAATCGCTAAGTCTGGGCGTCATATAACTGCTTTATTAGCTTTATCGAACCTAATTTGGCTTGTTGGCCCTGTTTTACCTAGTGTTGCCATGACTTGGCTTATCTCGACTTAACGCCGAAGTCAACTTTTGAGCCGTCAAGGATAGTAGGACAGAGGGAACAGCTACACTGCCACTAATACTACCAATAATTCTTGTGAGTTAATGCATACTTCAGATTATCTTCCATTTTGCACAATTGTGGAGTCACAGCACACCAAGTGCAAATGGCTCAAAACCGACTTCGGCATTAAGCCGAGATAAGCCGAGTCGCGGCAACACTAAAGTTTTACCGATAATTTGGTCAGGCTTGCTTCTTTAGGCCATACGAGTGCCTTATAAGATCATTATTAGTAATTCTCCCTTATAAGGCATTTCGCAACTTTCCGACATTATCCCTCTCTTACTAATACGTCTTTGTGCTTCAGCGCACCCTCTACGCCCTATCATATCCTACGACACCTATATCATTCGCTACGAAAGAATGTTTATCTCGTTCGTTCACCCTGTTATCACTTTGAATCGATGCAATGCCCTCTGCTGATGTATTTGTGCTCTAATTAATAACAAAACAAATTGCAATTGAGTACAAAAAATTATCGGCATGTGGGTATTCACAATCAAGCAAGAGTACTACGAGACTTTACACTTAAACCTAGTTTGCACAGCCGCCCTATTTCGCCGTGGTCAGTTATCATAAGCACAGATACTTTTTCGAACATCTTGTTGGGCAGTCGTCGCCCGACAACCCAATGTTCCCAGCTGCCGAGCAATGTGTACGTGTCCTCGGGTATCGGGTACTGGTGGCTGGCAGCAATGCGGAATGCATGTGATATCCCGTCCGCGTCTTCGACGACCAACTCTCCGCGTCGAGTGATGCCTTCTTCACCTCCCACAGCCAATCCGCGCACAAACCCCCTTTCAATCCAACGCCCTTCATACCAGTCATCGTCCCTCTCAACATAGGGAAGCCGACTATCAATATCATTGGGCAGAGGCTTCTCCATGACCTGCTCCCATGACGGTCTCCATTTCACGCCTCCAGTTCCAGGTTCGGGATATGAGAAGAACAGTCTGCCCCGCATCCTCAGCCACATCGCGTTTACAAGTGCTGTCCATGCATCCTCCAGAGATTGGCTCTCATAGTATGCTGGTATGAAGCCTGTCTCCAGAGAATATGCTAGCCCGGCAACTTTGTCTACGGGGTTGGTTGATATCCGATGCTGCATTGCGGATAGCGGGCCATATATATCGCTTCGGGGAATATCCACAGACTCGAGCTGCTTGTGAAATCTTGTTAATATTTTGGACTCGTAGTTTCCCGCATCATCTATTGGCTTGGCATGCAGCGGTCCATCTGGTGTATCCCCGGCAATTGTCCTCCTCCGGCCGACCTCCTGCAGTGTCCACGCACGCCTAAACCAACACCAGTCACTCTCCAAGTCGCCTTCCTTCAAACTCAAAGGCAGACCCAGCCCGCTCAAATAGCACACCACCTCGGCATGCTTATATATGCCACCAATGGTAGGCACATCGAGCTTCCACTCTTCTACACGCAGATCCTCCCTCGGCCCTCCTCTCTGTCGCAAGCAGAGAACATCCAACCACGTGTATGCTTGCCTCAGGTTCAGCATCTCGATGCGGATGAGGTCGAGGTTGGCACCTTTTGGGATAGGCACTGGCCATTCGCATCCATTGATAGGCGTCAACAGGTCGACGCGATCCACCTCATCCACCCAAGCGTGGGATATCGGTCGTGCCTCATTGTCCAGGTGGAAGTCCACCTGGCAGCACCACCATGGGACCACACGGTTACTATACAGATCCCACACACGTCGAGGTTTTATACCTGGGACAACTATCCGGCTACCCTCAACCGCTTTTCTTCGCAGCTCCCTGTCCTTCGCTTCACGTTTCGATAGCTCCTTTTGGATGTCATCACGGTCCCATGATGAGCGTAGACGGCCATATGCAGTTCCAAAGTCGTAGTTCTTTGCAATACAGTCTTCGAGAACGGAGGAGAGGGATCTGGTATCCAAACTGTATGACGTTCCGAGCATGCTGTTCAGTAAGTCCAAGAGGCCCTGAATGCCTAGGCAACAGCAGGGAATGTCGGCGACGGAGGATGATATTACGGGCCTGCTGCCGGTGTACGCCCGTTGCTTTGGAACGTTTATGGATTCTTCCGTTTGCCCGATTTCTGTCTGGGAGGAGATCGTAACCTCGGGCAATTCAATTTTGTAATAAAATTCCTTCCTTCCTTCCTTCCCAAAAAAACGGCGACCCCTACCGGCACGCTTCTGCTGAGGAACACCGTCGGCTAATAAAATCTCCATCCATCTATTGATCCTATTATTATTATTCTCGATCTTGCGCTTTGCCTTGAAGACCATTACATATTGCAGTCCATTCGACTTTTGATACAATTACTCACCTCTTCCAGTATTTTGCGCAGCACTTTACGGTGCATCCATTTGTATATAGCAATTTTGACTTTCACTGAGCATAGATGCTTAAATTAGGACACAACAGCGATAATCAGCGGTACTTACGCTTGACATATTCCCAGGCGGACCTAGCGTAATATAGAAACATTTTCTGTCGAGGTGGGAGTTGGTGAGTGAAGTTCAAGGTGTGGTTGCATCGAGGCGGCAACAGCTACCAAGGTCATGTTCTTCACGTGGCATCATGCAGAAGACGCCTTTCCTGGATGGGACGAACACATCATGATCGATAAGCGCGCTGGATAATATCCGTTCATATCAACGATAATCAACAATACAGGGAGATTGGGAAGATTCCATAACTGAAAGTCGAACGGAAATAACAATACGCAGAGAATTATAAAATTTCAAGAAATTTCGTGTAAATAAGGACGATAGTTTAGTGATAATTCCCCAACCAGAGTCGGTAGGAGGGGAACAGGACACTATAGCCGGAAACCACTCCATCACCTGTACAGAAATTAGACAATCAGATGAGAACGAGAAGATATCTGAACTTACCGAAACTGCGCCAATAATTAACTTGGCCCTTCCTGAAACTACCCGCAGAGCAAAAACCTAGAAATCCACCAGGGGAAAAGCGGAATGCTATGGCTAGTCGTAAAACTACCACTGATTGGCGAGGAATTAATACTTTCTTTTTCTCGTTGAGAGATCCGTACCGCCAACATTTGCGGTGTTAGTGGGATGAGAGGGTGGCGGAGGAAACATCCCGTTCGTTGCTGGATTGGATCGATCGCAATCTCCTTGCACTGACGGCTCTTTCCTTGGCTTCTGCAAATACGTCTTGATCAAAAAAGAAATCATGCAGCCGCTGTAGGGGTAGACAGAGTATTACCTGGTGAGAAACGGGAGAAAGGTAGTAGAAACGCCTGCCTGTACAGTAGTCATAGCCGTGTTCTTGATCCAGAAGATGATCATCAGCAAGCCATTGATATCGTCGAAGGACAACAGGTCTTCAAGAACTATGTTAGCAGACATCGTTTTTGCTCCTACGAGTGGCTATCGATGCTGTACAAAATATTATTTCTTCATACTGGTGCGTCTCCAAACGGATAAAACAGTCTCGCGGACACTCCATTTTAGTCGATCCCAGCGCTGCCCATCCAAAAGAAGGCTCATCCGTAAGTCTACCAGCATCCACGGACGTTGTGATTGTTGTATCGGGTTCTGGGATGACGAGCACAGCATTCAAGTGTACTCTGCTTGATGCGGATGAGACGTTGGGATGTTCGAGGCAAGGGATGCATGCTCTGGGGCCAGGGCATGGAATGGGAGACATATCACTCCGACGCTGTACCACAACCATCACGATTTGGAGAAGAAATATGGTGCAGACGCCACGAAACAGACCATCCAGTTCGGGCTCTCGTACCTAGACGAAATGATTGGCGTTACAGAAGAAGAGGCTTGATAGGCGGTCCTGTGTCGCAAGTATGATGGATATTTTGATATGAGACTTGTTTGAGGGAGCCAAAGCGAATCTGGGGGCTTAGTTGGAGGAGCTGCCGAGTGGGAGGGGTGGCTGGGGTTCGAGCGATGGGCCAGTGGGTATGCAGCTCGCAGACGGGGTGTGAGCGGTCATCTCGACGGCGGCGGCGCGGCGCATCCATATCGGCTTGTCACGGGAGTCCTGTCCTGTCACAGATGCTCAAGGCGTACTCGTCATTCCGGTTGTACATGCACACTCCGTGTCTCCTTAACCAGGACAACGTCGTCCACACGGCCCGAGGTGATATTCGCGCCAAACACATTATCCCAATGAATGGACGTCCCATCTTCTCGCGCCAAAGATCGTTCCCGTGTGTGGATATATGACGGCACAGGGCACTGGAACGGACTCGGTCGACAGATGGCTGGTTTGTGCTGTACCCAGGCGCCTCCGAGGACCGATGGGACTACCTGATCCAATAACTGCCTCCCTGCGACACTCTGTGAGAACGCGCACGCGTTTATGTCCGGTGGTGGTATCGAGATGGGCACCACGTCCTTCGGACGGAACAAAGGTTTCGACGCCCCAATATTCCCTCTAGAAGACCGAAATTTCAAGTCCCTTCGTGATAAGACTGATCCAACGATCATCCTTCTCTTCCATGTTCTTTACTTCCACCTGGTTCTACACATGGCGCCAGTACGCACCTACCTTCTGTGAATTTTTCTAAATCAACGCATCAGCAGGATTCAGCGACTTCAATGGCGCCATCTCCAATATCCATGCCCAGGCTCGAACAAGGTCTGCTTCTGGTAGACTCGCTATGCTTCTGGATTTCCCAATCCGTTGGGTCCATCTTCATTGATCTCCTCGTCCGTAAATCTATCAGCTGCCGTATCTGCGCCCATGTGATGTCTCCTGATGCTTTACATACATGAATGTTCGTTTTGGAATGGGCTCTTGTCGGAAGTGCCGTGTTTGCGTATCAAAGATCATAATGATCCATGTACACGACGAGGCTATGTCAGTTCATCTATCTTATTAATTTTGATGGTTTCTCATGACCTTGGTTCTTGCGCACAGGTGGATGATGAAGGACATATGCACCCAACTGAAGCTGTCGCTGCTGAGATAAAGTCTACCTAGGTGTCTTCATGACTTTTATGTTGGTTATTAAGGACACTTTATGACTGATGGCTTTATTCCAGTTTTGAATACTACCCATTTTCGTGTTTGCCATCGTAACATGTGCTGATGAAAAAAGGGTTTGATATATTCAGGGCTAGTCATCTCCTCTCGAAGGTTACCTGGTGCATCCCTTCCGGTGTGAATGAATTAACCGCAGTCGGTGGCAGGAGTCTCAGTGCTCCCGATCAGGCAGGTTGTTGGTTGAATTCAATTGGCGCGCTTCTTCAGTACTTCATCTTGTTCACACTTTGGTCACTAGCCTGGGAGACTTGGGATTACTTTCGTTTCGATCTTATACTCTATCCTCTGGCTGAACGAAGAAGTCGCTACCTTAATGAAAATGCTGGGCGCATATCTATCGTTACGTGACCAACTTGAAAGGGAGCTGGAAACTTATCCTTGAGTTCTACACGTTTCGAGGTTACCTAGAGACTTGGCGCTTAGGTTGCTTCCGTGAGTGATTGATTTAAAGCCCTCACCGGGGTCTGAGTTTGGCCCTATTTTGCAGGAAGTACGTTTTCGTGCCTTTATAAACCAGAAAGCGCATTAGTCGTGATGCAACCATGCCCCGCAAGCGCCTCTATCGCAGTGATCTATTCAGCCCTGAGCAGTTCACCTCGAAGGATGCGCTTGAGTCTGCGTTGGAGGAGCTACAAAGCATCCTCACAAAGGTTAATTTCAAGCATGTTTTTCAAGAGTTAATCGACAACGAGAGCCCTCACGTTCTCCCCTTGATCTTGTCGTGTAAGTTAACATTGTTGACCCATCTGGTGGTCTATCAGGCTCTTACATCTTCACAGCCTTGAGCGAGACCACATCGCTGATTTCGTGGTTGTTGGAGTCCTTTCCCTCCGAAGCTGCGAACTACGATTTGAGCGTCCATTGCAAAATCATCTCCTGTATATCTGCAGAGCTCATTTCGTCCGCCTTTGTTGAAGACAAAGAATTATGTGCGCGACACCACGAGAGAACTCAGATCGCGCCCAAGGTTTTGAAATACCTGGCCGGCGACTCCTTCCTCCGTCCCATTGATACCGGATTGGAGCATCATAGCAAGAAGGGAAGGGCCAAACAGTCTCAGAAGAAACTTCAGCAAGCCAAGCGAGAAGATGGTGCTACGACGTTGGTCGACAAGTATCTCGATATCCTGAATGTCGACGTGCCTAAAACGCCAAGCCAGGCATCCGCCCTCGTGGATCACCTTTTGAAAAGTCAAAAGGATACTCTCAAGGTAAGTGCTGTTCTATCTGCATAATGCTTGCTGAAAGTTGATGTGTGGCTAGTTCTATTCAGAGCTGATCCGTCATCCTGAGATATCTATATCTCTCAAGGAACGTTGTATTATTTCTCCATCCCCCATAGAGGAGGAGAAGAGTATCTCAGCGTCTGTAGTCGAGTTGCCTTCTGCATACCCGATTGTTCAGCCGATGAAGTCGTATGTCTTTGCATCCCTTCGCGACATGATATTACATTGATATTTATCAAGGGCATTGTATTTTGATACTGTCGAGGGCTTTGGTGACTGGATAGTCATCATATCTACGAACGCTGACAATTTTCTGCGGAGCGCCCACAAGAAAGATCTCTCCGCGTTTAACTTCGCTGTGAAGAAGATAAAGTACGTGTCGGATCGTATGGTATTGTATATCAAGCATGCTGATCAGAATACACTGCAGAGAGCTCTCATGCGGACATTTTACCGACAACAATCAAAAGCGTTTGAGTGGAAGTGTGACTGAGGTTCCTGTCTTTGAAGCCAAAGTATCTCGCAACCTTAGACTCATTGTAGGAATCCGTTTTATCAGTCCCGGATATCACTGATGCCTCATTGTAGTATCAAATCGATATAATCCCAGGGGACGATGTACGTTCAGAGGATAGTTTTGTAATACAGGCTACTGAAATACCCTGAAACATCGGCAGAATGAACAGCAAGGTGAGTCGATGTTTGTACTTCTTTGCTTGTTCCTCACAGTCCTTGAAGCTATCAAAATTTTTGGTATCTATAACAATGATCAAATCGACAATCGTCTCTGGGGTTCTATCAGCAGTCAGCTTCGCAAAAAGGGCAAGGAATACCGGAAAAGGTATCATTTTCTCGCTATAGCTTGAATTTCTGTAGCCTAAACGTGATGGCATAGGTGCGCAGTTAGGAAGCGTGCAGAGCAAGCCTCGAAGGACACTTTCATTCCGGCATTCTTTCCCCCTCTACCGGAAGTATCACCTTCGGAAATCGAGAACATACCAGATTTACGACCCGACGAAACGGCTCAGGTTAGCTTCGCATTTTGTGTTCCTTCGAACCGACACTCATTATTCTATTCAGATTCATTCAAGACTCGTGTAAGCTGTAAAGAGAGGTGCCAAGTTCCGATCGCTAACACCCTTATAGCGTCGAGAAATACATCACATTTTCGCAGGTATGTTCTCATGGTACTTATCCGCAGACTGACACTTTAATCATAAATCCATGCAGCCTTTTTTAAAGAGTATGCACCTGGGAGATGCTGTCTTAGAACCTATATCTAATTCATTTTTGTAGCCATCCTAGCAGACGTGGATGCAACTTTTCCCCATATGGTTTCGTGCGTCGCCCTCTTTGACTTACTTGTTCATTTTATAATAGTATACATTCGTAGGTCTCAGGAGAAACGTATCATTGAGTGTCCAAAGTCATGCTACGTTATAGGCCGCAGCGGTACTGGGTACGCACGAGCAGTTCGCCGACTTCGTGCTTCCGCTCACGTCTATTTGATGTAGAAAAACGACTACCATGCTATTCAAGATGCTGCTCATTGAGCGAACATTTCAACTCATGGGGTCGGATTTGCCTCGCCCTCGTCAAGTCTTCGTCACCAAATCTAGGATGCTCGCTAAGAAAGTGCAAGAGTACTTTGAAAAGTTGACCAGCTCCTTGGCAATAGCATCACGGCCGTCTGCTGACCTGATGAATCAATCGAGAGCTCAGTACCGAGATGATTCAGGGCTGATTGATGCAGACGACATTGTAGATTGGCGCACTGACTTGCCCGCCAAGTACAGCGAACTTGAGGAGAGGCATTTTCCATTATTTATCACCTTTGATAATGTAAGCGACTGCTCTGCATTTCATCCGCGTTTCTCATTTTTGTCGGTTATAGCTTTGTGACCTGTTGGAAGCCGACATGGATCCTATTGGCTTCAAGCGTGACAAATCTCGCATGGGTATCATCACTTTCGAGTCGTTTTGCGAGTCATACTGGTCTCACTTTCCTGAGCCATTGATCAAAGGATTAGGTTTCTATTAATCTCTTTTGTCTACGTGTTAGTATTGAAACGATATTGATACAGATCCCGCCTTAGTATTCAGTGAAATTATAGGTAACACATCCATATCTCACATCAAATGGCTTGACCAGAACCCCCACCTAGGCGTCATCAAGGGCTCAGCAGAAACATTGGGAAAAGAGAAGCGGCTTCTTAGCAGAGCCGCTTACCTTGATCTCAGTAAACGCCAGCAATCTACTTTTGCTGACCAAAGATGCGAGGTATACAAACTCTTCGAGCTGTATATGCGCAAGAAGAAGCTACGGGGAGAGTACGACACTGGCGATCGGTAAGGTCACCATTGAAGTTCCACGGATAGAAGATAATTGGGGTCTAGGACGCACAGAATCTTGAAGCATTTTGCGGAGCAAGGTACTCCGGGACAAGGACTAGACCATTTGTAAGACCTCTACTCGTACTTTCTGACCCTTATTAATTGTGTCAAGATATGTTGATGAAGTACAAGATAACATGCTCATCGACACTTTGGGTAATCCTCATCAAATTTGTTCTAAATGGTTAATTAACTGATTCGTTATCAGTCTTGAGGGCACTGTGTAACAACGCGGAAGGTCTCTTTTGGGCGGGGGACACTGCGCAGACCATCTCCGTCGGAAGCTCTTTCCGTTTCAATGCATTGAAGGCATTTCAGTGGAAAATTGAGGTAAGATTCACTCAGGATAATTCATGTACGCAAGTCGAATTAAATGAATAGGACCGGTACCGGAAGAAGCATGGAGCTGGAGCTGGATGCAACCAGCCTCCTGAAATGTTTCAGCTCGCCGTCAATTATAGGTCCCATGCAGGCATTGTTGATTGCGCACATTCCGTCATTGACCTTATCACGACTTTTTGGGAGGATTCTATCGATCGTCTTTCTCCAGAGATGGGCATTGTAGACGGCTTCAAACCTGTCTTTTTCAACACCGAAGACCGCACGCAATTAGAGCAATTCATTTTTGGAAATATCGGTGATCACATCGAGTTCGGTGCGCAACAATGTAAGTTTCCCGTTATTGGTGGTCAGTCAGCTGACTCTAAGCTTCCGCGTGTAGGTATTATCGTTAGGAATGAGTCGGCAAGAGAGAGACTCCAGCAGCAAGTCGGTGAAGTCGGTCTTGTACTGTTCGAGCCTTTTTATTGTTATGTTATCAAGCCACTAATGGTCAAAATTATAGCACTGTATATGAAAGCAAAGGGCTCGAATTCAACGACGTAGGTCTATATGCTATGTTATAAGATGATTTTTTCACTGTGTCGTTACACACACCTCTTTAGGTTCTTCTTTATGACTTCTTTGCTGATTCTCCCGCCGAACCTGCACAGTGGCGTGTCGTGCTGAACGCTATCGAAGAAAGCAAGCAGGACTTTAGGAGTTGGCCTCCTCCTCGATTTGACCACGTCCGTCATGCCAGCATTTGCAATGAGGTGCGTGCAAATTAGCATATCATTACTCAGCGCTGAAGTAATAAAATTGTTCAGCTAAAATCTTTGTATGTTGCAATCACCAGAGCTCGTGAAAATATTTGGATCGCAGACGGATCAGAGACAGGAGAACCCATGAGAGTAAGTTGGTGACATTCTATCCGGGGTATTCTTATTAAAAAGCATCAAGACCTTTTGGACTAGCAAAGATTTGATTAACAATTACACTCCGGGATCTGATGCTCCAAGGCTTGCGTCTTCATCGACACCAGAAGAATGGGCTTCGAAGGGACGTGAGCTTTTCCACCGGAAACAATTCTCGCATGCCAAGCACTGCTACGTCAGGGCCAATCTTCCTGTCCTAGCATCTATTGCGGGTGCCTATGATTTGCGGGCGAAGGCTCGTAAAGTCATTGGTACATCAAAACCAAAAGTGCTTGAACGACGCTCTTGTTTCGCAGAGGCAGCTGTGTCATTCTTGGAATGCGCCAAGGTCAATACGAATTCGAAAGAGTCCATGACCTATCTCAGGATCAGTGGTGAATGCTTCGAGCAAGCTGATCAGAAGTATCGGGCTGCTCAAGTATTCTTCCGTGCTCATGAGTACACCCATGCCGCAGAGCTGTACAGAGATCTCGGAAAATTTGACGAGGCTGTCAACATTGCGAAGAATCATGAAGATCAAATGTCACCGACGGTTGTGGAAAATGTCATCAAGCTTGCAAGACTAGCTTACATCTCTAACAACCAGATGATGTACGTCCTTTCTTGATGCATCTTGATCGACCATTCTCACCTTCCTGAACAGAAAAGCACGTGAATTATTTGATTCAATCGAAGAAGAAGTGGAATACCTGGAAGAGAGAGATCTCGATCTTGCTCTTGTGGATGTGTTAGTGGGAGAAGGTCGATTCAGCGAAGCCGCCGAACTGCACTATTCCGAGGGTCGAAAAGAACAGGCGATTGAGCTTTTCCTCCGTCAAACTGAAGACAAAGCTGCCTTACGTCGAGCTCAAGAATGCATTCTCGAAGAGCTTTGGCACAAGATATCTTTCGGCGTTAACCCTGAAGTCATAAGATCAAATGGCACTATCATGGAGCTGGTGCGCTCTGCTTCACAGCTTGACGCGACTTTCACGAAGTGGACTAAAGAGGTGAATATTAGCCTCAGGTCTTATTTGACATATCTTATACTGATACATTTTCAGCTGTCAATGTTTACGGCCATCATAGATGCCCAGACATCCCGGCTACGTGAACTTGGTTCAGAATTCCACGAGATGGGCCATAGTTCTGCAGCATTGCTATGTCTAGATCAATATTTCTCCCAGACACTTCAAATTCAAGACCTGGCTCTTGTTGATGCCGTCAACGAGCTGAGTCTATTTTATACCTACGTGGGTCTACTCTCGTCTGCGGCATTCCGAACGGATCCTTGCGGAGACGCGCCAACTGCGGCATTGTTTGGGTTCCGGCGAATAGCAGAGAACGAGTTTCTCGTGCCTCCGCACACATGGCTCCACTCAGCGATTCTTGAACTTCGACATGGGGGTGTGGTTAGGGATTCTGATTGCAACCTCAGGCTGTCAGTACTCGAACTGCGTTGGCTATTCTGTGACACTTTGAGAGGTCATCTCAAACAAAGGATTACCGCCGAAAACTACGAATGTACGAGAAGCAAAGCATTCATGTCTTGCCTCGTATTTGCCGTGTCTGGGTCTTGTCATCGGTTTGAATGTCCGGAAGCCCATGTATTACCTTCGGAAATGCATGCTGGTTATTACAATATGCGTGCCCGCCTTCACCTGCAACAAATTTTAATCTTGCAATCACTTAGGGAGAATGCTCACGAAGATGTTGAGCGTGGAGGAACAAAGTACGTTGTCCTTCCTGTTTCCCAACACCACGGTACTCATTTCTATATAGGTTCTGGCTCAACCGTCTTTACGAAGCTCTTTATCCTCCCCATCATATGTTTGGTTCCATCTCTCATCTCGTACTTTCTTCAATTCCTGAGGCTCCCAAAGCATTGAATGTCGTGAGAGATTGGGTGCGAGCAGTTGTCTACGGCCGGGAATATCACCCCTGGACGCCCTTCCTCACAGACGTAATGCGGATGACTTCTTTGACCCTCACGTTTGACCGAAGTCAGGCGGGTTATCTCAGAAATGCGGCATATTTCAGAATTCCCCCTCCGTTTGTGTATATTCGCCGGGACAACCACCTGATTCTCAATGATCTTCTAAATTCAATTTTGGGATCTCAGACATGGTCCCTTACCGCTGGTTTTCGATTTTTCGAGTAAGTCTGGGTCCTGCCGATCTTTAATCTAGGTTGACGTTCCGGACAGGCACGTTGTAAAGGAAAGATTGCCCATCAACATAGGTGTCCTGTGTGACTTTTTAGACTTTCTTTGTGGTTCTGTGATTCTTTGTCGCTCGGGAATGGCATTACCGCACAACATCACTCTTCCTCGTAGCTGGATCTTGCGCTTTGTGGACTATAACTTCCCATACTTCAGCGGAGGGACAGACATAAGTCTTTATTACATCCTTCTAGCACCCATTTGGGATCTTCTGGAGCAACTGCGTGTCGGTCGAGACTATGGTAAGCCCCAGAAAATCATTGTCCTTTGGTTTCTCATTGCCGATATGTAGCGGGACATCTCTTGTATGGAACGACTAGAAATCTTTCAAATCTGCCATACCAAGTTCGTCATGCGTTCATCGCAAGAATGTAAGTCAACAACTAAAAACCTCGTTGCTATCTTTTCTGATGTCAGTCTTCCATTAGATTCAGGACCATTGGTCTATGTCAGTTTTTGCTTACTCGGTGACTTGTGTCCTTGCTTATTCTACTATGTAGTGGGCTACAACATCTACAGGGATCGTCTCCGTAACGATATTAGGAATATGATGCTATCTTTTCAACAAGACTTTTCTCCCCTTTACGATCGGTACGCGAGTTTCTGCTGTAGGAGGCGCCTGCATGATAATATTACGCCCTTTTAGATATGTGAGTGCAGCCAGCAACTCGTGGGGTGATATTGCAGAAGTTATTCGTTGGTCTTTGCAAGATGGTACTGGCATGGATGAGATGGTACAGCTCTTTGATCGGCGCAGGGCTCCAGTGAAAATTCGCGCAGTGCCAGGAGTCCATCCGATTGTCTACAGCGACTTTGCGGATATCCGAGCGCAGCTTGGTCTCACAGCGTCCGCATGGAGTCAGGTCACTTCACCACCCCATACTGAAGTTTCTGAACGGGAAGAGCCCAATGGTGATAGCGAATTCCAAGACGAGGAAATAGAGGATACTCAAGAAGCTGAGGAGACTGCCGATGAAGATGCTGTCGCCGCCGATGCCATTCCGATGCAAGAAATGACTGCCCCGGAACCTACAGACAGGGAGATTGCCGCTGCGTCCCTGATTCAGCGGGTATACAAGAAACTTCTCCGCCATCGGCGAGGTGTTGCCAAGAGAGGTAGAGAAGGCCTCCATGCCCAAATATATGCCTCATGCACCAAAGAGGTGTCTCGGCTGGGTGATAACCCCGGGCTATATCTTCGCCTGTTTCTGGGTCCGCTGCCACACATCTTAGTCTGTCTCGAGACAGTCCGTATCGATACAATCAGCCAGAAGAAGAAGACAAAGGACAGGCTTAAAGGCTGTAGTCATAACGAGATAAATGCACTCGATGACTTGTTAACACAGACTAAGTATGTATTACCGTAACTTGCCCTTCTACCGACGATAACTGATACAATTCATTTCAACAGCAAAGTGATCCAAACGGCAGTCAAACTACAAAAGCATCTCATCCCGAGTTCTACGTTCCACGAGCGTCGCGACAGCAAGGAACTCCAGAAATTAGTGGCAGAGGCTAACGTTCTGATTTCTTCTCTCCCTTTTGACACTTCTTCAAACTTATCGAATGATCTGCACCTCGCTATCAAAGGTGTAACCGGACGTTTATCTATAGGTACACGTAAAAAACCGGCACTGAATAGCGATGACTTGTATTAGTGATTCTTTTTCTATCGATCTGTACTAGTAGTCTACCTTGTAGTTTCTTTTTGACAGATTAGTGCTTACCAACTGAACCGTCGCTAGACATGGTGTAAGTACACCTCTGAGAGTTTCTCGCCAAATCACTGGTATTCGTCTTGGCGTTGGAGGCTGTGTTTCCGCACGTTGATCGACATCAGGATTGGAGTCACCTCGATTAACGCGCATATATTATGGCTATCGGCTGTAATCTTCTCGCATACCTCGACAGGCCGTCGAAAGAGAGGATCCATCACAGATCGGTGTGACGCAAGACAGAACTCCTTACGGGTATACTTGGCATCGTCGAAGTGGTTCGAGTACTGATCTTATAGCCGCCACCATAAATCTAACGAAGACGTTTCAAATGGCGATGGGTATCTAGCGGCAGATTAGACACATTCGGGGCCAAGTCCTGCATCACAGTTGCACGCACTCAAGCTATGTTGCAGGAGGAGTTATATACTTCATAACCCTTGTTCCGCAAGAGAATGTTTGGCGTCACGAAAAAGAATCAGAGACCTACGAAGTGTTAGAATCTTTCTCATCTTTAGATAGCCGGGGAGACTTACTGTTTTATCACGGAGCGAATCTTCATGTGTGGCAGACGATCGTACCTAGGTGCATCCTCCTCGTGGATTAATGGATGATCGCAAACTTGAAGCAGTGGCCTCTGATCTCCGGACAGCAAGGGAAACGCACTGTTTACGCTGTATTACCACGGACCCGGCAGTGCAGCAGACGATTGTTTTAAGGTGGTGAATTGCACGGGAAATCGCGTACGTGATCCTCACACCTCCATCTTTTCGGTGGAAATTTCCTGCTTGCTCCTTGTTTAACGCATTGAACTATTTTTTTATGTAAGTGACCTCTTCCAGATCAACGACCGTTCCCTGAAAATTTGAAGACCCATCGCATGCTGTGGTTGTATTGACGGGTACAACCTGAAGGCTCTGTACGTGTAGGAAGGTAAATCTCTCCTCCCGAGGGCCTTGTCGGGTTGTGACAGCGCTGAGCAAGTTCGCCGCCTTACGTCGAGTCAGATATGCCGAAGAGAAACATAAGTATGGAGGTATGACCCACTTTCAGGCAACTGTATGGGTTTCGGTATTAATCGGACCATGTTCATGGTCCTGACAAATTTGCAAGGATTTGTTAAGCTGTGCGCCAATAATATTGGCTCGTACGATCAAAAATAGCGGTTATGACTAAATATGGAACGGCAATTTTTACGCTTATCCGACGGGCCGTGTTCCCTGATCCTGACGATGATCATCGGCGCGCCGTTACAGTGGTCTGATATCGTCGCGGGAAACTGCTCGTCAGTGAAAACCCGAGGTATACTCATCATCGACGTCCTCTGATGGTAGCTCTGTTTTCGATCCTACGTGTAGCTATCGACGCTCTACGAGAAATCATCGCTTCGTACCGGCGTGTCTCCAGGCGAATAAAGCAATCTCCTGGACTCCCAGTTCCCACTCCCACTACTCCATTCTGGTCGATCCCGGCATCGTGCATCCAAAAAGAAGGCTCGTCTGCAGCGCTACCAGCATGCGCAGATGTTGTAATTATCGGGTCTGGGATAACAGGCACGGCGTTTGCGCGTACGCTGCTTGACATGGACGGGTCTTTGGAGGTTGTGATGCTGGAAGCGAGAGATGCGTGTTCTGGGGCCACAGCACGAAACGGGGGACATATTACGCCACCGCTGTACCACGACTACCTTGACCTGAAGAAGAAACACGGCGCAGAGGCAGCAAAACAGATCATCCAGTTCCGGCTATCGCACCTTGACGAACTGATTAGTGTTGCAGAGGAGGAGGGCCTGATAGAAGAGAGCCAGTGTCGCAAGGTGGATACGTATGATGTATATTTCGACAAAGGCTTGTATGAGGGAGCCAAAGAAAAGCTGAAACGTTACCTGGAGGAACTGCCGAGTGAGAAAGGTGGCTGGGGTACGAGCGATGGGCCGGCGGGTATGCAGCTCGCAGACGGGGTGAGCGGGGTCATCTCGACGACGGGCGGCGCGGTGCATCCGTATCGGCTCGTTACGGGAATCCTGTCGCGGTTGCTCAAGACGTACGCTTCATTCCGGCTGTACACGCACACTCCGTGTCTTTCCATCCAGGACAACATTGTCCACACGGCCCGGGGCGACATTCTTGCCAAACACATCGTCCACGCAACCAATGGATGGACGTCCCATCTCCTCCCGCCAATGCGGGCAAAGATCGTACCTGTGCGTGGTCATATGACCGCACAGCGCGCTGGAACTGGCTTGGACGACGGATGGCTCGGTACGCGCTCGTTTGTTTTGTATCCAAGCGCGTCCGAGAATCGATGGGACTACCTCACCCAACAGCCGTCCAGCCCTACGACCATCGGAGAGAAACCGAATGCAGAGTTTATGTTTGGCGGCGGCATCGAGATGGGCACCCAGTCCTTCTTTGACGCCGTCGGATGTGCCGACGACAGCCAAGTCGAGTTCCGCGTGTCTGCATACCTCGGCGGGGCCCTGGCGGCGTATTTCGGGAAATGGTGGGGAAGCGAGTCGGCCGACGAGGATGAGGACCACTTTGAAAAAGGGCGGGTGAAGAAGGCGTGGTCTGGTGTTTTGGGTATCTCTGCGGATGGACTGCCGTGGGTTGGTAGCCTTCCTTCGAAGGTGTCGGGAAGACTGGAAGGAAGGGAGTGGATTGCCGCCGGATATTCAGGCGAGGGAATGGTCCACGCGTGGATGAGCGGAAAGGCGTTGGCGCATATGGTGTTGGGCAAAGACGTTGATTGGCTTCCCGCTCCGTTTCGCGTCACAGAAAAAAGGTGGAAAAAGGCAAATATTGCATCTTTGCTATGATGACATGTTTATCTTGTAGATTAGACGGGAAATATCCGCCCAATTCTTGCTTCTCACCGCGACTTGTTCTCGATCTTTGTATACGACGTTCACCCTATAATTATGGAATTGGCATCGCCATATCAACTGACTGTACAATTCCTCTTACGCATGCTGCAGCCAGTTATGCAGAAACATGTTGGGTTTACAGTAGTAATTCCGCGTATATCATCGTCTTGCTGTAACGGATCTTCTCTTGGGTCTTGGGGTTCTTTCGCTACACGGCGAACCTCGTGCTCTGCCGTGACGCTGTTACCGAAGCGCATGGCCTGCCGCTGCGCCTACCTCGATTTACATGGAGTCCTCAACTTCGGGGACTACGATACAACTCAAAAATCCCACCCGAGTGAGGCCGCCGGATGGAGTCTTCATCTCGTCTGTCCTCAGCATAGCTTTCGCTCAATGCAACGTCTTCCCATTCAAGACGTCGCTATGAACGTGTACTCAACCAACATCTTACTGATTACGCTCCTGTTTGGACTCCAACTTCTCAAAGGTGCATGTTAATCGAAACCGGTCGGGAGCCCCAAACAGGACGAAGCTCTTCCTCTAGCCGCATTGCATCTCATCAGAACTGCGCTATCGAAATCTCTTTCGATCGAGCGGAGATCCATTGCGAATTGCGGGCTTATTCTCTCCTCGGTTCTTCCTATCCTTGTCTTCCAAGCCTCGAAGAGACCACATCCTTATATCGTTCCCACTCTCTGCACACTAGACAGCCATGTGTGACTGCATCAGCTCACCTGGGATTTCGACACCGATATGTGAGACGACTGAGATCAGTGGTGATCAACCTCCCTGTTGACAAGTAATTACGACGTGGACTGTATTAGATCGTCAAATTTTGGACAATATCATGTTTGACCTCTTAGTCTCCATACTAAGTCACAGTAAACCCGAGTGCTTCCCAACGTGCGGTTAATACAGGATCGTCAAATGCCACGGGAAAATCAAGGTAAACCTTTTCTAGTATTACACCTCTCTTGTCTTCATCGGCGTCTTGGTTGTCCTTTTTGTCTGCTCCTTCGTTGTTCTCTTCAGCACACTTTATTCCGTTGTTCAATGCATCCTCGTCCTCGTCCTCGTCCCTTTTATCATCCCCTATTTGATTCGTACGGGACTCCACCATCTGTAAGAGTAACTTAAGGTCGGGAATTGATTTTGAGCCCCGTAAATCAAAGGTACGAAGTTCAGGAAGGATGTCGTCCTTGTCGTCCGAATGCGTAAGTGCAGAAAACAAGTTTTTTTCGACGACTTCTGCTGAGATGATAAGGAATTTTATGTTGGTGGCGCGGGTCAGAAGGTCGATCAGACCGGCTTTTCCAACCCTGCTCCTGGATGCATTCACTTTCAATCTCTTTAATTTGTGACAGTGATGATGAGGCAGAATCTCAGGAAACACAAGAACAGTGTTGTTGACGGTTTTATTGTCCAGAGCGAATGTCAACGAGGACAACTTGGGAAGCTTTAGAGATTCGAAAATATGGGCAATAGATGAAGGCGCCGCGTAGTTCCATTCCGAA
Source organism: Armillaria luteobubalina (assembly GCA_030435615.1). NCBI lineage: Eukaryota > Fungi > Basidiomycota > Agaricomycetes > Agaricales > Physalacriaceae > Armillaria > Armillaria luteobubalina. Next base: position 2,622,006 of record JAUEPU010000001.1, read on the forward strand.
ATTACTAGTTTGGTCACATTGGGCATCAGGATAGGAGAATCGAGGCGTTCGAAAGGCCTGGATGCCTTAAAATTTAGGCTCAGTCTGTTAATGTTTCGTGTTCTGCACAAGAAGGGGAATATGCTTCTAACGAACGGTCCATGAACCGTCAGGTCTGTTAGCCCGTGTCCACCGTCAGAAAGACAGACGTCACAGCATAAGGTTGATTCGATTTTCAGGATGCGGAGGCTGTGAGCCATCTCGAAGGTATGGATGCCCGTGGATGAGCTAGAGTGGCCCTTTGGTAGGTCTATATCGAGATAGAGAAGCGACTCTAGGTATGATCCATAAGCCGAAAGCGCCGCAAGGGACTTGGCAGGGATGCGTATGTACAAATGCTTCCAATAGGGTATGGAAGCTAGAAGGATAGGCATGAAGGCGTGGGAGGATATATCGTTTATGCTCGACAGTCTGATCGTCAGCTGGTACTGACGCGCCCTTTGAAGGTGCAATCCGAGCTTAAACTGGTACGGATGTATATATCTAGACTTGGAATATTGATCAAAATCGATGGAGAGGCATCTCCACAACGATGCGGTAGATAAAGATACTCTCCGCCAAGTACGACAGACTCGAGACAGTGTCCATGGTGGGTGGTGCGAATCAAGGGAGTTGGGTGTACCCAGCCCCTTGAGGAGGTCGTAGACCTCGTGGACGCAAAATAGAAAGATATGCCTGAGCACATCGTCAGGGATAGAGCGAATGGGGTGCAGTAACGTTTTAGCCACCCGCTGATTTTCCATAACTTTTGCTTGACCGTCCAGAAGCGTGTTTAACGTTTGCTGGGCATAATCAATTTTCTCCTTCAGAACGGAAAGTAGATTCGAGGATTCGGATGTACTCGCAAGTAGGGACACGCGTTCTGTTCCCAAAGGGGGAATATTGGATTTTAGTAATGCTTGGATTTGTGGATCGTCTGAAATCGACTTTGGAATATCAGGACATGAATGCAAAGAGCAGGCCGAGGGTATCGGGTGGGAAGGGGACCGTGACGCTGCCATGAAAGAAATGCTAGACGCAGATTACTAAATTGTCGTCGCTCCGGAGCAGCATGGAATACATACGTCTGTTGAAAAAGATGTACGATCTAAAACAAGGGATCGATTATCTTGAAAGAGTCTTGCAGATGTCTATCCGATCGATCAAAAAACCAACTAGTAAGCGACGAAGTCTGCGGCAGGTTCGACGAGGAACGCACATCACAGAGTCTGAATGACTGTAGGCAGTGGCCCTCGACCTAAACCCTTGCTGCAGTAGTAGAGTCGTGAAAAACTCAGCGCCGCTGTCGGAGTCACCAGGATGGTAAGACGTTTGAGTTCGCACGACTCTGTGGACTGTCAGAAAAAGAAAATTTGAGTGTCACGGCTCACAATCAACAACTGACCATGTGATTGTGTGATAGTCGCGTTGTGTGACGCCGTGGTCCTGCCAGGTTCGTAGCGTCAATTCCGATGTCTGCCTTGCATTACCATTGTCTCTGGTCTTTCTCGACATCGCTTTGGACATTGGACGGCCTCTCAACTTGAAGTAGGCAGGTACGCGTGTTGGAATTTGGCAATCCGGCATCATGCCGATCTGTCTTATTAAGGAAGAAGATTGAGGAAAGATATAGAAAGTTCTAGTAAACAGTCCTTTAGTATATAAGTAGGTACTGTAGTGTAGATCCTCATGCGTTTGCAGAGCTCAGCCAAGCGCAATACTATTGGCTTGAACACTATGCATACATACTGGGAACGAACTTGATCCCCCATTTCACAACAATGCGAGTATAGGAAGCTCAAGAAAAGCTGAAGCGTTACCTGGAAGAACTGCCCAGCGAGCAAGGTGGCTGGGGTACGAGCGATGGGCCGGCGGGTATGCAGCTCGCAGACGGGGTGTGCAGGGTCACCTCGACGACGGGCGGCGCGGTGCATCCGAATCGGCTCGTTACGGGAGTCCTGTCACGGCTGCTCAAGATGTACGCTTCATTCCGGCTGTACACGCTACTCCGTCTCTCTCCATCGATGACAACATCGTTCACACCTCCCGGGGTGACATTCACGCCAAACGTATTGTCCACGCTACCAATGGATGGATGTCCCACCTCCTGGCGCCCATGCGGGAAAAGATTGTGCCTGTGCGAGGGCATATGGCCGCACAGCGCGCTGAAGTTGGCTTGGATGAAGGATGGCTCGGTACCCGCTCGTTTGTTCTATATCCAAGCGCATCCGAGAATCGATGGGACTACCTCACCCAACAGCCGTCCAGCCCTACAACACTGGGCGAGAAACCGCATGCAGAGTTTATGTTTGGCGGCGGCATCGAGATGGGCACCCAGTCCTTCTTTGACGCCGTTGGATGTGCCGACGACAGCCAAGCTGAGTTCCGCGTGTCTGCATACCTCGGCGGGGCCCTGGCGGCGTATTTCGGAAAATGGTGGGGAAGCGAGTCGGCCGACGAGGATGAGGACCACTTTGAAAAAGGGCGGGTGAAGAAGGCGTGGTCTGGTGTTTTGGGTATCTCTGCGGATGGACTGCCGTGGGTTGGTAGCCTTCCTTCGAAGGTGTCGGGAAGGCCGGAAGGAAGAGAGTGGATCGCGGCAGGGTATTCTGGCGAGGGAATGGTCCACGCGTGGATGAGCGGAAAGGCGTTGGTGCATATGGTGCTGGGGAAAGACGTTGATTGGCTTCCCTCCCCGTTTCGCGTCACAGAAAAAGGTGGAAGAAGGCGAATATCGCGTCTTTGCTATAACCATATGTTTATCCTGTAGACTATCCTTCGGAAATATCCGCCCAAATTTTGTCTATCTCTGTCTATACTCGACGTCCACCATGCAAATGCGATCGTTGAATTCATATCTATCGACAAGCTATACAATTCCCCTTCACGTGCCTCTTGTCGCATCCTTCCTATGTCCAGGACACAAAAGCGAGTCAACCTTGCGTACGAACGGAGAAAGAAGGACGGGATATTATATGACTCGGCGTTCTCCCATGCAACCTCAACGGCCATGTGGTTGGTGCGCACGAATACCAACTTGAAAATATGCATGCCGATACTATTTAACAATGCACCATACAGTACGGGTTCAATCTCGGGAAATCCGAATCATCTTCCCCACTTTTCACATGGAATACTGGCTTCGTCGAGGGAACGGGCGAGATAGACACCGACCCGACAGCGTGCTCCAAAACTGTATCTTTCTTAAAATTTGTAGTCAATATTCAGTCAGGCTACACCCGAGCCGCTTCCTGTACGACACAACGCATCAATGGTAGACCGTCTCCAACGTATTTCAAGACCACTAACTAACCTTATACTGTAGGAGAAAATCACGATTCGGATCCGTGTTGTGGCACTGGGATTTCCAGGTCGTTCATACTTTTGTTCCTTCACTACTAGACATACCTATTCTGCGGGCTTCGAATTATACCAAATAGCAAGGAACGTCCGTCAGGGCGGGTGTACATACATCTCTCTTACGAAAAATCCATCCGTGCAGTCCTTCCCTCTTACCATCACTCTGGATTCGAGACACTAGTGCCCTATTTCATCAAATTTTCGCTGTTCCTGCCGTTAGACAATTTCCCCCCTACGACTAGGCGAATGCTCTCTTATCCTCCTTCGACTACTCCGAAACACACACTCGATGGATGGTCAACGTTGAAGAGAATGAGAAATCGTATTTCGTCGTCTGGTCCCGTTTTGTAAACGGGCGAGAATAAACTGCGTGAATTCGAATCCGATCCAAGTCAAACAACGAAGAGGACCTCTACAACGTCTGTGGCCACCTCTTCATCGCTGTCGATTACTTCTATGCGGGCGTCTCATATTCTCTTTTAAAAAACATATGCTGATGCATCTGGGCCCTACAGCTGAATCCTCTCCATTTTTGCTTCTTACCCCGAGAACTGCGCCTCTACTACATCATTATCGTTGGTTGATCTCAGCCACTCTTCCATTCGGTGCGATTTCCTCCGCTCATCTACCCAAGCCGCGCGCAACACGTCCTTGATATCTCACACCCGTGTAAGACACACCCAAAATTCTCCTCAGCCCTGAGTCTTCTCCTCCCGGAACCGATGAGAGCACGAGGAACCCAAGCACCGATTCCAAGATGGTGCTGGGAATAAGGGTTGATCGGCTTGAGCCAGAAAAGCAGAAAGGGCAAATATCCGAACAATCTATCCCTTTTACCATCACGTCTTTACTTTGGATACATTACCTCGGTGCACCATTTGATTCTTTGTAGTTCTCTGTCATAATACCCCTTGCATGTTGGACGAGCAACTGTGTACAAGGATGTCATTACGTATCCGTCCTCGCTCCACTTTTACTCATCATGTTCATATATGTGAAGGCATCTTAGGCAGGGGTCATAACTCAAATGTCATTTTTTTGAATCGGTATTCCTCTAACCGCTTTGCATCACAGGGCCAAATCTGTGTAATCGAAATCTCTTTCGAAAGAGCCGAGACCCATTGCAATTTGCAGGCTTATCCTCTCCTCGGTTTTCCCTACCTTTGTCCTCCAAGTCTCGAAGAGACCACATCTTTACATCGTTCCCACTCTATACACACCGGACAGTCATACGTTACCGAGTCAGCTCACCTAGGATTTCGCTTCCACGCATGGAATCCAGACGGATGAGACGATTGAGACCAATGTTGACATACACTTGGTCAAGGTTCCCTGCTAACAAGTAATTGCGACTGGGCTGTATGAAATCACCAAATTTGAACAATGTCATGTTTGAGCTATTAGTCCCCATACGAATCCAGAATGAATGCTGTATTACATCGTCAAATGTTGGACAATGACATATTTGACCTATTAGTCTTCATACTAACTCGCCACAATGAACCCGTCACTTTTGAGTGCTTCCCAGCGTGCAGTTAATGCAGGATCATCAAATGCCACGGGGAAATCAAGGTAAACCTTTTCTAGCATTACCCCTTCTTGATCATCATCGGCGTTTTGGCTGTCCTTTTGAACACCTTCTATTTCATTTTTCGCTCCCCTGCTGTGCGCGTGCTTATGCTTGCCCTCGTCTTTGTTGTCCCCTCCATCGTCTTCTATTTCATCCTGCATCTTCTCACCGGCATCCTCTTCCTCGTCCCTTTTACCATCCTCTATTTGTTTAATACGTGAATCCACCATTTGCAAGAGTGATTTATGGTCGGAAATTGATTTTGAGCCCCGTAAATCAAATATACGAAGTTCGGGAAGGATGTCGTCATTATCGTCCGAACGCGTAAGTGCAGATAGCAAGTCTTTTTCGACAATTTTAGCTGAAACGGTGAGGTGCTGCATGTTGGTGGCGCGAGTCAAAAGGTCGATCAGACCGGCTTTTCCAATCTTGCTCCTGGATGCGTCTACTTCTAATCTCCATAATTTGTGACAGTGATGATGAGGCAGAATCTCAGGAAACACAAGAACAGCATCGTCGCTGTCTTCATTGTCCAGAACGAATGTCAACGAGGACAGTTTGGGAAGCTCTAGTGATTCGAAAATATGGGCAATAGATGAAGGCGCCACGTCGTCCCATTCCGAAATTACCAGACTGGTCACCTTGGGCATCAGGATAGGAGAATCTAGGCGCTCGAAAGGCTTGGATGCATCAAAGATTATCCTCAGTCTGTTGATGTTCCGTGTTTTGGACAAGAATGGGAATATGTTTTTAACAAACGGTCCACGAACCGTCAGCTCTGTGAGCCCGCGTCCACCGTCAGGAAGACAGACGTTATGACATAAGGTTGATTCGATTTTCAGGATGCGGAGGCTCTGAGCCATCTCGAAGGTATGGATGTCAATGGATGAGTTGGAGTGGCCCTTTGGTCGGTCTATATCGAGATAGAGAAGCGATTCTAGGTATGATCCATAAGCCGAAAGCGCCGCAAGGGACTTGGCAGAGATGCATGTGCGCAAATGCTTCCAATAGGGTATGGAAATTAGAAGGATAGGTATGAAGGCGTGAGAGGATATATCGTTTACACTCGATAGTCTGATCGTCAGCTGGTGCTGACGCGCCCTTTGAAGGTGCAATCCGAGCATAAACTGGTGCAGAAGTACATCTTTTGGCTTGGGGTACCGATCGAAATCGAGGCAGAGGCACCTCCACAACGATGCGGTAGATAAAGATACTCTCCGCCAAGAACGGCAGACTTGAGATAGTGTCCATGGTGGGCGGCGCGAGTCAAGGGAGTTGAGTGTGTGCCACTCCTGGAGGAGATCGTAGACCTCATGGACGCAAAATGAAAAGATATGCCTGAGTACATCATCAGGAATAGAACGAATGGGGTGCAGCAATGTCTTAGCCGCCCGCTGATTTTCCATGACTTTTGCTTGACCGTCAAGCAGCGCATTTAGCATTTGCTGGGTGTGATCGATCTTCTCCTTCAAAACTGAAAGTAGGCTGGAGGATTCAGATACAGTTTTAAGTAGGGATATGCGCTCTGTTTCCCGCAGGGGACTATTAGACTTTAATAACGCTTGGATTCGTGGATCATCTGAAATTGACTTTGGAATATCAGGACATGAATGCAAAGAGCAAGCCGGAGGTATTGGGAGGGAAGGGAGCGGTTCCATGAAAGATATTCTAAATGTGGCAGGTTACTAGATTGTCGTCGGTTCAAAGTATGAAATACATACGCCTGTTGAAAATGATGTACGATCTAGCGCAGTCTTAACGCAAACAAGGGATCTATTATTTTAAGAGAGTTTTGCAGATGTCTGTCCGATTGATCAAAAAAGCTACTTGAGCGCCGTATTCTACGGCAGGTTCGACGAGCAACGCACATCACGGTGTCTGAATGACTCTAAACAGTGGCCCTCGACTCAACCTCTTGCTGTCGTACAGCCGTGATAAACTGAGTGTTGCTGTCGCAGTCACCAGGGTAGTAAGATGTTTGAGTTCGCACGGCTCTGTGGACAGTATTGGACAGAAGAGGATGGTGGAATGAAGGGAAAAAAACTTTGTGTCACGACGACAACTAACCACGTGACTGTGTGATAGGCGCGTCGTGTGACGCCGTGAGACCCACTACTCCCGGTCTTCTCGACATAGCCCTGAACAATGGACGGTCCCTCAACTTGAAGTAAGCAGGTGCGCGATCTATCCATCATCACAGTGAGAATTTCTTTATCAGGCGCTTCTTCCTCTGGTACGTGTTCTTGGAATCCATTCTTGATTCATCAGTCTCAATTTACAATCCCCGCCTCTCTAAATACTGTAAGCCAGTCATTAGTGTGCAAGGTCATGTAGTCAAACCATACGTTTGATGACTGGACGTTGATCGGTTCACCGCCTTACTTTGTGTTCACACAGAAGAAACGCCGTAGGAGAAGGAAACATCATCTCTTAGCTGCCCTTTCATCTCCCAGATATACAAAATTCCGCGTCGAACAATCCTACTTCATGATCATAATCTCACACAGAATTCGAGACATTGGCAGATGGATCAATTCTAAGCCACTACCGGCCATTGATTGTACTTTATCGAGCTACAGCTAGCTGAGGAAACGATGTCTTTACCATACGACATCGCATGAATCGGATCAGACATTATCAAAGACCCATGTATGTCCAACCCCTAGGCATGTATATACTTACTTCATTGACGAGTTTCACAGGTAAATTTTATTCAAAAGAAAATCATATTGCGAGTATAGATCAATAGGCGAAGAATCAGGAATACATGACATTGATTGTCATCATTGAACGTCGATTGTTTCTGTATACTTGCAGATGAACGTTCGGTTACAATCCTTTTGATAGCTAAGTGTAGGTCATCCGATCAGTCCAAGGAGGTTTTGAAAGGGAGAGAAGAGACCAAGTTTTTGGCCTCTTCCACTAGTTTCCCGAGTTCCTTGCCATCGCGACGCTTGTGCAATGCAGAACTCAGGTTGAGTTTCTTCTGGAGATCAATTTCTTTGTCATCCATCTTCACCATGGCTTATGAGATAGGAAGAGGCTCACTGCAAAGATGCGACTTATCAAGCTTCTACCTGTTGCAACGGCGGGTGTAACATATTAAATCATTTTATAAAGACGGAATGAAGAATGAGATTGGTTTCAGTACCAGAGACAGTATTCAACCTATGGTACATTTTATGGTGTTGGTAGCGGCACAAGTCCCAATGATTCATGGAGTGGCACTTTCCTGAAGTGTATACAGATACTGTAATCGACTTTGGTTAAAGTATTTCAACCAAGAACAGTACGTAACTTTTTAGCACCTATACGCAGTGCCATACTCTCCCATTCTCGTGCATCCCGTGGCCAGCCAATGATTTCGAACACGGATGTCTTTATGAACGTTTGATCAGGTAGCATTTTCCCGACAACGCATAGAGTCACATTGGATTGCCATGGTTGTTGAGTGCACAGCAATGAATATACACCGTCCGGTATTGGGTATTGATGGTTAGTGGAAATCTCGTATCGATGCTCCTCTCCGGTTGGGGTTCGGACAATCAGGTGCCCTTTGCGGGGTGCTGCTACCAGCGTGCCCAGTCCTTGCACCTGTACTGATTCAATGCGCCAACCATTGTAGAAACTGGTACCCGTCTTCATATTGCGTTCAACGTACACCCAAAAATTGTCCTTGGAATCCATTAAAAAACTTAGCGAATCCCGGTTCATAACCTGTTTCCATGATGGTCTCCATGCATTCTTTTCGGGCCCGGGTTCAGAGCACAAAAAGAAGAACTCTGAACGATGATCCCATCCCATCACCTCCATCAGCGCTGTCCAAGCATGTTCAGCAGACTCCAGCTCAGAGTATGCCAGTGCTATGGTCGAGGTTGGATCGCCTGTTCCGATGGAAGTATGGTTTGAAGTGGAGTTGATCATTGTGTCCTTGTGAGCGGTAGATGTAGTGGACCGTGTTTCATTGTGTGCTGGCGTGCTGCCGAGTGCCAAAAAGTATGTCAGTGCTGCGACTTTATCGACATCCTTCTCGGACGTGCGATCCCACATCAACGATAGCATGAGAACCACATTGTCGTCGGCATCTTACAGCGATGATAGTTGCGACATGAAGCGTGCCCGTACCTCCTCATTCAGCATCTCATCGCCCGTATCCCCACCTATCACCCAATCGTGACTCATCTCCTGCAATGTCCACGTCCGTTTGAACCAACTCCGACCATTATCGGAATCGAAACCGCGCTCCAATGGCCGTCCGAGCCCGTTGAAGTAGCAAACCAACTTTTCCTTGACATATGCATTTCCAATGGTGGGCACATCCAACATCCACTCCCCCGCACGCAGATCCTCGTCTTGCCCACCTTCCTGCCTCAAACAGAGAACATCCAGCCATGCATACTCTGCTCCGAGATTCAGCATTTCGATACGGATGAGATCGAGGTTGGAATCATCTGGAATGGGCACGGGCCATTGATATCCATTAATGGGAGTGGGCACGTTTTTGCGACGACTTTTATCAAGCCAGGCATGTGATATTCCCCATGGTGTACTCAAGGCAACCCATCACGGCACCACCCTGTTGCTGAAGAGATCCCAGACGCGCCTAGGAGACATGCACAGTCCATCCTCAGTGATCTGGCCATCAACCAGCGCCTCTTTTCGTATTTTCAGATCCGTCGCTTCCGAGGTGCGCAGTGAATGTTTGATGTCGTTCAAGTCACAGTCAAACCATATGGGGCGGAGATAGCCATATACGGTGCCAAAGTCATATTCATCCGAGATGTATGCTTCGAGAAGGGACGACAGAGAAGGGGTGAGGTCGTATTCGCTTCCCAGAGTGTTGTTCAACGTCTTCAACAGTCCATCAACGCCGAGGCTGGCGCTGGGAGTATCAGCGAGGGAGGATGGTATGACGGGCTTTGAACCTGTATAGGCTTGTTGATTTGGGACTTTGATATCTTCGATGGACATGCCATCTTCAAGGGCAACAATGGTGACGTCGGAGAGGTTTTCAGGATCGTATGCCTTTCTCAGTGATACTGTTTTCAGCACCTTTCTACGGAATTTTATAGCTACATACCTTGTTGCCTGGGCGCGAAGGATTGGTATAGTCTAGGAGTTGAATCCGAACTCGTCGCCAGTGAAGCCCTAACGGCTCTAGTCAGTAGTGACGGAGACTTGAAGTGGAAGGAAATGATGATACATACACCGTGTACCCATCCCGTTACTACTAGATGTATACAAGGAGAGTCTCAGGGGGGTGTAATTGTAACAATGTTCTACCTAGAATCTCGAATCAGCGTGTCATTGTTTTGCTTACATGTAATACTTCCTTGGGTCACGAACTTTGCTCCGTTGATGCCGGGAGTGATTGAATTGGTAAGATATTCCCGTATAGATGCCCCACCAATGTATGCCGACGCTCAAAACTCAGCTTGACTGTTGTCAGCACATGCGACAGCGTCAAAGAAGGATGCGGTGCCTACCTCAATACCACCACCAGACAAACGCGTGCGCGTTCTCGCCGAGTGTCACAGGGTCAGGCAGTCATTGGGTGAGGTAGTCCCATTGATTTTTGGACACGCTTGGGTACAGCCATCTGTCGACCAAGTCCGTTCCAGCATCCTGTGCCAACATATATCCACGCACGGGAACGATCTTTGGCGCGAGTAGGTGGGACGACCATCCATTGGTATGGACAATGTGTTTGACGCAAATGTCGCCATGGGCCGTGTGGACGATGTTGTTGTGGATGGAGAGACATGGAGTGGGCGTGTATAATCGGAATGAAGAGTACGTCTTGAGCAGCTGCGACAAGATTCCCATGACAAGCTGATACGGATGTACCGTGCCGCCTGCTGTCGAGATGGCCCCGCAAACTCCATTCCCGCCGGCCCATTGCTCGTACCCCAGCCACCCTTCTCACTCGACAGCTCCTTCAAGTAGCGGTCCAGCTTTTCTTTGGCTCCCTCGAACACATCTTTGTCAAAATAGTCATCATACTTGCGGTGACACTGGCCATGACTTCCGAGGTCGAAGGTGCCATCCTTCGACTGTCCAATCCTGTCGCTTACTACGCCTGCTTTGCAAACTCGAAACGGACGACAAAGACATACACGCGTATATCTAGGTTGGCGTCTCTAACTAGTGCGTTGACTCCTCCGAAAAATTGTCGCAAAACGCCTAATCGTTCCTTCTTACCATCATGTTGAATCTGCTCTCTGGATGCGAGCCCTATTTGATCAATTCTCCGCTTGCCATGTTGGATGATTCCCCTGCTTACATCGCCCGGGATCCAAGACTTCAATACACCATGATTCATTCTTCGCTGCCATAGATGCTGGGTGATTATACAATGTTACAAACCAAGAGATCACATTCTAGGTCAACGGTCTCATCTTTCAACTGTCTATTACCAGAGTGCACGGCCCGCCGCTACGCCTGCTTCAATCCATACGTCCTCAGCTTCGAGAGTAACGATGCAACTCAAATATCCCACCCGAGTAAGGCCACCGTTCGTGATGAGTTTCACGTCCTTCTTCCGGAGGGACTCTTCATCTCGTCTGTCCTCAGCATATCTTCCGCTCCATACAACGTTTTCCCATTCAAGACATCGCTATGAGCGCGTACACCGCCAACATCTTACTGATCGCGCTCCTATTTGGGCTCCAACTCAAAGGTGCACGTTCATCAAAGCCGCCTTGTATCACATCAAAAATCTGTGTTATCGCAATCACTTTCGAACGTGCCGGGACCCATTGTGATTTTCTGGCTTATCCTCTCCTCGGTTCTCCTTATCCTTGTCCTCCAAGCCTCGGAGAAACCGCATCCTTATATCGTTCCCACTCCCTGCACATTGGACAGTCATGCGTTCATAAGTCATCTCATCTCACCTGGGATTGCGACTCCGGGCATGGAATTCAGACGGGTAAGACAACTGAGATCACTGGTGATAAAAAATCTTGTCAAGATTCCCTGTCGACAAGTAATTACGACGTGGGCTGTATTAGATCGTCAAATGTTGAACAATGACATATTTGACCTATTAGTCTCCATACTAACTTTCCACAATGAACCCGTCACTTTTAAGTGTCTCCCAACGTGCAGTTAATGCAAGATCATCAAATGCCATGGAGAAATCAAGGTAAACCTTTTCTAGCATGACACTTTCCTCGTCTTCATCCGAAGTGTCTTGGCTGTCCTCTTCGCCTGTTCCTTCGTTATTCTCTTCAACATCCACGGTTTCATTTTTTGCCTCCTTGCCATCCTCATCCTCGTCCTCGTCTTCGCTGGAACCTTCATCATCCCCCAATTCACCCTGCATCTCTTCACCGTCATCCTCTTCTTCGTCATCATCCTCTCCCTCGCTATCATCCTCTCCCTCGTCATCATCCTCTATTTGATTCATACGTGAACCCACCATCTGCAAGAGTAACTTATGGTCGGAAATTGATTTTGAGCCCCGTAAATCCAAGGTACGAAGTTCGGGAAGGATGTCGTCCTTATCGTCCGAACGCGTAAGTGCAAAAAGCAAGTCTTTTTCGACAACTTTAGCTGAAACGGTGAGGTGCTGCATGTTGGTGGCGCGAGTCAAAAGGTCGATCAGACCGGCTTTTCCAACCCTGCTCCTGGATGCGTCCACTTCTAATCTCCTTAATTTGTGACAGTGATGATGAGGCAGAATTTCAGGAAACACAAGAACAGCATCGTCGCTGTCTTCATTGTCCAGAACGAATGTCAACGAGGACAGTTTGGGAAGCTCTAGTGATTCGAAAATACGGGCAATAGATGAAGGCGCCACGTCGTCCCATTCCGAAATTACTAGTTTGGTCACCTTGGGCATCAGGATAGGAGAATCTAGGCGCTCGAAAGGCTTGGATGCATCAAAGATTATCCTCAGTCTGTTGACGTTTCGTGTTTTGGACAAGAAGGGGAATATGTTTTTAACAAACGGTCCACGAACCGTCAGCTCTGTGAGCCCGCGTCCACCGTCAGGAAGACAGACGTTATGACATAAGGTTGATTCGATTTTCAGGATGCGGAGGCTCTGAGCCATCTCGAAGGTATGGATGTCAATGGATGAGTTGCAGTGGCCCTTTGGTAGGTCTATGTCAAGATAGCGAAGAGACTCTAGGTATGATCCGTAAGCCGAAAGCGCCGCAAGGGACTTGGCAGGGATGCATGTGCGCAAATGCTTCCAATAGGGTATGGAAGTTAGAAGGATAGGCATGAAGGCGTGAGAAGATATATCGTTTATGCTCGACAGTCTGATCGTCAGCTGGTACTGACGCGCCCTTTGAAGGTGTAACCCGAGCATAAACTGGTGCAGATGTATATCGTTAGGGTTGAGGTACTGATCAAAATCGAGACAGAGGCATCTCCACAACGATGCGGTAGATAAAGATACTCTCCGCCAAGAACGGCAGACTTGAGACAGTGTCCATGGTGGGTGGTGCGATTCAAGGGAGTTGAGTGTTCCCAGCCCCTCGAGGAGATCGTAGACCTCATGGACGCAAAATTGAAAGATATGCTTAAGCACATCGTTAGGGATAGAGCGAATGGGGTGCAGCAATGTTTTAGCTGCCCGCTGATGTTCCGTGACTTTTGCTTGACCATCCAGAAGCATGTTTAGCGTTTCTTGGGCATGGTCAATCTTCTCCTTCAGAATCGAGAGTAAATTCGAGGATTCGGATACAGTCGCAAGTAGGGATACGCGTTCTGCCTCCAGTGGAGGGATATTGGATTTTAGTAACGCTTGGATTTGTGGATCGTTTGAAATTGACTTTGGAATATCAGGACACGAATGCCAAGAGCAGGCCGAATGGATCTGGGGGGAAGGGAACGATGCCATGAAAGACATTCTAGACGCAAGTTATTAAATTGTCGTCGGTTCGGAGCAGCATGGAATACATACGTCTTTTGAAAAGATGCACGATCTAAAGGAAGGGACAGGTTATCTTGAAAGAATTTTGCAGATGTCTATCCGATTGATCAAAAAATCAACTTGAACGCCAAATTCCAAGGCAGATTCGACGAGCAACGCACGTCACGGAGTCTGAATGACTATAGGCAGTGGCCCCCGACTCAAACCCTTGTTGTCGTAGTAGAGCCGTGGAAAATTCAGCGTTGCTGTCGAAGTCACCAGGATAGTAAGACGTTTGAGTTCGCGCGACTCTGTGGGCTAGAAAAAAAAAATTTGAGTGTCACGGCTCACAATCAACAACTGACCATGTGATTGTGTGATAGTCGCGTCGTGTGACGCCGTGGTCCTGGTCCGTAGCGTCAATTCCGATGTCTGCCCTGCATTACCATTATCTCCGGTCTTTCTCAACATCGCTTTGTACAGTGGACGGCCCCTCAACTTGAAATAAGCCGGTGCGCAATTTTCAGTACAATCCCCGCCTCTCAAATTGGTCCTGTATGGCAGACCATACGTTCAATGGACACTGGGACGTCGACTGGTACACCACCCTACTCCGTGTTCAAGCGTTATCGGGGACCTATGTATGTCCAACCCCTAGGCATGTATATACTTACTTCATTGACAAGTTTCACAGGTAAAGTTTTATCAAAAGAAAAGCACATTGCGAGTATAGATCAATAGGCGAAGAATCAGGAATACATGACATCGATTGTCATCATTCAGCGTCGATAGTTTTCTGTGTACTTTCATATGAACGTTCGGTTACAATCCCTTTGATAGCTATGTGCAGGTCATCCGATAAGTCCGAGGAGGTTTTGAAAGGGAGAGAAGAAACAAGATCGTTAGCTTTCTCTACTAGTTTCCCGAGTTCCTTGCCGTCGCAACGTTCGTGGAATGAAGAACTCGGGCTGAGTTGCTTCTGTAGTTCGACTGCAGTCTGATTCGCCTTACTGATAAAAACAACAAATTGTGTAAGTTATCGTCTCGGATAAAAGTAGCAAGTAATACGTACTTGATCTGTATCAACAAGTCATCAAGTATACCTTTGTCATCGAGACCGCACTTTTTCAGTTTTCTCTTTGTCTTCACTCTCTGTTTGATTGTTTCAATACGAACCATCTCCAGACAGACCAAAATGTGCGGTAACGGTCCCAGAAACAGATGAAGATATCGTCCGGATTTACCACCAAGTCGAGACACCTCTTTGGCGCATGAAGCGTATATTTGGGCTCGAGGGCCTGCTATCCCTCTCTGGGCACCATCCAGCCGACGTTGGAGGACTTTCCTATATACCCGTTGTATTAAGGATGCGGCAGCTATCTCTTGCTCTGATGGTGGACGATCTTGTGTTGAAATGACATCAACAACATCCGTTTCATCAGAGAAGTCTTCTTCGCCACTCACAGTTTCCGAAGGTGGAAGATGCTTTGCTGGATTCTCCCTTATCGTTTGATCTCTGCGCACCGACTGACACGCTTCCAGGACAATAGATTCAACTTGATCCCACCCTTCCCCTCCAGTAATTGAAATAAGGAATGGGAAAATCCCATCCAGATAACGTGCTACGCTTGCAAAGCGTGAAATGCTCGTATTGGGAGACGAGAAAAGGCGTAATTTGTGAGAGAACGGGACGTGATCATCCGGGAACGGGGAGTCGTCACTGGGAAATACGATGGGTATGGAAAGCTCGCTCAGAAGGGGACAACATTTTGCTAGAGTGCATAACACCTCGTAAGTCGGACGAGGTCCCTGGACAAATGGGATATTGAAAACTCTGATCTCTGGCCATGCAGGTGCGAGGAGAAGATCGACGATACCGGTATCCAAGGTGGGCATGGGACTATAAGCGAATTCCTGGAGTTTACGCAGGCCACATAGAGGCTCAAAAATGACCAGTGTGGATTCCCGGGACTGTTGGGTCGACTGTCCGTTACATCTCCGATATTTTATAGACAAATTCAGAAGAGAAGGAAATCGTGAAGCGATCTCTGTGTGAAAATCTTGCATGAATTGCCCGATCTCATCATAAGACTGGCTATGATCATCGATATGTATCAAGGAGGTGAGGGATCCCGGGCGAATCAGCCGAAGAACACGAGACATCAATGAAACGGGAGTTGTAATGTGTAGAGATACGAGGGATCGGAATCCATCATCGACTTTCCAGCTGTCGGTAAGTAGGCTTTGGGAGATGACGATCTGGAGGTGTGAAAGGTCCGGAAGTGAGGACAACTGGATTAGAAAATGGAATTCGGCGGAGTGCGACTCGATTTTTAGTTTACGCAGTCGACGAAGACCAGAGAAGTTAGTGAAAGGGCACATTGTTCCTAAAGGTTGAGGATTCCGCCCTCTTTGTCGTATGTAGGATATGGTGAGTGAATGAAGCATTGGCACCTTCCATCCGACTGTCCGTACAGAGGTAGAGGCCACAACAGTCTCTGCATTGGAAGGAAAAGTAATTGTAACATCGTCCAGCCGAGGGCTGGCCAAAAAGAGAAGTATTGCAGTGTCGGCAGCGAAGCTCATGTCGACACTCAGTTTCTGCAAGTTGGGGAAGATAGGTTCCCGTCTCTCAGCCAGGCGGAGGAATATGGTAGATGAATGCAAAGTGCGCAACTGTGCGTCTAGGGTGATGGCTCGAACGCGGCGCGAATAACGTTCGAACCGAACCCATGTATCATCTGAGATGACATCGGGGAGTATCTACAAGGATCAGGACTCATATCGAGCGAAAATGGAGGGTGACATACACCTTGATCATCATTCGATGAGAGATCGCGAGGAAAGAGATACAGGAGCGGTTTCATCCCACATATTTCATGCCAGAGGCAATCTAGCGCTACCTCAGAGATGAAATGGCATGTCAATGCCAGAGAGAGGAGAGAATCCATGCGTGTTCCATGCAAAACACCACCAGGCGCCTGCTCGATATCCCATAGATCCTTGCAAACGTAACCAAGCAGGTCGGCATTGTAGAACACTGACGTAACTGGATCATCAACGAGTAGGCTTGCCATGTATTAAGATGGGAGACGGGGTGTAAAGATAGGAGCGCAGAAGTGTCTGGCGCGGCAACGATGGCGAAGGAGTGAATCAGGGAAATAACACGCCTTGTGGAAATTTTGATGCATCATGGCCGAGTGTGAGAAATAGAAGCCGTGAAAGTAAAACACCGTCTACACCGTGTAGACTTCGACTCCGGTATCACAATTGCGGATCCTCGGATTTCAATGAAGTCCATGCAAAGTGAGCATGACCTATGATTGTCGGAGAATTGACTATAACTGCCGAAAGAAGTTGCAGAACAATTGTTGGGCTGACCTTGAAATGATGCACACATTCAAACAATGAAACCAAAAGCCGTTCGAATTCTTATTCTATCCACATCTCCACCCTTCTCTGTGTAAGCACATGCGAGACGGAACGAACTTGGATCCATCAAGTCGAGCGCGAAGTCCGCACTTCAGGTCCCCGCTTGACGCTTTTGACGACGGCGCACCGATAGGACGGCCGGTCTTAAATCTTCAGGAAGGAATCGTAAAGTCAGCTCAATTATCGGATGCAAAAAACATATAGAAACTTTCGTACATGCCTTGGCAAAAGTATTGTATGGCATGTGTCGGCGTGCCAGCGCACAGGACCCCGAGGCAGCAGTGCCCGAGCTGTTCTCTGAACATGGGTACATATAAGAGAAGGCGAACTGGCGACGCGTACTTCTTTGTCCTTCATGGGGTTCCGGTCTTAAAACACGGCTGATCACTACAGATATCCATCATCGTAGCGTCTCGTGAGTGACTATGCGGCTTAGCAGAAAGATACCCGGGGAAGGGTGCTGGTGTAAGAGCGCCCGAACTTCTCTGACGCGCAATTTGATGGTGTGCCACATACGAGGAACGATCTTAGCCGATGAAACCGTACCGGCGATGAATTAGAGTTGCAACTGGCCAATGAGGAGAGGTCTAAATCGAGATGGGTAAATCATACGCGCTTTATATTCGCGCATTCGCGGCACCCGTAGTAGCCCCTGGGGACTAGGAATTTGTCGCATCGATGACGGAAGGCTTATCATTGCCACCACATAGTTCTCTTTGTCTTTTTCCAAAAGGTCGGGCAATTATAATGACCATGAATCAGACATTGAATCAGAAAGTCGCCTTTCGACAGGGAATATTTTTCTGATTATGGCGTTAAACGGGTGGACTAGGAGCAGAGCGCGTCGCCTAATCAGCACTGCCGGGTCGAACATAGCATTGAAACTCACTGGAGACAAGCGGTGTTAGATGCCCACGCCGATTTCCACGTCGGTCCCGCAATTGTCTTTCGCACAAGAAGGTTCCTACTTTTCTTGTGGAAAGGCGAAAAAAGCGTCTGCCCTTACCGGGCCGTATATCCGACCCCCAGATCCCACGGTCCGAAAATAACGGTCCGATATGTTTTTCTCTTTCTGACATTCCCGTGCCTTTAGGCGTCGGCCCACAATCATCGTTTT
The DNA here is from genome assembly GCA_030435615.1 of Armillaria luteobubalina. Lineage (NCBI taxonomy): Eukaryota > Fungi > Basidiomycota > Agaricomycetes > Agaricales > Physalacriaceae > Armillaria > Armillaria luteobubalina. The sequence continues at coordinate 2,640,366 of JAUEPU010000001.1, forward strand.
CAGCCATGTGTATGCTCCCTGGAACCTAGCCTGGCCTGGTCCCACAGAATGGGAAAATAGAAACAAGCTGCGAGTTTCTAAAGACAGCGACAAGGTTGGTTCCCACCGTCAATACCACCTTGGCATCCTGGAGCTTCTTTCATTCATAGAGAATCAGAAACTGATAACCTAGCCGCCTGACGGAACAAAAAGCTCAATAAACGATGCGGACCCGACGTCAAGTAACACGTCACCATAGGGCGCGACCATTCTCGTGCAACTTGGCAACCTGAAGGGTGGGATTTGGCTATGAAGGCCTAGTAGGTGGGTCCTCAAGGATGCATGTACAGAGGGTTATAAAACATACCAACCTCTGCGTTCAGGGCTGTCAGCCTTGTTAACGGAGCCAATACCTTGATGGAGGGACAGAACATTCGTACAATTTTGGGGGATATGTCTGGCAGTCCTATTCCGGCCCGATTTTCCGAGAAAGGAGGTACTTAAGCGTCGTTCACCGCCTAACCCATCCCAACAATGGACTCCCTCGTCTCATCCCTCGTTCTACACGGCCCACGCGACCTTCGTCAGACCCGCCGCCCTCTCCCGCCGCCTCCCCCCCATCACGTGCAAATCGCCGTTCTTTCCACCGGGCTCTGTGGTTCCGACCTGCACTACTACCTTCAGGCGCGTAATGGCGCCTTTGCTATACAAGCACCCCTTGTCCTTGGCCACGAATCAGCAGGAATCATCACTGCGGTTGGGCCCCTCGTCACCCATCTCCGTCCCGGCCAACACGTCGCAATCGAAGCCGGGATTCCTTGTGGATCGTGCGAGTGGTGCAGATCCAACCGGTATAACCTCTGCGAAGGGATGCGTTTCCGGAGTAGCGCCAAAACGTTCCCCCATCTCGACGGTACGATGCAGACGAGGATCAATCACCCGGCGAAACATGTGCATGTGCTGCCTCGCGGGGTATCGTGTGAGCAGGGAGCACTCGCGGAGCCTTTGTCTGTTGTATTGCAAGCATCGAGACGGGCAGGAGTGTCGAGAAACACACGCAAAGTGCTTGTATTTGGGGCTGGAGCTATCGGGATGCTGGCTGCTGGACTCGCGCGTTCAAGGGGCGTGCCTGTAGAAGCAATCGCTATGGTTGACATTAACCAGCAGCGGCTGGCATTTGCAAAATCCCGTGGGCTTGTGGGAAAGATCTTTTGTCTAACGCCGCAGGCCCCAGCGAAGGGCGTTGACGGTCTCGAGCGGAGTAGAGCCCAAGCGGAGGTATTTGGCGGAGGATATGATGTCGTATATGAATGTACTGGTGCAGAACCGTGTATTCAAATGGCTGTCTATGTGGGTACCTCTTCTTTTCCATGTTTCTCGAATTCTTGCTAATGGCTATCAGAATGCGAAAAGCGGGGGAAAAGTCCTTCTCATCGGAATGGGCACTTCTAATGCTTTGATACCCATAAGCAATGCTGCTACGCGGGAGGTTGACATAATAGGGAGCTTCCGGTATGCCGATACATATAAGGAGGCCCTTGAGTTACTTGCTAGCAGTAAGCCCTTTCACATTCACGATGTATGTATCTGACATTCTGTTTCAGACTCAATACCACCAATAATGGATCTCGTAACCCACCGAGTGCCGTTCAATGTTGACGCAGTAAAGAAGGCATTTGAGGCTATGGCCAAGGGGAAAGACGAGAAAGGACAGCTGGTGATCAAGATCATCATTGACAGTGAATCTTTGACATAGAGTATGGAAGACGGACCTCTGTAATTGTGATGTAATTATTTTGATATGACGATGTATCGCCTTACGCGAGCTCTTATCCATTTCATTGCGACTTCTTCTGGAAGATGATTGCCGAAGATCGACATCCGCACCTTGACCACTGTGGACGCGCGTGATCTCCTTCAATGGTATCCCTTGAGTACTTGATTGCAAAGCGCTTGATCTGTAATACGTGGAATGTTCAAAAAACCCTTCAAATCGGAGATATTCAAGGAGATTTTGAACCCAGACAGTCTAACACAGGAGCGCTCAATATATGAACGTCCCGCATCAAGGACAAGGGTGCCAGTGATATGTTGAATTACGGACGACCGCACCGTACAACCGGACGCTCTTGAACGGGCCGATCTTACCGTCCGACCTCGAACATCAATCGAACATTGAACCCACGAAATTTTCGACATCCGTTATCCTCGTAGTGTCGCAAGCAATACGATATATCCAAACTTGAACTATATTATACATGAAACTGACAAGATGCATTAGTCGCCGCCAGAAATGAATAACAGTCAAGACCGACTTGCCCTATTGGATACGAATGGACTAACAGTACATTCCGTAGATGAAATGGGGGTTCAAATCGTTTCTAGGCACGTTATGGATCGGGCTTGCCTCACCTGCTGTTTCCTACAGGTCTTTAGCTTCAAACAGTTCCCACCTAAGCGCCGAACGACCAGCTTCCTCCTAACGCCAGTAGCGCGGGGTGTAAATGAAAATGCCCTCGCCCCGAAAGGTCTGACGCTGCTACAAATTGCAACTTCATCATTGTAAAGCAGTGGAATACAAAAACCCGCTCAACATACCAAGACATGCTATTCCTAAGTCATTGAAGGCGGGGAACCACAGGTTCCGAGTCTACACCTCGGTCTTGTGCGCGTGGAATGACGCATCTTGACAGGCCCACGCATCCTACGACGGAAAAAAGTTGACCCTACTATTAAGTTACAGCATAGTCATTGGAGTACGTAAGCTGAAGCGAACAAGAAGGGCATAGGTAGTTTTAGGTCCACGGCGAGCCAAGTCCTGGAGACAAGAAGAAGATGTCAGATCCATTCTCATGAAACCCTATGGATCATCCGAGGGAAAAGTGGAGCAGTCGATAACTAGGGCCGGATGTAAGCCGCCAGCTGGGCAACTAGCGCGCCTGTACCACGTCCCGAAACGAGTTACCTGTCCCATTTCGAGTATGATAAATTTTGAGAGTGAGGAATTAAATAACCGTAACACAGACGGTGAGACTTTGGGATTGTAGCTGGTAGTGTCTTAGCTCTGAGAGTGTCGTTGTACTAGCCCATGATGGAAGTTCGAGATGAAGAGCAGCGCCCAAAGTTTCCCACGCTTTGTTCTCCCTTACGACGGCGATGCATATCGATGGCCTCGTATAACTTGAAGTACTTGTGCCTAGGTTCTTCCTAATCAAAGCCAGCAAGGCGTCGGTCGTCGGTCTTCACAACGGATATAACGTTCTCACATCAAACCTTGGCAATCGAGTTCAAAGTGAACATCTCGTGTCACTCAAACTCAACAGCACTATTTATTAATGACCTGCCAGTGGTGACAAAGAGTAGGACAATCCTTTGCGCTTGAATGTAGAGATAACTCATTTTAGTAGGATGCCAGTTGTGAAACCGGAGCTCGACGGATTTAACAGCAATTCTTCCCTCTATTCGAAATGCTAGTACAGGATATTGGCCTTGCATAATTCCCTGGTATCTTGAGAAAATACCATTTTCACCTATGAGCGCAGTCGCGCACCCTCGTGTTATCCCTAATTGCAATTACAAATTACTCGTGTTTTCGGTGCGGCGGAGCCTCATTCTCTCTTCTTGACTGACTCTCATGCCACCTATCAAAAATTTGAATCAATCCCCCTTTGATCGAATATTGGGCTTTCCTGATGCTCCCGATATCGAGACATGGACAGCGGATTGGTGGACGATAATGGACCGACACACCAAAGCACGTTACAACCCCGAAGCCCCTATACCATTCCACCACTTCCGTTCGCAGTCCGCCTCGGTTTTCGAAGAAACAACGACCGAAGACGTCGTTCTCGAGTTTATTCACTTCCGTCGATTCACAGCCAACAACCAGCTCCGAAGATCATGTCGCATCGTCGATGTTATCACGGAGGAAGATTTTGAGAAAAATTGGCTCGCACTTTCAGCCGAAGAGCAGGAAAGGCATTTTCTGTCTGGTTTGTGTATGGCAGAGAAAAACACGACCTACGTCACGTTCATCAGGAGCAAGGCAGATTGTCCGGAGCTGAATAGAGACGAGGTTATGCGGGATGGTGGACAAGGATTTCTCGATCTCATGCGCCAATTTGTGCTTCCGGATAACACCAACGCCCCAACGCAGCCTCATATTATGGTCAACTCGCGTTTCGACGAAATGATTGGGTTCAAAGAGGATGATTCTCACAAGGAACGGCTAGCACAACTTTCAATGGCGAGGATGATCAGATCGGAGTATATAGGTGTGTATACGTGTCTGCGTTTGACATATATCTAACATTGCCCAGCAACCTTTGTTATGGCTGTTGTCATGTCATACAAAGGCATAACACCCGAGATCACTGTCTTCACCACCGAACACTCGAAAACCAAATCCACACTCAAGAATAACTCGAAAATGTTCGATGACATGATGGGAAAAGCTGCAAGCAAGAGGTTTAAGAAGGACGAAATCAAACGCCGGAAAGAGATGAAGCTTCACTGTCAGCGCTGTCTCAAGGTCGAAGACAAGGCGAAGGACGGTAAAATGACGGTCTGCTCTAGGTGTAAATCCATTGGACGTGAGATTAGATATTGCAGTCGTGACTGCCAAGTGGCCGATTGGAAACAGCATAAGATAGGGTGCGGCAAGCCTTTGGGTACGAGAAGCTCTTCGTCCATGGCTATTGATTCATTCATGTCTGACAGATATATCTGCGGCATTTGACGACATTCACCTCAAAGATAGCGACAGTAACACCAAAAGGCCTGATATCCCGACGTGTCCACCTAGTCATCGACGGTCACCACACGTCATTCGCCTCATCGAGTACCTCGAGCAGACCCCGAAGCACGATTACGTTGTTGAAACAATATTTGGCAGAGGCGACATCTTCGGTATCAAGCTCGATGAGGTCCCCGGGGCGGTCGCATTTATTCACATGCGGAACATGCTGTTCACCTCGTCTGGCCCTGGCGTTGAAGGAGCTCTGCTCTACGTTTACCGCGTGCTGCAGACGTATGCTCAAGGTGGCTCCAGAGAACGCTCCGTACAGGAGCAGCTTAAACGTGAGTACGGGGAACCTCTATGGAATCGAATGCAGGCTCTTGTTAGAAGGGGCCCACCATTCTCAGTACCTGAAGTATCCCGCAAAGACGTTGACGCTACCATCAAAGCTTTTAAACAATTAAAGCGCTTTACTACACAGCTTGGGTCATATACTATCGGTACCGGAGCAATAGCTAATCTTGGACTTCAAGTCGGACCACAGAAGGATATCTGCGTAATGGTGCGCTTCCCGGAGGATGCAATGCCTCCACCATGCATACTCGTCCCCATCCCCAACCCAGCACCAAGAGTCCCCGCCCGGAACGCTATCGGACCTAACTTCAATCTACCTGAGCCAAGACATTTCGACGACTTTGACTATTATGAGTACGTCGACCTGGCTCAGCAGAAAAAGTACCTCCAGGTCTGCCCTCATGCAGATTACATACTCTGGAGTAGCGACGGGATACCCCTTGCTTTTACTTATACCGATATGCGATTCGCTATGGCGTTCCTACACTATCGGCACCGTCTCTTCGAAAATGGGCCGTACGACCATGACGCGTTAGCCTACTTGATCATGGCTTTGCGGCCTGCTGTGCGTGGGAAAATCCCCGAGTCGGTGCTTTTGGCGCAGCTGGAGAGCGAGTACCATCCGGGGTATGTAGAGACCGTGAAGGCTTGTATCAAGGTACGCCCGTCCGACGGGAAAGAGGTATACCATAGAAGGGATGGTAAAGTGTTTGAACTTGGAGAGATCCCGGCGGATAAATCGCTTATGGGAAAGATCATGGAGCAGCTCGAGGAAAGCGGGAGGTTTGGGGATCTTTTGGGACGTGTCTCGCTGGATCGGTAGTGTACGTGCATTCCACATTTTTTATTCTCAGTTAAATAAAGTTTTTTTTTGTAGACTAGAATTATGTTGCGTGGGAATGGAAGATCCGCTTTGGCCAAGGAAAATGCCGTCTCTTGTTGTCGTGCTCCCTTGTTCATATATTATCATGCGACATTTTTCGTTTTGCCTTTCTTAAGAAGCAAAAGCAATCTTATAGTATGATGTCAATACTATGTGCCATGCCTGACTGAACCTCTGCCATGTCCCGCTTCTCTAGGATTTTGACCGTAACAACACTAGGAACCCAGTCGATGAAGAGATAATAATCCGGGCGGCGCTAGACTATCCATCTCAAAGATATACCGTGGTGCTAGTTCGATTACCGGCTCTTTCGCCCGTCTGTAGCCCCCCCTGAAGTGTATGTATTTTGCTCCTTGGTGTCGTGAAGTCGAGCCATGGAGATTACGGCACATAAAGGTCAGATGTAGAGACATGAAACAATACATTACCTTGACATTCTTACGCCCTCCGATGTTCATGGGCCACCTACCGGTCCTTTCACATTCTCTCTGTCACTCAAGGCTCTTCAATGCCGGACTCTGACTCATGCCTCCATATTTTAGGAACTGGGTGTACCCAAGCCCGACGCGCCCTGCCAGCTCAGTCAGCTTTGATGTCATCCGGCGCATATCTCCTCCGAACGCGATCTATATAAGCACTTTTTGTCGCAGTTCAATAATCTGCAATAACAACGATGCACTTCTTTCCTCTGCTCCTCTCACTCTTTGCCTTCCCAGCTCTCATCTTAGCTGGCACTGGCACTATCACCTCACCGGCCAACGGGACGGTTATTTTGCCCGGGCAGAGCTTTCCCTTCTCGTACAGTCCCAAGGCGGACTACAGCGTGTCTACCTATAACTATACCGTATTCCTCCTGACGAAGCTCCCCACCTCTCTTTACTCGTCTGATGAGTGGTCGAGCGGACACTACTTCGGTCGCTTCGACTATTCCAACTCCCCAGGTTAGGCATGTCAGATGTTTCCGCAGCTCTTACTAAATACATTTACTTAGCTGTTCCGTATCCCTCCCACCGCGCTCCTACCGATCTGATCATGCCGGACTTTTCACAACGCTTTGGGAACGGGTTTGGTGGGGGTATCAACATTAGCGATGCCAAAGTTTATTTAGCGGTTTTGGAGGAATGGTCGGCTGGAACGGTGAGCATCAGCAAAATTATTACTGCACGCATGTGCTGATACTTTCGATACAGAACAATTTCGGATTGACGATAAGCCTAGCAATCAACGAACTTACTTACAATGGGACGGCGTCGTGTTGAAATTCATTTTTTAAGACATACTTCGAAGTTTCCATTATAACGTTAACATATTGTATCTACGTTTATTTGATGTTTTACGGTCTTGAATGATTTTTGATGAATAGTAAATAGCACAGAACGCCCAGGGCATAAGTCATAGTACATTGTCAGAAAAAATTCCCTCGTTTCATCCCATTTCCTCAGACATACTCTCTTTGCAGAAGACAGGCACTGTTGGGATCCGGATGGACACGCAACATACGCGAGTTGGCGGGCGGACACTCATCGTCAGCCTGACCTCCAAGCACATGAAACAGAGCTTCCATTCCTCCTTCCTTCAATCTATTCCACCTTTCCACGTTCCCCACTCCAGGGGTAACTACCATATCCTGCTTAACCAAAACAGCAGCCCGCACCTCAACGCCCGCGAGCTTAGCCACCCCCGCCACCTGATGGTTCCGCCGATTCTCGACTGCGGCAATCAGGGTGTCCCTCAGGAACGACAATGACGGCACAGTGCGCGACATGTGCTTGTGTTGAACGAGGATGTTGAGTTTCGCCAAGCGGGGCACTAAAGTTCCTCCCTCTCCCTCTCCTTCTTCCCCTCCTTTTACGTGGATAGAAGGTAAAATCTCTAAAAGATAGGAATTCATCCTATCGTCCCACTCGGTGAAGCTTAACGCAAGCTCTTCGAGGGTTGGCGACGCCCGAAGAAGGGAGACGAATTTGTTTACTACCGGAATACAATCTCCGAGAATGACCTTGCGCAGGGAGCAGCCAGAACGCTCGATTAGAAACAGAAGGACGGGGAGATTCACCTTCCGGTACTCTTTGTTGAAAGGCTGGACGTGAACTTCTTCCAGCCTGGGCGCGATGATGGATCGAAGGACGCGTGGATCTCCGGCATAAAGGGTACGCAAGAAAGGTAGTCGTATATTGTCCGTCATGGGCGTGGCGTTCTTGAGTTCAGGTCCATAGAGTCTGTACGCTTCCACCTTTCCCATCTCCTGTAGGTACTTCGTTATACCTTCAGGTATGGACATCTCCTTCGCCCGAGCACCACACCAATGATCATTAAACGACTTGAGCTGTGCAAAGGGCAGCTCCAGCGTGAAGCCTCCCACAGAGACCTCGGCGGATCTCAGCTTTGGCGCATCCGCGAATATACGGCATGACGTCGCTGACCAAGGCATGTCCGTAATAATCCCAGGAGAGGCGTGAAACGTGAGCGACTCTAAAGAGTCCAGATGTCCACGAACGGCATCCAATACGGCGATCGTCTCGGTGTTGGAAAAAGTGAAGTCGAGTTTTTTCCACCGAGGAGCGTGCTTCATGAGGATGCGGAGGAGCGTGTGGGTCACGTACGGTAAGGAGTCTTCTCCCTCGACAAAACGAATGGACAGCGGCTGGTCCTGTGTACGTTTGAGGATGTCCAGGAGGCATCTGTATGGTTTCAGGACGTTAATAGCCTTAGGACTGGTGTCGATGGTGATGTTCGTCCATAGAGGTGCGTATGTAGTGATGATGGAATCCCACTTCTTACACACTTTACTGAGGGTCGAAGGACCATCAGTTGTGTCGAACGGATTGATAGCAGAAGAAGGTATGGCCTGAGAAAAGATATCAAGCAATATTTCCGTAGGCATCTCGTTTATGTAGGCGGGTTGTTTTGGTTTATCTTTATTGATCCTTGAGACGTTTTCAGCGTCCAGGTTGTCGGGGTGATAATTGACGGTCATGAAAGAGGGAAGCAAGCTGGAAAGTTCCCGGCGATGTTTAATACAGCGCTCCACCCATTCCTTCGATTCGTATTGAGCTTTGCTTATAGGCGGTTCATGGAACTGGAACATCTTCGAAGAGAGCTGTCAGAGGGATACAATTAGGTTGCGAGTAGACAGAGAAGAGCCCGCCACGTACAGATGACGATGCTTGCTTTGAAAAGACTTGGGGTGTGTTTTTTCAATGTCAAGTCCTGTCATTCAAATGAGCCAGTGCGTATTTAAAGAGGAATACGCGCAGCCAACCTATGACTCAGTGCAACAGAAACCGCTAGAAATATCTAGAAACTCTTCTTTCAAGGTCGGCGACAGATGATTCGAGAAAGGACCAGCAGATTGTGGCGGCACCCGGTGCTTTCACGCCTCGAGGCGAAGGCATATCAGGTACATCAATGATTCATCGCATTTCTTGATTAACGTCAGATAGAATAGCACGAAGTGGCGCCTGACGATACCCAAACGGAAAACAGATATGATTCGTTTTGCAAGTCCGACAGACTGGCCGCGATTGTCTGTCGGTCAATTGCGTATGTTCGACAAGGTAACGAGCTATATGACATGGACAGCCAAAGCCGACCCAGTTGAAGGCTTGTAATAGTAAATACCGCTGCTGCAGGCTGTTCTTAGAAGGAGTCGCCGCACAGATAGCCTCACGCGCACAGGAACTCGACGAAGTTAGCCCAGAATTCTGCTGTCGTTTGCCAGTATATATCAGGAGTCATTGTTGGTCTCATCATACGAAAGAAAAAGGCCGAGACAAATATTGAAGATCACAGATACTGCTGCAATATCGCCATTTTCCAGGAGAATCTATCGCTCCTCGTCAGAAATTCTACCGCAGGTACACAGTACAGTAGGAGACACACTTTTGATGATACATCCAAGCACGGTGAACACATTTCTACATCGTTCAGCTGGAAATTTCAGAACTTTTCCTTTGTTTCAGTGGACTTCTTATCGCAGCAAGAAGAACGAATTAGGTACTTGGTCGACTAGGCAACGATGGACATCTCGGTGCTTATTCAACTCGAAGTTATGCGAAGCAGAAATGGATGAGGCTCGTGGTGGTCTTCTCCCCCGCCACGTGATTTCCAAAAACAGTACCCCCCTGACCCTTTAGCGAAGTACGCCCTTCATGGGTACGAGGTTGTCGTCCGTAGGGCCTGGGCGATCGTTCAATTGCAACCACTATCATCTATCTATCAAAATTACCTTGACTCTCCAATATACTACGCTCTCATGGAAAACATTCCCCGGTAATCGAATCTCGGAGGCCAGCTACAAGCGAACCGCCATCAAATTCGAGGAAAATCCACGGTGGCTTGGAGTAAACTATTTGTGACTTAGAAGGACAACAGGCAGGACCCAATTGCACGCGAATAAGGGAATGCTGGGGCCTTAGGTGTACTCTAAATTGGTTGGTCCCTCTTATCGGCTTGAATAGCACCGCTAGGCTGGGGCCGCCGCTACAAGCAAGAGAAACCGTAATTGTCCCTTCCGAGATCTTCGCCTCTCGGGACATCTTCGTTTCATCTTATTCCCGACCATGTCAGGAGGTGCATTTGCGATTGGATGGAGCGAGCTTGGATGATGCATCTATGCCTGTGAGTTTCGGTGGTTCTTTACCTGACTCCGAGTCCCTCATCAGTCAAGCAGGTACTGGGTATATCTATCATATAACCTTCAATCGCTCTCACATGCCCACCCTCGTGTCGTCTTCAGAAGCGTGACCACCAGCACCGATTCTATCGCAATTCACACAGGTATCCAGCTGGAAACACCTATCTTATGGTCCACAACTTGAATCTCAAGATGAATCGCCGAGGTCGGGCACCGAGTCGTGGCTATATCATATGGACTCATGCCTACGACGGCAATAGCGCAGTCGGGGTTGTGCAATTGGAAACAACCATATCTTACTCGCCAGCGTCCAAATTTCGCTCTGCTGCCGTTCGCTGACCTCTTCAGAAGCCACGCCGCGTGGCGTGTCCAATGACAATGGGTCACCGAATTTTGTTGACATAACCAAAGGATCTTCAGTCTCAAATGCGGTTCCAGTACGTGTAAGGGCCTCGCTGGCAATATTGTGTCTAAAACTATCATTGCTAGATTGTGCGACATATCAGGTCTATATCTCTCCTCCTCACTTGAGGTACCAAAGGAACAAGCAGGCCTTCTACTTCGATTCACACTCCCACTGTAAGTAATGCCCGATCATACAAAAATGACTTGGAGCATGAGTCAATGTTCACGTGAAGTGGTTGGCGCTGAGAAGCGCTTGTGGACCACATTCCTCCCACAAGAGATACCAAATGCTGAGTTACTATTGGTGCGTTATAAAGTATCTGATCAAGATCCCATCAGCGGCACAGGAAGCCAATCGTGAAATTAAGGCTTTTGTAGCCAGAGGTGAGGCATTTACCTACCACAAGGTCAAAAGCGTCTGCTATGTCACTGTGGTCCGTATCGGAATTCGAAATCATCTTATCAGATGACACTATCGGATTTATCTTAAAAGCCAGCGTCGATGCTCTCCCGTCTCTCAGTCTTTTCCCGCCACTTCAATTCTTTCTCACCCACTATGTCTGTTAAGAACTTTGTCGAAGTACGCCGTCTCCCACTCCCCGCTACTTTCCGTGTATCTTACACGATTCTATTTAGGAGACTATCAACTCGCACAAGATAACGGTGTTCTCGAAATCCTACTGTCCTTATTGTCGGCGCGCGAAGACGATGTTCAAGGATAACTATCCCGATGCGGACATTGGCATCATCGAGTTCGTCATTCGCTCGAACCAATGATGACATTACTGCTTACCTTCGAATCCACAGGCTCGATGAACGCGACGACGGAAGCGACATTCAGGAGTATCTTCGTCAGAAGACAGGTCAAGGCACTGTGCCCAACGTATTCATTAGTGAGTCCCACAACGCCGCATCGTGGCCTATCTAACATTTTACTTAGATCAAGAGCACATCGGTGGATGTGATGACACAATGGCATTACAGAAATCCGGACAGCTTGCTGGAAAGATCGTGGCGTAAGCGAAGGATGCTTTATTAGCGGACAAGACTGTCGAACAAGAAATTTTTAGAAGCAGATTGTAACCTCGTATAAGAATCCATGTACATTGTTGTCTTTCCGCAAACGAGTGAGGTAGACTACACCGCTGCAGGACTCTTCTCCGCTTCGGGTTCTCCTCCACTCCCATCATCAAACACGACAGCTTTGAGGCCTAAGCACATAATCATTTCTAGCCCCGCAACCGCAACGAGAACCCAACAGCCCCGCTGCCATGCGCCCACATAGGCACTCGTAACAGCCTGCCGTTCTGGCCCACTCTCAGGAAGTCGCGAAAGTGTATCAACAACAGAGTTGGGGTTCAAATTTGTTATCTCTGAGAGGTACGGAGACCTTACGAGAATATCACGAAAAGAGTTGTTGATCACTACAGTATCCGAAAAAATCAGGGGCTGGGGGAAACGCGGGGAAGAATGATCAATACCGTTACCGACTATTGCAACGCCAAGAACACCACCCAGGGTAGGTGCGGTGCCAACTAAGGCCGTCACAGTTGACAAATAATCAGCAGGAAGGCCGACCTGCGCAATGACTATCGTCATCTGTGTTCCCTAGAGCACGTTCAGTATCGACTCACATAAGTTATACATCACAACATACGGAACCAAAGCCTACTCCGCAAATTAGCGAATAACCTACGATGCGCCCAATACTACTTCCTTCATTCAACGTTGACATAAGACCCTATCAAATTCGCGTTGATGCTGCCCTGTTGATACGAACTAGGTACGACTTACCATACCACCAGCCAAAATTGCCAGAGGTACGACGAACAAGGCCTTCAGCGCGTAACCACCACCCCATTTGGGCGCAAGCCAGCTCGTAGCAGTACTGGAGATCGCTGCCATGATCAAGAATGGGATGATCAATGCGGACGAGACTACCGAAGACATCGCAATTACTTGAAGAAATACTGTGGCCGACGAGTGAGTTCGATTGAGTAAATTGTTAAGAGACTTGAAGTTTGAGAAGCTAACCAGGAAGATAGAACACCTAGACAAGAGAATATTAGACTCGAAGAGAGCAGATTACACGAGGAACGACTGACCAGTGCAAATATATGGAAGAACGATAATGTTCGCACAGCTAGAGTGTTGCGATCAGATACCCCAAATTATCGCAGGGATAAAGAATCTGTACCAGTCATAATGCTCACATTCCTCCATTTCCACGTCGAAAACAGCTCAACCGGAAGGACAGGCATCTCCGCCTTTCTTTCTATGACGATAAAAGCCAGGAAGCTCGCCCCCGCGCCTGCGAAGCAGCCTATCACCACCGAAGAGCTCCAGGGTAGGGTTTGGCCGCCCATGTTGAGTGCAACCACAAGACAACTGAGGGACACCACGATGAGGAGCATCCCTATCAAGTCGATTCTGACGAGTGCTTCTCGGAACGTCCTAATTCGTGATGCTGGCGGTGGTATACGGAGCGTTGCCCAGAGGAAGATGGTAACTCGTGTGTATCAAGTCAACAAGGACAATAAAGTTTCGATACGAGAAGTGAACTGACTAACGGGCCCAAAGGGCGCGGTGAATAAGAATCTACAAGAGCTGTCAGGTTCACAGACGGCGAAATTGAGGCAATAAACTCACATCCAGCGCCATTGACCGGCATTTGCGAGGGCTCCACCAGCGATGGGCCCGATAGAATCCGATATTATGAAGACGATGTTGAAAACATTCATGTATGCTCCCCGTTGCTTTTCGTGGGTTAATTCTATCCAAGACGCGTCGGTGGAACAAGGAAAAAACAATTCCATGGGGATGTACGCACGAGCAATGATTATACCAGATAGACTCAGCAATCCAGCACCACCAATACCACTGATCAGACGCCCGATGATCATCTGTAGGAGGCCGCGACTGGTTCCAGCAATGAGATTGCCAACAATGAATACCCATAGTCCCAGAAAGACGAGTGGTTTGACGCCAACAGCGTCCTAGTCTCTCAATTATAGGAAGGGCCATATGAAATAGAAAGAACCTACAGCGATTCGTCCTGTGATGGGCTGAATAACGGTTGTCGTGAGCAGGTACGATGTTGTAATCCATGATAACGAGCCCTTGATATCGAGTGCAGCACCGATGGTCGAAACCGAAGTCGCCACGATAGTCTGATCTATCTCAGTGTGATATTAAGACATACAGAGTTCTAAAAACAGTTGAGAGACGCACCGATAGCAAAGAGAAACAATGCTAGACCAAGACTAGAATCGAGTTAGTAAATGAGTGCTTTAACATATAGAGTGCAACAAGATTTTCTAGAGACCTCAACAACAGAACGGAGACTTGTACGAGAGACATATCATTGACTTTGGGGAATGGATCGTCGGGTCGGACGACTACATTTTCCTGCTCCGGTGTACGATGCTGCGAGGTGTTCGAACGACGAGGCTCTGATTGAATTTCCGCAAATTCGTGACTCGAAGGCATTGCTTAAGGACACTGTCTATACTTAAATGGGTCAGCATGAGTTATATAGGACCTTTGAGAAGAAGGGCTCACGATAAGGCCGTCGAAGGAACGTGTCGGTAAGATCACGCGGTTCAATGTTGTATTGATGGCTCGTAGGGTCGGATTCTTTGATGCATTATCGTTGCAGCCCACGAATCGGGAGCATCTGTGGCCGTTGTGTTTATCTACCCGTAACAGGAGAAACAGAACAGTATAGAAAAGCGTAGCTAGCATTAGTTCAAGGTGTCATTGTGACAACTGTAAGAAAAACCAGATCAAGACTTGGCTGCATCGGCCCGAGGGCGTGGAGCGGTGTCTCAAGCTCAAGCCGCGGCATGTCACCGCGGCGCCTGGGCGGTAACTTGCATATTCTCTAAACCGTGACGGCCCCTCTAATCTGGCCATTCTTGAGCTTTCTGTTGGCTTTTTGGTGAGGAGAAGGTAAGTACACTACTTTATAAGAAAATTTATCCCCTCTTCTCATGCAAAGATCAAGGGGCTGGTGCTATATTCATACTGTTTTGAGTCTTCTGATAAAATTTAACTCGAAGTTACTCGATACTTACACTGCTGCCTATAGGCATCCAAAGTACCAGTGTCTACGCCGTGATTCAGCTGCTCATTATGGCACCGCCGGGCATTGATAAAACACCAGTATCCATGGTAAAAAAAACGATGATCCTACACAAATGATACGTAGTAATGATCAGTCTTGTAAACCCGACTCAGCGATATGTATGAGAATGAGTCGTTCAATGGATACTAAGTAACATTCAGTTCATGTCAGTGGAGGTTTTCTACGCATCTTACCTTCTGTAGCATTTAGATTTTCTTCGGCTTCCATAAAGCCATAAAGCCCGAATCCGATACCATGTGCCGCCATGTTCTTGTCTTCAATACCGTCTCCAGCCTTGTCATGATATTTCATTACGGCTACCTGATCAAAGCTTCTGGAAAATAACATAAATGCCAAAACTTTAGGTACTGAGAGTAGTACTACCTCCGCAGCCACAGGAAACCCTCACCAGCGCTCAAGCCACATTGGATTGTCTCCTGCGAGGACGGCACCAAGAGCTACATAGTGATAAAATCGCCAACGCTAAAACCTTGCCGTATCCCCATATACAAAGCCGCGACGGTGTCGCTGCTGTCGTTCGACCCTAGCCGATGTCATAGTTTTTGCTGTCTCTGTGGTCTTTCGTATTTTATCCCTTCTAAAAGATGGTATGAGCCTACAACCTCCCCAAACGCTATCACGAGTCAACTGGTAATGGAGAGGGTCGCATAATACACAGAACCTCTAGTTCTCGTCAGCTCTCCTGCATCCCCGGAACATAGGACATTGTGCGGTACTGTCACCTGTTACAAAAGATACGCATCCATACAGTTTGTACGTTTACTCGAGCTCTTAATCGTCCCCGGGTCCATGTTTTTGTGCCCTTCGCAACAAAAACCGTTACGGACCCCCTCATGTTCTCCGTGCACGTAGGCCTCGGGCTCGAGCATGTCGTTCACAGAAGCCTTTCAACTGACTTCCTTGCCTGAGGACTCTTATCTCCATGGTTGCAGAATAAGATGGCGCGAAGCGTTATCCAGCATCCGCACTCGCCGCTCAGTATTTCGAATTCCCCTCTCTGTCAACGCACACCCCATTGTACAGTAAGGAGGCTTGAATGACTTGAGGAACGAGATAAAAGGGGCATGGTGGACAACATCCTTGCATCGCCAATGCTACACCGGTCTACGATAGTCTTGATAGTCTGGCACGGAGGTGGGCGATCGTGCCCGGTTCTCATCTACTGTAGACTCCGATGGCCTGCTGGGGTTATTACAAAGTTTATTGAAAGCGGCGATTTCTCTGTTGACAGGCGATAAGCGTTGCGATCAAAGAACTAGGCGCTACCACCGCCCGTGGGGCAAAAAATTGTCGCGATGAATTGAATATCCATAGGAGCAGGATGGGCTCACGCATCGGAGGAAGACCTCCGACCCGTGCAGACGGAGAGGAGGCTCTCGTACGATCTCGAGTCAATTCCCATTCTTAGCTCGGAGATATAAATTGTTCGAAAAAGAAAAGAAAAATTCAACGCAGTCAGAACGTTGGGGCAGAAGAAATGGGGCTCACTTACTTTCTTGACAGGGGGCGTGCCTGCGAACGACCGCGCTTGGGCAAATCGGGCAGGGCAGACAAACTAGACTGCGATGCGCTAGCGGGCCGGGGGAAGATGTCGATGAACGCCTGTACATTGTCCTAGGGCTTATTGACAGATATCCAATCGTGGCGATAATAATAATAGCTCGGAGGCTTTAGCGTTGACAGAGAATGAAGCGGTCAACCTCCGGCGCACTCGTGAAAGCTGCTTTCAATTTTGTGACGGGCTGCAGAAACTAATGGACTTGCGGGAGCCACGTTCCTCTTTTGTAAGCAGGTTCCGTTTCTGTTGTGGTGCCTCGACCCAAACTCGTTCGGGTTTCACACTATATGATCATTATGTTTCAGCAAATACTGACCCACTTCCACAAGGTATCGGAACTTGGTTAAACCCTTTCACCAGGCAATTCAGCGCGACTGACTAACGCACCACCTTCCAGACTTAAGACTCTGGACTCTGCTCCGTTAATTTGATTATATTGCCGAAGAAATGTAGAATGCTCACTGCTCCCGAATTATACAAGTCGTTCCTGCAGGTTCCTGCCCCCTCTCAAAATGTCAATTTATGCCAAGAACGCGTTCCGGTCCGATGACTCTTTAGTGGAGACGCGGTGTACTTATCATGCACATGTGCTTAGAACAGTTGTGGCCGTCATGATAAGTCATTGCTATAAAGCGTTAGAAGAAGAACAAATATAGTACAGTCACCAGTCTGACCTTTGGAACCTCTAGAAGAGAGACGATGAAAAACAACGGTCCTGTGGTTGATACTCACTAAAGCACCTCGAATTCCAACTTTCAAGTGTCGAAATCAGGGTGGAGTTCTAGTCTTGGAAGGTAATGCCGTAGAGCCGATTACGACGGCCGATTACAGCTGTCGCCTGGATCAAAGCGTAGTAGTAACATGACAGCCTGTTTTGCATGCCTAGGACACACGTACATCGTAATATGAGGAAAAACGCCCTGTCTATATTAACTGCGCATGAAAGAAGTTACACTTCCAAGTCAGATGTGCGGTGAAGATCTAGCAATGATTTCGAAATCCGTTGTGCAGCGTCGGCAAATCACAATAGTGTAAGGCGGAGGAGCAACAGTAGGCAGATGTACAACCGTTGTCTGAACATAAATGACGCGCCATCAGCGTCGGGGATTGAGAGCTTCTGGGGTTCCTACCCAAAAGCAGCTAGCACTTGTGGGTAAGGAAACCCATGTCAGACCGGAGTTGTCGAAATGTCTCCATTGTGGCGAGGATTAGATATTGAAGCTCGAAGAAATGCATCGATTTTAAGATTTTAACTTGATCGTAGGGGGAATGAAGAAAGGCATTACCAGTGGGCCGCGTGTTATGGTGAAGTCGCCATCGTTCGGAAGCCATAATGGAAGCAGGCTTCTCGAAGAGCAGGTGATATCTAGGCGAATCGCAGCGTACAACCTCGCTTTGTGATATCGACGCGTTCTTCCATGCAGAACAAAGATTCTTGTAGGGATCTGTTGGTCCCCTTGTGGCCCCCTGAGGTGAGAGAGCGCTGATAAGTAGATAGCTGGCTGGCAACCAATTAGATCCCGGCTACAGACCGGTCATCTTGGATGGTTACGAGAGAACGGACGGCCGCTTCAAGGTACCGAGACCGACAACACCTGGGACGATTTCTTCAATAGACGGCGTTCCCTGAGCGGATCAAGAACAGAACTAGCAGCCACCGTACAGTGAGGTAATCACCAAGAGGAAGACCATAGAGAAAGATAATCTCGAGTTCCAGCAATACCGACAAGAGACGCGTACTATGTTAAACCGGCCAAGATTTAGCGGCGAGACTTGATCGAGAGACTAGTCCTTACTTCAGGAAACACGGAAAAATACGCAAGTTCGGGGAAAAGCGTGACGTTGTGACGGCGGGACCACGTGGCTGGACTATTTGGCCGTGATTATTGATTGTGGCTCCCAGCAACTGATTTGCACCGTCGCTGTCGTCGTTGTTGCCATCGACCAGCACCCGTGTACATTCTCAGCGGCTTTTGTCGCCGTTGCAGACGTTCTCTACGACCACCCTGCCGTCGTGCTCGATCCCTACTAACACTCAAAAGCGGTGCGTTACGTTTCCCATTCGCATCATTGAATCCCACTGACACGCGAAACGATTGTCCTCGTCCTATTTGCTCCTCCTCCACCTCCTTCACGACTTGCGTTGTGCTCGTTGCGTCGAATTTCTTTCATTTGTTCAGAAGAACGGGACCTGCTTTTTGCGGTCAAAGTCGATGGCCGTTCTCGCACCTTCAGATTGGCAGAATCCTCTGAGAGAATCGACCATGGACGTTCCTTCTTCCAACTCGAAACAGCGCTCGCCGCCTGCAAATGACCATTCACCGTCACAGATGACCACCACGCACAATCAGCAACAGGGCGGCTACCATCAGCCGCAGCAACTCTCACAGCCTTATCCGTATCCCGTCCAACAACAACCGCAAGGCGCTTGGACGCCGTCTATCTCGGCCCAGCCATTTTATCCGGCTTTCTATCAAAATCAGCAGCAGCAACAACCCTATCCCCAGATACCCCAGCAGGCCCCCTACTTCGACCCCGCCAACGCACAACTCGCGGCACAATGGGCGTATCACAACATGCTGATTGCTCAACACTCCCCACAGAATTTCCCACACGTCTCGCCTCCCCAACAACACCATTCGCCTTCTTCGCAAAGAAGCGGGCCCGCCTCTTCCTCTTCCAATGACTACTTTGCACAAAATCAAATTAACAACGTGTTCAATCCATTCCCTAGCGGTACCCCTCCGCCTCATTCGAACCATAGAGGTGGTGCTGGCGACCATCCACAACAGCAGCAGCAGCAGCCGAACGGGCAATACCCTGGTTTCCATCCATACCGACGCCCAAGTCGGCAACAGTCACAAACCAGTGAGCCCAGTGACTGGCGGTCCGGTGGGGTTCCGAATCCTCCATATGCTAGGCCAGATGCATCAGGATCAACTTCCTCCGTCAATTCGTCGCACAGTTCGCGCCAGCGGACAAACAGCAATCAGAGTGGTCACAGCGGGCATAACGTGCCGTCTGCGAACGGGAGCGTCCGTAGTAGGAATGGTTCCTCGGCGGCCTCAGCTCCAAACTCTGCGCGGTCGTCCCCTTCAACATCAACATCACCGCCGGCATCCGGACCTCAGCGTGGACCACCTCACAATCGCTCATCTTCCTCATCTTCCGCCTCATCTTCTAATCGTCCAGGTTCCAGCAACTCTGCTACCTCCCCTACAACCGCAACGTCGTCAGCAGCGTCACCGAGCACGCCACGTCCCGCTCGACCGTCCCCTCTATCACAGGGAACGTTCACCGCGTCCGAGAAACGCATGTCCCGTGACGATAGTGATTTGGGAACCATGCTTGATCCTACACCTAGTGCTAGCATGCTACGTAGTGGGGGACTCAAGGGTCGACTGCGACGGGCGCTCTCTTTCAATGCTGCACAAGCTTTGAAAGAGGAGGAGGAGGAAGATGTAGCGGCGCAGGCTTCATCTCAGGGTAGTAGCTCAAAACTAAAACCCAAGACGCCTATTCTTATCGATGCTGCTGTGAGCAAACCCGGAGGTGGTACGCGTAGTCCAGATAGTCCTGGTGACGATGTTTCGACGAGAGCTCCTTCGACGGTACAAACGAAGAAGAAGAGCCGGGCAGCTTCCTTATTCAATTCACGGTTGAATGCGAGTACGGACAACATATCATTATCGTCTACCGTCAGTAGCGCGAGTGTTATGATCCGGAAGCTTGGATCAATGGGAAGACTGGCAAGGCGGAACTCATTAGCTGGAATCACGTCTTTGTTCAAAGACAAAGAGAAGGACAAGGACGGGGACAAGAAAGGGAAGAAAAAGGACAAGAAGGGTAGCGCAAAAGGAGAGGCGAGTGAGGCAAGCGTATCGCATGTCACCGCGGAGTTGGACAGGAGCAGTAGTGACTGGAATGTCGCAGGGGAGATGAGCGGGCTGAGTCCGGCGGCCAAGTTAGCACGGCAGCATACGCTCAAAAGCAATGCGGAAGCAGCTGCGAAGGCTAAAGCTCAGCAAGAAGCGGAGGCTGCAGCCAATGCGAATGCGAATGCGGTCAAGGTAAACGGGAGCAGCGGTGTAGCAGCCTGGGAGAAGAATACGACGACGCGACAGGGATCAACATCGCCTGTAAAGGGAGCAGGAGTGCGGGTTAACGAAGATGGCACACGGGTTCTAGTGGAGGAAGATGAAGAGGACAGTGAAGATGGTCATTATGGTCGTCAGGCCGGCCCTAGTGACCATATAGAAGGTTGGGAGGATGACGATGATTGGGGCGAGGGCGAGGAGGAGGAGGATGTGACAATAAGGCAAGGACTAGAACGGGTGAGCATGGATGATGAGTATGAGTATCAGGAGGATCCCGAACCTTGGGCAGTCGATGTGAGACGTAGTGTTGAGCGGACACGGACACCAGCCAAAGGTATATTGAAGTGTGAGTGGGACTTGCTACTCAAATTCTTCCACTCATTTCGTTTGCCCGTTCACAGATGCAGCCTCCTATGATCAACAAGCGTATCTCGCTGAGCAGGCACTACCAAACCGGGTACGGTCAAACTCATACAATTCACCTCCGCAAACGGAGTTGGGCCCGCTGGCACGGATACCTTCGCCTGATCCCGATCACATTGATGGTCTTCATAGACATCCATCGCACTCATCGGGGCACGGCCAATTGCCGTCAGCTCCCCTACTTCCGCCTTTGACTTTCGAGTCGTCTGGTCGAATGAGCCTTGACTCGCCCAGAGAGATGTCCTCATCGCCCCAGCCCCATGCTCCCATACCTGAAAAGGCGTCAGCGATATTCAACCATCCTAATCTCAATTCATCAGCGCCTGCTTTGTCGACCATGACATCTGCAGCGCCTACCTTAACGCATCGGTCAGCGACAGCACCTACCAGCAAGCGGTTAGCTTTTGCCAATAATCTGTCGGTATACGATACATTTTCTGCTTCTGTCTATGATCGACGGAGTGAGCCTGCCACATGGAGCCGGCTCACGCCCGCACTGGCCCAGCGGATTAAGGAGGAGCTCAATTCATACAAGATGGAGGAGATGGAAGTTCATGCCGCCAGTCGGATCCAGTACGTTCTTTTCCCCAGCTTTCTACACACAAGTTGCTGATGCTTGTCCTTTCAGCACACAGTTCTTTGTTTGAGTTATAAATTTTTGATTCGCTACGACTACCTATACACATAAAACGCTCATTTTCCGATCTACGAAGCCACGACCATCTCACCATCTGCCCTTGAAACGAACTACCACCTTCTTACCAGTTCCGGATTCACACAACACATCTCTCGAAATCGTCATTAACAGTGTTCTCATATACCCTCCTCATGTGTAATAATTTTATCGCGCAAGGCTCCGGCGCTTTTCCTTCACGTTCGCATTTGGTCAGATAACTCACACTCGCTATTAACTAGTATGTACGCTGTAGTCGTGCCTTATTCTTTCATTCGTTTTTGGACGGACATTCTGATATAATGCAAACCCAACGCCACACGCACTCACCATCGTTCCCCACCCAGCCATCCCATATATAAGCTAACTGTTTTCATTTGTGTTATCCTTTCATGCTTTTTATTCACTCTGTTCCTCGTCGTTGTTTGATTTTAATTCAGTAAAGAATTTAAAACAGGGATTAGACTACTGCGTGGATGTAATAATCGAGCAGACTAGGTGTAAAATTTATCTCATTTTCTCGCATCAAGCATGAAGCGAGCGCAGCACAACTCGAACCCCGACGACAGCCTCAGCTTACTATGTGTCCGTTGGTTACGGTAATCATAAAATTTGCACCCCCGAACGGCTTTGTCACGGTAACAAAGTTGAAGACCATCTGGACAGCATCAAACAGTGTATGTAACTTGAAGTTTTCGTTGTCCTCGGCCTCAATATCGGAGGACTCCCACACATTCAAAAGTATTCATGTTGATACAGATAAGTACTACTCAGGAATGGTCGACTGCTAGCGCTCGGAATCATGATGGACTGTACGAAACTTAAAGCGGAATACAGGTGTCATGGTATCTTCTCGATCCAGTTTATAGGTTGACCGGTACCATTGGCCAAACATATCTCATGTCCGAAACTCGAGTTCTACGTTCGGCTCTTGATGAACTTTCCAGTCCATGGCTTGGCGCTATACCTTGCCGCCACCGAGCATATGGTCTAAACACCTACAATTACACCCCAAAACTCAGTCCCGGCCGATTACCGCAATTCAGCTCATCTTTCTACTTGTTGAAAACGTGCAGGAGTATCCTTAATTCTCCATCCTACCTTGATCTTGAATGAGGTAAGTATGTTAAATAATCATCTTAATACATTCCAATGCTAAAACGCTCAAAGGTAAACGGTTATCATGAATGAGAGACTCACCAAAACCCACCACGAGCAAGTAATGTGACGACAGCGAGTCCCATCATGGTGATATTTTGGCGGCGTTGCCATCTCTGCAGACACATGTGCTATGTCTGATGTGAGTGTGCTCTGTCGGGGTAATCTTTTGACTTTAGTTGTGGCCTTGATCATGATTCTGACATGCTGTCGCAATTAAACCAAGGATTCGGCAAGTAAAAATCAAATTTATATTATGGTGCTCGGAATCGGTATGCTTGAATGTGTCGATATTCAGCAAACATACGCCTTAAAAATGCTATTAGGGATGTCGTCGCTTGGCTAAAGTAGGACAGCCTACAGGTCTACTTTGATCCTGTCGTTATTCGCTTACTTGGTATGAAGGTACGTTACATTTCCCTTCAAACTAGGGCTAAGCAATTATAAATTCTGGACTCGCTCAAAGGTAATAACAAGCACAAAGGACGTTTCACGGAAGTCGATTCTACCGAGGCCACGGCAGATACGGCAGGAGGACTCCGTCCCCAATAGCAAAGTGATATCACCGGCAGTTGCACTCTCCAGGACCCGGAGGCCCATATTCATTATCAGAATACCCTTCCTCCGGTTCTTCCTCCATGATCTCTTTCTTTTTCTTTAGCTTCTTCCTCCTCTTTAGCATCTCGCAGAAGCTGGAATCTCCGGGCCTTCCTGGCATCTCTAGCAAACCACTAATTCGCATTGCCGGGGGTCATCCGAGAGATATGACCGAGCTTCTTGTCATCAATTGACTCCTACTGTTCAGAGGACATATCTGGAATGTCGTCTTTTGTAGAGATCACATAATCCATCTCGACCGTAGCCAAGACAACTCGGAGAGTGCGAACCATCTCTTCCCATCGTTTGACAAGTCTTCCTTGTCATCGGGTTGCAAAGCTGGTGGGACCAAACAGAGCTTCGTGCCAGTCGAGGACATCATCCGGGCAGAGATTCTCACACCCTCTCGTTTCAACGCGCTTGAACCTAGGCCCAAAATTTACTTTCTCCCATGCAATCTCGGGTACCTTTATCAATGAAGGATCGATGAATATGCATTCAGTTGCAGCATAGCGACCTATCCCAGAATATGCTACACCAGCCGTTATTGGTATGCATGTTCGAGAGACCACCATTGACGTCTTCTTTGAGCTTCTTTAAATCCACATCAGCGGGAACGGTGTTGGCAGGAGTGTCGGGAATGCGCGTGTAAATCATGTAGCCGACGCTGATATGACATTTTATCTCATAGTATCACATGCAGCAATGATATTGGAGATGTACGTCGCGTACATGGCGAATAGAGCCGTGTCATGGCGTCAACAGTTCGAGGCTGAAACAAAAGGATTGTAAGAAAAAATCTCGAATGTGACGCTATACTTACATTGTATGATTCCTCAAAGGCTGCATTGCACCATAACACTTTGCAGCCCTTCTGCAGACTCTAGACAGTGCGACGAATGGAGTGCAGAGGGAAGATACTGTCGTTGCACGCGTCCCATCCGAAGCCGTCGCTCTCCGATGACTCGTATCCAGTCTTCTCAGACTTTCCGTCTTTCAA
This sequence comes from Armillaria luteobubalina, assembly GCA_030435615.1. Lineage (NCBI taxonomy): Eukaryota > Fungi > Basidiomycota > Agaricomycetes > Agaricales > Physalacriaceae > Armillaria > Armillaria luteobubalina. The sequence goes on from JAUEPU010000001.1 coordinate 2,665,014, forward strand.
GCGTATTTTGTTTGCGGCAGCTCGATTCACCACAAAATTTCTCCGTCGCACTGAGCTCTAGAGCAGCTACTTACTGTTGTATATAGAGTTATAGTGGCTACTGTCGTCGCTAGAGGAATAAGACGCTTGAGTGGCCTGAGGTGATGGAACTGAAAAAGAATCGCGCCCACCGGGCGGCAACCCCCGTTTTGGTCAGGTGACTAAGTGACAGTCGCGTCAATTCTTGTCACACTGCTTTGCACTTTGGCCCGTCCCTTCAAGCTGGATACGCTCTTCAAAGATTGCGCTGGAATGATCATGATTCTTTTGAAAGGCAGACAGACTTGTGCAACCTCACTTCGAGGTGAAGCTTGAAACTTGAAGGCTGTTGGTATGCGATGTTCTATTCGTTGAGTATTTTGGACCCTCGACTCGTGATTGCAAGCAAATTTCGAGAGGCCGTAGACACTGGCGGGGGTGTTTTAGCTCACGCTTTCATTCAAATCGCCATTGTCACCTATCACTAGAACTGACAGTCATGCATCCGGGCGCTTATCGATAGCTGCATGAGGTAAGCATGAGGCAAAAAAAAGTATATTCGTTGTTTCCAGGGACGCATCTTTCCCACAACCATCATAATGGCCTCTCCGGACTCGGCTGCAAGCAAACTTCTTGACTCTATCAATGAAAACTGGTACTATCAAGCAACGAAGAGGGCACGGTGGATGGATTTGATAGGTGACTACGCTGGCGACGAGCCTTTCATAATCGACGGTAAGCTATCGCGATTTTTTTAATGACAAGACGACGACTAAATCTTTTCGGCGATATAGGGGAATCCCTCATACAAAACGTTCTCGATGATGTCCTTCTCGCCATTGGGCGCAACGACGGTAAGTTTTCTGAGAGGAATTCATTATTGGGAAATGTTGACTGACACGTTTATAGATATCAGTTTCCAGGGTCTACATGCTATTTACAGTCTCGAGAACATTTTGAGAAATTTTGTCTCACGTAAAGCTAATGTCGAAGTTGTTTTCTGGCGCAGTGAGTAGGGATCTGAATTCAAAAACGCGCTTCTTTATGATAACTTATAGATAACATTCACGCAACTATAAGACCGGGACAAACATCCTTTGTACACTCGTCGCGGTGCTTAGCGCGACAAATTCTGCTCAAGCATCTGCAGCAACTGTCTCATCTTGTACCAATGCATCAGTTCCATGACTTGCAAGACGAAGCTTGGAAGAAGTATGAGGCCTCGAGAAAGGTACGTGACACGTAGAATACTCTTTGCGCTCTGCTCTAAGATCACCTTTCAGCCTATGTTTGTGCTCATCAGCGATAGCGTCCCCGACTGCGACGATCCTGCTGATGGTCTTCATCCTGGTTACCTCGTGTGCCAGCGTGATCTGATCTTTGAAATCCTATCCTTCGGCCTGCCTGTTGCTCTATTCAACGGGTTAGAATTCCGAGACTCCAAGGTATGGAATGCATTATAGGAGCATTAACCAGCTTATCAACAACTAGATTTTATCCTTCGTCATCGAAAGAATGTCTGCTACTAGGGACCCGGACCCTCCTTGGTCCCCAGTTGCGCCCATATATGACCGAATGGACTCCATTAGCCAAAAATATGGCGTCTCTGCAATATCTGAATATTCTGGACCAATGTCTTGTGCAAGTGAAGTTCTCGAAAAGATTTGCCAGCTATTCTTCGTCGAAGATTCATCATTTGGGTCCATGAATTCATCTCACAAATCCTTGACGGAAGAGCTTCTAGCTGCCTTTCTTCTTCACGTTTTCAGCCTTCCGGAATTACCTCTCAAAGCTCGAATACAATCCCCTGTTGAAGTCCCATCGGATTTGCAGGACACTTTGCGACAGTCCTTACTTCCTCGACTTTTCTTTTTGGCCTCCGCTGTTCTCCAAAAGGCCACTATTGGTCTAGACATCGATCTTCACATCTTCTTTGCGCTCCTTCAGTATCTTGGTCGTGGCACGCCTTTGGCTTCAGCCGTTCGCGCTGATATCATCGTACAGGTCAAGAAGATTTGGCCTGGTGAGCATTTCCCCGATCGCTTCCCGTGTCTGGAAGCTTTCACCTTTGTACGACCTGATCCGCCGACCACGGCGTCCCTGTCTTTATCGACATTAAGCAATGGGGGTATCCTGCAATCTTCCATGGTCCCATCTTCTATCTCAAGTGTAACAAGTGGCAGCGACGAAGAAGACGATTGGGAGAATGATTCGGATCTGGAAGAATGGGATACATCTGGTTCCGAATCTAAAATGGACCCTCAGGAGTCCGTTCCGATACCTACAACCCAGACGCAGACTCAACTCCTCCCGTTCTCCCACCCTGTCTTTGATAAGGCACTCTCCTCAGTCAAAATTTCCACTGCCTCTGATGATCGGCCGCTCAAATCCAGCGAGTTCCTCAACTTTTCCGTGTTGTTTACGGATACACGTCACTGGCATAACAGCAAGAAGATCATTACTCCTGGCGAGAAGGTCCCCGTTGCGAATTGGCGCGTTCTCCGTTCCAATCAGCGGTACATTGCCAATCTACAACGGCAAGCAGAAACATTGACCGGGGCGTCGGGGAGAGGACTTCAGCAAATTACCCTTACCGTTGATTCTACGGCGCCGAAGAAACCTGAGAAGAGTCATAACCCGCAGGTTCGTGTTTTTTTTGCTCATATACGTTCCACGCTAAGGTTTTACGCATGTAGAAATTTCAAAAGACGCCAAAATCAGTCAAACTCACGAAGAAAGATCAGCTGAAGAAGGATATCCAAGACAAGAAAGATGCCGAAAAGGAGAGTCTGACACGGCAATGGTTTCTAAATCAGCTAGGCTCTATGTCCGACAAGTCAACTGAGCAGAGGCTCTATCTACTAGAACAACTGACTCGTAGTCCCCGTATGACTGACCTTTGGGTCGCTGTCGAACATCTCATGTACAAGCTACATCTTCGCCTCAAGGTTTGGATCGAAGATCCCGATCACGAAAAGGACGCTGTTCGGGATCGTTATACCGTAACAATCATGCGACTGGTGAAAGATATATGCGACAAAGGTGCCACAACACCAGCGCGAGGAAAAGCGTTGTCTGCAGTCTTGACTAGTCTCGGTTTCTCAGATTTCATTAATGAGTTCGTTACAGTAGCGGAGCCGCTAACGCCAGTTCCTTTGGCCTTTGACTTCGTTAAACTTGTTCGATCAAAGGGAGACGTTCTTTATTCCTGGATGAAGATAGCCGAGCATCCTATTCTCTGGCAGCTGCGACTCTTTGGACCGTATATGGACCGTTCTATGGATGGGTGTTCGGATAGGCGCGTCAATTTTGATCCCGATGCCTGGCAAAAGAATGCTCTTGATTGCATCGATGATCCCAACCATTCTATACTTGTTGTTGGTAAGCACCATCTCCATATACGAGTCCCCAGCCTCATTGACCTATCCCTCATCCAGCTCCAACTAGTGCTGGAAAGACCTTTATCTCGTTCTACGCAATGGAGAAGGTTTTGCGCGAGTCGAACGATGGCATCTTGGTCTATATAGCACCAACAAAGGCGCTTGTCACTCAGATTGCTGCCGAAGTTTACGCCCGTTTCAGCAAAAAGGTTCCCAATGGTATGCTTTTGCACATGCATTTCCTATTCGTAGTTCATGAGCGTCTAGGAACTTTATGGGCGGTTCATACACGGGACTACCGAATCAATGAACCGCACAACTGCCAGATTCTTATCACCGTGCCTGAAATGCTTTCTATTATGTTGCTGTCTCCCCCGCTTGCTTCCAAATGGACGCCTCGAATTAAAAGGTATGTTAGCGTCCACCGCCTCTATTATCGGTCTGATCATCTCTTTGAACAGAATCATTCTCGACGAAATTCATTGCATCGGCCAGCAAGAAGGGGGCGCTGTTTGGGAGCAAATCATCCTTCTCGCGCCATGTCCAATTATGTAAATCTCTATTATGCTTAGACGTGTCTTACGCTTATTCTGTGCTAGTGGACTGTCAGCGACAGTAGGAGAACCAGAGACCTTCAACGGCTGGTTGGCTTCTATATCACGTGCGCATGGATATAAACACACATTCATTCAGCACAAGCATCGGTACTCGCACCTTCGGAAATTCTTCTATCGTCTAGATGGGTTGAAGAGCCCATTGCCATTTCGAGGACATGAATCATACAAGCCAACTTCCAGAATGAGATTCCTCCATCCGCTGTCAACGCTGGCCTTTGGTCCGCGGGCTCTGCCGGAAGATTTATCGCTCGAGCCAGCCGACACGTTATCACTGTATAATGCAATGAACCGACACAATGGCCTCTCCGGTAACTTGGTCAAGCTTGACCCAGTCCGGTTCTTTTCCTCCGTTAAAGGAATTTTGAAGCAGAAGGACATTCTGCGATATGAAACTGATCTAAAAAATCTTCTTATGGATCTGCCGCCATTATCTCTGAATGAAGTCATCCACAGTCTTGCAGACAAGGACCTCCTGCGAGAGGCAGACTATAAGGAACCTAGTCACACGAGCTTCATGACAGGACTTTTACCGCTTGTAGCTGACCTTCATGCCCGCGGGGAACTGGTACGCATTAATCCAACACGATTCCGTTAATTATACCGTTGATGCACCCTGTTTCTAGCCTGCCATCCTATTCAACTTTGATCGAGCCAAGTGTGAAGATGTTGCTGAACTGCTTCTTCGAGGACTCCAGAAAGCTGAAACTGCTTGGAAATCAAGTAGCCCCGAGTGGCAGAGGAAATGTCAGCAGTGGCAGAAGTGGCAGGATAGCTCCAAGGCTCGCAACCGTGAAGAGAACAGGGCGAAGAAGTCAAAGCGTAAACCTGATCCTGATGACGCCCAGCCTTGGGTCACAACAGAAGCCCCAGCATGGGAAAGCACCTTTGACCCTGATGCACCGCTGGACAATTTCTCATTTGCAGGCCAGTATTCCGCCGACGATCTGGACGAGGCAATCAACGATGTCTGGTCGGAGTACTGGAGATCTAAACCTGTACTGTTGGCTGCACTTAAGCGAGGTATAGCAGTCCATCACTCCGGCCTGAATAAGGGTTATCGAAGCTTAGTTGAAAAGTGTGCTTATCCCTGCATTGGCCCTTCTCGTATCTAATAATTGCTTTTATAGCCTATTTCGGCGAGGATACATCCGAGTTATGATCTCAACCGGTGCAGTACATCTCTGATACCATGCTTATGGACTCTGACATATGCCAATAGGAACGCTTGCCCTTGGAATTAATGCACCTACGAGGACCTCGGTGTTCTGTGGCGACTCACCTTTTCTTACGGCTCTCATGGTTGGTTTACTATTGTTCAGTTGCTCATTCCATGTACTCATAGCAACATCATAGTTTCGCCAGTGTGCAGGTCGTGCAGGTCGCCGAGGATATGACCTATTGGGCAACGTCGTCTTTTATGGGCTTACTCTTGATCGGGTACAACGTCTTATACTATCCAAACTGCCTTCTCTAGGAGGTACATTCCCATTAACCCCGACACTGACATTACGACTATTCAATCTCCTGGACGGCTCGAATAATGCGGAAGTAGCGATAAATGCTATCGAGAGTTTAATGAAGCTACCGCAGATTAGCTTTGGGTCACAGACTGGACAAAATCAACTGCTTCATCATTTACGCTTCAATATCGAGTATCTTCGTCGAACACATCTCCTGGACAGGGACGGAAAGCCCATCAATCTCTATGCAGTCTCGGCGCATCTCTATGTAAGTGATCATGTCATCTACCTGATACTGCAGCATCTGACAACGCCGGTACAGTACACTGAACCGAGCAATTTTGCGTTGCCAATCCTTCTTCGTGGAGGGATATTACATCAGATATGCGCAGGACCGTCACCGAAGTACCATTTTATGCTCCTTATGTGCCACCTTTTCGGTCGTCGGTACTTGGCCAGCGCAGCTGCAAACACCCAGAACGTAAAGAGGCTCCAAGATCTCGTAGTCCGCTTCCCGTCTATGATCGTTCTTCCCCCTCTTCGTGCCGATGCATGCAAACTTCTTGAAGAACACGATAAAGAAATCCTCGGGATCTTTACAGAGTACACCAAGGCTTATACATCTCAATACTGCTCAGAGCTTGGCCCGGATGACATGCTTCCTCTCAGTAGGATAAAGTATGAAGGTACCCCCTCGACCGACGGCTTCCGTACGCACCTGGAACATCACACTCAGCCGGTCTCTGTGCGATCCAGCTTCGTGGCCACATCAGGACATTTTGACGAATTTCACTCGGTCGAAGAATTGGTGCGGTCTGCCCGTTCTGGCCTCCATCTGAATGAACATGCTATCCCGTCAATGACGCGATTCACAGCCACACATGGCACCACTATTGGTTCTGAGCATGCTCTCAACGCGTACCTACTCGATTTTTATACACATGGCCAAGTTTCTGCGCTAGAGAAAGCTAACGGTATTCGGCGAGGCGATGTCTGGTACCTCTTGCAAGATTTCATGCTTGCCTTGATGGTGATCAAATCATCTTTGGAGCAGCTCCTGAAAGACGCATCCATTCGATCTAACAAGACTGTCCCACTCGAAGATGCAGAGTCATCAGATCATTTCGTGGCCGATCCAGCGGAGACAGATGAGCTTTCAGATGATAGCGCGGACGCGGAAGCTTTCAAAAAACCACCTGGAACAAGCGCTAAGGACTGGCACATGTACGAGGTCGTAAGGGATGCTACTGCGGAATTCAATGAAAAGTTCAGGAGTATGTGGGCTTGATAAGGAAGGGGGTAGATGCAACGTATATAGATATAATTTTACCTAAACCGCAGGCTCACAGATGCACCGAGTGACGCATACTTTATTTGGCCAACCATAACCACGCCGTTCTTTTGTCCAATATATCTTGTTTGTCATCTTCCATGTACTACATCATGGCCCTGCGATCGGACGGGCTCAGTTTCCTTGTTAAAGGCCGTGCTACATCGGCGATCACTATTGAAATAGTTCGTCCTTGGGAAAGGTAATCCATGATAGTATGTGCACTTGTCATTGGGGCCAGAACCGGTTCATCTTGACAAGAACACAAATCGGCAAATGCTGCAGCCCACTTTCTCCGTCCAATCCAGCAACGGTTCTCGTGGATCTAATACCACATCGATAATTGTCGCGCGCACCTGATAAAGTACACACATATGGTTATGTTTATTCTGCGCCGAATGAGCTGAGATCATCGAGAAGGATGCTAGAGGATCGGAAGCGGTGTGTGCTGAGGCAATCAATGGGAAGAGGAATGGCGAGAAGACAGACACTAGTACCACAGCCGATCTTATGGTTGGAATAATATCCGTAGTAATGAATACATACATCTAATGATCACTAAGAATAGCACAAAATGGCGAGGTTTCCGTCAATGTGCCATTTCCCAAACTCGGCGCACTAACAAGAAGACGCCCTTCTTCACGCACGGTGACCACACACTGAATTATAGATATCAACGCAAGTCTTTCCGCCATGACAATCTCCACGGTGAATGTTGCTGCCTCTGTTTCCAGAATGATGTGTAGGTAGGTTCGTTTGCGCTGGCTGAAAACGTTGTTGAGTGCCAACCACTGGCTGTTATCCCGCACAGGGGTATCGCCTGTGTGTTGCGTTAGACTCAATAACACAAGCACAGTGGTCTGAGGCAACGTTGCGAGTGAGTCCGGAAGGGTATCTGTTTGTAATTCGGATGGTGCTGCAAAGGCATTCAACGGCATCCGTAAGCACAAAGTCCTCAGCTTGGAATGCTGACTGAAATCCATCGGTGGTGCTAAACATGAATAAACACCTGCCACCACAGAAAGAAAGAACGTGGACTCACGGAAAGATCGCTCAGGGATCACAAGCGTCAGATGCTCAAGAGCAGGCCGGGTCAAGACGAGCAACCGTTCAATATCCCAGCGGTCTTGAACAGACGCGCGGCGGGATATACGGATTTGCAGCGTTCTGACCTTGTCCAATCTCGCTCCAGGATTTGGACCGGTGAGATTACATAGAAGTTCTGATAGAGTACGCGCATCGGTGACGCTGAGGAGAATGGTACGGGGAGAGGGAATCCTCCTGTCTTTAGGAAGCATAAAGGGGATTGGATTCGCATTTTCAAGGCCGATACCCTTCAGCTCGAGTGTTTCCACACTCGGAAGAAGGGAAATAGCGGTCGGAAGGGTGGAGACATTAGGTAGTTGTGCTCCAATAAGACTGAAAACCCGGACGCTTTGTAAACTTGTGTCCATGTACTCGGCAATCGATACAAGACAAGTGCGATCGACGTTAAGCGTGTACAGATTGGGGAGATGGAGAAGGACATCCACGACAACGGGGGATACGGAATGGTAATACATGCGCAAACTTGAAACGTAGGATCCAAGGTGAGGAGATTCCAATAGTAAGTCTTTGAACTGTTTGCACGACTTGCGAATTAGGTTGATATCCTTAAACAACCGGGCTTGACAGGAAGGCGTAAAACGTCTTGATGTCAGCGAAAGAGCTCTTAACGACGGATAATCCGGCAAGAGCATATCCTCCCGCTGCACAACAGATTCATCGAGTATTTTATCAATGAGCTCCTGCGGGAGATCGGTAGCCATTGAAGCCTTGAGGTTTCTAAAGTGGGAAGTTAAGGAAGATCAGAAGAGAGTGAAGATAGAGTCGGGGTTGTCCACACCTGCTTAAAGCAAACAAAGTCGAAAAGACTGCCTCAAAGCGACGAAGAATCAAGAACCTTTATATTGTGATTGGTCAAGTCATCAAGCTTCAAGTCTTTTCTAAAGAGAATGCAACCTGATGCTGACAAAATGGAAATGATACGACTAGCCGGAGGTAGAATAACGATTAAAACGACCGAAGACGTAACACAGCGCTACCGCTTGCAGGTTTAGGACGGAACATTCTGCCTGGCCCGGCGCCTAAATGTTTTGTTATCAGGTTTTGCGAGTAAAAAGGAATTGAGTAAGCAATTCTCAATTGCGGCACTTCGGGCCGTGCCAGTGCCACAACCTCTGCGGAAAATGCAGTGGAGTTTCTCCTTCGACTGCTTACTACTATGATCCCACCCCCTACCCCTAAAGTTTTCGTGGTTTTGTGAGTGCACTTTAACTTGATGATGAGTTCAAGCATCTGCGTCGCTCCGGCTCGAATGGATTCATCGTTAGAGAATATGAGAATATGAGATCATCCCGTGAAATTCAATGGGAATTTAACATTGGTATGTTGGCCCGTACTTCCCACATACGTTTTCATCCTCAAGTGTATTGTTTTAGGCAGCTCCGAGAACGGAGAAACAAGTTATAGTTCTGTGCTTTTCTTATCTGTCGTGGTCGTTGTCACAGACGGGCATCATGACAAGTGGACGGCCAAAGGTTTCTCTTGTCTACGGGTCGGCACGGGTCTGCAGTGAGTAGTCTCCTGTGCTGGACCAGAGTCCTCATAAAGCTCCTCTCCAATTGTTAGATGCCCTGACATCTATCTGCGTAGTTGGCCAAATCCACCGCCATGGCGGAATTATCAGTCCCTTTGCCCGGGGTTCCGATACACGTCGCCTTCAAGCATCAGCATTACCTACTAGTCGAGCAAAATAGGCCCATTTTTCCCAAGAAATTGTACTCGTGATGTCGATATGATCTGAATGACTCAGAAGTCGGTTATCGAAGTCTTTCCTGGATTCACGGAGAAGCAATCTAGGTACGCTCTGCGTTGGACATTACTGCCGTAACTCAATTATCTTTGCTGCGCAGTTAGTGCGCGCACCGCTACAACAGTTGATGCCATCCCTTGTAATTGGGAGCTAGCTCCGTTGATCGGCCAACGTCTCTCTTTCTCAAACTCTCATCTATGGGTCTCGTCGCCTCCAACCCATTGCGACGCTTCAAGCGAAAATCAAAATGCAGCGCCCATCGCGCAGTTCTCCCGCAGGAACTAATCGACCACGTACTGGACCAGTTGTACGATGATCACCAGACATTGATTGTGTGTCTGCGTGTTGGCCGACCTTTCCTGGCTCGCGCCCGAGTGCATATTTTCAGTTCAGTCTACGTCCGACTGGAACCGCGACGAAATACATGGAAACGATTTCTTCGTCTCTTCTCCTCCTCACCACATCTCGCTCCTTTAGTCCATACAGTTCACCTACAACGAAATCACCAATGGCCTACAGAACGCCGATTCATGTCGGCCAAGGCTGTAGTGCGAGTCCTGAATTCTCTGGTCAGCCTTGAAGAGATCAAACTACAGGGATATGGCCCGAAGATATTCCGAAAGAAGGAGAGCATGGAGGAGCCTCTATTCGAGTACCTCTTTGCCGACAACCGCATCAAAAAAGTCCATCTGCATAACTGCAAGTTTTTCAAGTTGGAAGACTTGTTCACCTTCTTGCGAGGCTTTCCAGAAATGAAGGACTTGTGGATAGACAAGGGGTTTAAATGTCCGGTCTCCGCATCGGCGTTCAGTAACAATTTACTCGGCGAGTCGGGGACCATCTATCTGGAAACCCTTCGAGTCATTTCTGACTTCAAAAATCCTTTTGGTATTCTCACTGGCCCCAAATCACCTCTTTCGTTGAAGGATATGAAAGCCTTGGTAGTTGGAACAGGTTCGTGCGTTCAATACGACGGTGCGGCGAACGTAGCGAAGTTAGCCAATGGGTTTAAAAAGTTAGCGTTACTGAACGTCGGCGTCTACGAGGCGCTTGTTACTCATGGTGCGGACTACTCTTGTCACTTCCCTGTGTAACTCTATCTGACGGAGACCACTAGATATTCAGCTCAACCCGTTCCCCATCCATCAGCTCCGCTTCCTTACTTTTGGTCTTAATACAGACAGGATAGAGTTAGCTCCACTCTTGGGTAAATGGATATCGTTGTTCAATACTATCCAATCGGAGTGCGCACTTCGAAAAGTGACGATCAACGTCTTTGGTTTCCGTACGCAGCAGTGGCCCTTCCATTTTGTGTGCGACAGGGTGCAGTGGACAAGGCTAGATGTTTCCCTGACGCGATGGGATTCGTTACGGGAAGTCTGCGTGAATGTCAAGGTCCACGGGCCCAGCGAAGTCATAAATGTCATCGAAGAAACCTGCTGTGAACTGATGAAGAAGAATTTATTGCATATACTTTCTGCGGGTAATGGGTAAGTCGTCGATCTTTTCATGTATTTGATCAGCAGTGACGTCTTAGTTCTAGTCCCCCCATGTGTCTATTGTAAAGCGTTCGTATCCATTGGATCCTCCCGATGATTCCTTCTTCCGGCCTTCGAAATCTCCCAAAACGTCTAGCAACTTCCATGCGAGTTTTCTTGTAAACGGCCCGGGATCTAGGTTTTCATGTCCGGGTCTAAGTAGTGCCTCATGCAGTCAAGACTCCGCAGTACGGTCATCATGCTCCGACGCCGTGTTCTTCGTCGCCACATCGTCAGGCAGCCCTTCTTTCAGACACACGCTTTCTAACGGAAAACTGTATCCATACTCTCCACACACTACAAAATAACGAACATGCACCCATACACAGTCGCCCTTCCTCTTCCTCTTCCTCTTCTACTTTTATGTATTTGCGCCACGCTCGTCTCGGCTTCACATTGTTCGTCCCGCTCTATCTCCCCGAGAAAAAAATTCGCTCACGGCCTCTCTTTCGAATTTTTACCAGCTTACTTCGTTATCAATGAACCTCAGTCATCTGCGCAATGGTCAAACGATGCCGTCAACGTAGTCACATGGGAGAAGGGCGTGCTAGATGATATCACACATTTCGACATGGAATTGATGAGGCTGAGCCAGGACGGAGTGACATACATAGCCTATAATGGTACGCCTTGGTTCTGTACTGTATTCTTTGTCTTAACGAATTATTCTATTCAAATCCAGTCGAGGCGTTACCCAGCTCTCCCAAGTCACTTAACATCTATTTACAAGACATTCCGACTGGAGACGACTATTTCCTTCTCTTCCTCAACTCGACGCTTGGCGTTATGCATTGCCTATCGTCGCGATTCGCTATTGTCAATGCCACCGACGTCACGTCTTCCGCAAGCGCGTCTGCGACTCCAGACTCTTCCATCCCAACAGTAACCATTAGCGGGTCACCGAATCCAACAAAAGGATTCGTAACTACTTTCGCGTCAAAAGCGAGCTCTATCATATTTGGGATTACATCAGGGCATAAATCCGGTGGGGCGATGGTGTTAGCAGGTGCTGTGGTTGGAGCGGCGATGGTGCTGTGATGAGGCGAGCTTGCTGTATGACTGTTTCTTGACTATCTTAGACAATTTCTGCTGTGAATTGCTTTGCATATCATGTTAAATGTGCGTTTCAGTTCCTTATCTCTCGGAGCTACAGAAGGTCCTCATTGTATTTACCTAGACGATACCATACTAATAACTTATACTCAACAAGAAACGGGAAGCAATCTTTCTTTGGCTTTCTCTGCTGTGTCATGCGCGAAATTATGTCTTCCTGGCGCGCCACGTACCGCTACTTACTCAATGCAAAGATAGAAAATAGTAGTCTCGTTTCATATTGCTTGATCGGCGTCTTCATGGTAAACTCTATAAACGACGGTACATCCAAGGTCATTCGTAATCTTCCCAATATGGAGCCATCGCTGGTGATTCTCATTGCTGTGGAGTGTATTGAAGGTACGTACTGTTTTCTTTTTCACAATACAGGACCTTATACTTCGCACACTGTATGTGTATTACCAATCCTGATTCCGCCAAGAACGCGTATGCCGTAAATGTGACACGCGTTTATGACGAGGTCTGCTCTGCAGCTACCGCTCGAGGTCGGATGTCCGATTGAGGTACCACTACCTATATTGATACTTGTACCGCTGTAGGGCTAGGTGATTTTTGGCGGCTAATACTCTTCGTCTTTGTCATAGGTCAACGTCAGGTTCAGAGGTACCAGTCTGTGTCTGTCCATCTATCTTCAAGTTACAGTAACATGGTTCAACGACAACCCATCACACGCCTCAGTTGTAGTACAGCATAGGAACGTGATGCAACGACGAGCGAAGATATGTAGGTTAGACGACATCTCCTTGCGGCGAACTGCAGTAGAAATATCGTCCGAAGCTTACGGCAATAACTCGTACAGCCACCAGTCTAGTACATCTTAGGTATAGTCTATATTCGCCTTTAACTCGGACCTTACTTGTGACTTTCAGAGGTGTATTCATGGATTCATGGACCGTTCACCGACGACCGTTCAAGATTTACTGAACTGCGCTGGCGCTACTTTGGACTCTTACGCGAAGTACATTACTTTTCGAGACATGGGAGAACAAGCGGTCTTTGGATCTACCGTTTAGCTTGACTAAGTATGCGCGTCTGGGAGCTCACCGGCTGCAAAGCGTAAGGGAGCAATCCAGACCGATTGAATGAAGGGCAAATCCACGCACCGCCACGATCATATCTTACTGTCAGTTTACTGGGTTTACGGCAGTTGAAATTTACCTTTCCCAGATCAATGGTGTCGATATAGGTATCAAGGGGTATCATGCGGTATTCAAAATGGCTAGGCTCCTGATCGAGTCCATCCTCGCATCGGAGCAGGACAAGGCTTCGGGTTCCTGCAGTAATCTGGGTTTTTTCACAGCTTACTTCGTAGATTGAATATCTGCGGTCATCTGAGTCTGAGTAATGAATATACATATTCCGAAGTCCCTGCTTGGGTAAGATGCAACTTATACAAATATCGTAGTGAATCTGACCAGCCTTCTCAGAATCCCCATGGCGCCCCACCAAGACAATAAACTTGAATATGTCCTCACCCTAGCATCCACCGCGTTTTCCACCTCCACCTCATTGTACACGCTCGCTTGTACCTTCGCTTTCTGCAATCTTGTCATTTACCCCGTCCTTCCACCTCTCACGGTGCGAGCAAAAATCCAGCACCTCGAGGATACCATCCATGAGATTGCGACCCTGTTTAGCGAGAACAACTGCGTCCTGGCCGATCCCGTCATGGTCGATATACAGATCAATGAGTGGGTGATCGACAACCCTCGCATACTACTAATGCTCATGCCTTATTTCACCAGTATACAAGCCCGCACATGCTCCCTCATCAGACGGCTACTCTACGCAAATGCAAGCGCCGTCTCGATTAACTTCCAGTCTTGGTTCAGATACCTATCAGGAATCAAGGCCATCTGGACTGATGCGCACAAGTGTCAAATTGAAGCCAACAAGTTAAAGAGGAAAGTGAAGGTATGTTGCGGGAAAGGTTGAATAGATAACTTTGAGGATAAAAGTGTGCATTTTCAGATTGCGATGATTGAAGAGAAAGAGGGACGACTGCGCGAAGAAGTCATGCGCAAGAGAAAATCGTCTACCAGTCGGGCCTTGGCTGCCAACTCTCAATATTTTCCTCACTCCCGAAGCAGTGATCTTGCTTGACAGATCACTTGTTTACTGATACAGCTACTAGTATAACAAACGGATATTGGGTGATGTGAAACCCCCATACTGAACGGAGGTGTTCGTGCTCCTCTTAGGCTACATTCAAACATTCGATTTCTCCGAGATTACCCACCAGCGCAATATGATATAGTAACTATCTTAGTATCTAGATCACTGTTGGATCACCGCGCCGCCGTGTAGTAAGTAGAGTACTAGTAAGTGCCTGTACTAAGAATAGACGTGACGGTACCTTACGGTAACGTGTGTTACATCAGCCGGCATCTGCTCGGCCAAGACCTGTCCTGCCGAACCTGCCGAATATCCCAAAGCGTGACGACCTGTGACTGCGTCGGGTACATGGCGCACTCCTTCCATATCGGGAGAACGGGCGTATTCGGTAGATAAACGAAAAAGGTGTATCATAGGGTGCCGAGTAGATACGACATGGCAATCATAATGTCTAAGAAACTTTAAAAAATATAACCTCTTTCAAGATTACATTTCCAGATTGATCGCCACGCCTGCTTTGTGATCACCCATTCCGTTTCGTCGACGTTCCACTCCCTCTCACCAACCACCACCATCCCCGCTATCTATCCGTCCCTCACCGCGAGTGTCCCTAGCATAGTGTCCAAATACATGGGTAATACTTATGTTTTTTGGTGCATCCATGGTTTAATGTCGCTTCATACATCCAAATACACTAATAGTGTTCTATAATCTATGTATCGTAGTGTAGTTATAGCTCATCGTCGTTTATCTCTCTGCACGAAAAAAAATCATTCCCAATACGTTTCAAATTTGGTTCCTCCCTCGGAAATCAGGCCCACACACATTTCTTCTACTCGGACAGGGTACTGATTGATTAAGTGGTCCGCTTTCGAACCTAAAAGCTTGTTTTATTGGTCTCCCGCGACTTCATTAAGCTTAAGGTTGTTGGTTCTTTGAGAAGCCAAGTATTAGCCGTTACCATTGCAAAAAAAAGGAATCAATTCTGACGCCTGACATCGCCTTTAGATTCATGACTGTCGTAGCGTAGCATAGTTATGCGCACTAAGTAATATTTCTTAGAAAACCTAACAATATCACTATTGGACCCCATGAATGCTTGCTCCCTTGAACCATGCCTCCTCTGACGATTGCTGAGCTCCTCAATCCGGCTCAAGCGACTGTATTGACGATACCTACTGGTTCCGACACTCCTGAGTTGTTATTGGGCGGGACCAGGCCGTTCAAGATAGAAAACGATGTCCGAATCAACCAGAGAACGCATATATCCATTTTATATCACCACAAGGGCGATGAAGTTATTGAATACCCCGAGACGACGCTAAATTCCGATACCTCTATTGGATATTTTCTCCACATGACTCCCACCGATGAACCATTCAACCCTGTTCGCAATATTGCGTACTCTGCGGGAAAACCCTCAGGACAATCCAAGGGACACAAGTACAACGTCATGTTGGGTCGAGACGGACGGCCCGTGCCATGTTTGGTCGATTATACCACTTGTAAGTGAGACTGGTGGTATAGAAGTGACGGAGATCTGATCACTGAGTATATTACAGGCCAGGGCGTTCGAATATGTCCATTCGTGGGCGATGATATAAAGATTAGCTCGCATACTGAAGGTTCGAGAGCAGCGCTTCAACTTCAGCTGGATCAGAGAAATGCAGGCAGAGCTTACTTCAGTGCCGAAGAAGAGATACTGAACAAGACCATAGCATGGTTCAGACTTATTACGGACAACGGTTGCGGGTATAATCTTCAAGAGGCCACGGAGTACAGCGAACAGGAGCTAGCCATCAAAGATCACATACAGCTTACGCCTACCAAAGCCAAACGGGGTCAGAAGACGAAGAAAACATGCCAGGGAAGAATCATTATCAGACAGAGGCAGGAACAGTCCTATATCTGGTAAATCTCTATGATAACGTCGTCATTTAAACCAAAATATTAATTTTGCATCAGCTGCGAACACTACGGGAGCTTCTCACGCAAACACTTTGTCTTGTATCCCGCTCGCGGCGGAGGATACAACTTTGACTATTTGTGCGCGCTGATTGTCAATGACGAGCCCGTCATCAGTAAGATAGAGCTGGGGGCTCACCAGCAAGGGTACGGCCCGCTGATGAGTTGCACAACCGTTCGAAATATCAGCTCTGTCAAGGTTAATTGTGGTAAGTCGAATGGCATTTTTATGAACTTCGAACAGACTTCACAGCTTTCATCAGAGAACGGACATCGAACATCAAGTAAGGGCGACATGCTAATGACCGAAATGGTGCGGCTGTCTTGCTCCAGTCGTTTCACAGTGATTCGACCAGAGGACGGATATTGGAAAGAGTGTCCGAAAATACTCCTGATATGCCACAGTCCTCACACACACCCCATCCCTCTGCCGACTACCACTCCTGTTCAAATAAAGGCGGAGATTAAAGCCTTGATACGTAGTCTCGAGCATGAACTGGCGGACATGACCCCTCGGCGTTTCTGTCGACACCCTGCAGTCATCAACCGGGTGAAGGAACTCTGCCCTGCAGTGGAAGAACCTACGGTTGCGCATCTTCATCCATCGTTGGCCAATCTCGACCATATAGCCTCATACATCCATACAGAAGTAAAGGCGGCGTTACCCCATGGGACTGGCTGGGATGGTACGAAACCGCATCGACTCTATAAAACAGATGACTGAGATATTCATAGGTGTCGCACACATGAAAAGGATTCAGGATGAGGAAGAAGTTACCCCCTACATCCGAGTTATCAAACGAATGTCCTGGCATTCACTTAGACACGAGTGGGATGAGGTCGACGAAAGCGATGACGAGGAAGGACCTCTTAGCGGATCCGATGATGATTGCTTCCGACTCATCGTATGTATGCTGCCGGAGCGTAGTCAAGATTTTCTTGAGGCTAAGTGGGTCCAGTGCGACATATCTTTCAAGCGTGTCCCAGGCTGGAACGAATTTGAGTTGGTCAGCGTAGACCGAGAGACGAACCAAGGTGAGCTTTATTACAATAGTTGGTTCACTTTATTACGCTTACCGCCCCAAGTAATTGTTCTATGTCGAGCGTTCTTGAATTCAGAATGCGCACGCGCTCATCAAATTTTGTTTCGCGCTATCAGGTCCATAGTGCGACAGGACACGGGTAAGGATATCCAGTACCGGCATCTGCACTCTCCTTCTCTCGAAGAGCATCGAGGGATACTGCACTGGGCAGCTGACCAACATCGCGGACAGGCCAAAGGTAAAGAATATCGTTCGTGGATCTGAATCAGTTCTTATCATTATACGTAGGGTTAGGTCTTCATTTACAGGATATCGCCAGAGAGATGGGCAAGGAGCGGATGGATTTGCATGAGCCTGGTCGCTCCCTATACAGCTTAGGAGTATATGAGCACCTCCATCGAATCTTGCGCATATGTGAGGCACACATTACTCGGGGAATAGCCAGCTGTGCAGTCCCAGATTATAGGGTAAAAGAGAAGATGCACAGTCTCCTTTGCGTGCGGCATCCTGACTGGGACGGAGCCGTAGCCTACATTGAACGGGAGGGAGGAGCTTCGGGACGAGGTGAGTACTAGGTCTTGCAGTTCTTCGAATACGGGACTCATTCTGCCGTTTAGCCTGGCTCAATAACAAAAGGGATTCTAAATTCGCTTTACAAGGGATGTGCTGGGAAAAAAGTTTCATTCCGCTGAGTATTTGGCAAGCTGGAGATACAACGACAAATGCAGTAGAGATGTCACATATTGACATATACAGGGAAGGTATGCCGTGTTCCTTAGTAGGAGGTATCTCTCGCGCCCGCCACTATGACAAGATGCGCCTCCATATCCATCGTGTGAGCTGGATTGGTACTTCGGTTTGACATTGACTCGAACGTTGCTTAGGTCGCCCAGAAAGTGGGGGTCAAGGCCAGCTACAGACCTACCACCGTTGTGGTCTCAGTCGCTAGAAAATACAAGCGTACAGGTCAGTTTAGTCGCCACATCGGAGTGAATACGTACTCATGGGCTCGCCATAGTGATACATCGTACGCGGAAGTTCAATTCTACGGACAAAAGCATCGGGGATCAGAACGAACGGCTATGTAAGTCTTGGGAACGGTATCAGAGTGCTCTACATAGGCTGTCTGTCAAACCTACTGATCTCAACGCTATCGAGTCGGCAGAGAAGCACAAGAAGGCTTACGAGAAACACAAACAGAAGAGTTTGGACATGAGACAGCGATTGCGTGGGCAGTCATCAGGACGAGTCAGAATAGTGATTCTAGAGTAGCCGTAGATGTCTTAGTACCTAATGGGTCAAGTGACATTGATAGTCCGTACAAATCGTCAGGATTGGGGCCGGCACCCAGAGTTTCGTTGGTGTCCGCCTGCACCCAGAATTTCGATTGTGTCCGTCAGTTTCGCTCAAGTCCGCCTGCACCCAGAATTTTGGTTGTGTCCGTCCGTTTCTGTTCTGTCCGCGCGCACCCAGAGTTTCGTTTATCTCTCATCATAACAATTCACGTTATTAAATGAGTGTGATTTTCAATTCTTAGACTATTTATGAATTTCGTATTGTCTATGGTATTCTAAGAAAAAAAGGAGGTACCCAGAATTTCGGTTGTGTCCATCAGTTTCGCTCAAGTCCGCCTGCACCCAGAATTTCGGTTGTGTCCGTCAGTTTCGCTCAAGTCCGCCTGCACCCAGAATTTTGGTTGTGTCCGTCCGTTTCTGTTCTGTCCGCGCGCACCCAGAGTTTCGTTTATCTCTCATCATAACAATTCACGTTATTAAATGAGTGTGATTTTCAATATTTAGACTATTTATGAATTTCGTATTGTCTATGGTATTCTAAGAAAAAAAGGAGGTGCCCAGAATTTTGGTTGTGTCCATCAGTTTCGCTCAAGTCCGCCTGCACCCAGAATTTTGGTTGTGTCCGTCAGTTTCGCTCAAGTCCGCCTGCACCCAGAATTTCGATTGTGTCCGTCAGTTTCTGTTCTGTCCGCGTGCACCCAGAGTTTCGTTTATCTCTCATCACAACAATTCGCGTTATTAAATGAGTGTGATTTTCAATATTTAGACTATTTATGAATTTCGTATTGTCTATGGTATTCTAAGAAAAAAAGGAGGTACCCAGAATTTTGGTTGTGTCCATCAGTTTCGCTCAAGTCCGCCTGCACCCAGAATTTCGGTTGTGTCCGTCAGTTTCGCTCAAGTCCACCTGCACCCAGAATTTCGATTGTGTCCGTCAGTTTCTGTTCTGTCCGCGTGCACCCAGAGTTTCGTTTATCTCTCATCACAACAATTCGCGTTATTAAATGAGTGTGATTTTCAATATTTAGACTATTTATGAATTTCGTATTGTCTATGGTATTCTAAGAAAAAAAGGAGGTACCCAGAATTTTGGTTGTGTCCATCAGTTTCGCTCAAGTCCGCCTGCACCCAGAATTTCGGTTGTGTCCGTCAGTTTCGCTCAAGTCCACCTGCACCCAGAATTTCGATTGTGTCCGTCAGTTTCTGTTCTGTCCGCGTGCACCCAGAGTTTCGTTTATCTCTCATCACAACAATTCGCGTTATTAAATGAGTGTGATTTTCAATATTTAGACTATTTATGAATTTCGTATTGTCTATGGTATTCTAAGAAAAAAAGGAGGTACCCAGAATTTTGGTTGTGTCCATCAGTTTCGCTCAAGTCCGCCTGCACCCAGAATTTCGGTTGTGTCCGTCAGTTTCGCTCAAGTCCGCCTGCACCCAGAATTTCGATTGTGTCCGCCAGTTTCACTCAAGTCCGCCTGCGCCCAGAATTTCGATTGTGTCCGTCAGTTTCTGTTCTGTCCGCGTGCACCCAGAGTTTCGTTTATCTCTCATCACAACAATTCGCGTTATTAAATGAGTGTGATTTTCAATATTTAGACTATTTATGAATTTTGTATTGTCTATGGTATTCTAAGAAAAAAAGGAGGTGCCCAGAATTTTGGTTGTGTCCATCAGTTTCGCTCAAGTCCGCCTGCACCCAGAATTTTGGTTGTGTCCGTCAGTTTCGCTCAAGTCCGCCTGCACCCAGAATTTCGATTGTGTCCGTCAGTTTCTGTTCTGTCCGCGTGCACCCAGAGTTTCGTTTATCTCTCATCACAACAATTCGCGTTATTAAATGAGTGTAATTTTCAATTTTTAGACTATTTATGAATTTGGTATTGTCTATGGTATTCTAAAAAAAAACGATGGTATCATCGATGTACAATGAATCTATAATACAGCCCATAAGAAGTCCGACATGATTCATACTCCAAAACTAACGCTCCCGAGCAGGTTTCCGTAGCAGCCTTTTCAAACTATCGTTTAGCTTCCGTTCCTGCGCCGATTCGTCGGCAAGGGTCATACAGGAGCTTTGTAGCACCAGCCTTTCATCCGTAAGGTCGTCCTGTAGGTACGGTGCTCTAGGTATAATGACCGCGACGGTCCATTCCAAGTCCGAGCGATTTTGAGACGACCGTTTCTTGAATTGGATGCCTCTCACCCATTTGCCACAATGTTCCCCAGAAATTACTAGGAACAACTCATAGTGTCGGGCAGTGGGATGGATAGGGAGGACCGCCGCTGGATCCAATTCTTCGCGTGCCGACGTATCGTCTCTAAAGCATGTCATTCGACCTTCACCAAGAATCTTTTCATGCACTGCTGCGACGATGTTGAGGCCATGATATGTGGCCCAAAACTTGTAACCATACAGTCGGCTATCAGTGCACCAGTACGTCGGCGATGACACAGCCGTGGAAGAGCCCGGTTCGGGGGCGGACGGATCCCAGGCAGGCGATAAGCATCGTTCGGAAGGGTCGGGGAGGGGGGTGCGGTTGCCAGGTTCAGATTGCGGCTCTGGTTCAGGACGCACACGTCGACCTCTCTCCTCGAGAACGTGAGTCACAGGGACGTATTTGTGATATAAATTGTCGTCATTATCAGCCAGTGGCCATGCCTCGTTGAGAGGCAGATGTGACTCCTCATCGACGACATCGAGGTAGTCCAACCAGGCGACCGGGAAAGGCGCGTTGGGATCGTAAGCAGCCAAACGGACTAGTACACGCAGCCCTGGTCTGCCATGACTATCTTTCGACACGTTGACGTCCTCTATATAACCGGTCCTGCCGCGCCAGCGATGATGGGGTCGCATGATGGTGACCAGAGCTCCCTTCCAGGAAATCTTCTTGGTGGGACGGATAGATTCTTGGTCCTTTGTCGGAGCAGGGAGTTGAGACGAGGGAGGTGTGGTGACCATCAAAAGGTTTGGATGGACCTCGCGCATCTGTTGATGTAAATCAGATGTACATGAAAAGTCAATCGTGCAGGAGATGTACCTCTACTTTGTCCTTCGTTCGGATCTGATCAGACACCACATGAACAAGCCCATCCTCGATAGCATCTATCCATCCAGCCCATCGGTCGACCAATCCCTCCGTTATCTCCACGTATTGTCCCACTTCGAAGGTTTTCCGGCAGTGGGCCCATGCTAGAGGGAACAACCCTTCCTCACATTCTACTTCCAGTCTCTCGTCCCCAACACTACTGATGAGTCCTATTCGCCCATTGCTGGTATCCATGACTGGGTCACCTACGACAAGACACCACTCAGAAATTCTGGGAAGGTGTTTGCGGTATCGGCGAACTAGAGGATGGCGTGACTGGCAAAAAAGTCCCGCCAGGATGTCTGGAATATCGCGAGCCAATTCGACTTGAGAAAAGTTGAAGCGGCGAACCAGGAGATCGTGCTCGTATACCAAGCCGCGCCAGAGATACCGTTCCTCTGTTTGTTTGAGGACTTTCACCTTCTCTGTGCCATCTAGCTCTATGGCTCCGCGGTCGAACAGTTTTGGGCCGAGCTTGTCGAGTCTTCGTCGTTTGCTATTCTTCTCGTTTCGGGCACTGGGGTCAAGCCTTGGCACTAAGAGAAGCTTGCATCCCCAAGGATACACCTTGGTGATCACTCCTGTGTCACCTTTAAAACTTCCTCGTCGAATTCGGACCCAGGACCCAATGACTATCGGTTGGTAGGACTTTGTAACTAGTGGTGTCCCAATCCCGTCCTGAGGTGAAACGGAGTGAAGCAGCGGTTGCTGATTATGGATACAGACGCCAGGTATGTCTTTGAGCCATTCCTTCAACATAGTCGACATTTCGGCCTCCAGCCATACTTGCTTCTCGAGGAGCGGCATCATGAAAGCCGCCTTGATCCTGTGTTCTGGCCGTGCGCAACGACCGATATGAAACACGACGACGTCCTCCCAGCCAGCCTTCAGCACCAAATGAGCAAAATAATAGAAGCCAGAACAATGAGTACTCACCAAGACGGTCAGAACCCAGAATTCGGGGGGGACATCATGAATTGAGACATCACCATGTCTCTCTCCGACCGTTGGACCTCTAGTACCACGCATTTTCGCCCTCTCTAACAGTTCCGTCCAACGTTCTTCTGCCTCGGGTTGCCCAAGAACAGGAGTGGGCGCAGAAGGGCCTGGGGGGGGAGCGTCGAGTGCGTCGCTTGTATCGTCCTCATTCTCGGCGTCTTCGATAAAATCGACGATTTCTTCGTCACTGGATTCCAGCACTTCTTGACGGTCGACACCGGCCTCTAGATCTACGAACGCTGACTGGAGTAGACGTGAGTCGCGCGTTTAGACAAGGGGATCACGGAAAACATACCATCAGGGGCTCTTGACGCGTTTGTTCCGTGGACGCGTTTGGATACTATAATTTTAATTAGTCCTCATTTCTTGCTTAGTGTGATACAAAGATTGCAAATTTATTTCGTGATTTACAGGATAACTACTACAAGTACTGATACGAACGGAATGTGCAACTTACCTTCTTTTTTGCTTTCTCTCTTAACCACAACGCTCGTGGTACGGCAAAGAGAAAGGAAAGGCTTACATAATGTTGGTCCATGTTTGATAACCACAGAGATGAAAGTCCGCCGGGCACAACCGACCATTCGGTTGTGCCCGGCGGACTTTCATCTCGGGAAAGATTGCCGTGTGAGCGGCTATCACGTAAGCTTTTCCCTCTTTACTTCGAACTATCATTACTCTATTTTAGTGTACTGAGTTTAGTGTACTTTACTTAACAATAAAATAACCTTTGACTTGTCATCGACGCGAATAGAATAGTGTATAGTATTTGAACATAATAGCAACCGCTGGTAAGATTGACGCGTTCCCTTGAAACTATAGCCCTCAACACCCGCCCACAGTGCTCCCCTATTGCCAATGTCGCCAAAGTCACTCCGGCCCGCCGACCAGATGCAACGCGACGACGAAGCCCAACCGTCCCAAGAAGAGAAAGAATACGCGAGCGATGACAGCGAAGCCAAACGTAGATTGCGCACGGCTCGCCGAGCACAGGCTAATGCGTACAAGCACAGGCATCCAGAGTACGCGTTCTGGCCGTTCATTTATCGCCTACTTTTCTGATGTCTACTCTAGAGCGACCCAGGAAGAAATCGATGCCAAGTACCCCCAAGTCGCGGCGCCCAGGAAGAGGACTAAGAGGGAGATTGGGGCCAGTCAAAGACGTGAGGGCGAAAGCGAAGAGCATTTTGCAAAGCGCCTGCGGAGCACCGAGCAGAAGCGACTACGAAGAGCGGTTCTAAAGTGCGTGTTCTTTCTGGTGTATCTCCCTCACTATTCTCATATTTTCATAGATCAGGGACGGCCACTCCTGGCCCTTCTAGAAAGGCTCGTTCTCAATCACGACCGTCTCCTGTACCAGTCCCCCCATCTCCCCCCATTGACCCAATATTGTTGGGTCCCCAACCTCCTGCCGCTCCGTCCCGCCGCACCCTAATGAGTCCGATACCAGTCCCCCCTTCTCCCCCCATCGATCCGGTATTGTTGGCCCCCGAACTTCCTCCTCCCGCTCCCTCCTGCATCCTCTGTGAAAATGGGACTCAAACGAACGTCGACGCCACTATTAAGTCCCAGTCTCGTCGTATAACTGATTTTGGGGTTGGCGCACTGGGCGTTCACCCTGACGCTCCCACCATTACCTGGGATCGCGTTAATTCGCCCGAGCCTGCACGAGTCGTACTTCCACATTTACCTCAAGATGATAGTAATCTACTTCTGGCGGTGAGTTTCCATTGTCTTTTCAGCAACCCAGGAGTTCATGCGCACGAGTAGCAAGCCAAGGCGGTTCACAGGCATGCACACCAATCGCCCATCCTCGAAGACAGCAATGAGTACGTGGTCTTCATGCGGGCACCTTTCCCGCCGGACGCCGAGCTCAACGACATTATTATGGACCATTTGGTCCACCATCGAGGCGTCAAATTAGAAGGATTTCGTCCCACAGAAGTAGTCGAGCAGTTAACGTCGGAATATATGGCTACAAACTGGAATGTACAGCCTGCTAGAGTGGTTGAAGTCCATGGTACGCGATTCCCTCACCTTGGAAGCATCTTTTACAGTCACTGATCCAAGTTTCAGACACTGTCCGCCAGATAAATACTCCCGTCTTCCCTTTCAAGAAAATGCTACACTCGCAATTTATAGATGGCCTTTCCGACCCCCGACGAAGCGAAAAGATTCTTGATGTCCCCATGACACATCGAGGAGCGCCTCCACCTTTTGGGTGAGTTAGAACGTTTAGTCCGTGACTTTGTGCTGCTAACATGGATCTAGTCTCATGGATGATGGATACGACGCATGGAACAACACTTCGTCGCAGTATGACTGGCCTCACGGACTGTCACAAGAGCAGTGGAGTGACATGAACTGGGGTCTGCTCCATCACGCCACAACGTACACCGACGAGCACCATGACGCGGATGGCAAAATGACTCTAATAATCGGCGAACAAGGCAGCAAACTATGGGCGGTGACTTTTCCCAAGAAACCTCTTGAACGCGAAGAGGTGCACACATATTTCGACCAGGCCCTCCAATTCGAATTGCCCACAGAAGAGGACGAACTGTTATGTGTGTCTTTCACCCTAGTTCTGCTGCCAGGAGATATCTAGTAAGTTCTTTCTCTCGCTATTGCCAAAGCTGTGTGTTGATGCAACATCCATAGCTTTCAACCGCCTGGCGCCGTACATGCTGTATATACCCCGGAAGCCAGCTTCACGCGAGGAGCATCCTTTTGGTCCCTAGACACGATGCATCAAGCGGAGCTCTCACGACGGTACGACAGCCGTTCAGGGCTCTATTCGACGAACCTAGACCACGCTCCCGAACGAGTGTACGAGGGATTAGTGCGGATAATGCTATCCCTCCCTACGAATCCTGACAAGCGTAAGCATTCCCCCACATACTCCCTTGATCCCACCTGATGAGACTCTCAGTCCGATATAAACGCAGCCTCGGGGCATTTTTGCTCATGATAATGGACCCACGCTCGTTCCTGCCTAACCATGGGCGGGCTTATGGGATTCCAATTCCAGACAAGCCTACGAAACCCTTCAAAGATTCACTCCAAAAAGCGAGGGATCAGGCATTCGCCTCGGTCAAGAAATGCCCCTGGGCACACGAAGCGATAGAATACGCCTCGAGGGTGGCCGGTTTTCTCGGTTGGACCACCAAAAAAGATCTCTTGAGTTATTTGGAGCAGACAGATGGAGCGCTCTCCGATCCAGGCGAGAAGATTTCCATTGCCCCCATCTTGAGGCAGATTTTGTCGGAGCAGGAGGCAGCTCGGAAGGCAGAGGATGAGGCGGCGATCCAGGCGGTGCTAGAGGCGGAAAAAGCGGCGGAAAAAGCCGCAGAAAAAGCCGCAGAAAAAAAGGCGGCCAAAAAGGGCAAAATTAAAAATTAGTGCCGTATACCGTAGATATCCCATTGGATGTAGTTTAAATGTTATATTATCTGCGGTTTGAACCTGCCAAATACTGTGCGATAAAGCTTGAGAGATCGGATGAGCGGACGGACACAAACGATACTTTCGGACACAACCAAAATTCTGGGTGCAGGCGGACTTGAGCGAAACTGGCGGACACAATCGAAATTCTGGGTGCAGGCGGACTTGAGCGAAACTGATGGACACAACCGAAATTCTGGGTACCTCCTTTTTTTCTTAGAATACCATAGACAATACGAAATTCATAAATAGTCTAAATATTGAAAATCACACTCATTTAATAACGCGAATTGTTGTGATGAGAGATAAACGAAACTCTGGGTGCACGCGGACAGAACAGAAACTGACGGACACAACCAAAATTCTGGGTGCACGCGGACTTGAGCGAAACTGACGGACACAATCGAAATTCTGGGCGCAGGCGGACTTGAGCGAAACTGGCGGACACAATCGAAATTCTGGGTGCAGGCGGACAGAAACTATATTGACGGACATAAACGAAATCATACGCCATAAACAAGACAGGCAATTATTCCACGCAATAATGGTTAAGTCCATCTCGATAGTACTTACTACACCCACCGCATTTTACTAATAACCCTGCCAATTCCTCCGAGGTAACTCCCACAGCGGTCTGAGTGAG
Source organism: Armillaria luteobubalina (assembly GCA_030435615.1). Lineage (NCBI taxonomy): Eukaryota > Fungi > Basidiomycota > Agaricomycetes > Agaricales > Physalacriaceae > Armillaria > Armillaria luteobubalina. The sequence goes on from JAUEPU010000001.1 coordinate 2,691,914, forward strand.
ATGAATCCAGAGATCCCTCCGCCGCAGGACGGGAATGGTTTCCCGGAAGAGAGTGGTTTCACGGAAACCTGTGGGTGCTTCTGTGGATGTGAAAGTGCATAGTAAAATCGGGGCGCATCAATTGCATGGCTCACTTACTGGCGAGGACCCCTCCTTCAGTCTGGACACTGTCGCCTCCAGCACCTTGCGCCTGCAGGCTAAGCCTCCTCTCCTTGGCTGTCGACCCCAGCTTCGAACGAGTTGTTACTGGGTTTACAATTCTTCTGTTCCTCGTAGGCGACGTAGGAACTCTTTTGGTCAGATCGAGTCCTTGAATATAGGTTTAGCCGTCATCACAACGACATGCTGCAACCGAGACTCACTGGGTACCGGCGGGCTGTTCGGGCCCTCCTCTTGGTCAGACTCTGGAACAACAGTGCCTGGTGCTCTGACCGACGTCGTGTCGGGCTCGATACTTTCTTCGATGTCGGAGAGACCTGTCTGGAGTAAAGGCCAGCGTCTTCCGTGTTTTTCCTCCCATCGTTCCTCGTAGGCTGGTACCATGATCAGTCGTATAGTTCACCTGGGGTGCATTACGAACGTACTGCGGTAGTCAAGATTTTCAGTCCGTGGTGCACCTTCATCGCAGCCTGTCAAACACATTTCGATCTGATAGCTCAGCTCTGCGACTCACCTATCGCATAATTTTGCAGAGCGCTTTGAGGAAGACCTGGGCCGAAAACTCTGGTGAGATCGACTACGACCAAATCAATATCATGCCAGTGCAAAGGAAATCAAGTAAACGTACTATGGTACTCGCAGTACTCGCTCGCGCAGATAAAGGACCATTGCCCGTCACCATCATCTCGGCGGAGGATGGCCTGCACCTGCGACGAAGTAGGGTCCATCAGAGGGCAGAAACAGTTGGGCCCTTCAACTTCCCACTCCCGCATGTATTGCTGAAGGTTCTCCGCAGTAACGGGCGCGAGGTATCCATTTTTCTGTTGCCATGCTGGACTATAATAAAGGGAACATGTTCATGCCTCCACACCAACATAACAGAGCCACGTACTAGTGCCAGGTACTCATCATCGCGCCCTGGATGGTCGACAAGTGGCGTATGGCCCTCTGCTGGATGAATCCAAGCGACACCTGCACGTCGTCGATGCATCTGATCAATTCGACAGCTGCATCTGGCGCTGGAGGAGGTGTGAACACATTGTTCGATGACGACCTTGGACAGGACATTGGACACTGTGATGGGGGTTTGTCGGGTTGGGGACGCGCTATAAGTCGAGGAGGAGGGGGCAATTCGAGAGATAGGATCTTTCTAGTACGAAGGTCGTACACCATGTTACCTACAAAGTACAAGGCAGTACGGATATATATTTCTAGCAATCTATGACTCTTTTCCGCCCAGAATACCGTTCCCAAACTCCGCGTACTTCCTGCTGGGATTCAACTTGCACTTGTCGCGATTAAAATTAAACTTAGAGTTGCAACTACTATCTATTTTGTGGCGACCCGTTCAAGGTCAAGGACCAATATTAAGATTAAACTTAGAGTTAGAATTACAACTACTAAATAGCAACCGAAGGGTTCCTTGTCATGGCCCGACAATTGACTGACGGATCTACGCCAAACCGAGTGTAATAACCAACCCGAATAGACAGAAAGTTAAAATTTGGGTTTACGCTCAAGATTGAAATAAACTTAGGCGTTGACGTCGTGCTCCAAAAATAAAGTGAAGGGTTAATCAGGAAGTCCTCAACCCGAATAAACTGAAGGAAAAAAATTGAGGCTGAGTCTCCAGTTTGAATAAACTTTAGCCGTTCGACGTCGTGATCCAAAAATGAAGTGAAGGGTTGCAGTCGTGTTATTCAGGAAGTCATGCCACGAGGGCCGGATCGGTAATATCGAGCACATTTGCACACCGTCTATTGGGAAGGCTCTGTCATAACATAATGGTACTGAAAGCAGCGAGCCGCCGCTAATTCTCTGTACTATCTGCCCTCTCCACTACAAACACCCGTTGGAGCTCCCAAAGGGTCACAACCATATCCTCCAGGTAATCCAACTTGGCGAGGACCAATTCCTCCGACCATCCCTCAGGACGCATCCCATGTACCAACCACTGGTTTTTGAGGCCCATAATATATAAAGTCGAGAGTTCCTGGGGACGGCGATGTCAGCGGTCGTGGTGATTCGAAATGACAGAGGGACTTACGACTTTGAGCTGCGCCACGGCAGCGTCAGACCGATCGTCTGTAACGGGCCATCGGTCAAACCAGTCATCGAACAACCGCGCCAAGAAAATGAGGACACGGTTGTCCTGTACTGCTCCTTCGAACAGAGCCCCTTGGTGGGCCATCCACTCGCGCTGCTCAGCAGTATAGTCATGCTGCACCGCGTATTCGTGCATACCCATTATTGGCAGCACGCCGAGCAAGGTGCTATAAAAGACGACATGAGTACAGCCGACACTCGAAACGAGGCGAGTACATACAGGTATTGAGGCGACGGGGACGACATGATGAGAGCGAGTAAAGACTCGTACTCTCACCTGGCAGGCACCTTAAATACATACGGATGGCTGGTGGCGTCGGGGGATGGCAGAGAATCTCCCCTTTCGGTAGTGAAAGAGTTCTAGAAAATGCCACAGGCAGGCGGATCAGGCAGACAATTTTACACTTATTTTACATGTATTTTACATGTTCCAGATGGTCTGAATATTACACTTTAAGAACGCGAATGGTGGTGACGAGAGACATAAACGATATCTAGGTGCACGCTGACACAACCGAAACTGATGGACAGCAACGAAATTCTGGGTGCAGGCGGACTGGAGCGAAAGTGACGGACAAAATCGAAACTCTAGGCACACGCGGACTTGAGCGAAACTGATAGACAGCAACAAAACTCTGTGTGCACGCGGACAGAACAGAAACTTACGGACAAAATCGAAACCGAAACTCTTCCTTGCCGTGTCAAGATAGTACCAATAACTGCAATAAGCTACATAGAGGTTGAGAATACATAGAAATTGAGAATAAGTATAAAGAGAAGAGAGAATATGCTCGTCCCATAATCCGCTCGGCAAGCCCAAGATTGTAATCGCAATCATAACTCAATAATTTCCCCAAAATACCCCCCCTCTCCGGAATGACGATACGTCGTCTCGGTCCAAATATCCTTTCACAAATGGTAAGCACCTCGCTGACCAAAATAATTAATACTCGTGCATCACCTAGATAATGATAGTGTATCCACGAGTCACCGGATTGTCTGCAGGGTGATTCGGGGCGGGACCGAGTGCTGGGTAGGACGGCGTGGACGGCCTCGATAGCTTGAGACAGTTTTTGAGCGTTATCAACCTGCCCTTGAATGATTGGGGCTGATGAGCTTACAGTTTCCACACCAGCGGTCGACCCTTCCCAAGATATTCCAGCCTAGATGTATAGTAACATAAATTTGTACAGTAAAATTTCCATTTAAATCACCTGAAAAGGTCGTCAGTCATATACAGACGAAGATTCAAGAAAGACTTACCTCAACATGATCCGCCGGTTCAAAAAAATCCTTCGCTCGAAGCCTAGCCGGATTTCCTCCAGCGCGCACCAACCAATTGTTCCACTGAGTCTGTCCGTAAGGAAACTCCCTCCCCTGGTTAGCCGCCTCCATCTCCACCATGAAGGCCATCCATCCCGCTGCGTTATACCCCCGAAGGGTGTAGTGGTATCGGGGGTTCTTCCGCGACCGGTGCCATCCACAACTACAATAATAAGTACTCAAAAGTACAAAAATAAGGCACAACTCACAAGATGGAAAGCTTATCGATACCCTCCTGCGCCAGTCTCGCCCCGTATCTCCTCTCCGCCTCCAAAAGTACGTTGGCCGGGAAGGGATCAGCTTTGGAAGCCGAGCGAATATGTGTTTGTTGAGGATCACCGAAAAAAGAGTCCCTTTTTTGCAGTCCGGAACGCAGATAATAATACCGGATAGACATCTAAGAGATTAGTCCACGAAACTAGAGCAGAGAGGGACTCACCGGTTCGCGAGACGACGAAGTCGAGCTGGAGGCTTGAACGCGCCCGACACTGATCGAAATTAGATCGGGCTTGCCGCACTTGCCGCCGGCACAGCGGTATCTAGCCGCGGCACCGTATGAGTCGATGGAAGAGATGAAGGTGGGCGCTCCTTTACCTTCGTTTATGCGGGCTTCTCCTCTATGTTTCTCAGCCTTTGAGTGGCAGCTACGGCAAGACTCTCCTTGTGATAACGATGGCCACTCCCTCCCCTTCACGGTCACTCACCGGGCGTACACCCAACTTGTTATGGCTCGTCGACGTCGTCGCCGTCTGCTGTTCACCCGTGGCAACTCGACGAGGGCAGTCAAAGACAAGTAGGAGGGAGACTCGGATGGCGCGATTTGTTAGTGAGGAGCGTCTATTCCATCAGTCGAACATAATGGAAAGGAGCATCTTTTCGCAGGCATTCAAGCTGGGGCGAAACATGACTGTATCACTGGCAGCGCGTCGCTTTGCCAGTAGCACTTCCTCAGTGCACTCCATCGACTCGGACCAGACGGAGAGAGCAAAACCCAAGCCTAAAGCAACGACGCCCCTTCGACGTTCGGCGTCAGCCTCTCCCCATTCGTGCCAACCCAACGCCAACTCGAAGCGACATCCAAACTGTTTTTACACTGACTACCGCCGAGCGCTATCTACTATCCAAGTTTCGTGCGCATCCTAACCTCATTCATACTGCTCGACCATTTCACGAGAGAATGCGGAAGCAGGGCCATCGATGAGAGGTACTCGTCTAGCGACACTTCCAAAGCTGAAGGTGCAGTCGAACGGGATAAAGCTTGTGAAAAAGCATAGCGACTAAGAACGGTTTCACTGGGGAAAACCATCGACGGAAGGTCGGAGGACGTAGGAGGAGTGGAGGTTTGTCCCAGGATGATCAAGTCGCCCTGTAGTCGGGTTGTCCTAGAAAGGGATTGGTGGTTATCCTATATTATCGACCGACGCAGACTCACTCAGTCGGATCAGTGACAAACTCCAACTCCTCCGTTTCTGCCTCCTTCAACGGTGAAATTTCGATGCCTGGCACACGACGGAGTACTTCCGAGGCGAAAGTGCGAGCGTCCTGCTCGCCAAGCCCCCAGCAAACGAAACTGCCGTTAGCAAACACAAAGACCTCACCCTCTCTGTCTTTGGGACCCCCTGACCTTATCGATTGATCGTCGGGCAAGTTTTTTCCGTGAGGCGTGGTCGTTTTCATTATCCCTAAGAGGCATGATGCACATATTGCGATCTCACTTGCTTGTGGGTAACGTCTGCCGTTGCCCTGATGTGTACGGCCATGTGCTGGGTCCCGAGTATGGTAGAGAATAGAGGTCGAGGATTGGGGCTTCTGATCTATAGACAGAGCAGCTAGAAATGCCGATGTGGATTTGCGGGGGCTGACGAAGGCGACATGAAGGATGCCACCACAATGATACCCCGAAAAAGTGTTGGCTGTCGATTCGGAAAGCAGAATGAATGTACACATCGCAAAATGTAGGATCACCACTAATTTCGTAGAGAATACCACACAGATCGTCCATTACCCCGACGTCTGATTCAACCTGTCTGCCACACCACCCTTGATAAAAAGCCCGGTATGCGCTACTGATACCCGTGGGTTGTCTGGGCATACGTAGGGCACCCAGAAGTCGTCAACAAGTCAGCATATACATCATTCACATGAGTCGGGAAGGGTAACAATCTGTCCTCGGGTTGGAGTCTGTCGTTGGTGTGATTTCCTTGATCTCCGCAGGAGATAGATAGTTGTATGGACACATACGACGACAACGAGGAGTCCTGAAAACATGGTTATGAGTAAATTGGTGGTCCCCACCGCATAGAAAATACCTTGGGAAGCCTTTCAAGCTCCCGTTCTATCACAGAGAAGCTGACTCTCTCTAGATAAGAGGTAGGGTTGGGCTGAGATTCATCGTGGTCCATAACATGGCATGCTGGACATCTGCCGTTCGATGATTCCACGTCAGTTCTTTCCTGCATTCAGCTGACGGCGCTTGCATAATGGGATAGACCAAGGGGAATCGGCGACGCTTCTAAATGTGAAAGTGTCTTCAAATAGTGTTACTCGCTCACGAAGTTCGTTCGTTAGCTTTTCGTTTGTCTTTGTGTGCATTCAAACTCTATGGATCCTCTCTTAAATAACCTTCGTTGGCGTATCTGTATGCCTTCCATATTGGACTCAAACAACATCAACAATCCTTCTAACCAGCACTTGATATCTACTCTCATACGCTGTACATCGAGTACATTACTATCATATGGGACCAATCCACGCACCTGCGACAGGAGGAGGGATTTTGAGACGCAAGACTGGACATCCGGTGCCTCGTAGGCGCCTCACGTCGTCTGTAGGTACAAGCGCGCAATCTGAGAGCCAGTGAGTCTGTTTCCGATCAGATATCTACAGCCGTTAGATTGATGTGTAGACGTGGTTTCTCTGGGCGGGATGGTGAAGTTATCTTGCATCCAGCAGACGTCGTAGATGGAGCAGCGCCCGTACTTCTTAGTGGGCAAACCCAAGTTAGAGCCGAAACAACAACCCCTCGTGTTCTGGCTAAGTTATGGCCTCGACTTGCTGGCGCAAAAGTAGGGGTCAGAAAGGTGTTCCACTGTTTCGATGTCAGGCGTTTGGGACGTCGTACGCGTATGGAATCAATGTCGACGGTCCAACAGTCCACATGATTCAAAATGTGCCCCAGTCGACTCATTGCGTTCATTTGATTGTCTGGCGTCATTTTTGATACTTGAAGTCTAGTCTTTCGCTCATTGCCATTGTCATGTCTAGTATTCATAACCTCGTTCACTATCTTTCGTTTGTATCATATTCCTAACTGTATCGTACGTACATACTGTATATTCTCTAGCCATTCACTCCGTGCACATATCCAAAGAACCTTCAGCCTGTTGAATATTTGGTGTCGCGAACTGCTCAATCACACCGGGTCTGAACGCTTGGCCTCGGCTACATTCGGCACGCACGTGGACGTTGCCAAATCCAACAAGCAATGTAATAATAATGATTATTTTTGTACACTAATATAATAAAGGTGGTTGATTGATTGTCAACCACAGAAAGCCAAGGTATCATGGCTTTCTGGGGGGGAGAATATGTATTGGTTCAATGTCATCGTATTGTGGGTACACCTCTACGGTGCTGACGGACATAAACGACACTGAACGGACATAAACGAAACGGTAGGTGCGGACGGACCTAAATAATACTGGCCGGACAGAAACGAAACTGTTAGGTGGTATAATGGCTTTCTGGGCGAAGGACATGTATTGATTGAATATCATCGTATTTAGGTGGTATATTTTCTGGGCGAAGGGTATGTATTGATTGAATGTCATGTCATCGTAGTGTGGGTACGGCTCTGGGGGGGTGACGGACATAAACGATACTGGACGGACAGATACGATACTGACTGACAGAAACGAAACTCTGGTGGCATTGACGTCAAATTTTTGTAATTTAGCTTGTAATTGGATACACTGCTATAAGTGCACAATCAAGTATGAAATTATTCAGAATCGGAGCGAATTATAATAACATCGTCAAGTGGAGTACTCGTAAAGATGTCAGAGCTTGGCCTCGCTTTTTCCTTTCCCTTCTCCGTTTTGGGGATGCGCATGCGGCGAGGTTGGGTCTGGGATACCTCGAAGCAAAGATGCTTGTCGTGAGCAAGCTTCCTGAAGACTTTACCGCACTCCAGGCAGTAATCGGTTAGATACCGAAACTCTTGCAGGGATATCCCCCTCCCCGACGTATAAGCCTCTTCAAGAGCACGAAGGCTTGGGGCGGAGAAGGTCGCCGTACCCTGGAAGAACTCTTCAATGGTACTGGTACCGCGTAAAGAGCCTGGAGGCGAGGTTTAGTCGGGATGGGTGATAAACGAGAGGATAAATAACATACCTTTTTGGAGGAAAGCCGCCTTGAACATCGTGTCTTGGGCTATTGAGACGAACTGAGTGGGTGGTGGCAAATGAAACAGTGAAGCTAAGACTCACCAACGGCTTTTTTTCGAGCCGAGAACGGATGGGGGGGGCGGGGAGAAGTCGGTGTCAGAGTCAGGCGCAAGGACCCGACTCTTTTTGGGAGACCCTGTCGGAGTATCGATAGCAGTCAGTATGCATTGATGGTAATGTAGAACATGAACACAATACTGACCGTTTGGTTCGACCGCGAATTTGCGCTTGGAGCTGCCAACAAAGCTTTCGTCTAGTGCATGTAATAATGACGAGGCCGACTTAGTCTGGCCTGGAGCAGGGATACGGAGGGGATTTCCGAGAGCCCCCTGGCTCGTGAGTTGTTGTATAGGTACTAGAAAAAAAATTTTTGTCTTCGGGGTCGTCACCAGTGGAGGTAGACGTCACTCACTGAAAAATCCACATCCGAACAACCTGAGCTTTGGCTGCGACGCAGCGCAACGCAGAGCAAGTTTGCCCGGGTTCTCGTATTCGGCGTTGGCGAGGGGGCTCATCGTGAAGATGATGGTCTCGCAATACTCCCCAGTAAATGCTGCCGGGCACCAGCACGATGGAAACACGACGTTGGCGTTCGAGGCCTATGAGTATTAATGGAACGTAGCTTGGGTCAGAAGGACCACTTACCCGTACTTGGGCCAAGTCCTCGGCAAGAACGGGCCTCGAGACTCCGTTAGCATCACTATAGGCAGGACTAAATGTTTTCAATAAATGTCAAGTGAATGCAACAACTGTGAAGACTCACTACTCATATAACACGAGGCTTTGGTTTTCCGGGTTGAAGGAAACCACCGCCTGGTGCGTACGGAAGTACGACAGTTGGATGTTCTGGGCTTTGAGACTGGCCGCGTCGTAATTTCCATCAGAGAGGGAAAGACGATGCGGCAGTTTGACTTTCGCAAGGGGGGAGCTGGGAATCTGGGAGGAGCTCTTGGAGGGGGTTGTGAAAGACATGCTGGAGGGGGATTGACGAGAGGTCGGGGACGGCTCGTCTTATAAGTGGCATGACGGTCGGAGACGTCTAGACATTCCTATGTCAGAGACTTTTAGATAAAGGTAAAATACAAAACTCAAAAAAAGAGATTGCGATTGGCTTTTGCCGAGGGCAGCGGGCGAGCACTTGAAAAGAAGAATAAGAGCAGAAGAGGAGTAGAGCGTGCCGCTGAAGTCGGTTTTGGGTTTGGTGTGAAAGGCCAACGACCAGAAAAGAAGAGAAACAGCGGGAGGAGATGAGGATCTACGATGAAATTGGTTGAAGGGGCAAGCACTATAAAAGAAGAACGATAGCGGATGAGGGGGAGGCGTCGGAAACGGTTGCAAGGGGCGGGGAGTAGTTGAAAAGTTTATTGGGCATGGCACGTGATATCCCGCCTGGCGGAGGGCGCTCGGCGTGACCCGCCTGACGTTGCTAGTATTTACTTACAGCCTCATCAAGCCGAGGAACGGCATCTCGGGCGGATGTACGGTACGGTATATTGACGTCACAGGTATAAATAGGTACAATACGTAACGTTACGTAACAGGAACTCACTAGTACTCTACTGTGTACCGCGCGCCGCCTACTGAGATTCCATCTTAATCTCGTGATTTTGAACAGTTGCCGCGGCATCTCTCGGCATGACGAATCTGTTCAGGTCCCCGTGACACGTGGGAATTTCGAAGACCGTTCGAAGACTCAATTTTTAGAACAGAACAAAGTTAAGCGCTAGGCCATCCGGAGTCTCGATAGCGAGATGCTTCTGCCGTCCAAGGGAATATTTGAAAAGGACACGTCGTCCTTTTCATATGAGTATCAATCTCGTTGATGCAATTGTATACATGCATGACATTGTATGCGGTATGACCTTCTGTTGGATCTGTTCCTGACTCTTCGTCTCACAGCCCTGCCTATATATTCGGGCAAAACTTCATGCACCGCGCGCGCGGGGGGCTTCGCCGCTAACACTTGTTTTATCATATCTTACGTTCGTTTCAACATCTCAGAACATCTCCTGCCTCCTATAGGCAAACCGAGATTCTGTACTGGCGCTACATGAAACGCTCCGATGGTCCGCCGTCAGTCGCCGTCTGGACAAACTGATTTCTCGGTCCTATTTGACGGGCAAGTTCCTAGTGTAGTGGCTCTTCTAATACTTCTATCTGTCATCGATGGTTTCATGCTGCGTGGTGTAGTCCAATCCTGATGCCTGCTCTGCATGAGGAAACTAGAGTCATTCGGTCTTACTCTGGAAGAGCCTACTACCATGTCTTCACAGCAAGTGCAATATGATTCCGCGGAGAAGGAAAGCGATGTAGACGCGGACGGCCACTATGAAACCAGGGTAGCAGTATCGAGGACTTAGAATTGGGTGACCACTGATATAATCCGATAAGGCGACATGCCAAAAAAATGCAGGCCTGATCTGAAGTTTGATCTTCTCATTTTAATTTGTGAGTCTAGTTTTATTATTTTGTAGGGCCTCGAGTTGGTAACGCGTTGATTTCGATCCATACGGCGGGTTGTGTGGCTTTCCACATCCCCTCCACTTTGTTGGCTACAGTTTTCCCATCGAATTGGTGGATATGTTTTGCGATCTGATGTCGTGAGTACTCTCTGTTCCTTAGGGCTATGGGTTTACGCTAACACGATATAAAGATGTGCACTCTACACAGAGGTTTTTCGTTGGAGCCTTTGGAAGTCTGCACCAGGTTTCTTATTCACTGCTATGGTGACAATGTTATTCGAAATTCCAGACAATGCAATACATCCTTGGTTCAGGGTATAGAAGTTCCGAGATAAGTAAGCAAGCGTTCGTCATACCTGGCTTTCTTTTCGATCCATCTCTTATACATGTGACTACAGCGCAATATTCTTCGTTTCCTCGCAAGTTGTCAGCATGTCTTCTGTCGTTTGATCCGTTCCTTGACAAGCGAGTCCCTCGTGGATCAGTTCTACAAGCAGAATAGTATCTTGATATTCCTGATCAAGTCGGAAATGTTATATGCGGCGATGTACATCGCTCTTGACGGTCGCCACGGTCTTGCTGGTTGGAGATGGCTTAGGCTTATAGACGGCGTTGTCACTATTCTCGTCGCTCATATATCTTTCGTGTCGTTACCCGTATACACTTTTGCAGTTGCCAACGATGTAGCGATGATTATCCTGACGGTAGTAGTTCGCGCCCTGTGGGTGAGAGAAGGAGGAAAAGGTAGCAAGATGATTAACAGTGAATTATTGAAGTATAAATAGTCCGACGACGATGAAGACTCGCTTTATAGCTAAGAGCGAAGTCTCCCTTCACGCCGCAAGATGTTGCAACACAGCTCGTTCCACTCCGATTGCATCTTTTGCTTAGTCAATGAGGCAAGCATCCTTGTTCCTAGCACCTCCACAACGCGATCACCACGAAGCATCAGCCTGAACGCGTCCAGTTTCTCATATCGTGAATGAATCATGTGGAGGAGCCGTCTACCCAAAAACTCTGTTCTGTCGCCATGAAAATCGATTGTCAGGTCGGTCAAATGGGGAACGACAGCGGAGCTGTCCCTCAAAGTCAGGGCAGTCAAGATGGGGTGAACCTCAGAAAGAGGAACACGATGAAGGATCAAAGTCGTTAGTGAGGGAGATGCTTTCAAAAGAGGAAGAAACTCCTCCAGCTTGAATGAAAGCTTCAGCTCAAGCCGTTTCAGGGGTTTTTGGGATCGCGAAACCAACCCAACAAGTGGGGACAGTCCGGTTTTGCCTCCTCGTCCGTAAACGACCGAAAGATCCTCCAGATTAGAAAGGGTGACTTTTTCGAAGGCGGTTAACGCATAAGTTGTGGATAACTTGCGGATGCCGGAGTGAGTGACTTCAGTTGAATAAGGGGATGATCCTTGGAGGCTTTCATTGGAATCGATAGAGTACTCCGTAAGACATTTTGCTTCCCGGAGGACTTTGAAGAAAGCGGCGGCGTCGAGTGGTCGACAATGCAAGGACTGAAGGGTGTCTAAAGGGAAGGATGTTCCCAAAAAAGGAGACAATACCAGACGCTGAAGCAGTGGCGCATCTATTAATATTTTGAAGACACCAATGTGTGCGATATCCATCTCTAGTGAGCGCAAAGCCCGCATTTCAGCGGCAATCCCTTGGACACGCTAAGCCTGGTCCGTGTGCAAGCTTGCGCGAATGGTAGCTGATTCCCAGCGAGATCTAGACTTCCACAGCTCCTGGAATATGTGTTCGCAGCCACGGCTGTAGAAGTGGACGGAGACATGTAAATTGGATGATTGGGAGCGGTCAAGGAAAACACGGAGAAGGGCAAGGGCATTACGGATATTTCTGATCTCGTCAGTGAGATTGAGAATCGACCAGGCTTTTGGGGAATTTATGCAAACGTTGCGCCACTGCCTGCACACCTTAGTGACTGTCCAAGGTGCGCTATTCCGGTCCAGATGACTAAGCATTTCATGGCTGAGCATGATGAAGATGGAAGCGAGAAGTTCAAAGGGTAGTTTCTCAACGGGGGACGGTTTTGTGGGAACCGTAGTGGCTATACAATAGTCGATATTTGACGTGACTCTGGCAGGAGAATATTTACCTAGAATGACCACATCCATTTAGGCAACGTGGCTGAAGCTTCCAAGGCTCTTTGAAAGTTATGGTCGAACCCCAGATACAATGGTTAGGCGTAAACGTTGATCGGAAGCAAAACCTGTGTGCCTCTTATATAGGCAACGTCGTCCTGAGTCAGTGTTTGCCGGCGGTAATAATTATTACTGTTCCTCCCACCAGTCATTTGCAAATTTTAGATAGAATTGTTCACTCTTTCTCTCGCCGTTCAGTTCAGCCAAAAGGTACCTGTAAAGCTCAGGCTCAAACCCAAAATTTTCTGTAACTGAATTCGCCTTTCCAGATTGATGGCCTGCCGTGCACCGAATGCCATTGCCCGAATCACCATGCGCCCTCTCACCGGTTCCTTCCCAAACGGTACGCACTAGAAAATTCTAATCTTGCGTCTTTGACGCGTTCAAATGATCCGTCTTTGCCTGCTGAAACAGACATCCTGAACGCCATGATGATATTGTCATATCAGGCAGAATTGAAGAATGTCGTCAAAGAGTCGAATATATTAAAACTTTCTGCCGAAATGAGGGGAAATTTTTTCCCTTGTTGATCAGAAAGCAGAGCTACTACGAGAGGAACCCATACGGATATCCGAGGCAATTGGCGCAAGACAGCGTCTTCTCAATCTCATTGGGCGGCTTCCGACGGAAATTCATTCCCACGCGTTCTTCCAGACTGTTAACTGCTGGAAGGAAGGTATTTTTATCAGCCGACGGTGCTCCTCAACAGAAGCGTGCCGGCGTCTGAAAACAGGAGGGAGGCCAACAACGATTCCTCCTTTATTCTAGGCGACTGCGTTCGTGAAAACGAGAACCTTGATGAACCATAAAAAGGGCCGCGCGGGATAGATGTGATGCTATAGGACTGTCTGGCAATTGTTAGCGACTAACACGTATGGTGTCATTAAGGTTCGTGGCTACAACAAGTGATCATGAATCAAGACGCGTTTAGTGTATCTTCAAAATTCCATTCATTCGCAGTTATTTAAAGCTTCGACGCAACACCTCACACCACTCCTCCGTGGTTTGCCAAGGTCAAAATCGTCCGCGAAATTAATTTGTACGTAACTCTACCAACCCGCCACCTGTAGACGCATCCGCAAATTTCTTCCGTGCATTAAGCATGTCCTGAACGTCGCTTTGAGGTACCGCAAAGGTGGACCGGTTAAAGTTGATGGTATTGAGGCGAGGGAAGAAGTTCACGTCATCCGTGGGAGTGAGCTTCTGTATTACATCCGCCCCGATGTTTTGCACATCTAACGAGAGCTGCGTGACATCCGAGACCTGAGACAAGATATCAAGGAAACGGGATCTGTTTGCCGGGATCGTGAGGTCGTACTTTGGGTATTTCAAGGATACGACGTCAAGCTGGCGATATGGGTGAGACAGCGATGAGGGGAGATCGAGGAGCATGGGTCCTCCGTCGGCTTCTGTCGCTGCAAATACCAGCATCCTCAAAGAGGGAAGATCCAGCATGTCAAATACCCCTGCCACCGTGTTCACTGCGTTTGCCGCGTTTGCTGACCCCCTTCTCCTCAAAGACAAATACTGGACTTTGGGTAGAGTAATGCGGCGGGATAGTACGTCGAACTTCCGTATGCCCGAAGAGAAACTGAGTCGGAGCGATACGAGGTTTTTGAGTTCCTTGAAATAACGGAAAATGCCATCACAGTCGATTTGGGCAAACAAGTGCGTAAGTTGCCCCCAGCCGAGGTGAAGATTGTGGCCATAGAAATGTCCATGTTCATAAAGCTCCAGTCGTCGAAGGTTTGAGGCCATCTGAAAAGTTGCGATGTCCTGCGTATGTATAGGAAAGAGGCTAGCGTCGATCTGCACTTCTTCAAGAGACTCTAAAAATGCTTTGCATCGAGCAAGCTCGTGGAAAGATGAGACTGGGGTGCGTATGTGCAAGTGTCTCCATTGCGACATGCTTGATAAGACGATGGGAAAGGCACTGTGCAAGTTGATATCAGACCCACTCTCGATCCTGATCGAGAGCGGAGATCTGCGTGCCCGCTGGAGATGAATCGCAAGCTGAAGCGCCACATCCTTTGGGCGATCCATCTGCTTGAAATATACGTTGAAATCGAGGGAAATACAACTCCACAGTAACGGCATGGACAAAACTACGCTTCTCCAGTTTCGGCAAATTTGTGCTAACAGCCATGGCCCACTCTTTGGATTGAGAGAGTCGTGGTAAGTAAACCGCCTCGCTGCGTCGGCCATCTCATCCCAAGTCGGCGTACTGTATTGAAATATCTCGCCAAGGATGTCGTCGGGTAAGGCTCGCATGGGATGGAGTACGGCTTTGGCATTTCGAAGATCTATTGCAGCCTGGGCCCGCTCTTCCATAAGAGCACAGAGTAACTGCTGTGTCTGCGTGATTCTTTCGTCCAAATCTGATATGACAAGAGGAAGATCTTCCTTCGCCTTTTGGAAAGATGTTTTCTCTGCTTCGAGCAGGGTCGCGTTGGTGCTGAGAAGTGCCTTAAGACGCGAGGGTGGTGGTTCGCGTTTATTCTGGGGGAGCGACGATATGAAGCCACATTTAAGGCACGTCGGTTTCGGAGGTGCAGAAGATGCAGCTGGTGCGCCTGTTTTTCTGGATTTTTTCGCCATCGTATAGGAATCTAAGAAGTGGGTGTACTCGTCAGACAATGTTGGAGTCGCCACATCGAAGACCCAACCTGAATGATTCTGTAATTCAAGCTGATAAGGATATGCGAATGATAACTGGGGCAAGGTCCTAATGTCTACGAGTGGCAATGAGCGACCGGACCGTTAATAATGTTTGCCATTTGAACTCATACCAAAGTGTAGAGAACTAGCTGTAAAACTTGACTTGGGATGAGAGTTCGGGAGAAGTAGAGGGAGGAGGGCGAAAAGCAGCCTGTCCTCTAGATATATGGTTGTCAAGGTGGTGTTTCAGAAATAAGGAACTAGAAATGACGCTGTTGACTGAAGTTGAACTTGACAAAAGAGTAGAACAATAGCCGTTTGACTGATCCGCGATCTTGTGGTCGATTTTCCTGCCGGCCGAGGTCCGACCCAACGTATACAATGATTAATTATCCCTAGCACAATGCAATCGCTATTGTTATATATTTGCAGCCAGATTCCAGGTTTGCATCTCCTGTCTCTAACCGGGAACCTGGACATCGTATCAGCTTTAAGTACTCGGACCATAATCATCGACTGTATGTCTTACTTGGAGCTCTTGTACAGATAGTCGAGACGATGCATGGATGGTCGGTGCTATGAGTCGCATCTTCATGACACCAGGCCTCTGAGAAGGGACCGACTCGAGATTGGGCGTCCGGCGCATGTCCATCAAGGCTTCAAATATTTTCGCACTCTTGCACTTGAATATACTCTCGTTTGCTGTGACTACCAAGTATGAGAACCCGGAAAACGGGTCCATAAGACTCTGGCTGTGAGACATTTGCGACCAAGCAGACCCTAAAAAGAGGCAGCGGACTTGTGAACTTCTCGAGTCCGTGGTCGAAGGAAAAGATTATGAGATATCAGACACAAGATTTTGGCCGCAACGTTCCGGAAGATGTCTGGAACATCTTTAGTCCGCTCTCTTCTTCTCAGAACACGTCGCCGATCGATCTTGACTAGCATCATCCATGGCGGCGCTGGCTCAAGCATCTGCGTACGCATTGCGTCCCTTCGCCGATGCTCTCACCTTCCTCACGACTACTCACGTTCATCCTACGTTGTTCCCTTATCCATGGGCTTCCACTCTCCATGCAACACGGGTTTCCATGGTCTATCAGAACAATATGAGAAAATCAGGAAACAATCTTTCCTGGGGAACCTATATCGCGGGCTACCTTATAATGGTGAGGCCCAGAGGCTAGATTTACGGATACGCTGACTGAATAACTTCTTTCCTAGTGCTGGGGAGGAATGGTTATTTCGCATACTCTGCTATCTCTTCCACCGCCAATTCTATTCTCCATCAACCCGTACATAAACTACATCGTTCCGCACCTTGTTGTTACCCTGCTCTTCGCCATTTTTCCCGATATCCTCACTAGTCCAAACCTTGATCTCGTGTTGTTTCCCCTCGACGCTCTCCTTCGAGCCAACGCCGTAACCAGCACCCTCACCATGATCTCATCTAACCCTGCTATAGATAGCAAGTTGACCTCATCGGCGCTATTCCATGTCATCATCGGTGCGGTCGCTTCCTGTGGAGGAGGCGTATCAGCCGCTACTCTCAAGACATGGACTTCAGAATGGAGTTTTGGGACACCCGTGTTTCTACGGAGCGGTGTAGGGATTTGGGGATCGCTGGACGTGTGGGCGGGCTCTCTGGTGGCCATTGTGTATAGCACAATGACAATCCATCCGGCTTTTGATGAGATCGTGCCATTCGAAGTGAGGCCGGCTTTCGCGCTGAGCTCACTGGGGGCCAAGGCTGTTGGCTGTTATATCTATACGATTCTCTTTGGGCTGAGAGTGTGGAAGGCTAAATTGACATCCGCAGCAGTAGCGAAAAAAGGAAAAGGAAAGACCAAGACTCAGTAGAACGAAAATCAGACCAGTAGTCGCCAATAATTGTGTACCATACGAGGTATGTAGATGCAATTGGATATTAAATAAGCATGTATTCCAAAATTCAGTCATCGAGATCAATCATGGCATCCCCAGCGCTAGCATTCCCAGCTCTCTCCGTCGTTAAAGGCAAGTCTTTCTCTCCAACCGGCACTGTAACATTAGAGCGTACCCTCAGTCCGGGTCGCGGCGCCAAATTAAAATTTCTCTTTGATGACTGCATAGCTGCCAGTACCTCGAGCTGATGAGAAACGTCAGCGACATTGAAGAAATATTATTTGAATATCCCGACCTTCTGCCTCAGATGAGAATCGTCCGGCGGTTGACCGGTTCTCGCTGCCGGATTGAAGCCTAGTTGCTTGACCATCTCTGCACTATAATGGCTCTTCGGAGTACTTTCCTTCAGTTCAGTGTTGGAAATCCCTTCGCTGTCTTTTCGTTTCCTCTTTCTCCCATCCTCTCTTCCTTTCTTATCCCCCTTCTGAGCAAAGTCCCTAGCTGCAATCACCGCCTTCATGCCTTCCTTATCTCGGTCTAGAAGGTTTTTGAGAGCCTTATCTGCATCTTTAGCGCGCAACCGCTGAGCCTTCGCTTGTCCTTCTCGGCCAATATTTTCCGAGACCTCTAATGAGCTCGGACCTGAGCCCTTTACGACGTGTCCTGATACTACGTAAGTCGCTGATCCTTCTGCATCTTCCGGCTTTAGACCCCATTGTCGCGCAGGATCGTAGGCGAGCTTTCGTTTCTTGATTGAGGTGTTCGACATGCCAGAAGTCCTGACACCCAATGAGAATAACTCGTCTCTCAGTGATTACTGTACTTACGAAGCGGAGAATTCAGGACGCGCAGCGCGACGACGTTCGACAGCATTCTGAACATGCCATTCGCAAACATCGCTCATACGTTTGTCGCACCATGAACCGCACACTGACCCGTCGCGCTTGAGAACTGTACACATTCCCAGGTCTTTTGCTCGGCCTATCACAGTGATTGTTCCAGCGGATTCCGGTGTCAGTGCGAGGATGTTGTTTGTGGGATGGGAGTACTGGTTGCATGCTGCGAACGATCAGATAGACCGGGAAGTAAAGAAAACATGGCATACCTGAAATGGCTTGAGAATTTTGGGATTCATCAATGCAATGACATCGCCCTCTTTCAACTTAGACATTGTTTCGAAGGCACCTCGGCTGCCACCCTTATAAATCTTCCCCTTCGTACCATTTTCTCGCGTTTCTACGTCGAACCCGTCCGACTCAAACAGCAACAATGACAGAAACGCATCCCCACGTATGACTGCTTTGCCGCCAGTTGCAGAAGATGCCGTGCGTGACCTCGAACCAAAGTCGACGAGCTTCATGTTGACGTACTTCTTCCCTGATGGTTTGGGTTGTTCCTTCTGCTTCCCTTTCCCTTTTACATCTGTTTTCCTGCCTTCGTCATCCGCATCGATGGTCACTGGTGCTTTACTGAACTTGATAGGACCACGTTCGGCGACGACTGCAATAGTAACCCAGTCGCCGCACACAGGAACATCATAACCTCGTTTGTCGGGAAGAAGTCGGACACATGAGTAGAGTCGGACGGGGAGATGTAGAAACGTCCTGCCAAGTGATCTTGTAGGTGCTCATGTGGAAGGACGCGAGAGCTATAGTAATAAGTGAGCATGAAGACGTCAATTCACAGCACAGTACATACGAAAGTCGTATACCCGAATTTGGCTCCAACTGCTCAAAATTGGGGTCATCGAATGGGGGCTTGTGATCGTAAGGGCCCGGTTCAAAATCTTCAATGAGAGCCAGCCTTTCGTCGCGGTGCGTCCCAGCTGCCGGTTTCACCTCAGCAGGCTTGTCGGTGAATGCAGCTGATCGCGAGGGTTCATCCTCTCCGTCGTCGTCGTCGTCATCGTCGAGGCTGAGGGGCTTGCTTTTTGCCAATTTCACCAAAACAGCCGAGGGAGCAGGCTTTTGAGGCAAAGGTGTCGGTGCTTTGGAGGATGAAGGAATGGGTGTTTTGACTGCTGGACGTGGTTGATGTGGTGGAACTGAGTCGGTGCCAGCTTCAGAAATCCTTCGTTTCTTTTCTAGCGTAGATGCGTTCAGGCAGCGCCCACAAGATAAGCAGCCTACTCACTTGGAGATGGCGTTGGCGGAGCCAACATATTCCCGAGTTGTTGCTTAGTGATCTTCTTTGGCGAACGTGGGATATCGGACTGAAGCTGAGCTTGGAGTCGGGCGATTTCCTTGCGGATATCATCTTGTGTCTGCTGAGATTCTTGTGTCTGAGAGAGCGACATGGCGGACCGTCGCGGCAATGAATGTCCAGCAGGTCAACAGTCGTCGTCACCGTCGTGGTCAACAATCAAGACGCGCCAAGACGCGCACGTGCATGTGACCTTATTTCACGTGATTGTGACAGATCGCAAATCGCAAATTCATTTTTTCTCTGTTTTGAACCATACAGTTGCGTCGCTGTTCGCGTATCCTCCCCCTCACCACTACTGCAACAACGGGCAACAGTCTGGCATTTAACCATTGATGTACCCCATGTACCGAGCCAAGTAAGCGTGTAGGGCCTTGACCTGAGCCGGATGCGAGAAAATTGAGCAAACCACGCCATATTTTACGATGTGGCGAAGCAAAAGATTTATACGGTGTCAACAGAGAGAGAAAATGCGTAATACAATGATGGTTTAAACTTAGCTGGTTGGTGCTCATGTTGAGGATTCAGTCAACCCGGTCCCCTCTCCCTGGGTATACGTACTATTAAATTTACTGATGCATGACAGTAATAGGTCACCCGTACCCGTACCATAACGACCCTGTTGAAGGCATTTGACGGTATGATACGGGCTAGAGTGGTGATTGTGTCTCTGATTACCCTTGACAGTGCTGTATCAAAGGCCCACATTGCGCACAGAGCTGTTTCTGTCCCGAATCGAACGACTTAATTCAATGCCTGTAATTGAACATATTCGTAATAGTCGCCCATCCGTTTAAAGAGCTGGTCGTGCGTTCCAGATTCACTGACACGCCCTTCCTTGATGAAATATCTATTTAAGAAGTCATTAGAGGTATACACAAACCTTAGGAACATATCCTCTGCACTCACATGCGGTCGGCATTCTGAATTGTGGATAATCGATGTGCGATGGCGATTGTGGTTCTGCCCTTTGCCGCTTGATCTAGGGCGGTCTGTACAACCTTTTCAGAATTGGAATCCAGAGCTGAAGTAGCCTCGTCTAGGAGAAGGACTTTAGGGTTACGAAGCAAAGCACGGGCGATCGCGATACGTTCTGAATGCGTAAATTGTTAAGTAATTGCACTTATGTGCAGGCATTGTCAGTACACACGCTTTTGGCCACCCGAAAGCTGGGATCCTTTTGAGCCAACTTCTGTCTCAAATCCACTACGACCGCAAATGAACACTTTACTTCTACGTGGCTCAGCGGAGGCAACTCACTTAGGCAGTCCGTTGATGAAGTCCAAGATGTTCGCGTCTCGACAGGCAGCCTCGATTTCCGCTTGCGTAACCTGGTCTTGGGGTTTGATAGCACCAAGAAGAATATTGAACCGTATCGTCCCCGCATAAAGAGCTGGCTCCTGAGACACCAAGGCAATATGTGTACGGTACTCCTGTACGTTGTACGCTTCGATCGGTATGCCATCCATCTAGAGAGCTGAGTAAGTACTGATTAGATTGCAAGCATGGACTACCAACAGAGATCCGGCCTGCCAGCGGCGCGTAAAATCGTTCAATCAATTGAATGCTAAAACGTATCCATTGATCATGTATTCCGCAAGTAAGACGGACAAGACATACACGGTACTTTTACCGCTTCCGGAGGCACCCACGAGTGCAATATACGTGCCTGGTTCCACTTGAAGGGAGAGGTCCCGCAAAACACGAATATCAGGCCGAGTAGGATAACTGAATTGGACGTTTTCTAAACAGATGCATCCTTGAGCTTTCGCGACATCAATCTTCTCGCCTTCAGTCGATTCGGAATCAATCTCCGGAACAGAGTCAAGCAGTTGAATGATATCACTGCTTGCGCTCTTCGCCAGGGAAACATCGGGTACAAAGGTGAAAATGCTTCCTATTTGAATGGCACTGAACATAGTGGACTGAATAATATATGAGCAAACACCGCAGCCGCAGAATAGAGAAGCACCGCACAATGAGACCGACGAAGAACTGGAAAGTTGAAAATTCCTGTCTTGACACTAAGAATGCTCCGTACCAGAAGAAAAGAGCAATACAGAAGAAAACCGCAGACTCCGAGAATGCATACAATATGTTGCTCCAGATGGCAATCCTGTTAGACTGGCGGAGTGGTTCCCCTAGGCTAGAAGCATAATGATCGCAGCAATTGTCTTCCAGTGTAAGAGATGCAACAGTACGAATAGCACCAGCAGCTTCGCAGGCGATTTGTGCAGAGGCTTCGCGGGCTTTCTTGGTTTTTCGGTCCTTCAGAACAACAACACGCTATGGAGCCAGTTATCAACGAAAAAAGATTTCTATGTAAACAGGGGCTTACAAAGCGAATGTATCCCGTAGACACGAGAAGAGGCGTAATCGCTGCAATGTGATCAGTACTTATCATCCTCATGGATATTCGTTGGACATACCAAGACCGACAAGGCCAACTTTCCAAACGAAGATTAACCCGAGAACGGTGCCCGCAATGAGAGTGGAGACGCTCTGTACGATTCTGAGAAGGAATTAGTTAATTAAAATGAATCTGAGAAAGACGCACTGACGTTGCGAGAGTAACGCCAGCCAAACCAAACACCTTCAGAGGGCCTTCACTAAGGTTCGATACCAAACCACCAGTCTAAAGAAAGTCATAACGGAGGTCCGAGCACAAAGTTATGTGAGCAACTTACGCTGTGTTCTTCCTTATCGAAGTATTCAACTGCTCAGATTATGAGGCAACAAGATAAACATAAAAACTGATCAAACCTACTGTCTTGTCTCAAAATAGCCTTGAAACTCAGAGACTTCAGTTTTGTCATCAACGCTGTAGCAGAGGATGAAAAGAAGTAATTCTGCATGCCCATACATAAGCCAGCGATAATGGCGATGATGAAGAACCTAGACTCGAAGTCAACAGTATGCACTAGAGGAATATGATACACGCGGACCAAAGGGCGTTTCGGTCGCCAGAGTGTCGGAGTTCTGAGCCTGAAAGCGAAAAGCCATCGATGGCCTTGGCTATAGCATACCATCAGCAAAGGCAGTTCATGGAGATTGGAGAAAATGTCATGAACCATAGACAATACCGTAGGCTGGGTATACCATCCCACTCATACTACAACAAATCGTGCCGAACAAGTACTTCTTCCATTGTGATCTATTGATTGCAGCCATTCGCCTGAAAAGATAATACGTGCTATGGTCAGGCTCCTTGTCGCCGTCCGGGCGTGTCTTCTTCTGCTCTAAAATCTGGCTGGTAAGTGACTGATCGGTATATCGCTTACGGAGAGGAACCTCCTGGCGTGCGACCTCCTTGTGTGTATCATATTCGTCCTCGGTGTCCTCTTCCGCAATAACAGTGGCTAATCTGTCACTTTCGCGAAGCTTCTGAGCTTGGACGAACCGTGCATAGGCTCCTCCCTCCCTTTGAAGCAGTTCCTGGTGGGCTCCATGTTCGACAACCATCCCATCTCCCATGACATATATGACATCAGCATCTTTGATCGTCGAAAGACGGTGAGCAATGGTGATAGTTGTACGTCCTGAAACAATGTATCATTTTCAGTTGAGGCACTGATAGATTTCTTTCCGACTTACCAGCGGCAGCCTTGTCCAGAGCGTCCTGCACAATTCCTTCACTTCGAGTGTCCAAAGCACTAGTTGCCTCATCGAGAAGAAGGATGTGAGGGTCTGACACAATAGCTCTGGCAATAGCAACACGTTGCTTCTGACCGCCACTGAGTAGGAATCCTCGCTCGCCAACCACGGTATCATATCCCAGAGGTAGATTAGTTACGAAGCCATCAGCGTTAGCCTTGATACATGCTTCCTTGATCAACGTAAACTTCTCCTCCTCAGAGGCATTTTCGTATTTAGTTCCAATGAGTCCATGTGCGACGTTGGCTCTGATCGTGGTAGAAAACAGTGTTGGCTCTTGTGATACCAGTCCGATCTGGGAACGGAGCCATCTGAGATTGAGAGATTTCAAATCCCGTCCATCCAATCTCACGAGACCAGATGAAGGATCGTAGAATCGTTCTATCAGAGAAATCACCGTCGACTTGCCAGATCCTGAAGCACCGACGAGAGCAGTGGTTTTACCAGCTCGGAAAGTGAGGTTGATCCCTTTCACAACCGGGATGTTGGGACGTGAAGGATAACTGAAGTGAATATCCTTAAGGGCAACTTCACCAATTACGGCTTCTGGTTTCTCGCCGCTAGGATCTGCGGAATCGATGGCTGGTACACGGTCGATTGTGGCATAAAGTTTAGCGGCGGCGCCAAGTCCGCGGGAGATGGCTAAAGACTATTAATGTATACACTGCAGTTGGTGAATGCGTGATGCGTACCTTGCATTTCGGATCCCAGCAATATCAGTGAGAAAGAACCTACTAGGATCGCCATGAAGACGGTGATGACAATACCAGGGTCAGCTGTGGGCAAAAACTTCAATACTAGTAGTCATTTTGAGTTTTCAGCCTCGCGGACGCACCATCCCCTCGCAAAATGAGGGTCGTACCGAACGAAAAGGCTGACACAGAGGTAAGTGGAGAAGACAACAGTAAGTCCTATTTTTTACGTACCCAATGCATAGGTTGAATAGATGCAGAAAAAGGCAAGAGCAAGACTTCCCCCCGTCCATATCGCGGATTTGACATCGACAACCTTGGACTTCTCGATGTACTGATCATACAAACTCGATAGGATTTGCTGCGCGCCAAAGGCATGTGCAGTTCGAACGGTAGAGACGACCTCTTCAGCAATAGTGCCAGCATCTGCTGTGTACTTCAGGGAAAGCCTGGTGGTGGAAGTCAGCACCGACAAATCATGCAGCATCGGCCGTACTGTGTGTATTTGGAGATGGCCGTGTTCATGGCCGCCCCCGTGATGATAACACAAGGCAACAAGGACGTCAAAGCGAGGGCCAGACGCCAACTTCGAACATAGGCCAAAATAAAACCAGCACCAAAGGCGGACAGGCTGGACACCGATTTGGCAACCTTCTCGGACATTCCCTCCTGCACCAGATCTGGTAAAGCGCTCACTAAAGATATAAAGAAAAAGAGAGCGAGTAGAAGCTCACGGGTGTCACTTTGTATCCGAGTAGCAACCTCTCCCGCTCCGACTTCGTCAAAAAATGGGATGTCCTGGCGTAAAACTGCTCGCAAATAACGTTCCCGAATACGCTTTGCATTGGCTTCTGCAGTATAATTCCATACATACATGTAGAAATAGGTGCAGACAAACATGCCGATACCTTGAAAGCCCGATGAACCAAAAAAAAACCTATGTGACTGAGAACACATACCTATAGCGACCAGATAGAGCGCGTCCTTGGATGCCACATGGCGAAACGATGCCGCGGCAGTAGGTAAATCGTTTATAGCTTGTTGATTGCCCTGGCGTGCATCGTTAACGAGAGATTGGAACATGACGAATTTATTGCTGAGGTTCCCAAAGAGCAGTGACATTAACGGCTATCGAGGAGGATAAGTTATGAATTGAAGCATATAAATGCGGAAGACAAACTTGAGCTGCGCCAGCAGCAGCTGCTGCAACCAAAGCGATTCCGTCACTGATAACTTCAAATTTCGTGGAGAATCTGCCAGAGTCTTAGTTGTTGTTCAGTAAGATGCTACAGACATAGGTACCTGAAAAGCTTCGTGAAGGACACCGGAGGTGCCTCTGGCTCTGGGGGTGGGGCGATGACGACTTCTGGATCTTTCTCGTCAGTGTCGATAGATTCGGTCACTGGTTTCCAACGACTGAACCAGCCCTCTTTCTTCGAGTTTGCGCCAGTGTCACCGTTAAAGTTTTCATGGACAGTGTTGGATTGCGAATCGGACATACGGTGGCGAGCAGAGCAGTGGAGGCTGATTTTATAGCTTAAAGACCCTTTATAGAATGAAATAAATTTACATAATAGACGAAGTACGTGATCGGGTCGGCAGCGAATGATAGAGTCAGAGCCATTCTGACTCGAGCATTTTGTCAGGGCAATCACGGCGGTACACTATTAGTGAACAGCCCGGTCAGCCGGGTCAGAAATCTGTGACCCGACTCCAACCCCGGAAAAAACCCATATTCATCATGTGGGTTACACCGGTTACTGGGTTACGAAATGTATAACGGGAAGCTCGTTACAGTGACCCAAGCCCAACGCAACCGGGTATACCCAGCTGGTCTTTTAAACTTTCAAGTGACTTTGTTTCGCAGTTATTTTATTGACTGCCAGTGTTTCGCTTGTCTTGCGGATGTTCAAATTCCTCATCTGACATTTGCAACTCCCGAAAAAAATGGTAAATCAGTGTTCGGGACGCGCACGTGCGTCACCATGCTTCAGCTCAAAGCTATTAAGAATATAAATATTATCTGTATCTAGTCCGGGTCGGGTCAGGGAGTGCAGCTCCTGTGGCTGGAGAGTCTTGCGCATGGGTTCTGTCGAATTACAGGCGGCAGGAGGAGAAGACGTGACACTCTCAAACCATACGCTTAATCTAGGCTGTGATCCTGTGACCTCTTCACGGCCTTTCACGAGGCACCTAGCTTGCGTTTCAGCGCTGTCTTCGTAGGAGTATCCACGCGTTTGTCGGAGAGGGATCGCGATCTTGGAGTGAGATTGGAAAATTGGGCAATAAATGTTTGCCGTCGGCCGTGTGTGCCTTACGGCTGTTTTGATACATTTGCAACAGTAACAGTAACTCGGATGCCGCCGACACAACGACAACAAGGTATTGTGGTCATGGGGAGGGGGAGGGGACCAAGACTTTGAGCTCCCTATTAAGTAGTCAAATGTGCACCAACGTACTTCTAGTTCCTAAGCACTATCTGAGTAGGCACATATAGTAATCGGAGTCACTCACTTCTACGGAGAATATCTAATAGATAGCGCTGAGCAACATTTTGAGTTCAAATAACACGCCTTCCATTCTGCTGCAATTAATGTACAATAAATTATCTCTGTTGGCTTCCAGGTTGAGGATCGGGACGCATTGTGATGCATGCTGATCATCTTAGGAAGAATCATAAAGTAAATTAGTGTGAATCTAATATCTACATGTTAAATATTACAACTCATTCTAGCAAGATCGTTATTGTTCATCTAGGGTATCATTATGCTGCCTTCTCTCCTTGAGCGGCCTCTGCCTCAAGTTGTTTCTCAATTTCTAGATCCTGCAACTATCGTCAGCTCACGACCTACTGAACTACACGAGTCACTCACAATACAAGGAGCGAACTTGCTATGCCGCCTGATCTGTTTGCCGAATTTGTAAAAGAGGAAAGGGCTGGGCGCTAGCACCACACCAATCAGACCGACCAACGTAGATGCCCAATTAATGCCCAACTACATATAATGAGTGAGGTTGGTAAACAGAGATGGATACTCTTACATTGTGATACATCTGGACGGTGAAAAGGGGGAAGGCGGCGGCTACAAGAGAACGCATGATGGTGTTCGCGGCGAACGCAGACGCAGCATGGATCCTAGAAAAACGTGTGAGTAACGAGGACGTTTAAAATGCAGGCGTTAACGTACAAGTACACGTCCAGTAGATAGCTCTGTCGTAGTGTGAGCTTCAGTATGTTAAGAGAGGATATAAGACGCACCAGGAACGACATGAATATCAGGCTTATACTGGCCCCGATGAAGATCGTGCTGATGGCAGGAACATACCAATGGATTCTCTCATACTGTCCTGTCCATCCCAGCCAAAAGGCACCAACTATAAGGCATGGTGCACCTATCATCGCTCCATAGAGTCGTTCTTCGGGTGGAGGAAACCCCTTCCACTTCCGCACCAACCCTGGGTAGTGCAGAGAACAGAGAATATTGATTACAGCCCCCAGTGTGGTACCGATCCCAACACCAATGAAGATCAGTCCGTTCTCCCAAATGGTAAAGCCACGCGTCTCGATGAAGATGATCGGAATGGCTTCAAACACTATTAATGATGTCGCAAGTTAGAGAAACATGAAGCAGTTGTTGATAGAAGAACGGGATCCTTACATGCGTACAGAACAGCATATACGACTGAAATATAGACTGTAACAAGAACGAGAATGGGTTCCAGCATAAGCATCTTAAACGGTCGGTAAAGCGTCCGTTGAGCTATCCCTTTCAGTGACCAGTCTTCCATTTCATGACCGGCAAACAGGTGGGCATTGTGTTCGGGGTCCTCCTTTCTGAGACGCTTAACCTGTGAATTTGATTATTGAGTTTCAGTCGGGAACTGCCAAGGATGAAGCAACTCACTTTCTTCAGTAAAAGTACCGAGGCATTGGTTTCAGGAAGGAATACCACAGCGATGGCAGTGCATGCGCCTGCAAACATCATCATGACCCAGTATATCCACCTCCATGTGACTGAGCTGCTGGCGATACTAGCATGGTGGTTAGATCGCTTGAGGACAAGTCGAGGCCAGAGACTTACAAACCACCAACAAGTGGCCCTAGTACAGGTCCAAGGAAGACGCTCGTAGCAAACAGGCTTGCGGCAGGACCTCGACCGATCGCGGGCCATATATCGGCAAATATACCTAAGGACATCATACATGTGGTTAGGGCGAGGCAAGCGGGCTAGAAGGGCTTCACTCTACCTCCATCAACGGCAAGGGGGGCTACACCAAAGAAGCCGGAGAAGAATCGGCAAACTAATAGCGACTCAATATTATGAGCTAGAGCCTGTCCGAGATGAAACAAGATGTACGCGAACATCGCTCCCAATATGACAGGACGTCTGCCATATAGCTCACTACCAGGTCCCCAGAACGTTGGCTGAGTTCAACAATTAGAATAGTGAATTAGAAATTGGACGGGCGCGTACCCCGATTGCAAATCCCAGTAAGAAGAGAGTCACAATTGAATAGGCAGTTTCGCTGTTGATGTGGAATACGCGTACTGTCTCTGCGAAGGCGGATGTGGGAGCTGAAGATGCGAACGAACTAAAGGGAAAGAATAGTTTAACAAATGCAACAATAAGGAGGACAAGTGACTATACGCACACAGATAATGCCAAATTGACACTAACAATAGTGACGACCCATTTCTTGCCATCCGGCCAATTTTGAGGGTTCTGGGGATCGTCTGGACCATCCCATGTTACCATGTTGGGGTCGACATAAGCTGTATGAGATATATGAGTAGCAACACTTGGAAGATAAGAATAAATCTCCTTACATTCACAATCGTTATTAGGAAAGTTCTTTCCTTTAGCTTTAATTTCGGTCACCGCTGGGAGCGCAGGCGAGGGACGCGTTGCGTCAAGAGCAGTCATGGAGGAGCGCGGAGTCGGGTTCATGTTCATAGTCACCTAAGGATGACGAACTTCAAAGTTTGTGTACGAGGGAGCACCACAAGGTAGATCGGCGAAGCGAAGTTCTTTATATGAGCGCCGTTCGCAGCGCCATGATGAAAAGCCAAATACAAACGAAAAGCACGTTCGGGATGGATCCACTATTGAAGCGCGTTCTCGAAGGTAGGTCTCCGGTTATAATAATGCCGAATACCCGATATTGCGGAGGTGACAGTTGAAAAACAGCGAAACATGTGAAAAATGGATCCACGGGAAAGCACGGGAAAGCCATTATCATCGTCAGATACGACGAAGTACCGCATGCGATCCTGCGTAAAATAAGATGACTATCGCCTTCCGTGGGCCCTGAGGCTGAGCGCTGAGCACTTTAGCAGTGCATCCAAGGAGGGGGGGGCGCATGGTGCGGCGTCGTATATTCATATCCGAGATCACTGGAGATCCTTATTACCTTCGAGGCCTGGGACTTTGCTTTGTGTGAACGGATTGTATGAAGGGGAACATGATGCACCATCAGACCCGAGTCCTGTCGGGCTGGTCTTCATGCAGCGGTCGACACCAAGCCCTTGATGTCACCGCGCGGTTGTAGTAGGAAGATAACCCAATTGCCCTAGACACAACCTAGACACCTATAGATGTCCTCGACACTGCATCAACTATCACCGGCGTTTGATATTCGTTGTGCGACCCACAGACTGGTTCCACAGGTTGAAAAGTAACAGCGAAGAACCAGATGAGAAGACAAGATATTATGCCAGCTAGCCTTTCCAGCATTCAGCAGCTATTAGTGCGAAATACTAAGTCTGGTTGAAACCCTACGAAGACGGCGATAGGCACCAGTGTAATGGGATCGGGGGGAGACGCAATGCACATGCTCTTCGTGGGTGAATTGTCAACTCGGGGTCATCTGCCATCCAAGGTGAAGGTATGCGCCCAAAGGGCGATTCGAGCATGTATACAGGGTCCACGACACAGACCGCACACTAAGCTGTTTTCTACTAGCTTTTCTCGTGGATAAGGTCGAGGCGCAGCAATTAGTGGCTGTGATGCCAAATAGCCGGACTTTGGTAGTGAATGATGCATTTGAAGTCCGACAAAGTTATGCCGCACGCACGCGGTGTTCTGAGCTTAGTCAGCACCTTCGGCCATCACACCGGAATCTCGGCTCGTTGAATTAGTACTAACTTCGCGTTTGGACGAATACGTACTCCTGGCAGTGACTCGCACGAACCTGCCAGATATACTTGAGATCGGTGGGAAGCGCACAAGTTGCACTTCAAGCTCCTGAGGTGATTAATTTCCATTTTCCGTAGAATATTTGTCAAGCCTCATACAAGCTCGCCCTTCAAATCTCATCTTTTCGGCGTGAATGCGGGTTTGGTATTCATAGTTACTGACTTTTTAACTTACAAAATCCGACATCAACTTCAAAGTACAGCTTCAAGTAATGCTCCCCAAGAAAGCGCTCAACACCTCCCAACACCTACCGGTATTATCAATCATAGGAAGATGCCCTGCCTGTGAAATTTCTTGATAGGCAACGTCACCACCTTTCTCTGTCCAGCGTTCTTTGAGTGCTCTCAACCCTTTACCGACATTTCCACCACCATCCAAATCTCCTGCGACAAGCATCGTCTTGACCTTACAGCCGTCTAGCCCATCCGCGTAGAGATCATACTCCATCAAAGCACTGGCACCCAACGCGAAACCGCCCAGATCCGTACCCTCTATCATCTCTTCAATCGCTTGTCGCCTAGGGTATATTATTGCTGATCCTTGTGGAAACCACCGTGGGACGGTGATATTTGCGAGCTCTTTCATGCCCTTCTCCTTCGCTATTACGATCCGTCCCTCCCACGCCTCTTTGTTTCCAGCAGGTGTCTTTGCAGATGTATCGCATGCGACGATACTCTTCGTGAGCTGCGGAAATTGGGTACCAAAGCTGAGAGCGACGGCGCCACCCTGAGATACTCCAATAACGCTGTGCACCTGCTTTATCCCGAGGTACGCAAGGACGTGGGCGATGTCCTGGGCGAGGATCTGCATGGTGCAGGGCTCAGATAGTGGGGAGACGGAAGCACCATGTCCGCGTTGATCGTACAGGAGAATGTTGAATGCCCGTGGAGGCGCAAGGAGGTACGTGAGGAGTGGATTCCAGAGGGTAATATCGGTCAGTAAGGAGTTACAAAAGACGATCCAAGGCGCAGAAGGTGAGACGATGTAAGTTTTGGCATAGGTATAATGTGAGGGAGATGATGGTAAGGATATCTTATGCTACAGGCCAAGAAGAATAAGCATGGCAAGCAAAGAAGTTAAATAAGATATCACCTCTTGCTCATCTGCAGGCCACGGAACGAGATCATCGCTTCCTCCACCAACATCAAGCGAAACAAGGAATCGAGAGACCATGTTGTATGTAGCAACTATTGCGGCAGCCTCAACGAAGAGATCGTCGTCATCCTCAAGGTTCTTCTTGAGCGCATCGGTTACCTCAGGCGACACCTTGACCTTGGTGGTGCTCTCTTGCGCGAAAGCCAGTGCGCTTCTCTGCAGAACATTCAGGACTCCTCCTTCAGTCGGTAACCGAGACGTATCGCGTATTACTAGCAGCTGCTCTGTCGTTAGTCCAGCAGATCTCCCAACATGTTCATGGTGAATCCATTCATAAGCAGCATGGTTGTGTGCTGCAACGCGGAGGATCTGATGGATTCATTCAGTATGAACAAAAATAAAAGCTATAAAAACGTGCCATGAGTTCTCTAACATCACCAGAGAGCCTTCCCTTGGTTCGTATCGCTCCAAGGAGAGAATTCCAACCTTGAGCTACTGGCGGTACATGGAGAAGGGTGCCGTCGAGGGCGGTCAGTCCTCTTGCGCCCCGCCTTTCACGAATGGCGTCGGCGACGGGAGAAATGCCCACTGGAGGATACCGGCCTGGGACCAGTCGAGAGCTGGGCATGGCGGAGAAATGTGGGGAAAGACCGCGATTCGGACACCTTTATTAAGATTGCCCCACATGGAATAACCTTATTCCGTTTCGATCATCTGCCAAGCTACACCGCCACTGCGAAACACAACTCTGGCGCGATTGTGAGTTTTATCTCTGTTTACCTTGGTCTTTGGGAACGGAAGAGAGGGATCGGGCATCCAATGTGTATGGAGCTTCGGGTGTGCTGTTGAGCAGATTCAAGAGAGCCTCTTGGATTTACTCAACAGCACACTCGAAGCTGATGCTCTGAATGCCCAGAGGATGATATTACGGGCCTGCTGCCAGTGCAGGCCCATTGCTTTAGTACCTTTGTGGATTTCCGTTTTCCCGATTTCTGTCTTGGAAGATATCGTAGCTCCGGGCCCAAGAGGTGTACTGGTGTCGCTGCTATCACTATCGGACTTGCGATCTGCCTGAAATCTATCATATATTGCTGTCCACTCGATTTCCACATGGTTACTCACATCTTCCAGTCTTTTGTGGAGCATTTTACGGTGTATCCATTTATCTACAGCAACTTTGGTTTTTGCTGGGCGTAACTTGGATTAGGACGTAGAACGGCGATAATCAAGTGTACTTATGCTTGACATATTCCCAGGCGGACCTCAGCGTAGTATAGATTAATGCAATGATCGAGCTGTTGAGAGTGTAGTTGTATCAAGGCGCTTGTATCACGCTCTTCACCGTGGTAATATGCGGAAGACGGACCGCCGAACGTTTGATGGGGCGCTGCAGCATGACATCGATTTATATAGCAATGATCGAAAGTACAAGGAAATTCGGGAAATCAAATAAGTGAACCTCCAACGTAGATAGGAAACCTGGAAAACTGTTCATTTTAAGGGAAAATGGAGTAAGTAAGGGAACAAATTGCCGATAATGCCCTTTGTCCGATATTTGCGTCAGACAGTATCTGACCGCCGGCCCGAGGGACGCAATCAGGGTCCCCTCGAGACAGTCTATAGAATCAACTTGTACCCATATTCGACCACGTAACTGATTACACAACACCAAAGACTATATAGAAGGACGAAGGTGGTACTGAGTGCGCACTGAAAGGCCTACTATCTATGTGAACATTACTAATCAACATACCTCTCTATAAGACTACAACCTGTTATAGGCGTTCTCGTCAACTTGAAAGGAAGGAATCATCCCAAGCGCGCACGTATCAAATCCACTGTTACATCTAGCATGACTCAAATCAGGCATAGAAATCCAGGAATACCACTGAATCTTACCAACATGCGACTCAAGGCCGCAATCTTGCTTTTCGGCGGTGCTTCATCTTCTCTATATAAACCTTTGAGGAGCACGGAACCCAGAGAGATATAATTTCTCACGTAGCAGCAATCACTTCCGCAACTCCGCCAACAAAGTCCATGTCTTCCGGTTTCATCATAAATCGCCGGTAATAAATCCCAGAACAGATCCACATCGTTGGAAACATCACGAAAGGCAGATAGCTGGTTATGAAGACATCTGTAGGGCTGGTAAGTATCATGGTCGTCACTCAAGCAATTGGAAGGCTTGACCCGTTGCCCAATGTCCTTTCAGAAATACGGACCAACCGCAAAACTAGACACCAGGAGTGAGAAGGAGAATCGGTACGCGCTACGTATTGGGTCAAACTCACGAAAACAATGACGATTGAGAAGATCATTGAGTACCTCAACTCAGAATGAGAGCGGCGGTATTTATGAAGTATGCTTGACTCACCATGCCAAGTATGGATTCAACTTGTTATAATAAGGCAATGTCTTCCGGTCAATTCCCTGTGCCTTGAGCCCAGCATAGAACCGTATATAGGTAATACTGATACCAAACCACGACATGAGCCCTGGCAAATAATTAGCTTAGCCTATTGAAGTTATGACTGTCACGTAGTACCTGCAACAGCAGCCATATTGGCAAACCAACCGAAGACGTTCCCGGCTTCTTCGTTGATAGTCATGTACGCCAACAACCCAAAAGAAGCGCAAGTTAGTATGGAGGTGATAGGTAGACCATTTTTCAAAGTGATCAGAAAAAATCTTGGTGCATTTCCAGTCGCAGCCAAGCCATCTGAAGACATGGTATCAAACAAACTGGGAGAGAAGAGGTATGGCATTCGTCTTACACAACGCGCGAGAACTGGTGTAAAGATCACTAGCAGCCGCTGACCATGCCGATGTCAATAGTGCCGCGTTGATGATCTATGAAAGCACGTCTCTGCTGGGAACAAGCAGGTCGACTGGGGTGCTCACATGTGGGAGGACTGGCAGTACATTTCAGATGAGGCATGATTGGATACCAATGAATACACACCAGATATTCCAGCATTTTCGATAGCAATGACCTACGGTGTTGTGGTGAGTGGATCCGTCAGTTACATGTGGGAACTTACAAATGGCGACGACGCTGCAGTGCCGTCCTTCAAATTCAGTCTTGGATCATCGGAAGGCACTAATAAGCCTATGATGAAGGTACCGAGAATATAGAACAAAATGATCCTTTGAAAAATATGAACATTTCACTGGGCTGAGATGCCAAGAAACCGCACCGGACGTAAACTTTCTTGATGGCGTTTGGTAAGCTTGTTCTGGGATTCTTCGCTTCTCCAGCGGATATCTGCACACGTTATCATTCTTTCTGCGTCTTCTTCACACAAGGGAATTACCCACAGCGACAATCTCTGTGCCGATGAAAGAGAACGCGGCTTGCGTCAAGACTGCCCAAAAGCCCAGGAACTGCCCTTTGGCGCCTGGGATACCTTGGTAATTAACGAATGGCCCTGGGTTCTTCCAGTATCGAAACCCAAGACGATCGTGATTTGGTCCGCCTGGGTAAGCTCAAAATACAATTGTGCAACCGGATGGCTGTGAACATACCGCCGAGATCGAGGACGACACCCAGAATGATAAGTCCAACAATGGTGATCACCTTGATGGAAGCGAATATAAACTCTGACTCGCCATATATACCTGAGAGTAATGCGTGTCAACAATCACTTGTCGCATTGTTTGTGCAATATTAGAGATATTACCTGCTCCAAAAAGATTGATGATAACAGCGACTCCAAGACACATCGATATCCAAGCCGCGTTGGTGATGTCTCTATTCCAATAATTGACAAGGACAGCTGCCGCAGACAGCTCCGCAGGCACGCCAATGGTCCAATTGTACCACGCATTCCAGCCAATGGTGAATGATAAGGCAGGTCCAACGAACCGCTCGGCCATTTTGATGTGTCCTCCAGGAAGTGGTAAGAAGGCAATCATTTCGCCGAGAGACACCTTTGACCACTGGCAAGTAAGTAAAAGAGACGCCGAAGGGTGCTTCTGACGAACCATTACACTGTAGCATAAACTCCCGATGGTTATGTATCCAAGTAACAGACCTAATTGTTGAGTGACGTATTAGTAAGAAGGAAGATTCACATATCTCTCTACATGCCAACAGGTCCGCCCATTTCCAAGGAAGAAGCGGTACCCAAGAACAGACCAGTTCCAATGACACCTACAAAATGGTATTGAAGACCTTGTGGTACGCCATGATTAGGATATGTGCTCACCTCCAAGGCTACGTGGGATTTATCAGCATTGCTGCAGGCCAAAATAAAAATTCTGACCTTACCTGATCATTGCGATATGTCGGTTCTTCAGCTGGCGCTGCAGAGGAGTGTACTGCTGTTTAAAGTCGTTGAGGCCATTGTTTCCATCTATAGACTCGACGTCGTCGGTATCTGGAGCATTCGACACTGGGATAGGCTTTTCGATATCAGCGAGCATTGTTACAGAAAGGGTCACAACCCAAGGTGAGGGATTTGAACATTTTTATAGTGATAAAACCCACCATATAAGCCCACGTCCTATTTAAAAAGTAGCCAGCGCAAAGCATATCTATGGAGATTCTTTGCTAGCTGTATGATCAAAGTTCAGTTACGTTGCGAACCCGAGTTGAGATTCGAACTGATGGGAATGTAAAGTTACGAAGTGCATCGGCGCAGTCGGGCCGGTCGCCGGACTCCTGAATCGCGTCAACCCAGCATTGTGACCTTGACAACATGCAAATTCCAACTTCAACTGTTGTAATAACCTTGAAACATCCCATTTTCTTGAAGGGATGTGAGGAGAGTCGTACCTTACTCATAATCTCTTCATCAGGTCGTCTCGTTGCATTTTTATCACGTCTGATGATTATGCCGCTCAAC
The DNA here is from genome assembly GCA_030435615.1 of Armillaria luteobubalina. Taxonomy (NCBI): domain Eukaryota; kingdom Fungi; phylum Basidiomycota; class Agaricomycetes; order Agaricales; family Physalacriaceae; genus Armillaria; species Armillaria luteobubalina. Next base: position 2,727,802 of record JAUEPU010000001.1, read on the forward strand.
GTCAACCCCAAAAATCACTAGAACTCTACTCTGTGATTCGTCAAAGCTTGTCTAAGTCACCGCCGTTCCTTGAATAAATAGAAAACAGGGTCCGTCATTGCTCCGTCGTTCCCGTTCAATGATATTTTTCGCGTAATGCTAGATCAGAAATTATAGCTGTTGTTCCCACTCACTGGGATACTATCTCTCGTATATTTGTGGGAGGCGCGCGGGATCCATCAGTTGGCGCCTATAAGCGTTGTCAATGTTTGTCAAAAAGGAATCCCCGCACCTTATTTTTGAGGCTGTCATATAGGGCAAATTCTCTCGGCCCATAACGTGTGTCAGTGTCTGTCTGCAGCCACCTACTAAAGTCACGGGTATTCTGACCTGCCGTATCGTTCGATGGTCGCGTCAAACATCGAGCGCCTGTAAAAGGCCTGGGTACAATGACTATGCAGAGTCGCACACGGTACCGCTTTACAAATTGAATCCCGGCGCTTCTTCGATCGAGAGGCGCTCGTTCTAATGGGACCGCCCCATGACATTGTTGTCGGTATATTGTAGCCGATATCAGAATCTGTGGAAGGTACCTTAGTGCTGATGTGAATTGTAGTACATGTATGTGAACATTGTTGACCCCAAAACGATAGATATCGGGCCATGAATTAAACTTTACTTCAAGCTCCAAGTGCCAAGCTAGCCGTTATACACATTACCGGGCAGGCAGGCAGAGAGAATTGCCCGATCTGTTTGATAACGGTGCCAGTGTCTGTACGATTCGAGATACAGCATTCCTTGGATCCTTCAACACTGCCAGGAGTTTTCTCCGCCGTCTACTATTTCCTACTGAGATTCAAGCCGATCCTTTAACGAGTCAAAAGCTGACCACATCGGACGTCGCACATCGTGCCTCAGGTATTGAGACGAATAAGATAAATTCTAAACACCGGGGACTATATATATATGGTCAAGACTAAAAGAGTCCTTCACCTTTGACAGTGATGAGAAAGCCGTTCTCCAGGAATCACATTGCGTAAGTGAAGAAACGCCAGGACCATAGACTGATTGTGGCCGAAAACTCCACGAAATCTTATACTCCGGCAATCGACGCTAAAAATATTTGTTTTTCTCTTGCGTAAAGGTTGTACCGAGCAGCACCCCGGATGATATGTAGACAAACGACTTCATCCCTGTTGACCTGAATTTATGTTCAGATTCCTCAAATTGACATGGTATACGTTCATGTATTATGAGATCTCCGCAGAGTATTCTGAACGGCGTCGAACAAATCAATAGAGTCCATCCTCGTGTAACTTTTTCTGCCTTCTGACAAATCCGTGGCCTCCTTACGTATATGCAGCTTTTGAGGGGCAGGCAGCAGGCAATCAGGCAGAAGAGGCGAAGGCTGCATATACTCGGAAAGAACATCGTCTGTCACACTGGCACTGTGATGTCCATCTCTTTCCTCCAAATCCACTACCAGGGGACTTGCACTTATCGAAGGAAGGAATACGCGATCGGAATTTTTTGGCGATGGTGGCGTAATCGACGACCTAGAATGCGAAGAATGAGAGGAATCGCTTCGCGTGGATGACCGGGATGATGTCGAATGAGAATAATGACGCTTTCGTCTGCTCTCATGATAATACAAAGGAGGCACGAAATAAGGCATCTGTCTCGTTCTCTGTCTCGTTCTTTCTCGAGGCATCTCGACGGGCATGAAGAGCGGGACTGGCATGGCGGATCCATAGTGGTACATGTCACCTTGACTCTTAGATAGCATATCGTTCTGATACGATTTCAAACTTCCAAAGCTAGAGTTGCGTGATATAGCAAGTTTCTCTGTGTCACGCGCACGTTCTCGGTCCAATTGACGATTGTGACGTACACAAAGACCTGCCGCAACAAGGAGAATGGCACCCACACAGCAGAGAGGCACAGCAAATGCAGCGACGGGAGGCGGGGACCGTGTTGCAAGAATGTTTGTGGGAGAAACTGGTAGAGATGCAGGGCTGACAGTGGGTGGGGTTACAGGTACTCCGCCGACTGGTGATGCAGCTGGATAAGGAACGCTTGGGAGGGAAGCATCGAAGGGTGACTGAGCATTGTTGCTATTAGACAATGGTGCTGGTGCGGCATCCTGCACAGTCGCAGAGGACGTGGCTATATGCATGTCAATCGAGTTCAACGAAGTAGAGGAACGTTTACTGACACGAAAGCAGAAACGGAGGCGAGCGATATTTTGTACCAAAGTTGTCTATCATGAGGAGGTAAAAACTTTCATCGGAGGTGACATTTGGAACTGCTCTGTTAAGCTTAAGAATTGTGAGAAACCCGGAACGTTAGGTTGCAGACTTACAGTGAAACGGAGTCGGAACCATTGCCGTGCTGAACAGTAGGCCAGACTGTTTCTCCGCAGTTGCCTGTATCGCTGTCACCAGATGTCTGGTCATCGCTATCCCGAGAGCTTACTTGCGGCGGCGGCGACAAGGAGGAGGAGGAGGAGTTTCCACACACTTTAAATGATGGCGCATCGACAGGTGAATCTGCTCGCCATTTCCCTACAAGCACGTCCCCTGGACCGAACCTATCTCCTGCTGCAGGGCTTTCCCATTGCACTGCGTCACTACGTTCGGATAGGAAGATGAGCACGAGAATGATTCTAAGGGCGCGTCCAGCGCGCGAGTTCGAGTACTGCATGATAGAAATGGGCAATGAAAATGATGTGGAGGCCAGCCTCGGCGTGTAGAATGTTACGGCCTGCGTGGTGGTGGTTGGAAGAAAAGCGAATCGGAGGCGTGACTGTGGCGGGATATTTGGTCCGTGGCTTAACTAGGTGTCGACGCCATCGAGTCGACTTCCATGCTCATTTCAGTCGATGATGACGACAACTCCAACGTCTGAGCGGAAAAATGCTCTAGCTGCTGCCTGTACCACCTCAGCGTTGACTTCGAGAGCGCATACATCGAGGGTCATACCTCTTCCTGTCTCGTAGCTGGGTGAGCATCTCAATTACCTCGTCCTGCTCGTCAATTCTCAATTCTCCTCCAGGCAGTTCAGCAGCCAGGTCCTTCGCCTGCGATATCGAGTTCTTAAAGTCGTTCGTCTGTTATGGTATTCAGCGGGCTCCGTGACTGACTGGCGATCATTGACATACTGCATGGAGGAGTGCCTGTTTCGCTTGGGGCGTTGCTGTACCCTCGGGCTTCTGTGTGAGTTCTAGTATCTTCACAAGCTTTGCGAGTAGACCTTCATACAGAGACGTTGGCAGGACACTAGTGCTGGACATGGTAGGAGGTGGACAACGCGAGTAATAGCTAATATGACTGCCACCATCAAACTCCGGCAAAATTACGGAATCGTCTCTTTGCGCTGCTTCTTTGACGAAATTATGTTGAATTCTGGTCTGGTATCGTATCATTCACGGTAACTCTGGACTGTATCATGATTGTTGTACAATGAGCCTAGGTAGTCTGAGCTACGTGAGTGATGTTCCAATTTGTCTCGACTTCGAGGGTACTTATACTATGGTCTAGCGCTCGGGTGCCCTCATTTCAAGGCAACACCACGTCAAAGCAGTAACCACAATCGCTATTGGAACAAGAGATATTCTGAGCCGATGATCCTACTTAGCTCAAGTGCTAGTGGCTCCACGCTGACAAAATAACCTAGAATGTTTGCCAAGATCAATATTGATCGGATTCGTTCTTCAACATCGTTCGTCCTCGATGATTTTGTTAATCAAGAGAGTTCTCGGCCGAGATAGCACAGGGTATGGAGTCCTAGACAATCCTCCATATCTTTCAGCTTCTACTAGCCTTCTAATTTTTCAGTGCACTGGAAATGGTAAAGATGCTCTTATCTTTGATAATCTTAGAAACAAAATCAACGATCGCACAAGAGGCTGTGTACACAGTACCTGTTGCTTCCTTGGCTCGATCCACCATCTCGCTGTCGCAGAACCTGATTGTTTCTAACCTGTGAACCTGTGACTGAACAGTGACGGTGAAGGTACTTGAGACCAACTGAGGTAGGCAATAGTTATGTAAAAAAGCAGTATAACGCACTAATAATACCGAACAATACCCGCAGATAGAAGCAGTCGAAGTTGAAACCAGCAATGTCATCAGCTCCTGGAGGTCGATACTTGTCGCAATCCCTTCGAGGACTTTTGGTTGGCTGGTGATGTTTCGATGCCAAGCCAGCTTTCAGTAAGTCAATGTTTAACATATATAGTTGCTTTAATTTTGCCTGGTTTTTTTAAGACGTGGAGAATTCGAGTCGCGCATCGAGACAGCTCCCGGGATGTAGTCTGATAGAGATCCCGCTATGAGGGTAATGGGTCTTAGGACCAAGCTGATTCTACAATTCAATGCACTCATCATCATCGTACTATTCGGGTGCCGAGCGTTTCATGGACAGGTAATTGCCGACGGGATTGAGGTGCGGCTGGCCAAGGCAACGTCGTGCTCTTGGCTGCGGAGCCTTTCCACTCGGGAGCCGATACCATCAATCCGAAGGAGATTCTCACAATTGTGTTTAATGTTCCTATCCTCCGGTTCACATCGTGATCTCGGCCACAGAAAAGGGCTGCGGCAGGTCAATGACTCCACATCGAAGGTTTTCACCTGTTCCCGCGCTTTCATGGATGCTCTGTGGTATACGCTTTGTCCCCTGAAACGCGCCGGTGCCTTCACTACGTCGGCGCCTTGGCATCAGCGCCGGTTGACCGACAGACACGACAAGAAGACCAAGCACCTGCCGGCAGATCTACATGTGTCGTTCATCGGATTCGTTCCCACGTTTCTGTGAACGTTCCTGCGCAGTCATCTTCTTGGTCAAACCAGTTTGCTACGGAGGCTCATTTCACTATCTTGCTACAGTGTTGGAGGGAAAGCTTTGTTTCCGTCAATTTAATCGACCGTTACTTTTGCTTCAGCCTAACGGAACTTGGTGCTTGTCAATTATGGTCCCGTTTCCGGGGAGTCGGCCAATTACGTATCTTCGATTGGTAAAATCCATTATCACCAATCATCGCGCAGGAACTGAGATTATGAACACGTTGAACATGATCTTCCTAGCCTCCCGACGTTCTTAACACTTTTGAGGTTCGAGAAGAGTTTTTTCGTCCATGGATGGCAGATAGACCGGGTCGTGGACGATATTTGAAACCATCCAAAATTTTGGTCGCGTCCGGCTTGGCTTGGCTTGGCAGGGTAAAAGATGATGACATCAACTGTGCACCGGACTATGCACACGACCAATTTTATGCCCACGTCTTGACCACAATCTATTACCGATGCTTAGACGATCTTGTTGGTCGGCAGTCTTGCCGTGATACTTCATTGGACACTTTCGTTGATAATCTTCTTTCTTGCTTCTGCCATTCCTTCATGGCGACTGGATCCATCCAGCTCTTCCCTTATCCCGACACTACTGCCCACTATTCCGACTCCGACGATGAAGCAGTCTATTCATCCCGCCCATCTACAAACAGTTGGCATGCGCGATTCATACGGGCCTTCCGCGGGCACGATTATTCGCCACTCTCTCCTCTTCCTCGAACCTCAATATCACCGAAGAAACCGCGGCTGTGGGTCCTGGCGCTAATATGGGTGCCCATAGGTGTTGCAGCTGTCATGGGTATGCTATACCTTATTTTCCCCACTTCAAGATATCACTACGACTATCTCTCCCTCCCTTTATGTCATGCCAATGTTTCGCGGCGGACCTCGATTGATCTCCCACAATGGCAGGCTAAATACTCCCCTTCTACTCTTTGCACTCCCACAAACCAGCACTCCATTCCACAACTAACATATTCGCATTCCAGTACTTATGACAAATTTACGAGCCATCGCGACGATGCAACCCCAACGCGTTTCAGCCTACTCCCTATAACCCCGATCCCCGGCGTGTGTTTAGAGGACTACTTCAGTGGTCAACCGTGCAGCTGTCAGGGCTATGAGAACAGAACAACACCGGAGCCGATGGACATTGTTTGGGCTTGGGTGAATGGGAGTGATCCGTTGCACATAAAAGCATTAGAAGAGACCCAGCTTGAGAATGGCTACGGGACTTCAAAGCCCAAACTGTACCGGTGCGTAGCAACACTTTTTTTTTCATCTCTTCCCCTTCGACTAATTGGACAAAAGAGATCACAACGAGTTGAAATTTTCCATGCGTTCTGCCCTCGCCCATTTTCGAGACGGTCTTGGCTCATTTCATTTGTTGACGTCTGACAACGCGGCTGACATCTCGGGGGAAGACTCGGAGGAATCACGATACGGACAAGTCCCACAGTGGCTTTCTGGTTCGCAATGGCGCGATGGAAACGTTTCATTGGACATCCAACACCATTCCCAGTTCTTCGTACCCGGTGCCTATTCTGGTCCTACGTTCAACAGTTTTGCCATCGAATCCCAGCTAGGTGCACTATGCGGTGTTTCGGAAAATTTCATCTACATGAATGACGACTACTTCTTCCATGGCGACGTCGAGCCGGAAGATTTCTATACACATTTCTACGGTCCCGTCGTTCGATTCGAATATTGGTTGGTCATTGCTCCGCAGAACCCATCTACTAGGCCGCCGGAAGGAGAGTGGAGACCCCTCGAGTACAGCAGTCATCTGCTATCCAAGCGGTTTGGAATGCGTTCGCGGCCGTACATCGTACACGCTCAAAAGGCGATCAGCATGCCTATCATGAACGAAATGGCGGCCGGAATGTGGGCTGAAGAGTTCAACGCGACTGCACACCGACCATTCAGAGGTATGAACGGGCATACCGCAGCTGGAGACGATAGTATGTTGATACATAAACGTGTCAATACCAGAGGAAGCTAACAGGGCCGCGTGCTAGATTCCACTCTCGTTCCCGATGGTGACGACGTTCATCCTGGGTTCATGTTCGGAAACTTCCTCGTTGATCGCGCTCGAGAAGCGCTCCTCTGGTCATGGGTCGTTGCTCGTATCGGCGGGAACGGAACACCTCCTTCCGAAGATCACGATTGGGACGATGAAGATGCATGGGCTACGGAAATACATGCTTATCGAGCCTGGAGCGAAATTGGTGGCGAACCTGGGGCTACATCCGTGTCAGTTGCGCAGCCGGAGAGGGAAACGCTCAGCCACGATCGTGTCGAAGATATTGTGCATTCGAGACTGGACCACATGGAAAGTCAGTACTCGTTCTCGTCACAAGACGGTTGTCCGCTGGAGTACATCTATCCAAACGAACCAGGTCATCCGCCCGGCCTTTCTTCAGACCCGCATTACACTAACTACGGGTATTTTTCTCAAGCTGCGGATTGTGTCGTCAGATGGGACAAATGTTTCGAGAAGGATGGAATGCCGATAGGGAATGCGAGCGAATTTTTCGTTCACGTTGCGTTTGAGGAAGTTAGCTGCGGAGATTGCAGTAAGCTTATTTTCCCCTATGCTTCGGGAGCCGACTACTGACATGTCTCCACTGCAGTGATCCGAGCGCTCATGAGCGCCTCTGGACCTCTCGGGCTGTCCGAATTCCTCCCGTCCCCAAACCGAACCTTCCCGTTACTCTTCTCTATTGTGCCAGACCCGGAGGACACAGGTTTGAGCCCACCACATCTCCCGTTGACGGCGGAATATCGCGCCAAGGATTTTGTGCTGGATACTGTGATGGCACCATGGGCGCGGGAGGCCTTCAGACGACGGGGCTGGGCATCAGTGGAAGGTGTGAACATCCGAGAGTGGACAATGATGGTGATACAAAGGTACCGCTATGTTGTTGGTACGTCATCTCGGATATCCCCTCTCTGCTAATAGTGACGCGCTCAAACCACAGGCGAGCTACCATTTAGGTTCGTTTCGATAACGGATGCCAACGAAGCTCGCGACACTGTTGAGCAGCTTCGAGAAAACGAGAGACTGAGATTGGTGTGTATCAACGACGACGTGGTCAAGGAGTCGGACGTACCGGAGGTGGATCGTGCATTGCAGGGGTGGTTCTATGAGAAATGGCCAACACCTGCGGAGTGGGAGTCAATAAGTTAAAAATAATACTAATACCACAGATTGTACACTTACATACCCACCCCATCAAGAGGATATTTATGAATTAGACCATGCGGAAAAGACTGTATTGTGAGAAAGGTGACTAACGCACAGAAATAAATGCTCTATGAAGGCACCGAGTAAGTTATTAGGTTATGTAGATATAATTGATACAGATAGACGCCGGTATATACATAGTCCCCCAAAAGAATGGCAGTAGGGCGAGGAATCAGTTGTCCTTGTCCGCTTTGACCAGTTCCACGGCAAGTCGGGCGAGTAGCTCCTCCGATTTTGGATTTCGGGGGAACGTGCGCCCATCTCCTTTACTATCATTGAGATGAGCAAAAAGTACGAGTCGAAATGTAAACAACTCACATCGCACCGCCGCTCAAGATGCGAGCCACCCATCCGTAGGTATGATTCCAACCGAAGACTTGGATCCAGTTTTGCTTCCAGCCGACATCGTACAGCCTAATGTGCCCGTGGGCGTCTTTAACGAGTCGGCGCTGGGGGTAAGAAAGTTCGGGCTCTAGGGGAGGATCAGAGAGTGAGTGGCCAGTGCTTGGAAGAGGCGGGAGGTGTCGTAAGAGGAGAAAAGGAGAGAGGTTTTCTAGAGTTGTCTGGTTTGTTCTGTCAGGTTCGTTAGTGAGATGCACGGTGTACAAGAGTAGAAACGACTGACGTGACAAGGTATACATGGTAAAAGAAAAATGAACCGATAACGAGGGAAAACACCAGGCCTGCGAAGGCAAGTAACAGTTCATGAACGGGCGTGGTTTCATCCTACAAAACACGATGAGGGTTCGGCTTCTAGCTTTGGAGTACAGTGATGTGAGGACTTACTACCACGTAGGGATTGTTGAAAGCATACACCAGAGCAAAAATACACATTATTGCGATATACATAGAGAGTAGAGTAATGCAGAATAGAAAGTGCAGGAAAGCGGGGTATGTTCTATGTCCCTGCGCACGGACATCAGTGGGAACCGAACAACGAAAAGAAAAACACCCACAATACATTTTGCCCCGACCCATGGGCAGTGGTGATCTGAAACTGATTTGAGCGTAAAAGGATGAATGGCATGATCAACAACATACCCATCTTCAAAACGCACCTGCTGCAGTGAGTACAATGATGTGTTCGATCCGGTTTTGGCGCCTAAGAAACTGGGATGAGTCTTCGAACGAGAAGAGTCTGGGTCAAACGTACCCAGCATTGTCTGCACCATTTCCCGGGTGCAGAAAAATCAAAATCAGGCGGCATGAGCGCCTCAGAGAGGTCGACTTCGTCCGTGTCTCGTCCGTGGTCGGGGGAAGTGATCTGCACTGGCCCAGGATCACGGACGACGCAGACGATCAGAGACGTGATTATCAGAAATGTGAGCGTATATGTGACAGCAAGATGGACGCCGAAGACGATGGGCTGGCCTCGAGTTTGTAAATGGTAGTTAACCAGGACAATGAGCAACGAGGGTTGGGGTGCGAGGATAAAAAAGACAGTTCCTATGCGTATTTTCACCGTTAGAGGTGCTGGTAATCGAATAGTATATTCAATGGCGCACCTGCAAGGGGTAGATAATGGTACCATCGTTTAGACGGCGTGTCTTCGTCGAGAGTGGGGGAATAAATGGTCGAAGTAAGGGGAGATTGCATTTCAAAGGAAAGCAGGGGTTGGCTGCGCGATGTCGATGGACGAGTAGGCATTATGATTAGAGAACGTGAGAGGGCGTTAGATATTCGTCCAGGGTGCCGCGAAGCTGAAGGTCATGAGAGTACAAGGATAAGATATATTGTGTTGCCAAAACGAGCGAAATCCTGATGTATATTTCCTTTGATTTTTTTCTTTTTGATTTTTCAGTCGGAACAATTTGAATTACATATCTTTCTCTCTACTCGTATCTTTATTTCCGTTCCCGCTCTTTCTTCGGCTTCTTTTTTATTCTTCTTATTTTCTGCTTTCTTCTGAGGAGCGGATGTAGGCATTTACCTACAGATTTCTCATGTACCCATCATTGCGAGCCGCTGGCTAGGCTGTTGCATCAAGGAGCTAAGGGCAAGTACGTTTGCTCGGTTGTATGGGCAATCATTGATCATAAACAACTTGTTCGTAGAACTCTAACATACTACATACATCATTCAAATTCCTCCTCCCCCAATTTTTCGTATTATTGCATGCAATACACTAGAACTAACGAAAACTGCAGAGCGCCCGGAAGGAGGCGGTAGACGTGACCGACACCTTCCCACTGGACTGAGTACACATGAAGGATAAGGTGGGTGGGGCGAAAAAAGAAGGAAGGAAAAGGGCGATATTGGCAAGGGAGTCAGGCGGCAGGGAAGAGGACGAGGAGTCGAGGACCGTGTTTATTTGTGGCAGTATCTATCTAATGGCTTCGCCGTCTGCCTGTATTACCTTGTCTTTACAGCACCATGTCCTTTGCAAGGACCAAACTTAAGGCTACAAGGGATTCTATTGCAAAGAAAGACTTTGTCGCCGCGAGAGACAGTGCTGAAAAGGTGCTCGAATTCGAGCCGGACAACTACAACGCGTCAGAAGCTCCGTCAATGTAACCTTTGTTGAAGCTGACCTGCATTTCAGGACGGTATTTCTCGGCTTGGCACTTCTAGAACTCAAAGATTTCGACAAGAGCGAGCAAGTAACTCAGAATTTAGATGCTTAGCGGGCATGGCTGATGTTTCTCGCATAGGCGTATCAGAGAGCAATCGAATTGAATCGGGAGCAACTGCTCGCCTGGCAGGTTGGGAATCCGCTACATGTCGTCTTCGTCTACCTTACGACGAGCATTATAGGGCCTCTCGAAATTCTACGAAAGGACAGAAGCATGGGATAAGTATGCGGACACGCTCCATCATTTGCTGGAATTTTTTGCCAAGTCGTATGTGCGAAATCACTACTCTGCGCGCCAATGCTGATTATTTACAGCGGAGATGTGGTCAAATGTGCGGAAACAATACAAAAGTTCGTTCAAAGTCGTCGAGAACACGGACACCACTTACAGGTTGTTGACGCGATATCGCTTTATCTACCTGCGTCACCGCATTATGCCCTACTGTCAACTCTACCCCCACCAGATCCTACAAACCCAACGTCCTCGACCACGTTCGAAGCCCAAGAGGCTGTGCATAACGGACTACCAATCTTGGAAGAAATCGTCCGCATATTAGACAAAGACGAAGCTGATAAGATCACAAGAGAGTTCGAGAAGCGCCGAACACGACTCGGTGCTGGGACCCCGGAGAAAATCAAGAAGGACGTCGGTATTGAAATTTGGAGCGTATCTCGCGTAGGCGATCCCTGTGCTACGTCGTATTCCGTCTCTGACTGTCACCTAGCTTCCGTCCTTGTACAACGACATTCTTAATCATCCCAATACTTCCGACGAGCTCCGTCGTGAAACGGAGACGAAGCTGCTGAAACATAAACAACAGTATTTGTACGCCCTGCCAAACACAAGCGAGAAAAAACAGTCAATATCCCAAGAGGTTGAGGACTTGATCAACGGCGCGATCATCTTGCAGCTACCGGATGAACTCGCTTGGTCGTTGTTCCTAGAAAGAAAGGACGTCGAGACCATAGGTACGAGGTGTAACCATCCTCTATGAATTCTGGTGTTCACGCCCTTTAGAGTTTTATGAATATCCTTTACTGCGACAGTACATGGCATTGTTCCCTTCACTTCCACTGGTATCGATGCTCAAAGGATACTTCATCTACAATGGAATCCCTCTCGGTGATGACGAAGAAAATGAAGAAACCGAGTTACCTGACCCAGATACGGGACTAGACTTGATTTTCGTAAGTTTTCAGTAGCGGCCAAGATTAAAGCTGATCATGCCTAGGACGCCCAACTACAACTTACAGATTCGCTTCTCGGTACACGGGTACTAGCTGATATATACCTCCACGAAGTAGACTATCCTGCTGCCATTAAAGCCGCCCAAAGCGGCATGGAACTCGCAAGGCGGGCTGAGGTTAACCACGGAAAGATGCTTCCCCAGTACGGGTTTCCTCTCTACTCTGCCAATGCGTCGTGTATTAATGGATAATAGTATCATCTTAGGTTTCAAGGTGATCTTAGCGACCTCTTTGGTTCATCTATTCCCCCCCAAACACCATGCTAGAGCATTATCAATAATTGATGATGTCCTTTCCACATCTCCGAATAACATCAGTTGTCTGATGGGTCGTGCCTACATCCTAGAGCAGGCAAATAAATGGGAGGAAGCCGCGGACCTTTTCTCCAGGGTGCACGAATTGTTGTCTAACGATGTAGATAACGGCCTACGAGCAAAGGAGGAACATGCGTGGTGTCGCAGTCGCCTGGGTGACTTTGATTTCGCTGTGGTGGCACTGAAAGAAGTTCTTGAAATAATGGACACTTTGAACAATCACGTAGAAGAAAGCGCAAGATGCCTGTGGCGACTGGGATCCTGTCATTGGGACATGAGCGGTAATCAATGTGTCTGTGTAGCTTGATATCTTGCTCACCCAGCTCTGTCAGGTGATAATAGGGAAGAGGCGTATAAATATTTTATCGCCGCCCTCAAGCGCGATTCTATCTATGCACCAGCGTTCACCTCCCTCGGGATCTACTACGAAGAATATGCCACGCCCCCGGATCCGAACCGGGCTTCCAAATGCTTCCAGAAGGCCTTTGAACTTGATTCTCGCGAAGTGTACGCGGCGCGTCGACTGGCCATGGGGTTCGCCGAAGAGCAAGAATGGGACCTGGTGGAAACGGTTGCTCGGCGAACTATAGACGGGGAAGGTGGATCGAACGCTGGGCTGGATAAAGCGGGGCCATCAACCGTGTACCTGCCCATGAATGCGTGGGCATGGAAAGCCGTTGGGGCTGTAGAATTGGTCAGCGCATCTCTATCAACATGGATGTCCCGCTTTTCTGAGCTCTACAAACAAATAGGCACGCCGGAAGTACGATTTAGCTATACATGCTTATCAAGTCGCACTGCGTGCGGAGCCAGAGGATCAGGTGTGCTGGCTGAGGTTGGGTGAGGCGTACAGCAGGTCGGGGCGACAGGCCGCAGCCTTGAAGTCATTGGCGCGCGCACAGGAGCTTAATCCGGACGATTGGATGACGCTCTACTTCATCGGAGACGTTCATCGGCAAACTAGTCAATTCCAGGCAGCCATAGATATATTTACGGAAATTCTACAAGAGCGACCAGGCGAGATCGGCGTGTCTGTGTTGTTGGGTCAGACGTATCTTGATCTTGGTCGGAGTGAGCTGTCCGGCGGGTATGTAGCGAGGGCAGAGACGTCGTTCCTTACTTCCCTTCACGTTGCTCTGGCAGCGATCGAGCAAAGTTCTGGGTTTGGAGGTGTGGTGTGGAAGATTGTGGCCGATGCCATGTTCTCCTTATCACCGAGATCAGCATTTGTAGACGAGTCTGCCGCACGTCGTGCTCTTGAGGCTGTCTTTCCATTTCTCTCAACGCATTCCAGCGATCGGCTTGCGGATTTCAATATCAATATTCGATTGCCCGACAACTCGACTCCTCTGACTGGAACCGTCCTGTTGCAAAGCGCTATCGTAGCATATGATCTCAGGTTATCCGTAGCTTCGTCGGACCCTCAGGCAATAGGGAGTGCATGGTTCGACCTTGGGATGGCACTTGGGTCTTACGCCTCTCGGTTGACGGACGAGGAAAAATCCAAAGACGTCGAAAAGAAGCGGATCGAGTTTTTGGGATCTGCTGTCCGACAATGCCCCTTGAACGAGGAATATTGGACCGCTCTTGGGAACGCGTACTTCCTTACACAAGCAAAATCTGCACAGCATGCATATATTCGTGCCTTGGAGATTGATTCCAAGGTATGTCGTCTTTCTATCCTATGGTTTTGATGTTCACTTGTCGCAGAATACTGCTACATGGACTAACCTTGGATTGCTCTACTTGTACCACGATGATGTCGAGCTCGCAAATGAAGCTCTGTATAGAGCCCAAACTCTTGACCCCGATTATACGCTGGCTTGGGTCGGCCAGGCCCTGGTAGCCACTGCCAACGGCCACGAAAGTGATGCTAAAGCCCTTTTGGAACATGCAGTAGGACTGGCATCCTCCGTAGTAAGTCTTCAGATGTGAACCATTCCCTTCGCATCTGACCGTGTGTTGGAACAGCCGGCCGCCGACCTCGAGTTTTCCGCGCGTTCTTTCGCCCTAAACAAGACATCAATGTCTGAATCCCTACTCCCGTCGTTGTCCCTTCTGTCGCGCTACCTTTCCCTGAACCCATCATCAGCACCAGGGCTTCATCTCTCAAGTCTTGTGCATGAAACGCTCGGGCACCTTGACACAGCCCTATTGCTACTTACTGATGCCATAGCCATACTCGAGACTGCCTATGAAGAAACTGAGTCTCCCGAAATTGAACGCCAGTATGTCATCGCCCAGTCCAATATAGGGCCGCATCCGGAATAGCACTGGGGATTACGCAGGTGCTGCTGAAGCTTTCGAGAGCGTGATAGGGCTGCTTCCTGAAATAGATGACCCGGAAACGCGGATCCTTTGCACTCAAGCTCATTTTGGCTTAGGCCTGGCCCAGTTGAGGCAGGGCTTTGAGCTTGAAGCTGTTTTAGGCGCATTTGAAAATGCACTGTCGAGTGCCGGAGATGATTTGACGCTGAGTGGGCATGTTAGTGTTCTCATGGCCAAGACGATGTGGGCTCTCGGGGATGAGACTTCAAGAGACGAGGCCAAGAATATGCTCCTCCAATGGTATGCAGACTTGTTTGACGATACGGTGTTTCTAATTGCCTCATCAGTATAACGAATGATCCCGAAAACCTCGCTGCCATCAACGCTCTTGCCGCAATGGGTATCCTGACTGACGATGAGAACCTCGTTGATGCTGCCCTGTCAGAAATTCTGGCCTTGCCTCGGGAACAGCGGGCGAGCATGGATCCAGGGAAAGACGTAGAGTATCTGCTCATGAAGCATCACGAAGGACTGGTGGGCCCACTCTGATATTTTGTAGTATTCCGTTCATTTATCTTGCATCACAGGGAGAGGATGACAAAGTGATGTCTCTGGCCCAACAGGCGATCATTTCTGAGCCTTCGAGATCAGAAGCGAGGATCGATCTTGCGAAACTGACAATGCAGCGAGGATTGTACGAAAGCGTGCTTCCTATTATTGCGGGCCCGTCATCGTCGACGCTTGATGTGCAGCGGAACGAAATAGGATTGAGGGCCATTGCGTTGTCGACGACTGGTGCAGGGGACCTGGCCTTGCGGGAAGCTCAAAAGGCTGTGCTGTTGGCACCATGGGATAGGGATAAATGGCAGACACTTGTTTATGTACGATCAGTCCTGGAATGAAGCTGTTGAAGACGCTATCTCAAAGTGAACAAAATTTCGATGCTTCGGTAAGGCCATGCCGTAATTCAGCAATCACCATTTTCAAGCTCCGTTTGACCAGATCCGGACTTGCGAGTCTAATTTTGTGTCGCCTCCAAGTCAACCCTAGGCCTAAATACCGGTACCCATCCCGTATATTTATTCCGACCGAAGTAATAGTAGTATTGGTAAACTCGTAGTATAATGCTAACCCCAGGGATCTGAAAGCTTGCTCTTCGCGTACGATCAGCACGCTGACATCGCGCATATACTCAACAAAGTAAGGTAGCGGTCATGCTGTGGCAATACGTCTACCCCGTGTCTTGACCAATTACCCCCATGACCAGCGCATTCCATACCCCGATTTCTCCATCTGTCCTTCATATCAACGACACAGCTGCCACGAGGCCCATGCTTTTGACACAGAATATACCAGCATACGATGCCGTATGGATTCCGTGATTAATTATCATGAAGAACCGAATGACAGCCCAAATCGAATGGCACGCGTCTTCTAGCCAAAGTGCACTAAATCTCATTTGAGGACGGTCAGTGTTTTCCGCGTATCAATTTCTGGTATCGGGATCCGAGGATGTGGCCTGTGGTAGAACACGAGGCCGTGGCGAGGTCGCCGTTCCTGCACGGGATTGGATATCAATTGGGGTGCATTACTGAAAAAGAGCATTCGGTGGGTTCTAATCGTCGTTACGGGAAAATCCCATCGGAACCCCTCGATGTCATCCTTTATCAACATTGCCAACATTGGATAAGGTACAGCACGCTTTCTCACTCCTACCACCACCAACACCATCTCTCTGGACTGCTATCCTCAATGTGAGTCTTTCTTTTTCGTCAATATTGGACGATGTCGAACAAGAATGTCTGCAGAGAATGCCCGCAGGGTTCAACTTACTTGCCACGCCGGCCTCCAAGAGGGATTCCAAAATACCAACCATGCGTGCCCTCAAGGTCAAATCGCCTTTGCGCAGGAGATCAGCAACGTCTGAATCCCCTGGGCTCAGGTCGCTGGTGTTGGTAGAAAAGTACCATGGATCACAGCCGTCGTCGCCGCAATCAACGCCGAACGCCAAGGCTTTACCAACACCCAAAGTAAAGCCTCGACCAGCGCCCGGTCGCGACACACCAAGTGCGAAGGAGCCTCCAAAGAAGCCTATCTTCAAAGTGACGGCGATCCGGGATACAGAGCGCGTGTCATCTCCACGACCAGTGCCCAAGAAGCCCAAGACGGTGGGAAAGGAGAATTCGGAGCGACGGCATGGCGCACAGACCCATGTTTCTCATACCACTACACCAACATCAGTCCCTCGTCCATTCAAGATATCTATCCCACGTTCATTCTCCTCCAACACAAGAATTCCCGTCCGCAAACATGCCAAACGAGAGTCTATCATGAGGATAAGGTCTCGACCTTCTCTTCGTCTCACTCCTTCCCGAACTCGTACATCCCTCTCTACCCATTCTGCCTTATCATCCCCGTCCCCAAGAACCCCAGTGTCGCCCTTCACATATACTGACACTGTTGTCATCCAATCCAACGACGATACAGAGCTTCTTTCGTCGTCGGCATCCATGAATCAACTTAGCACCAAGTCGGAGTCTGAGTGGATTGATGAAGAGGAGGTCGTTGACAAGAAGCCGGTTGAGGAGGCCTCTCCGATGAAGGTACCACCAACTCCAGAGGCGAAGCCTTCCCATACTCCAGACGCGACGACTCCGATGACATCAGAGGCGAAATCACGGAATACCCCAGAATCGAAGGTCAAAGTTTCACCTTCAGGGAAGCAACATTCTCCGTCGCCGAAGCACGCCTCCTTGCCTCGCGTCTTTGTGGTTGGTAGACTCAGTACATCAAGTCCCGTAGCCCGCAGACGCAGACCCATCATACCACCATTGCTCGATTCCCAAGCGGGTTCTGCGAATGCTCAAATTCGCATGGAGCTCTCCGCATTGCGAGCTCGTAAGAAGGTCCAGGCGGGCGTTACGGAGTTGAGTGATAAGAAAATTTAACTATTGTCAGTTTCTTGTGATAAATGACGGGTCATTTATCGCTGAACTACAGATCATGGAATGTACGGTCTTGAGTTGGATATTTCAGAAAATGTATTACTACCCTTTGGTCTTATTTTACTTCACCTTTCGTTGCCAATTTCCGATGCTCAGCACTGTTTTAGTCATCGATCGAGGGATACCTATGTACAGTGGGGCGGACGAGCCCAAAGGAAACCCGATTTCTCTCCGATAACAATATTGATACTGAGGTCGCTGAGCTTTTATTTACAGTATTGTCACAAGTGCCCTAGTGCGCCATTCCTAGTCAAGAAGCACGACATCACAGTCTGGGAAATTTTCCATAATGATGTTGAACTGTCCTCTCCACCACCCACATAGCCTTTACTCCGTCCCAGTGATACGGCATCCAGCCTGCTTGCCCCCCGTCGACGATTGAGGTCTGGGTACGTCCTGCTCTTCATATGTCCAACCTTCCGGGAAGATCAAATTTCTCGGCAGGCTGAGATCCGTCTGACAAAAACAGATCGACGTCTCTGTGATTGATTAGAGGCTGAAGGAGCGCTTTGAGCTCTTTGCAGGTCTCCAACGGATGATTGAGGCTGGCCCTTGCCTCAGCAGCGAACTCCCGACAGTCAGTGAAAGCGTGAGAGTTCTCTTGTTCGATTCAAGGCATACGGTAATCATTCACTGGACCGCCGGAGGCGTTACATATTACGAAGCGCGCAAGCTGTTTCCGTATGTAGATCAGACACTAGGCGCGTCGGACCCCAAGCCGCCAAGCCCCGCCAAGAGGCCTCGGCATGGACGCCATGTGTTATACCGGCAAGTTCAGTCAAAATACTCTACAAGATGGCATGAAGGAATGGGTACGGTAGGGCACGAGGCGACACAAAAATTAGACTCAAAAGTCTGGATCTGGTCGAACGGAACTTAAAAAGAGTATTTGCCGAAACCCGGCATCGCGTTGACTCGGCCAACGTCATTGATTGTTCCCTTCCCAGACTTACGTTTATGTTTTAGGACTGTTACTGACACTGCAATCATCTATAGACTGTCGATACACCAACCTGAGGCACAAGTACTAGCATCATCTACCTCTTGACATTGAATGACCTCCGTATGTGTCTCGCAACAATGCTCCGGTAACCGCTCATCAAAGGCAACAATATATTCACGCCTACGTTTAGCTAGCATTTGTTGATCGCAGCAGTCCGCGTTCTGACCAAGTTATTACTGGGCCAATCCTAGAATACAACAGGATCTCCTCGTCGTATAAATATCTTGAGATCTACGCCTAGCGCCCCGTCTATTCTTCTACTGCTTTGACGCCCCCAGTCTTCGTGTCCGATACTATCATCTCCTCGCCTTCTACCGAAATCGTTGCTCTCGTTCACTGAACTCGATCCGGAAGAATTGACTCCACCTAGGACTACCTAGAGTCGTTGCGAAGGTTGCATTGACAACTTTATTCTATTCACAGAATCAAGAAGGGAAACGTAGGATGTCCAGCCTCCCGTCGGATGCCGACGCCTCATCACTTCGTCCTGATGTATATCGCGGTTTGAAAGCAGAACAAATGGGAAGGTCTACGACCTGGAGCATCGGAGGTGGTGCTACTGCTATCGAACATGCCGAGGAAACAACGGAAGGACCTCAGAGCAGCGTACCCTTTTCCATGACTGGGCGCCTGTGCGACATGGTTAGAGTCTGCGACTGCCGTCGTGATGATGCATCGCTATTCCCTCCCATTCTTTTCTTGACTAGGTGCGCAACACTCCCAACATGTTTTGTAAAGCACGATGAGCGGACCATTGGGAAATGAGGAAAGAAGGTAGTGGGCAAAAAGGAGGTATCTACATCCCATCCGGTCCGGGTTATACTACTTCAAGCGTACGACAAACATCGTCAATCTCGACAAACCAAAGCGGGGTCGGTGTTACAATTACCCATATCTACCCCCTCCATCTGGAAGACACATGCATGCGACTCGTATTTTTTTTCGCGTTTGACGGGCATGATTTCCGGTTGCTGGTGGCGCTTGAACTAGCTCACTGAAGGTTTCTAGTGGGCCTGTCTTGCCATTGTAATATTCCAATGCTTACATAAATGCCAGCGCTAAAAGCTCTTCGCAGCACTATCGGATATATTATCTCTCCTTTGGGCTCTGTTTTGCAGCACAGCACGAGCTATCCCAACAAACACTTTCTCTCTGTAACATCGTCAGCTCGATTCCGCGCCTGTGGTCATATTCAGACCCACTACTCCCCCGGTTTCCGAACAAAAAGGTCTGGAGCGCATTCCAGAGATCATCGTATCAGGAGCGGTCCACTACGGGAGTTCATCACTCGGAGATGGCCTCTGGCATCCCATGACGGCGCGGTATCTTCAGGCTTTCTATGTGCAAAGATAAGCAGAAACTGTACTACAGTTCACATGATCCACTACCATTCAGACTACTATTCAGTCAACCAACAAGTCGAGCCCCCGTCTCTCCTTCCAGCCCTGTATCATAATACTGCACCCCTCCAATTACTGACCTTCGGGCTGACCTGCGTTGATGATGGATTCCTTCGGCTATCGTCTCGGGGATATATAGGACTCACTGAACAGCCATCACTCTGGACTCAGGCAACCTTCAGGAACACTCTATTTTAACACCAAACGAGTTTTTGTCAATATTCTAAGCAGCGCGTCCCGTCTCCACTCTCCAGACGGACTTTCGTTATCCCTTCCCCATCTTACAGATACGTGTGGGTCGCTATCGCGACCTGCACTGTTCCAGGCGAACGGTAAACTAATTTGGGTTTTTCTCAAAAGATTAATCGTGCTGAAATCCTCCCAATACACCAGCCACCACATTGCTTTGAGCTACAGCTTTACAAATGCTTACGTATCGTCGTTCCTGGCGCTGACAGATATAGATATATCCCAGTGTGGGTTTCTCACTATGGTGGTGTTGTTTCATGGCTGATCCCGTAATAAAGGTCACTGCCGGACTGGCGCATCATCGGGATGCTTGAGGCGCGAGATAAACACCGGCATATTAGCCAAAACGATTGGAAATCCTTCCGATCAGTGTCAGTTAGCACTGGCTGTGGAAGACCCCTTGCTTGGCTCCCTTCCGACCAGGCGGACGGGTATAGTGACTGAGCATGGATGTGTTAGCCCATTATGATACCGAAACCCCTAGGGTTGCTATAATTATCGCAATACACCCTCTATAAAGAGCTTCGAAAGTAGGCCAATTTCCCCTCGTCTCTGGCCTTACTGTCCTTTCTCTTTCGCTCAACGGACTCATTCATCATGCTTAATTTTCTGCTACCTTTCATCTTTCTATTCGAGTCGGCGACATCGCTCGAAGTCCTTGGCTCGTCGGGGGACCTGCATATCTCTAACAGAGAACTCGCCCCAGATGGAGTCCTTCGGTCGTAGGTGCACGAAGCCTGTGTAGAAGCTTTTATTCTGACTATCTCTAGAACAGTCCTGGCAGGCGGAACGTTGCCAGGCCCTATCATCAGTGGTGTCAAGGCAAGTCGGAATGTATACGTGACAGTATCATGTTCTCAATACAATGCAGGGAGACCGTTTCCAGATCAATGTCATCGATGAATTGACAGACCACACCATGGCTCTCGATACGAGCATCGTAAGCACAGCTCTCCTCTCTATTTCCTAGTCTCTTACATTCTTCAGCACTGGCACGGTATCCACCAACGTGGAACCAACTTTGAAGATGGTTCTGCTTCCGTCTCGCAGTGTCCAATCGCACAAAACAACTCGTTCATGTATGATTTCCATGTTCCGGACCAGGCAGGAACGTTTTGGTACCATTCACACCTCTCCGTCCAATATTGTGATGGGCTGGCGGGACCTTTTATCGTGTATGACGGAGAGGACGGGAAGAACGACCCTCACCGGGCATTGTATGACGTTGATGATGGTCGGTATATTTATTTCGATCGGTCCGAGCTATATTAATTTTAAAATACAGCAACCACCGTTATTACACTCTCAGATTGGTGAGTGTGAGACGGAGAATAAGTTTAGTACTTTCATAATGAGATATTTCTAGGTACCATGATACAACGCCAGCTCTAATGGCTACGAGAGTGGGGCCAACACCCAATTCCACTCTGATCAACGGTATGGGTCGGTTCTTCGAAGATGTAAGTCAATTGTTCTTCGCCCTACGACGTAAACTAAGGGATGTCCCATGTATAGCCCACAGCTCCCCTCTTCGTTATGATAGTCGCTCCAAACAAGCGTTACCGGCTACGACTGATTTCTTCATCATGCAACGCAGGCCTCAATTTTTCTATTGATGGTCACAATTTCACCGTCATCGAAACCGACGGCATCAACATTCAACCTATCACGGCTAACTCTCTGCCCATACTTGCGTCTCAGAGGTTCTCAGTCATTCTGGAGACTAATCAACCAGTTAATAACTACTGGATTCGGTCTGAACCTAGTATTGGCCATCGAGGTTTCAAGAACGGAATTAACTCTGCAGTGCTGAGATACGAAGGCGCGGATGATTCGGAACCGACGACTTCGATGCAGTCGGACATTGTTTCTATACGAGAGGTGGACTTACATCCACTGGAATCTCCTGGAGCTCCCGGAGAGCCGGTACCTGGCGGGGCGGATCTCGTACTCAATATCACTCTCGGCTTTGACGCTAATCTCAGTACTTTCCTGATGAACGGTGTTCAGTTTGTACCGCCTACCGTTCCCGTACTCCTTCAGATCTTGAGCGGTGCGCAACGAGCACAAGATTTGTTGCCTAAAGGTTCCGTATACGGGTTGCCACTGAACAAGACCATTGAAATAAATCTATTCGGTGGGAATGCGATAGACGGACCTGTACGTTTATCTTCCATTTGTCCTTTCATTGATGCGGTATCTAAGTCGCATTTTTCCAGCATCCGTTCCATCTCCATGGTGTAGGCCTTTCTTAGAAACTGAACGCGTGTCTGTTTGCTTAAAGTGTTTACAGCACAGTTTTGACGTTGTGAAAAGCAGCGAGAGTGATACTTATAATTTTATCGATCCGGTCCGTCTTAGGAGCGCACTTGTCGTTATATGTACACTGATGATATAGAACCATAGGCTCGCGGTGATACTACCTCCGTACCCGAAAACAAATCAACAACGATTCGATTCAGGACAGACAATCCTGGACCTTGGTTCCTGCACTGGTATGTATATCCAATCCCTCATGATATGTATGCCGTTCTGAAACGGTATCAATAGCCACATTGAATTCCACCTCGAAGCGCAAGTTTCATATCCTTCTTTGTGACTATAATCATCTGAAACTGAATTCTAGTGGTATGGGTATTGTATTTGCTGAAGCTATTCCGGAAGTGGCAGAGGCGAATACAGGAATTCCAAGTGGGTCGAACTGTTTTGATGTATGATGCGTAAGGCGCTAACACGTATGTCTCTAGCGAGTTGGAACGACCTTTGCCCAACCTACTACGCTCTCCCGCCAGACGTGACAATGAACGATACCACTACGTACAGTACGGTTCCTTCGTATTAATCTCTCTCGCTCATTGGTCCGGGTGTGATACTTTCTCTTATTTCATGCATGGACCGGATGGACTTTGGTGGATAACATAATCAATTGGATGTAATTGCCACAATAATAATATTAGGCTTGTTATCTTATCGCTTCAAGTTGCCGACGGCCATCAAAAGTTCTAACTTGACTCGAACGTCCATTATCGTTGTGTCATGACTTCCATTTGCGACACACTCCCCTACGACGTCTTGTTAGCCGTCTTTGGTTGCCTTGAGCATGAACTAAGCGCATTATTTCAATGTGCTCTGGTCAATCGCACTTTCAATGAAACGGCCTTGCCCAGCCTCTACAAGCATATTGAAATGACGTGCGATTTCTCTTCCATTCGAAACGGTGTACGTAAAATCAAAGATTCAAAGGCGTGCCTCCACATGATCATCTTGCAGTATTCGTTCTCGTATCCAGCCCTCAAGACGCTAGGCAGACGTCCGTACCTCAAACCGTTTGTCCGTACTTTGGAGCTTCACGGTATCAAAGCTCTCTTCCCGTTCATCTTGATCGGCTCTGTAATGTTTCCGTAGTTCTAGGATGGTCTACTGAGACCCTTGTTGCTCCTTCAATAGACGTCTTAGCGTCCCTGACGAATCTAACCTCTTTCACGATCCGTGAATTCGACGGCCGACTTCTTCCGGTCAACGACTCTATTCTGCGCGGATTCCTGGACAATCTGATACGTTGCGCCCATTTGATAGAAGTTCATATACTATGTCCCGCAGCTAATTCTTCGGATGTTATGCGACAGCTTTCAAACTTTCCTTCAGTTCGACGAGTCACCTTGACGAAGCCCATGCCAGCATTACTGTCTGCAAGTCCGGAGAGCTTGGTGGGCTCCAAAGTCATGGAAGCCATGCAATCATGGGATTCGTTGGCTATTCTTGTAAGTACATTCAAGTCAGATCTGACGCTACTTCGTCTGACTGGCACTTCGATGAAGGGTCCATTTTATGTGCGCCCTCACACACTCCCCCAGTTGCACAACCTCAGATCCTTCACCTTTGGGGCGCATCATCGTTTCGATAAATATCAACTCTTGAACCTGCTATCCAAGTTTCCAAATCTGACAGATCTCGACATATACTATGACGACTTTCTCAACGTGGGACCTCGTGTGCACTCGTCTAGAGAGCCCAAGTTCTCCGGATTTGCCTTTATGAAAAACCTTATTGTGCGGCATCAAGGTGTTGGAAGCCTTGGGGCATACACCGAGCTTTTCAGATGGGTCAAGCTCGCCGCTTCCCCATCGCCATTGATAGGACTCAGTATCATCGCTGATGACGAACGGGAATGTAGATTGCCGTTCTTTAAAGCTACAAGGATTCTTTTAGACTGGATTCCAACCAAACCAGACCTCACGCTGTTGAATATTCCCTATGTCCAGCTTTCAAATGCTGACCTGCAGTACGCCTCCAGCAATTTCAACATCGAAGTCTTATCTATGTATTTCTCTACGGCAGAAACACTGGTATGTCCCAAGCATATCCAGTTCATTGATGATTATCCTATAATGTGCATTGTAGACGATCGACCCGACAAGATCATCTCTTGTTGCTTTATACCTTCGTTCAAAGATACAACATACGTCTCCGGCTAAGACTATGGTGCATGCTGCTCAAAGTTCTGGCGCCCTGAAACGCATTAATTCTGGGAGAAAGTTCCGGGCGTTACCGTTAGTTCAGGTTAGCATTTTCTATGCTGCTCCTTTTTCCTTGACCTCAGCACTTCTCTAGATGCTTTGGACTATTAATCCTTTGAGCCTGCGTCGCGGAGTAGACCCCCTTGAGGACTAGGCAATACTTTGGTACTTACAATTCCAACGTGTTTTCTGAGCGGCAAGAATGGTAGCATGGCAACAAAGGCCTTTTGAGCATTATCATTGCATATTCATAGTATACTTATTCGTCATCAAAAATAAAGAAGCCGAAGGAGGGTGGGTGAAGAAGGGTGCCAATGTCCTGTTCTAGGAAATCACCGTGTCAGAAGATGAACCCCATCTCCTTCCATGACGAAGTGAACGCTAGGCTAGTCTATCGTAGACAGACGGACGATGCACGCCTATGAAGAGACGGAGTAATATTGTACGTCTTGAACCCTGTCGGATACTTAACCAACTAATACTTCGAGCTTAAGTCTTGTGTGTGATTGTTCCAAGGAAATTGATATCATAAATGTATCCAGTGTACTCGAGAAAGCACATGGCCTGTCTGTAATCCCAGTCAGTGGTGTGTTTAGGAATCTCTGGAAGGGGAGCATTCGCTTTCGACGCGTACGATGAGGATGGCCTGCTCTCTGTATTGCTAGGTGGTTTCTGAGTCTCCGGAATGGAGGCAGATGGTCTAAATATCTGTGACGACGACATTGTTGTAGATGAGACCAAAGTACGTAGAACTAAGTATCGTAGCACGAATACTTTGTAAGTAGCTAGTCTTGTAAATGAGAAGGGTTTTTCTTTACCTTGAAAGGGAAAGCTGATTAACCGCGCAGGTTCAGCAAAGCTTAAGATCACTGAGAGTTTGTGATGCGTAAATCAGTAAGATTGTAAGGTGAGAACTATACATTGGCGAGGCAGTACTTAAATACTTAAAACTACAGAGGATGCTTCTTTCATCTTCTAGTAAGTACGGTGCGACTCATGATTCGCTTGGCTGCGGATCAAGGTAAACTGGAATAGAACTGTTTGGCATATTGTCGTAATCGTCGTAAGAAGAGAAGGAGGTCATACATTCGAAGATAGAAATAGAACTTAGAGAAGAGATAGACCGTAGGGAGAAGGAAGAGAATACTATAACAGACGTACGCATACTGGCCTGGCTCGTCCGGCGCCCAAGAAGTGTCGTTTTGTCTTCAGCAGCGGATTTGGGTGGCATCCACACCTCTGGATTCTTAGTCGCAGTCTCCAGGTGTTCCTGAAGTCGACGACCGTCTCTGGGCAGTCGGTATAGCTATGGGCGAGGGACGAGGAGCGGCAGATGCAAGCGTAGTAGTATTTATCTGTCGCCGAGAATTAGGCAAATGATCTGGTTTTGTCGACCCTTTGCCAAGGCCTTTCGGGTTCGCGATTGGCTCTGCTCCGGCACTGCTAGTTCTTTGTCTACGAATGCCGCTCATAATCGCCATCTACTCGTTCTCTAAGCCTGCTCTCCATTCAGTCCGTATCTCAAGCCCTGCCGCCCACCGTCTCTCCTCTCTTTTCTTCTCGAGCTCGACTCTAAAGCTCTGGCTTGTGAAGCTCTCGATCTGGCGTTCACTGGCCTGATACTCGTCAATCAACTTCTTCCTCTCCGGGGTCAATGTTAACTCCACCAAGCCTTGTTAAGTCAGCCTTCAGCTTCTGCTTGGCTTGGGATAACATATCTTTGAAGGTGACAAAAGCTTCTCCTTGAGTTCGGCTTTCCATTGGTCATCAGATTCGTACAAGTTCGGGTATGATGCGTGTTCTGAGGTCACGAAGTCCAAAGATATGACGATTGGTAGAAAATTGAGGATTAGAAAGGCGAAGGAAGTGGCTGCATACGACGGTGAAGGATCAGGAATTAGGGTATAAATGACTACACGTGTAGATGGCTCACTGCTTCCACGAAACTCGAAATCCGTAATATTTGGTACAATGTGACGCCTGTGTATCTTGAAAAGCCGGCCATTCAGTTATATCGCATTTCATTTGCAGTACATATAAACACTCACGACGGCAATGGAAGGGAGGATGCCTATAGAACCTGGCGCAGTCCGTTACCGGCCTTCCCAGCAACAGAAAATCCAGAATGGGTACTGAGTGCCACCATCATTGCACGTTTATTGAAGCCGCACCTTTTATCGTCGATATCCAACGCGACTGTTGCTAGGCAATCGTGAACAATCAGGACTGATTACACGACACCAACCAGGTAGATTATGTACAGTAGAATGTCCTGAAGGTCGGATATCCAGGATATTGTCTGTACAGCGAGGTGGGGATACGAGGCACAAGTGCTGAGGACCCTGTGCAGACACCTGCTATGCAATCAGAGACCGCGAAGACGCGATACAGGCTGGATTGCAGTGCTAACCGTCAGATATGCAGGTACTTGGAGAGAAGGAATCACAGAATCCGGGGTTTGGTCGGTCACCGCATGTGGTGGTGGTAAGTATGTAGTCGTGGTGCTCGTGTTGTGTGCTGTTAACGGTCAGAACCCTGCATCATCGGATTATAATTCATTTTCACTCAAGCCAGACTGGCGGGATACACAAATTCAGCAATCTGGCAACGGTAGGGGCAAAGGAAGAATAAGACAGAAAATTGGCATTATCGATTCAATTCTTCTACAATCTAAGGGAAGAAGGGTACCATATCTGAGGATGTAGATATTTGTGACTAACAGTCGCCGCGAAGGGTGTCAAGAAGCATGCCGAGGCATTTATATTGATGAAATGATAAGAACCGGTGATGCACATCTTATCGGCACTGGAGAGCAGGCGAAAGACCGTCAGTCGCACTTGGAACCGTCATGGATGTGTTGGCGATGCGACCATTGCTTCCTTAATGTTTAGATGTCCCAAAATGTTCTGTCGTGAAGAACAAAACTTGATATGAGTATCTGGTAACGACACTCGATCAAGGACAGGGTTTTCGGCTCTGTTGTGTACGTCAATCAACCAAGCCTGTAGAAATGCGAAACATGAAAAGTGTTTTGGATGGAAGGAAAAGTGAACAATCTCCATGAAGTGATTGGGCAATGACACGAAATGTCCTCTTCACCACTGACCAGAGGCAGTACGAGCGTCTTCGTCTCGATGAATCGCTCCGCGAAAGAGCCAGAACTGAGTGGGAGCGGAGGCTGAAAGAAAAGGGCCTTTCTGAGGGGGACTGAGTCGACATTACGCCTCCCGAAATGGTGGTAACGTTCAAAATCTTGCTCGGCGTTGAGCTATGCGAGGAAGACGTTGCCGAGCTTGCCCAACTAGACATTCAACCTCCACCCGAGTCCGTTCTCATCACTGAACCTTCACCCGGCCCCAGCACGCCGGTGGCATCCTCCTCCTAAAACCGTCCCATCACAGTCAATCCCTTCAACTATCAATTCTGGTCATGAAATAAAGTGTAATAAAGAGGCTGAACGTATCAACCTATATGCGAGTCAAGGTCTGATTAATAAAAGACATCGTCGATGCTACACTTCAACTCGACATTTCCGTTCCTGCGCTCGATCGCCCATTTATGCCACATCCACACAGGAAGAGAGAGTATGCTTGGAAATATCAAATCCAGGTATGAGATAAATCGCAATGACGAGATTGAAAGCGACAATTGTTCTATAGCCTCCTTCATGGTATTGGACATATTCTTTCGGGTTCTGGTCCGAAACAATACCTCACGCTTTCCTTCACATTTCTCCAAATTCAGACGTAGATGCGATAGGTACTTGAGATGCCGGAGCGAAGTTTCCAAAGACGACTATTTGAGATATGAAAATAGGTTTCTGCACAACAGTAGGAAAAACATACTACGATATCAAAAGGACTATCCTTCTTGCCATATCGATTCAGCTCGAAGAATTCCAGATATGGCGACGTCTGAACAATCAGCTTGAGGAGGGAGATCTCAGCAAGGTCTGACTCCCATTGGTACGCCACGTTCAGGTTTGTGAGGCTTTCGAAAGAGCCAGTGGTTATAATTGTGTTCATTGCTGAGCAAGGAACGATCTTGACGGGTACCTCTGATTCTGGAATCCACCAGATCATGAAGGGATCAGGATATGGGACCAACGATAGATGTTCGAGGTTTGGAGGTAGCATCCTGAACAATGGATCGTCGGGACAAGGGTTCGATACTGTTAATGATCGTAGTTCAGCTAACTGAGAACACGTCATGTGCAATGCGATGGGAATCGGGGGAGGGGAATAGTTAGAGGCGATCTCGATGTGCAACTTTCGAAGGTGAGATTGTGTTGGAAGAGCGGAAACCCATGTATGGCAGTCGGATCCATGTCCAAAAAGGGATAACTCTTTCAAAGAGGGAAAAGATGAGTCCAGGACGCCATCGGCTAACTCTCCAGGTAGCTCTAATATTTCCAACGAGTCCCGGTTTGCATCGAGCAAAAGTCGCAGATTATGTGTCTCGACGGCTAGCTGCTCCATTGTTCTTTTCCCGTACTCTGGTGTACAAATGGCTTCTGGGTCCAAGGAAAAGGGAGCACAATAGACAAGACGCCGGAGATTGTTGTGGCGCAAGGTGAGTGAAGGGAAAGTCTTGTCCTCGGCAAACCACGGGGCTTCTAGTTCCAGTGATTCCAAGGCAGGCAACAAAAAAATACTTTCGAGTAATGTGTGCCATGGACCCATCAAGAGCTCTTGGTATGGAAAATTGGTGTCTTCAAATATTATTTTTACCGTGTGGAGGTCGCATAACGAAGGCGCCGCCGTATTCACCATCTCAGATATGAATTCCATATGATCTGAAAGGTGATGCAACTGGTAAATGGATCCATGTCTGGGTGGAGTTATTGGACGCAGCTGAACTATGACAAACTCAAGTTCCCTGAATACGCTCGTTATCAAAAGTTCCTAGAATATTGGGAGAGTGCCGTACCGAATATAACGCCCCAAAGATGGTGGAGAAAATGGCTTGATACGCGTACATGGATTGGCCCATTTCCACGAAACTTTCTTGAATGCGACAGAGAAACATAAATGACGGAGATGACGAGAAACACCGGCCAATGATGCAATATCGTAAGGGAGTCGGTGGAGTGAAGGGAATGGCGATATATTTTCAATTATCAACAACCAAACCTCGTCGTCCAGGCTGTCTATGATGTTGCGCATGGTCGCGGTGAGGTGGAGAAGTGCGGACTTTCAAAACCTAGAACTCGAGGTGGAAGGCCCAACGCCGGGCCGACTGCTCCGGACATATCATGCATCTTGTCATTTATCACACTTTCCCCACGGTAGTGGCTGAAGAGAGATTTACTACGAAATTATGCGATTACACGTCGATACTCATTATATCCATAAAAAGTGCGATACCCCACCTACAATGCCAGAATTGGCCTGCCGTTTCCTGCATAGCTTTAGTAAAAATGATAGCTGCACTACTATGCTTTAGTTTGACTAAATGATGAGAGCCACAAAAAAAGTAAAGACACCGTGTCCGTCGAGATGGAAATTTCAATACGGCTATCAATAAAGTCTCGGAACGATGCATATCATAAGGCGCTGCCGATATACCCACCGGTGCAAGATCCAGGATCGTTAGTCCTGAAGCGAATGTTTAATTGTTTCCGGTTACGGGAGTCGTATCTCTATAACGACGACTGTACATATAAATGAGACGGATCGTTGAAATTGTAAGTATTGCTGTCTGCGCTTTCCATAATATCAAGATTCAAAGTTATGCTGTAAAACATATTGAGTCGAAAATAGCCATAGACGATTTCTGGGAGAAGCCTACACCACGCCGGAGGTACTAGGGTTGCAAGAAGAATATGACTACCATACCGTATCAAATGAGAAGAAAATGCGAGATGAATGTGGAGGTCCGTCTACCGCAGTGACTGTTTGAGTACTGTCTGCACTTGTCCACCGAATTGAAGAAGTACTGGCCTCAATGGTCTGGTTTCAAAGTCAGATCAATTGGTAATGAACGCACTTTACAGCTACTAGAGAAAGCTTGAAGAACAGATGCTATCTCTCCCAAACCAATAGGTAGCTTTTACGACCAGTCGTCAGTCCACACCTCCAATACCTTGCTTAGCGGTTGGCATCTCTATGTGCCTTAGGGTTGAATGCAATACTCTTGCCCTGACTACCGAAGTGTTTATCGTTCACGCGCGTTTTCACCAAAAAGGCGAGATAATTGCACGGCAGACCTTTCCAATCTCCCACCGTAATGGAATAAGTTAACACCGTGGCAGAGGCTCTGAGAGATTCTTGGCAAAAGCTGTTACAATTGGCTATGAAGTCAAAGAGATTTCGGCGTGATTTGCCGATGAAATCAGAGACTCAGGACTGTTATATGAGTTCAGACCTGGTTAAACCTTGTTGAACTCTCGGAGAAGAGATGCTTACCCCATGCTCCCTCTCCATGTCAACATCATAGAAAAGAGACTATACTCGTGCCGTCTCGAAATGACACCGCATTGACGGCCGTCGTCAGTGTCCCGGGAATCTTTGGCTTGCCTGAGGCGAAATTTTGGCATTCACGTGAATATCACGAGTTACGTTGGCCTTAGTCAGCGACCCTTGACAAACAAGGTAATCCACGGTCATCCACCGGGACTCAAACTCCGAGTGACATATCCTACTTATACAATGGCGAATGCGAAGAAGCACCTTTGTAAATGATTTTCCTTAGTCAACGGGGCCGTTGACGAGCACACACTGTCGTCGATATCTCATCTCAAGCAAAGCACAGTTAGTCAACGGGGCCGTCGAAGCCACTTCCTCTCTACTTAAATGGCTCTGCTTTCTACTGCTGCGTCGTACACTACTAGTGGATCATGAATCTTCTATGGGCATTGGGAACAGCAGTCGCTACCTGTGGTGCTCTGATCTACTTTGAGCGCCTCTTCCGGCGTAGACAACTCGAGAAGCAGACATGTGTCCTGGACATTGACTCCCTGGGGACCAGGCTTCCTCGCGAAAAAATCAAGGGGACGGCTGTTATCTGTGGTGGAAGGTAATCATATCTCTCAGCTCGAGAGTTCATCGTCTGAATGGCTTTTCCAGCATTGGTGGTCTCATCGCCGCTCGAGTATGCCATGACCACTTTGACGACGTCCTCATCGTCGAGCCGGAGACGTGGTTGAGTTCTCCGGACGCAATGCGGGTGGATCACTGGAACCAAGGAAGCAAGCGTTCACGAGTGATGCAGTACCACTCGTTGAATCGTATGTCATTTCTCTCTATATGCCGTCTCCATGAAATAGTATGATCAATGTTATTCAAGTGCTTCTGGCTATCGGATACAAGGCCATGGCTAAGCTCTTCCCCAATATAGAAGCGCAAAGTAAATCGTGCGGCCTTAGGTCAGATTGGGTTCCATGTCTGTTATTTTTATTTTACGGGGATCTACAGGACAGGTGCCAACGACACGCAGTTCCATACCTCGGGACACAAAACTCGTTTGCCATATGCGGAATACGGTGGCACCCTACCCAAGACAATCCACGCCGGTCGTGCTGGCATAGAAACATTTACGCGCCGCCTAGTTCTCGGTGGGGAATACAAGAATATTCGCCAAATTATCGGGACGGTTACAGGTATCTCGCGAAGCGCTCATAATCCTGAGTTCATCGACCAGGTTACAGTCCGTACTTCTGAAGGGACCCAAAGTATTCCAGCTACTCTTGTCCTTGGTGCGACCTCGCTGCTACTATGTATTGTGACCGTATGTCCTTATGAGACTTTTTTTACTCAGATTGTACAGGGCCCGCAGCTGCTGGCCTGAAATGGCTCCGACGGGAAGGATACGGGTTCGCCGACAAATACGGCCCGAACCAGCTGCCTCTCGATGAGTTAAAGATTGCCTACGACCAAAAACTTCATTACTCTACACTTCAATTCCACGTCCTGCCTGAGCTTGGGAGGAAGCTTCCTGGCCTCCCTTACCCGTATGACGAGTGCGGGGTGATCTACTGCAACGCGCCGGATCCGAAGAAGGAGAAACGATGTTTATATTCTCAACATTTAGACGGAAATTTCGGTGAGCTTCAATTCTCCTGAGGTAGACTCACAGAGCTAATCTTAGACCTTATCTAGTGCAGATCTGTTTCACCGCCATGGGTGAATGCGATCTTCCAAAGACTCTTGAGGAAGCTAAAGAATGCGCTCGATCTTTGGTCACTGAGAAGCCTATTCCAGAGACATTTTTTGAGATGCTCGACATGCTCAACGAAGTGAAAGATACCATGACTTGCAGTCAGGTTCGCTATCGTATGTGCATCTTCTTTTATCTCTCAAAACTTGCTGAAAGTAAGACTAGCCGGCTCGAGCTATATTAGATACGAAAATGCTGTCAACTTGCCTGAAAATTGGGTTGCACTCGGCGACAGCGTTATGCGGGTAAACCCTATCTACGGGTAAGTTTGTTCTCATTGCGTTCATTGCAGAAAACACTAACAGTGTACACAGGCAAGGGTGCTCAAAGGCCATTTTCGGTGCAATTTGCCTCGATAAGTTATTGAGAAACTTGACGGTGATACCAAAGGGGTTCTCGAAGAAGTACTTCAGTAACCATTCAGAGAAGATCAAGCCAATTTGGTGAGTCTTTGTCATGTTCGTTTAGAGCCATAGTCTGAAAGCGATCGATATTCAGGGTGTCACTCAAAGATAGTGGTACGTACCTCACCGTCCGGACAGTTGACGTCGTAGCTGAATTATATTCGTATAGATTATGCGTTCCCGGAGACAGTCCCACTTCCAGGGGAGACATTGTCTAAGGGCTCATGGCTTCGATGGTACTTGAAAAGATTAATGGTTTTGTCTTTCAATGTAAGTTTCCGGCCATATCAAAACCAGTTGCTCTTTGATCACTCACAATATTCCGTTCCATAGGACGAACAGGCTGGTTCAGCGCTGTGGCGCATCAGGTCGCTCCTTGCACCGCCTGCTGATGCTTTCCAGTTGGGGCTTATACTCAAAGTATGCTGGGGTCTCATCACAGGCTAGGCGCAAAGAACATGTGTAAGCCTCGAGGGCCCTGAGAATATGTTTCCTACGCTCGGCCGAATTTAGAATCCCTTTTATTGTATGTGATCCTGTCTTTTTAGACTACGTTAATTTGCTATTCTTGTCGTAATGTTGTCGAGAGTGTATGTTTAAACAACAGTTTGATTTAAATACAGTCCAAAAGGGTTCAAATGAATGAGCAGTATATTAATACGAAGGAACGGTATATTCGGTATCATTCTTTGTCATTTCTGGAGGAAGACCGTAGTAGGTCGGGCAAAGGTCGTACCAACTTGCTAGAAACACTCGCATCAGTACTCGTCGGATCCTAAATGACATGATGCCCACCTGGAATGTTAGGGTTCGCCTCAGCCACTTCTGGGATGGCTTCAGCGAAAACGATAGCCATACCACTATGATCTAGTTTTAGATGATAAGAGCCACAGTAAATGGAACGGTACGTGCCCATCAAGATGGAATTCAATATGACTATTATCAGTGCTATCTCAGAACATGGCATTTACAATGAAGAGCTGAATAGGCGCACCAGTGCAAGAACCAGGGTCCGGGATTGTCAGTTCTAAACCTGATGGTTGTTAAGTTGTTTTCGGCAACGGGGGTGGTGTCTCTGCGGGCCTGAGATTTGAAGATCAGCATACACATAATGAAATGTGTGCTTGTAAGACGGACCGGATTGTTGAAGTTGTACGTATCGCTGTCTGCGCTTTTCACGACATCAAAACTATGCTGTAAATGTATTCAGTCGGAAAGAACCATAGCCGATTTCTGAGCGAGACCTACGCCATGGAGATGGAATGGATGCTGGGAAATGCAATTTCAGCACCATCGTAATTGAATGAAAAGTTGTAAGGTGAACGTACAGGTCCGTCTATCGCTTGTCCACCGAAAAGATTGACTTCAATAGTCTTGTTCAGAGGCAAT
The DNA here is from genome assembly GCA_030435615.1 of Armillaria luteobubalina. Classification (NCBI taxonomy): domain Eukaryota; kingdom Fungi; phylum Basidiomycota; class Agaricomycetes; order Agaricales; family Physalacriaceae; genus Armillaria; species Armillaria luteobubalina. The sequence goes on from JAUEPU010000001.1 coordinate 2,762,401, forward strand.
CCGTATACAGATCCTGAGGGCAATAAATCTTGCGCTCGCTGAGCACCACTCAAGATCTGAAGGAGTACGGGAACGGTAGGAGGTACAAATTGGACGCCATTCATCAGGAAGACGTTAGTAGCACTGTCGAAACCGAGAGTGATATTGAGTACAAGATCTGCCCCACCAGGAAACGGTTCTCCCGGAGCTCCAGGAGATTCTAGTGGATGCAAATCCACCTCTCGAGGGGAAACAATGCGATGCTGTATCGAAGTCGTCGGTTCCGACTCATCGGCACCTTGGTATCTTAACACCGCAGAGTTAATCCCGTTCTCGAATCCAGGATTGCCAACATTAGGATTAGCCCGAATCCAGTAGTTATCGACCGGCTGATTGGTCTCCAGGATGATAGAGAATCTCTGAGCAGCAAATATCGACAGCGAGTTGGCAGCAGTTGGTTCGAGGTTGATGCCGTCCGTTTCGATGATGGTGAAATTGTGACCGTCAATGGAGAATTGAAAGGCGGCACCGCAGGATACAGAAATCAATCGTAGCCGATAGCGCTTGTTTGGAGCGACGGTCATAACGAAGAGAGGAGCTGTTGGCTATGCATAGAATGTCCCTTGAGTCACGTCTCAGAGAGATGGATAATTGGCTTACATCTTCAAAGAATCGGCCCATCCCGTTAATAATAGTAGAATCGGGATCCGGCGTCACTGTCCTGGCGATTAACGCTGGTGTTGGATAATGATACCTAGAAGGTATCTCATCAAAAAAAGTGCTAGACTCAGTCCCGTCTCACCCTTACCAATCTGAGAGTACAAGGATAGTGCTTTCTGTAGGAGAAATCAATATAGCTCTGATCGATCCCGAACACATATACCGACCGTCATCAACATCGTACAAGGACCGATGAGGGTCATTCTGACCATCCTCTCCATCGTATACGATGAGAGGTCCTGCTTCGCCATCACAATATTGAACTGAGAGGTGTGAATGGTACCAAAATGTTCCTGCCTGGTCCGGAACGCGGAAATCATACAAGAACGAGTGGTTTTGTGCGATTGGGCACTGTGTAACAGAAGTGGAGCCGTCTTCAAAGTTGGTTCCATGTTGATGGATACCGTGCCAGTGCTGAAGAATAGAGAGACCGGGAAATAGAAAGGAGAGCTGTGCTTACAATGCTCGTATCGAGGGCCATGGTATGGTCTGTCAATTCGTCGATGACATTGATCTGAAAACGGTCTCCCTGATGCTATCTTCAGAACGCAGTCCCGTCGTGCGGATGATCTGACTTGCCTTGATACCGCTTATCACAGGTCCCGGCAACGTACCGCCTGCAAGAACCGTCCTACTAATAGTCAGCGCACGGAATTTTTCTATACAGGATTCGTGTACATACGAACGAAGAAACCCATCTGGAGCAAGTTTTTTGTTGACAATAGGCAGATCTCCCGAAGAACCGAGTACTGTGAGCGATTTCACCGACTCAAATAGACAGATGACTAGCAGAAATTCAAGCATAATCAATGAGCCCGTTGAAAAGAAAAGAAAGGGAAATGGAGGGTGAGGCAAAAACAACTCACCTGCAAGCTCTTTATAGTGAATGCACGCCAATAATAGTAGCATTGGCATCATATTAAGCGAACACATCTGTGCTCACTTACCGTAACTCTCTGCGACTTATGCGGACGGGGAATGGGCGAGCGTTCTTCAAGGGCGAGAATCGCACCTAGGATATATCTATGCCTGTGAACGAAAGAAACAACAATGTATAAGCAAACGTAGCTGTAAGCTAATGAAAATGATGTAGTAATCGTGATACGCTGCGCGTTTACTCTTTCAAGAGAGACATAAATGCTGATTAGTCCATCTAGAACGCTGCGGTGACGATGCTCACCCACACTTATGTGAAAGGGGATAATAACAACGAAAATCAGCCCAAAGACAGGACGGCTGCTGTTCTTCAATACAAATACTCACTTGATACTACATAGAGCGTACCTGAGGATCAACTCACCACTGAATTCAGAATGATGCTGTATGATACTATCTAGTGGGTCCCATTCATATCCCTGAGATTAGGAGGCAGGAAGGATAAATGCCAAGCCCTGCACATTGAAAGATCGCGGGGAAGTAGGACCATCCTGTGAACGTATGACTGGATTATAGAGCGATTTCCAGTTATGAGAACAAAAGGCTTTTACCTGTATACCTGCAACCGACGCAAATACGTACGGCGGTCAACCTTCTACCGTTCATTTCGAATATTTGAGTGGGGCATGAAGTAGTGTGCCTTCACACAGTGATGATGTGCCCCCAGAATTTGTCACTTCGGAAGAGACGAGTGAGTAGTGGGCTATCGACAGTGACCACTTCTATGGCCGGTGGTGTTACACAGACAGAGCATTTGGCGAAGAAATGTTGAACTTAATGTTTCAAAACGAAAAGAACAGTGATTGGAAAGAATTAGTAGCCATAAGCGTTAGATATTGCGTACTGAATACTCATAACAGCAGGATAGGCTTATCAAAAACCTCTGGCGGGCCACTTCGATTCAGAGTGCCACTAGTGACCGAAAATAAAGCTGTCAGATAGTCGCATGCGTTGCCTATTCAAGTCGTTCAAGCCATGCGATCGCAACAGTAGCCCCACTTCAGTTTCTCGAGATTGGTGATGCTTTCCGTAGTGCTAACGGCAGGCTGTTGGACGAACCAATGAGAGGGAGAGGATGACATACCTCCTCCCTGACAGGTAGCCTCGTGGCCATGATCTCTTATGTACGGCGTATTTCCCTCATGTCTCCATTGGAGCGTTCAAAGAACATCCTATGAATGACTTCGGCCCTCGGCATTTAATCGTAAGCGAGGCGGAAACGGCGGACAAATTGCGGACTGCAAGGGGAAAGCGCTGTTTGCGACACTTCTTCGTTCGCGGAATGATAAAATATCAGAAGACAATGTAGACGCCCGATGACGAGAGTGAGCAGGCTGCTCAAGGAAGACGTTGAATAAAGTAATTTGGAGTCTCCGCCGCTCTTAAGCGGGCCTATTGACAGTGCCATTTGACATGGGATGTTGAAATGGTTACGATTGGCAGCATACCTTTTACATTGTCGAAGAAAAGTATCGAATCCTCCATCATCGTTAAGTCGAAACAAATTCAGAGACCATACCCTCGACTTCGTCCTCCTCTGTACCAGCACCGTTACTTCTTTGACACTGCACGGTACATGAGCAAAGATCAAGGAAAATCAGAGCTAAGACGTACATGGTACATAGCAGTCCAATATCCGGCCCAGTACATTGCATTGACCGCCCTCGTAAATGCCTCGTCTTGAGTGACCGCCTCTGTGGGTGAATCAGGGAGAGTGTACGCCGCACCAGTGGCTGGATCGTTTCCAGTTTCCAGGGAGGCATCATGGGAGGGAACAAAGGTGTCGAAATTAATTGGTTTCGAGTCGCCGTCGTCGTCTATGTCGTCTGCCTCATCATTGTCTTCTTCTTCCTGGGACGACAAGTCTTCCGTATCATTCTCTTTGAATTCTGGGTCATCAAATGGAACATTGTACCATCTAAAATATCATGATTGACATGACTTTATAGGTGTAGATGATATGCGTACAACGGTGATTTATTCGTAGGATTTGTCTTCAAAGAGGTATCGCCTCCGTGATAGGCCTGCGCACGACTGAGAAAAGTAACTATGAGAATCTAAAGGTCGTACAGTATACTCTTCCTGGACAGTTTCCCAGGCATCGATGAGCACAGAATCATTCCAAATTTCTGCATGGGTGAGCTCCCTGCTCAGCTCGAACGCGACTGCAGCATTTCCGTCTGTCTTCAGCTTTTTGGACGGTGAAGGTGATTCTATGTTCAAGGATGAACGAGGATCTGGTACGATATCATTGTAGGATACCACTGGTCTCATGTCGCATGGGAGAACGAGTCGGACAGATGTTGTAACCGTGAAAGGAAATAAATAGCCGGCGGCAAACTGAGTTGATTGCCGACGCGAACTGCAAAGATTCTCTATTTGTTTTCCACGACGAACAATTGGAAGGCAGTGAAATGTCTACTACCCAACTCTTGGTTATCCATTTGCAGCATCGGTTTCTTACTTCCATTGGACGATACTGCTTCCATAGATGGCTTCGCAAGCAATAGGCGACCGTAGAGGCGGAGTTTCTCATATTCATGAACGAATACTGTCTAGCGGTAGGACTTAGTCTACTGGCCCTCAATCTGGCATCTGCAACTGTTTTAGAGGCGATTGAGAGAGAAACTCTATGTGCGGTTCAATGTTCGACCAAAAGCATCGCGGTGTTCGAATAGGCGCCCAAGCTGCAGTTATTACTGATTCGCCCCCCTAGAGGGCGATACCTCTGAAACTTTCTGTGATTAGGAAGAATCGGATACTTCCACAGATTTCCGCAATTTTAGCAACTGGTAGCGAAATATTATCTGGCTAGCATTGCATTTACTTGGCTATATGTTTTCGGTGTCGTTGGGAGCATTTCATATGCGGTCTCTGGTGGCTACCTTGCGATTTCAGGCTTTAGTCCCTTCCTCATGGGTAGAAAAACGATGATATGTACGCCTTATTTGAACGAAGTGTTGCCTATGATTTCCGGCATTTTCCTTACTCTGGTCTACTCCTGGAGAAATAATCCTGTATTTTGTTGCTTGGAATGTTTGGTTTATCAAACTAGCCTCATGATCAGGAACTCTGTGCTCGTGCAGGCTATTCTGAGTCTGCATACCAACCCCAAAAAGGTAATGACCTTCAGATGACGTCGTGGGTATAAAGGTCACTCAGGAGGAAACCCACCTCTTCTTCCTCAACCACCACCATCTACCCTCGCATACTCACCAATCTTACAGTATGGCTCCCAAGGTTGCTATCGTCATCTACACCATGTATGGCCACATCGCCAAACGTACGTACGCGACGCGCTGCATAGTCTCTCATCCATTAATTGTGCTTTCATAGTGGCCGAGGCCGTCGAGACGGGCATCAAGAACGGCGGTGGCGACGCTACTATCTATCAGTGCGCGAAATTTGATTGATTATCGCTGTCAATCCGTTCATGTCTCACTTTTCAGGATACCCGAAACCCTTTCCGCTGAGATTCTCGGCAAGCTCCATGCACCGGCCAAGCCAGACTACCCTGTTATCACTCCAGACATGCTTCCCAACTTTGACGCGTTCGTCTTCGGTATACCGACCCGTTACGGAAACTTCCCGGGTCAATGGAAGGTGCGTTTACCTTTATTCTGGCTTCGTACAGTAGCATCTCACGCGTTCCCAGGCCTTTTGGGACGCCACCGGTAGTCTTTGGGTAAAAGGGTCGCTTTCCGGGAAGTATGCGGGTGTATTTATCTCTACAGGCGGCTTGGGAGGGGGCCAAGAGTCCACTGCCATTGCTTCCATGTCCACACTCGCCCACCACGGCATCATTTTCGTTCCTTTTGGGTACGCTCATGCATTCCCTCAGCTCACCAACCTCAACGAGGTGCATGGAGGTAATACCCACTGGTATCTGATTTCGCTAAGCAAACGCTGAAGCACGTCACAGGTTCTCCGTGGGGTGCTGGAACATTTGCCGCCTCTGATGGTTCTCGACAGCCCACTGCCCTTGAGATTGAAATCGCTACAATTCAAGGCAAGACGTTCTATGAAACTGTGAGGAAAGCTTTTTAGCCAATAGAAAGCCAAGAGAAAGTCGTTCTAAGATGTAAATTTGATGTATTTGTACTAAGCAATAGCTCGCTGTCGAAGTAAAGGATGTATATGACTGCAAATGTTTAAGACAAGTTCAAATGGCGTTGGGCTAGGCCACCTAGTCCATGTGAAGAGGAAGTGGAACGCAGAAATTATCAAAACAGCTGCTCGGATTGTCCTTGTGGAAGTCCGCTGAAATCCGACCTTGTCCTCTGTTTGCACCGCCCTGTGCACACGTTCGTCTCCCAAGTATCTGATATAAATATATCTAACTCAATAATGATTGTCAATATTCTACATGATGTATGGGGTTCGAAACGCTAGATAAATGCGACTGGGACCATCTCTGGCCCGAGAAATAAGACACGACATAGCACAAGCCCAGATCAATCCCAGGAAGGTGACGCCTGATACGAGTGACTGCGTCCAGCACCATTCTGAGTATTGTGCGCCGGAGACGAAGGCGACCATGAAGGCGACGTTGGACTGTAAGCAGGTGACGCGGGTGCTGGTTCACGAACATCAGTCAGCATATGTACAGCAGATTATAGAGGTAGGAACTCACAGTATGCAGGGGCTAAAGTGCGATTAGTATCAAGGTTAGTAAAACGTTGCGCAACGAGGAAGATGATAGACATCAAACGTACAGGCAGGGGAGTAGGTGGGCGATGTTGGTGCTATTACAATGATCAGCGTAGGCTCCCATCAAGATAGAACACAAAGACCTACAGTATTTTGGCGAGGACGGCGAAGCCATAGGAGATGTCGGCGAGTACTTTGGCGATGACGGAGACAGTTGCGCAGGAGCTAGAATATGATATGAGTCGGAGATGCATTTACGACAGTTGAAAGGCACTCACAAGCTGAAAGGGTGAAAAAAGAAGGCAAGACAAAATTAGTACCGTAGGTGCCGTGTTTATCAAAGATAACTTACTTGGCGAATCTGCGTAAGAGGGGGAGTCAGTACTGATAAAACATACAGAACTTGATTACACTTACAGCGTGGTGACGCAGGACTGAATGAAGGACTTGTCGGGGAGTATCGCGGAGACGTCGGACTGAATGAGGGTGACGTCGGACTATACCGCGGGGAGGTCGGTGAAAACGAAGGGGACGTGGGCGAGTAACGAGGACTCGTTGGCGAATATCCAGGTGATGTCGCAAATCCAGGCGAAGTAGGCGAGTATGTAGGTGACGTGGGCCCACGCGGATTGAAAGGAGAGGGTGCATATGGCGAGAAGGGCGACGTTGACGCACCGAAAGGTGACTGAGGAACAAATCCAGGGGACGTGGGCGAATATCCTGGCGAACTGGGACTATAACCGCCAGCAGGAGACATACCGCCTGCACCAACAGGGCTCTGGCCGAACGCCAACCATTGGAAGCTCGCGGCATCCTCCCCACCACCATTAACAGCCAAAGGTGAGAAAGCAGCTTGATCAGCCTTGAACACTCCATCTTGCCACATAGGCGAGTTCGAATCGTAGGGTGTCATAGCGACTTGCCCAGGCGTCATTCCACCATCAACATGCGCCGCCAGCATGGACTGTACAGGGAGCCGATGGTCAACGATAGCATCCTTCAACATATCGATGTCCAGCGCGACATCAAACGCTCCAGTACCCATAGGCGCCATCTGACCGAACATGACATTCTCTGCAATGCCATGACAATCATCCTTCTCACCAACTGCTGCAGCCTCCATCAAGATTTCAACGGTCTCCTCGAATGAACACCTCATCAAAGCACCAGTGTCCGTGCGGTTGATACCATGACGAGTAATGGCCATCAGCGAACCACGATGCGTCATCAGGTCACAAAGAAGGGCGAGATGGCGGTAGTTGACGTATGAACCATCGAACTCGATGACACCACGCATTTCTTTCAGGATTGCTGCACGAGCCGCCTCTATGCCAAGAACATTGAAGATTTCGACGCAGCTGTTCGAATACGTCCGCGTGAAGTCGACACCATCGATGCACATGACGGTCTTCAGGTTGACACCATCGGTCTCCAGAATCCACTCTTTGTCTTTCACCACAACCAGACTACCATCATCCGTCTCTTCGACTGCATCGTGACGTGACAGGAAGACTCGATTGATCCCCTGGACGCCCCGCAAGCTCACAGAGTTCAGCATTGTGTTCTCCAGCTGTCGAAGGAACATGTCTTCCTCAACCGTAGACATGCCATCTTCGTCCTTGTCCCCGTCACCAATCACACGGCAACGAATGATGAGCTTCTCGGAATTGTCTTCGCTCCATATCACGAAAAGATCCGTCTTGAAACTTTCTTTTATGCGGCCGGCAACATAGGACATAGGCAAATTACGATCGATCAGCTTAGCACGGTCGAGCTCGAGCCGAAGCAACCAAGGAGACTGTGTATGAAGCTTGGATTCGATTTCTTCATCGGGAATGGCGAAGAAGGATTCAACGAAAACGGAGTCCTCCTCGATGATAGTGGAACTGGGATCCGGATCGTACCAAATCTCGACAGCGGCTGTAATCGTTCGCAATGAGGTATAGGTAAGTTGTTGCTGGACCTCCTTCGTTTTGTGCTGATTGGCAGCGATAGAAGGTTCCAGGAAAACGGTGAGGGATGGTGTTTTGATGTTAGTGGCGACGTTGATAATTTCCTTCAGCCGCGGTACACCAAGCGTGACATTCTTGCTGGATACACCAGCATAGTGGAAAGTGTTGAGCGTCATCTGAGTGGCTGGCTCTCCAATCGACTGTGCAGCTAGAGTGCCACACATTTCGCCAGGATTAGCCACGGACTGATTAAACTTGGCCTCCACCTCTCCCAGCGCCCATTCAAATGCTTCGCGATTGAGATGGAACTTCTCCAGCACTCGCCTAGACGCAAAAGTGGCCCGAAGATGCATACTGAAGCGCATTAGAGCATTATTTTGTGCCTCTAGGCTGAGCTCGTCGTCTCCGCGCACAACAACAAGCCGGCGGATCAGTTCCTTCAGGGAATCTATGATATAAGCAGGTTCGAGGTCACTGGGTTTCCGACGATCGATATGGAATATTTGACTGGCGTTTTGGACGATGCGCTGGAGGTTAACAGGAAGGTACTGCGGTATCGACGGATCCTGGCGAGGGAAAATGAACTTTCGAAGCATACGCCGGTCTTCGACGAGTTGTCGATACTCCTCATCCAACTTAACTTGCAGTTCTAGAGAACTGTCGTCCAACCCTACCTGCAGCACACCAGGTAAGAAGCCGCCCGTTGGATCTGTCACATCCACACGATAATTGTGCTCAAACTCCCGATGGTTGAGACCAAATGTATCGATACTCTGCTTTTCAATGAATGCACCATCCATTCCGTCCTCGCCGTAGACGAATTGAATTAGATCTCCGAGGGAGTTCCGAACAGTTCCATCGTAGCAAACTTGCACGTCTTCGAGTGCCTTAACCAACCGACGCTGGATGTAACCAGTCTCAGCCGTCTTGACGGCCGTATCGATCAGACCCTCTCGACCAGCCATGGCGTGGAAGAAGAACTCCTGGGGAGTCAGGCCACGCAAATATGAGTTCTCCACGAAACCTCGTGCCTCAGGACTGAAATCATCCTTAGTGAAATGAGGCAGCGTGCGATGACGGAATCCGAATGGAATACGGCGACCTTCCACACTCTGTTGCCCCACACAAACAGACATCTGCGAGATGTTGATGAACGAACCCTTTGATCCGGCAACCACCATCTGTTTGACATTGTTGTCCTCCTTCAAGTTCTTCTGGGCGTATTGACCAGACGTGTCACGAGCAAGATTGAGTTCTCGCTCCACCATGCTCTCGAACGACTCTCGGATAGTCATGCCCGGAGAGGGCTTCAGACGATCGTGCGTGGCATCTTCGATGATCTCGGACACACGAGCTTTGCGGTCGGCAATAGTCTGTGTGATGTACGACATTGTCTTCATGTCAGCGATTGTATCACCGATACCGATGCTGAAACCGTTGTGGAAGAGCCAGAAGTTGACGACCATCTGCAGCCCTGAGAACAGTTGACGAGTCGCTTCTGGGCCCTTTTCGCGAAAAACGACGTGGACAAGGCCACCTTGGGAGGCGCCGACAGTCTTCTTCTCCACAATGCCAAATATAATCTCTCCGTTCTCAATCAGCATACCGTCGTCAAACACAGGGTTGGAGGACTTTGGATCCGGTGACCTATGGATATTGATACCGCGAGGGATTGTCATGCTGAGAATCTGTTTCCCGGTCCAAAGTGGTTTAGGTTTGATGATAGCTGGTGTGGGTACTGTCCCATCCCACTCGGGAACCCAAAGGAGGATGTTCTGAACCTGGGTCCAATCCAAGAAGGTATCACGCAGAGTGAACTTCCGAATACCGCAAAGGGTGTCCTGGACGATACCCATGACAGGTTTATTAGCTTGAGGTGAGATGATCTAAATAAGAACGTGAGCTAGATGATGAAAGAGCAGCTCTTGTTTTAACACACCTGCCGGATAACGGACGCAATCTGGCTCAGTTCCGCTCGTGTCTCCTCACTTTGAGGAATGCTGTAATTAAATGCCTTAGTACACATATATCTCGGCGCAACGATGGTGCTTACTGCATGTTCATTTCATCACCGTCGAAATCTGCATTGTAGGGAGGTGTACTGTATTACTCGAGAATTAGATCATTCTTTGGCGGTCTGCACCGCAACTTACACCGAGAGGTTAAGACGAAACGCTGGAAATGAATCGATAAGTTGTGTATAACAAAGACAAGAGGTGGGAACCTACTGGAATAAGGCATTAATCTCACCCTATGACTCATCATACTCATTTTGTGAAGACTAGGCTGACGGTTGAACAGCACATAGCTATCGTGACGCGATTAGAAGGGGTTGAGGCTGTAGCAAGACTGTAACTCACTCTCCATCCTTGAGGTGCCTTTCCACGACCCAGCCATATTGCAAGAAACCGTCCGCTCGCTTGTTGTACCTCAGATCTATACGTTCACCGGTATCTCGGACCACATATCTTGCCCCAGGGTAATTCCGCGGTCCATTACGAACCAGTTCCTGCAGGTAAGCAATATTGTACGGAGTTACTACAAATTCATAAGCGACGAGTACGAGATAGCATTATATTGAGAAGACATACCTCGTTCAGGGAAGGTCAGGTTCATCGCGATGGTTTTTGGAACCCCAACTTCGTCAAGTTCGAGATTCGGATCACCAGTAATTACAGTACGTGCGGAAAAATCAACACGTTTGCCCATCAGATTACCACGAAGCCGTCCTTCTTTACCCTTTAGCCGGGCACGGATGGCCTTAACAGGACGACCTGACTTCTGCAAACTTTGTGGGACGCCAGCGATGTCGTTGTCCATATAGGTTGCGACATGATACTATGCAATAAATAAGGTTGTGAACACAGCGCGGAAAACCCGATACGAACCTGAAGCAGCATCTCAAACTCATTTGTTACGTGAGCAGGAGCGCCCTCCTGTTCACACCGTCGCACATTCGCAGAAGCTTTGATGATTTCACCAAGTTTGAATGTTAGATCATCCTCGCTACGCATCGTGCCGCCATCGACACTAATACTTGGTCGCACGGGCGGTGGCGGGACTGGAAGGACGGTGAGAATCATCCATTCTGGTCTAGCATATTCATCCGATAACCCGATAAGATGTAGATCTGAATCGGACATCTTTTTGAATGTCGTGTAGACGTCAGAAGGAGAGAACACCCGCTTGTCGGGCTGAATAGATTTGATTTCCTAGGAGATGTCGTCAGTGTCGTGCAATTATCTGTACGAGTTGTACGTACATCATCGTCATCTTTGGGCTTTTTATATTGCACAAACAGTTTAAGACCTTCCTTTCTGACCAACGGTTGAACGTGACCACATCCACCGTGACCCTTTTTGGGTTCTTCATTCTCCATATCAGCTCCTTCATCCTTCGGATCATCGGGTTCGCAAGTCATTTTCGTTTTACAATGCGCCCAGACTACCGCCATACGTTTCTTGGGGTCTCGGATGTGTCGAATCTTGTCCGCAAACGCTGGGTCAGACTTACATAGCGTTATGTGCGACATTGACGAAAAGGTTCACAGGAAGATATGCAAATCAAAACGTCAGCATGTGCCTATATCGGACAAAAAGGTTGTCTGGAACGAAGTATATGACAAGGGGGCAGAATGTATCGAGTCACAAGTGCAGGCTAAACACACATCACTCATACTGCGTTACAGCTGAGAGAGGAGAAGCCAATCCAACCAACGCAACCACGCGTTATTCGCACTGCTCGTTCAGCCCCCCATTTCACCACGCAACATCATGTCCACCCAACACCGGCTGCATGCAATAAAGAGCGCGGCGATCAAGCGACCGAAAACGCGCGCTCTCCGCAACACGGGTAGGTGAAGGTCTCGATTGTCAAGACGCTCACGAAGTGCGGGTTTGGGGTTCACCATGGTAAGGTGAGAGCCCCCAGAAAATTGGGTGGTGGGGTGCGAAACGAGTAGAGGAAAGGGGGCCACTCACGATATCGGCTTTCAGTTTCCCGCAATTTATGCATATAGACTCCAGGATCTTTTTCACTTTTATGATAAAGCCTGGAAAAAAAGTTTAACAGAGTCTCGACAGGGGTGCTTTTGCCACTCACCTGGATGAAATACAGGTCTCGCCAACTCAATATGCCCAAAATGCCCCGGACACTCCGACATCCCTTCGCCACACGTCTGGCATTTGAAGTTCCGATCCACTGTACCCATACGTGGGTCCACCAGTCCACCAATTTTAGGCTTGTGAGTCACTTCATCGATGATGTCGGGATGTTCTATTTTCACAACAGAGTAGGCTTTCTGGAGACGCGAGTAGGTAAGTATCCGGAACTTGTAACCCACGGCAACCACGTACAATCTCCTCCGGAGAAAGGATACCAAACTGTACCTCCCTCACCCTGCGGACGGGAGCAGAAGAAAACGCGAACTGGTGACCAAGCATGTTGGCAAGTCGGAAGTCGCAGAGCGATTAAAAAGGCAGAAAACGACGAGAAAATGGTCGAAAAAGACGAATTAGGATGTGCCGCAATGATTCCGAGAGATTTTGAGAAAGACGTGGGGATTTTCAGCGCCCTTTTGACCGATGATGAACACGCCCTTGCCGCTGAAAAAGTAATAAAACGAGAGAAAAATGAGACAAAAGTGGTATCCACGAGCAGAGCGCGTAGAGTAGGCCTAATCCCCCTACAAATGGAGAGAATTTGGCGTCCGTCAGGCGAGAACTCGTCAGCAGAGACAGTGGCAGTGATGGTTGAAGGCCAACCAAACGATGACCAAGTTTGCGGCTCCGCTCCAATCCAACGGCGACTCATGTTTACGCCTATTTACCTCCGTCTGACTACTCTTGGCGCAGTGACTCTCTTTCCGATTCTATACCCTTCCCTCGCTTTCAAATCATGTCAGGCATTAGTAGCTGGCTGTGGGGAACGTCTCAGCTCGATGATGCCGTAGGTAAGCCTGCCCGTTTATTCTGATCACATTCCTTTGCTCAGTGCATTAGACAAGGCGACGTCAGAGCTTCTGCCATCTGGGGCGGAAGACATTGCGCTCAATCTCGAGATATGCGACCAGATAAGGTCCAAGTCGGTTCCAGCGAAGGACGCTATGCGCGCACTGAAGCGGCGGCTGAACCATAAGAATCCTAATGTCCAGCTTTTAGCGCTGGGGGTGAGTAATTACCAATGTACGCGTGTTACTGACTGATGTCTCTGTAGTTGACCGATATTTGTATCAAGAATGGTGGCGACCATTTCCTGATTGAAGTAGCATCCAGAGAATTCATCGATAATCTTGTCTCAATACTCAAAATGCCAGCACTCAATCTCGAAGTGAAAAGCACTATCTTAAGGCTTATACAAAACTGGAGTGTAGCATTTGAAGGAAAACCATCGTTATTATATGTTACTCAGGTGTATAAGACTTTGAACATGGAAGGTGCGTCAAGAGTTCTGCAACCTGTGTCGCATGCTCATTGATATCCTCAGGATTCACTTTTCCGCCCAAGGACCTTACCGTCACCAATTCAGCTATGGTCGACACCCAAACAGCTCCGGAATGGATTGATTCTGATGTTTGCCTGCGTTGTCGAGACCCCTTCACGTTCACAAATCGCAAGCACCACTGCCGGAACTGTGGTCAAGTCTTTGATCAGAAATGTTCCTCCAAATCAATTCCCCTACCTCATTTCGGTATAGACCAGGACGTGCGTGTATGCGACGGCTGCTACTCCAAGATACACAAGAAAGCCGAGAAGGCGTGAGTCTGACTTTGTCTCATCCGGCACATCTTCTGACGCGCGACTTTAGGAACAAGACGCATCGGCATTCCACAAGTCTTCACGGCAGCCGGCACCGCTCAGCGCGAGATCTGGCAGACGCGGAGCTGCAGCGAGCTATTCAACTGTCCCTTCAAGAAACAGGATTGAATGGCGCCTCTCGACCGGGCTACGTTCCTTCTACTCCTACTTGGCAATACTCTGAACCCCCGCTGGTCGACCGTACTACGCATCCCCGTCCGCCCGTCATCGATGAAGAAAATGATCCCGATCTGAAAGCCGCCATCGAAGCCAGCCTCCGTGAAGCAAACGCACCAAAACCCAGTGCCCCGATTGCATTGGAAACGCCGCGTTCAGAAGCTCCTTCTTCTGAATATTCAGGTCCTGGCTACTCACAGTCGTATCCACCCGGTGTCGTCCCCCCTCATCCTTCTCTTCCAAAGCTACCCAACTATGACCTCGAACCTCTTGAGTCGGACGCTATTCTAACCTTCAGTCAGACAATTGAACAGGTTCAAACCCAAGGCGGCAGAGATATTTCCAGGTATCCTGCGGTGAACGAGTTGTATGACAAGGCGAACACTTTGAGACCCAAGCTGGCCATGAGTCTTGATGATGCAGGACGGAAAGAGGGCAAGTTGATCAAGTTTTGTATATGCTGCATTCCTGACATGGCGTACAGAAATGCTCGCGGATATGCACGATAAACTGTCACAAGCTGTCAAGCTTTACGATCAGTTACTCTCAGAACAAGTCGCTCATCCACGTTGGCGATCCTCGCAGGCGTATCAGCAACCAGTTTCTAACTATAGCCAGCCACAGCCCTTAACAAACGGATACTCCCAATGGCAGAGCCCATATCAAGCCGCATCAGCATCATCTCCTCAACCAGCTCCACCACCATCATCTTACTTCACCCCCGCTCCTGCTCCTGCTCAACCAACCCCTGCACCGCCCCAGCAATACAGCTATGCGGAATCTTCTCAACAATATTTACAACCCATGCAAACTGCGGAACAGGCAACGCAGAACACCACTCCAATTTCGCAATACTACCGGCCTGAACAAGTCCCTATGTCTCCTCCACAACAAGAAGCCCCGCCAATCTCTTATAACACGTATCCCGTACCCGAGAAACGACAAGCGTCACCGGAAACAACATACCAGGTACCGCTTGCCCCGGTCAACGTGGCTCCTGTGTCAGCTGCGCCGGCTTCATCGCCAACTCAATACACTCCTCCCGCTTTGACCCGGCAAAACACAGTCTCTTCATATTCGGCACCTACTCCCCAACCGCTGCCGTCACGGAGTAATAATACTGTACATAGTACATATCGGCAACCACCCCAGCAGCAGTACGCGCCGCCACCTCCAACCCTTCCCCAATTTCCAGTTGCTCCTACGTCGGCCCCTCAAGCGTTCTCGATGTATGAACCATCAATACCTACGGGAGTAGCGCAGAGAGAGGAGCGGCAGGAGGCGTTGTTGATTGATCTATAAGTTTTGGGACATATAGTTTGTAGTTTTTATTGAACACATATAATATAGTATCCATTCGACTGTGGACTGCGGGAATTGTCCGCAAGTTCTGATTGAGATCAGAGACTCGGGTAGCATTGTCGGGTGTAGCTGAGGAGACAATACATGTTGCTCCATATGTCGCTATGGCAGGTCAATTCGGAACGTCACTAGACAGAGTCACCGACCATAAGACTTAACATTCTGTATGAAGTAAAAAAAGGAAAGACATCAGGATACATGCCAGTGTCGTATGATACTCATGTTATGGTCGGTGAAGATGAATCATGATAGAAAGGGCGGCAAAAGGTAGTCTCGTAAACCAGACTCAACGATCAGTATGAAGAAAAGTCGTTCAAAGGGAGATAATAAGCACAGCGCAATTTATGACGAAAGTCGAACGATTGATCAACGAGTATCGAGTTGGTTAAAACATACAGGCCAAGGATCGTGGCACTATCATGTTGCTCGTAAAATAAACGAAGATAGTCGAAGGAAATACTGGATTGAATAAGAACCAGGGAGAAATGGGAAGCGGCGGTGATCATCGGGAAAGTGAGCCGCCGCGGAACGGAAGTTTTGATCACTCGTCTCCGGCGATTTCCTCTGGCACCAAATCACACGGTCATGATTGGTCACGGTAGGAATCGGGTCATTATATAATCCCCCCCACTCCCCTCAAAAAACTTTCTCCAGCTGTCTTTATTCTAAACCACATTCGTGTCAGACTCGTCGTCCTCTTCGTTGTTGCATATTCCCTTCTTTTTTGCCTTTATATCCCTTATCGACAATGCCTTTTGCTTCTGGTGTGTGCACTCCATGGCGAGATGAAATAGGCGGGGTACTGACGTAGCGCGGGGTTGTAGGTGACGCTTCCAAGGGTGCTGGTCTCTTCAAGACACGGTGCGCCCAGTGTCATACCGTTGGTGCCGGCGAGGCTCACAAAGTCGGACCCAACTTGCATGGGTGCGTTTGTCACAACCACCTGCTCACCGTTAACACTAATGAACATCGTTCAGAATCTTCGGTCGCAAGTCTGGAAAAGCGGATGGATACTCGTACACTGCTGCTAACGTGAACAAGGGCGTTGAGTGGAATGAGCAGACCCTCTTCGAGTACCTCGAAAACCCCAAAAAGGTGCGTATACCACTCAATGGGTTGCTACGTAGGCTGACTGTCGCCGTTTGCAGTATATTCCTGGAACTAAGATGGCCTTTGCTGGCCTGAAGAAGGACAAGGACAGGAATGACCTCGTTACATACCTTAAGGATTCTGTACGTATCTTACTCGTCGTCGTCAGTCGCCTCACTCACTTCCCATCCTACAGTGCGCATAGATGGATACGATTATATTATGATGGGTTAGACTATTACATGCCCTAATGACATTCCGATATTCATTGGAAACACCCCGCCCGCTGTCTGGTCTTATTTTATACATAGATGACCATAACACTGTCTGGTATCTGGTCCCAACAACCCCCCTCATCTGCAATACATTTATTATCACTTATACATGCGCAGTAGCAGAATGAACCGAGGATATACTGACGTCTGGTCTGACGTATGTGAACCCCATCAACCGCCCGATATGGGCAGAGAATTCTTCTCTTCTTCCCACCATGTTGGCGCGTTCAACGACGCGTCCTGCAACGGGAACCGTGTCGAGGACGAGCACGGCGCGTCCAATGAGCCATTCGTACCGTAATCGTCCAACCGCAGGACAGAATCGGCCGTGGACTGCCCAGTCGAGGCCAGCAACTGCATGCCCTCAAACTGCTGCCTCGACCCGACACGAGGCCAGCTATGTGATTGCCCTTCTCGAAGGCAGAGGAATATCCCGCGAAGTAGGAATGGCTGCTCTTGATAAAGACACTGGCCGTGTTATGCTCGTGCAGGTCAGCAAGCCCCACAAATGTCCTTTGCTAGCACTTGAATTCCCACCTTCCAGCTTGCTGACTGCCAGACATATGTCAAGACCCTCCACCAAATGCATCTGCACAACCCATACCTTATTCTTGTGCCCGATACGTTCCTATCAGCATCGGACGCGTCCTTGCTGCCCTCCGGAAAGCGCGCTTCTGCTACGTCCTTTCTAGTCGAGTTCATACGTGAAGAGTTCCCAAGCGTGCCGCTTGAACCCATGGGAAGGAAGTATTGGAATGAGTTGAGTGGTGGGTCTTTTGGATTTCCCTGCCCGGCATCCCACTTGATCTCGTTGTAGGAATGCAGTTCATCGACCAGCTATGCGTAGAAGACGACGAGCGTGCAGGCACTCTCATGGCTGTGCGCGACAAGTAAGCGCATATATGCGCTCGTTTTCCTTGTTTTATTCATTCGTGTTAGATATTTTGCATTATCTGCTACCTCTGCCTTGTTCAAGCACGCTGAAGCCAAACTGAACACTAGATTCGCTGTTGGGTCCCTCCTCATTCGCTATGTCCCCGTCGATGGAACTATGATGATCGATCCCGAGACAGTCAGGAATCTTGAATTGGTGGGAAACATGGCGAACAAGAAACTGCCTCATTCTCTTTTCGGGTGCGCCAAGTGTTCCTTTAGAGTCTGCGATGAACTGAAGCTGGTAAAGAACTGTCAACCATACCTTCACTTCCATGGCGTCCCGTTTACTGCGCGTCAACCTTCTGTCTCCAATCACAGGCACGCTATTAACTAAGAGAATAAGCTTCAGTCTAATCAACATCTCTAGGGCAAAGTGCTATTGAAGCACGGCTAGATGTTATCGAAGGTACGTAGGCGTCTCTCGTCGAGAAAGATATAACCGAGTACCGGTCATAGAGTTTGTCAAAAGTGAAGATGCCTTCACCAACGTGAAGACTGCCCTAAAGCCAATGAACAAAATGGATTTCGACAAGCTGATAGTATCTGTAGTGATCTAGCTTATATCGCTGAGAGATGATCTGATTTTTCTTTTGGTAGCTCGCTTCATCTGAAACGAAGCCCACCACCACGGCCCAGGGAGCGTCCACCCGTGTATCGCAGATGCTGAATCTGCGGAACATCGTTAAGTGCATTCCTCAGCTCCAGGAGGCTCTTGCTGGATGCAAATCCCATTTACTTCGAATCGTCTGCGACGTATGTGTTTCTTTTGTTCCTGTTATGCATGTTGGCAATTGGACTAAGCGACCTTCTCTCAGATGATCTCGGACGAACGTATTGCTAACATCAAATGCTTAATTACCAGGAGCTTGAATGAAGATACCTTGCCTTCCAAGGTTCAATATCCCTATTTATATAAAATTGATTGTCCTAATGACATGTTTTGCTCAGCATGGCATCGGTGCTGTCAATGCTCGCGTATACGCTGTGAAGGTTGATCATTCCTTCATATCGTATGTTTGCATATTCTGAGCAGCTCTCGTCAGGCAAATTATAATCGGCTGCTAGACGTGGCCCGCGAGACATATAAGGAGAATGTCGGCGACATTTATGCCCTCAACACCACTTTGTCGGAGCAGCACGATCTACCGCTAACTCTAATCTATCACGATACCGGCTTTGTATTCTCACTGAAGAAGTTCGATGTGGTTGAAGAGTTGCCGAAGGGGTTTATCAATGCGTCCCTGAAGAAGGGGAAGTGGCAGTTCTCTTCTATGGAGTTGGTAGGGTCGAGCCCTTTGATATTGTCATGCTTTCTCACTCTTTAGCAGAAAAAGATGAACGCGAGGATGAAAGACGCTTTAGACGAGACTCTAATTTTGAGTGACAAGTGAATTCGAGAATTTGGTGACTGCGAGAAGTACTGAGATGCTTGGTTTGCAGGATTATTCAGGACCTCGTTTCTGACATTCTTGTCGATGTGGGAGCCTTGTATAAAGCATCGGAGGCGGTGGGTTGATTGCTTTGTTATCAGGCACATCCTGAAAGCGCACAAGATTGCCCTGGTGGATATGCTACTGTCATTCGCTCATGTGTCTATCAGTAAGTCCAGGAGCTTTTATAACGGTATATTCTTATTTACGTATTTGTCCTTCACCAGTGCGCAACTACGGTAATCCTGGCATGATTCTCGGCTCACCCAACTCGTTTAACCATCTGCAGTTCGACCGGAATTCACGGGTACGCTCGCTGTCAAGGCGGGCAAGCATCCTATTCTTGAGACTCTACGCACGATGGGCACACTCGTACCTAATGACGTATATTGCGATGATTCCTCCTCTTTCCAAATCGTACAGGGACCAAAGTGAGTATAGCTCTCTTTAAGTATACGCGCTGCAACTAACATTGAAGCATCTCACAGTATGTCTGGTATGTATTTTTGCTGACTGATGATGCATTCATCTGACGTCCACATCCTTCAGGCAAGAGTACTTATCTGCGTCAAGTGGGACTATTGGCTGTGATGGCTATGTGTGGATGCTTTGTACCGGCAGAGTATGCAAGTTTTCGGTGAGAAAGAACTGACGATTAGTCTCAATCAATGAGGCCAACATTAATCAAGTTTCCAGGATACACGACGCCCTTCTCACTAGGCTGTCCAACGACGATGACATGGAGAAGAGCCTCAGTACATTCGCTAGCGAGATGGCGACGTCTGCGATGATTCTCGGTATGTCTCAATGGCGCCTTGTCTGTAGATGATATGTATTACTCGCCCAGGTCTGGCCACTCCAAGAACTCTTATCCTCATCGATGAGCTTGGAAGGGGGACTTCTCCTAGAGAAGGCGTAGGCATATCACATGCTATTGCCGAAGCTTTGATGGAGCACAAGGTCGTCATCACGGTTTTCTTGAGGAGAAACCTGATCTGACCTGACTTTTTCAGTCCTTTGTCTTCTTTGCAACGTAAAAACTAACGTATACTCGGACGTTTGGTAACTGACTTGCTGGTATTCTTCTCCAGTCACTTTAACGAGCTGAGTACCACGCTATCTCGTAAGCCTTCTGTAGTCAAGTGAGTCTGACCTCGGTCAATTTAATTCTCAATTCTAATGCGTCTTTCAGCCTGCACCTATCCGTCCAGGTGAGACTCGTTTGACTCTGCCTTATGATCAATTCATGTGTCCTGTCAGAAATCGCGACCATCTGAGTCCAATTTTGGAATGACTTTTCAATACAAGTACGCTCAATAGTCCTCAGCCGTTTTCCGTTTCTAACACTGCAGTGTATAAGGATCGTCGATGGTGCTCCTGACAACATGTCACATTACGGTATGTTGAGATAAAATCGACTTGCCATTGACGCAACCTATCAACCCTGTGATTATCTAGGACTTGAGCTCGCTCGACTTGCCGACCTGCCAAGCGATGTGCTTACAGAGGCTAAAAGGGTCTCTTCCAACCTCTCTGCTTTACACGCACGTAGTGAGAAGGATAGCGAGAGTTCGCAAATTACTACGAGACGAAAGGCCTTGTTGCGGGTGAGCCACTTCTTGGGACGCTGGTCGTTTGTTGAATCCCGTCTATTGTAGCTAAGAACGCAATTGAAACAAGCGCTAGATCACTCCATGCTTCCTGATGAAGAATTACTGACATACATCGGGCGCTTTCAGAGAGATATCACCAGAGCTTTTTTGTATGGTAAGTGAGCTCATGCGAATGAAAGAAATATGCTACAGAGGTGCATCCTTCATTTTAAATTCGTTGAGTGGTTTTCTCGGGCTTGGTGCGTATTGCGCTTCCTTTAGATTCATTGTCTATGATGGCCTTTCTAAACGAGCTCGAAAATAAATGTTCCAAGCTCTTGAAAATTCAGCTATTATAACAATGAAGCGGGTATAACTTTATGAATTTTACTGGATGCTGTTAACACGTCTTTGAAGCCCTCGAGGTCCATCCCAGCCACGTAGAAAGAGACTCATCGGTGAACGATTTTACAGCCGGCAAGGCAGCTGAATGGTATGTAGACCTGTCATTGTGG
This sequence comes from Armillaria luteobubalina, assembly GCA_030435615.1. Lineage (NCBI taxonomy): Eukaryota > Fungi > Basidiomycota > Agaricomycetes > Agaricales > Physalacriaceae > Armillaria > Armillaria luteobubalina. Next base: position 2,783,809 of record JAUEPU010000001.1, read on the forward strand.
CATTTCAATGGTTGCATTAGCAACTGGAAATGTAGGGCCGTTCCTCTGATACCAGTGGCACAATATAGGATGACATTGTCTATAAACAGAACAACGATTGTTGACAATGCATGTTAGTCTTTGCCACCGATGACACCCGTGGTGAGCATAGAATAAAAGACCCACTGTTTTTGTAGCTGTCGCGGCCATCATCTCTGGTATCTCGCACCATGTCCTGTACCACCTCTACTTCGTCGATACACGCGACATCCCTATCCCTCATCCCCACTATTCCGGACGAAAACGATGAACACACTCTAACAGGGTTCGGCGACATCTCTCTTTCTGATGACTGCTTCATCCCAGGCATTGCCTCAGACATTTCACCAACGAAAAAGGACTCCTTAAAACGTCCAAAAAAGCCCCCAACTCTCCGTCCGCGCCCTTCTGCTCTATCCAACAGACCTCCCCCGCCCTTGATGGCTAAGGCATTGAAAAGCCCAACCGAAGATGTACGTCCAAACGTCCCAATGCCACTCACTTGACCCTGACCCCGTTTTCAGCAACGACTCATCAAAGCCGCCCTAGCAGAGCCCAAAGTCAACTTCAAAACCCTCATCGACAGTGTCCGACTTACGGAGGAGAAGATATCCCAGAAAACCCCCAAGAAGAAGGGGGTACCTTCGCCCATCGCAATCTTTAAACGCGGTGCCGTGCCGTCTCCACCACCATCACCTTGGGCGCCCGTCATGTCGCCAAAAGTACCCAAAACACCCAAGCCTGTAACGCCCCAGACGCCAAAGCCTCCCACTAGCCCCCAATCACCCAAACCATGGCGCGGAAATTCTCCCCTACCGAAGAGGCCGCCCCTCCCGATATGGGATCTTGTGTATCCTGAATTGGCTGACGGCGAGGAGGAGAACCAGGAGGAAAGGCGCCAGGAAAAGTCGTCGCAAAAGAAAACTTCCTAGCTTAGGTACGTCCGGGTAGTAGGCCAAATAGATTCCTAGAGCACTATACCCTATAATTGCCATTTTTCAAAGTATTTCCATTTCATTCGGCCCTGTGCATTTCCAGATTCATGTCCCGGTCGAGAACTCATGTTTCGTTTCCGTACCTAAAAAGAGAAAACAGACATATCCGCGAATTCCCTGAGGTGATCGGTTTGGACAGCAGCCTTGAAGCCTATGCTTTCTGTATTTTTCAATGGTTATATTACGCAGCCGAAGTTAAGTTACCCGGAGAGTTTTTGCGATATCTCAGAGTTGATGAACCGAAGAGAGAGAGGGGAGATTTGGAGGAGATCTCTGCCAGGACCGCTGCGTCTATCGATGCCGACTTCGCTGTCGGCACGTCCCAGGGTCCCGAGTTTTCAACAACATCTTCACACCCAACTTCCACTTGCACTGCCTGATGCTCCATCTCATATAATCATAAACCCCAGAAAACATGCGTTTACCTCCCTTTCTGCCCCCTCGCTTTAGGTGCATGTCGCTTCGGACCTGGGCCATAGTAAACTTCACTTTTCATCTTCGCTGGCTTGCCTTGAGGCTTTGGCTGAATCCTGAAAGGGTTTCGATTCGCAGTTCCTGATCTTCTGGCCATCTGGATGGATTTTTCAAAAACATCTCCCGCCGATCCTTCGCACTGTCTGCCTATTGGACCGATGTAGTAACTCAACTCAGAACGGTCTTCCTCACTAGTATCGGATGTAGAATCCCAGTACAAATGTTTCTTACGACAGTCCTAAAACATACTGTTTCTCTCACAACAGTGACGATGTTCGCTTGTCTCTCCTGGTCATGATACTTCTTCGTAACTAGGTTAATGGCCTCGAGTAGATCAAACTGGCAAAAACGGTTTCATCCTACTAAAGGGAGAAGCTGAAGGACAGTGAACAGAGATGAAGAAGTTCGATATATGGCGAACAAGCCCACGATACTCTAATTGCTCCTTTCTCTCATGTTAGCTCAGCCATTTCTCCTTCAAATGCCAACGTCTCCCCGAAACTAATCGAGGGCCCTTAGATCTTGATGGACGCCGATTAGACGTTGACAGAGACCTAAGTCCTGTTCCAGAACGTAACGATACCTCAAATCAGAGGGTGTAAGGGTGTACTGCAACCTGTACGAACGTCGCCTGTATGCATTCTCTCGTGTTCTCATCCACAATAAGGCAAGAAAGGGTACCTCTCATTTTTGTCCGACGACTCCTTGGACTTGCAGCGCATATCCTCTCGTAAACAGTGTCATGCTGTAAAGGACCACGCAAAGCGGGCCCCAAATCTCTTCGCGACGAAACTGCTATGCTCGCGATTCGTGATCTCCTTGTTGCTTTCGTCTCCGGCAATCGCATCCTTCTGTTCTGTCTCCATTGCAGTGTTTCAGATAAGTACGTGAAGTTTACTGCCATTACTGGAAGTAGACATTCCTATCTCTACGAATCGCTTGAATCAAGTTCGATCGTGCACTGCTCGATGGGGACATGTCGAGTATCTGTATAGATATGCGTTTGTCGCGCTGACGCGGATATCATGAGAGTCCGGCTGTCGCGAAGTCTCGTACTCCCCTCAGCTACGTACTGTCTGCACCTCTACAAGCCCATTTGGTGTTCATGAAATCCTCCCATTCGAGGCACGTTTCAAGAATTCGTGACGCCACCGAATTCACATATTCAATACGCCAAAATCTGCCAAAGTAAAGATGTGCCGAGTGGAACACTGATACTATGATCAACCGAGAGAGCAACGTAAATAACTATGTTGAAGGCTGACTCGACACTCAATCGCCGGCACGATAAATCAGGCCAAAAGTTAATTTCGATAGACGCGCATATTGAAACCGAAGCCTGTCGCTTTGAACAGGGATCGCTGTCAGTGACAGGCACCGCTCGGCTGTTATGCGCGTAATTTTTAAATATGTGAAGTCAAAGATTTGATAAAGAGCCGCTGTTGGGACTGAAGGATCTGGAGATCTGGCGTACAAATCTGTCAAGGGTGCAGACCCACTCTTTGTGACGTTTAAAAAGAAAACCACCAGATTCTTGGCCCTGGAATTAGGTACCTTCAACGAAAGGAAAGGAATTTTGGTGAGGTCGTAGACTGGAATCCGCCGAGAAGCCAGTTAGAACGTTTTAGGTGAGGAAACGCCGCAGGTGGTAATTTTGGCCAGTCACAGATCCAGCAGCTCAAGCCCTCGTTCCCCGTACTCTGCATTTTGTCATCGTGAATATTTAGGTTCGCAATAGACAAAACACCAAGGCATAAGTGGCGTGTTCAGTGGTCCGATAGGCCGGTGGGACATCCGTTCAGGTAGTTAGGAGACTGAATTGGGGGGCTCTCGCGCCAACCGGAGACGGTCGGCCGTTGTGGGTCCAAACTAGTAGGGGAGCCTTCGAGATAGAATTATCGACGCCTATGACTCTGTCTTAAAGATAACAGACAGCCCAAGGTTGCCAGAGGCTGGGTGGCCATACCTAGAAGTACAAGATTGCAAAGACGAAGTCGGATTTTTAGCGCTGAAAAGAGCCAGATTGGTTTGTGATATTGATCTGAATACTTAAATTGTCGTCGGCAACAGCTAGGCATTAGTCGTTAGTTTAGTTGTGGCACCGACGCAAAGTCCTAAAAAGGAGACCGAGCTAAACCCTCGAGTTGACTCGGCAATGGCCGTAAGCCCTCACTCACTGACTACCATCATCAGCAAACAAGAACCTCTATTCAATCTCTGCCCAAATCTTTATTGCTATTTGGAATGTCACCACTTTTGAAGCTACCACTTGAGCTTCTTGAGGCAATCAGCAAAAATGTACGTACCTCAACAAATACGAGAGTAAGGCATTACAAAGTTCTAAAATCAATGTCTTCAGCTTAGTGTTGATGACCTCAAAAAGTTTCGGGCGTCTTGTAGACGGACAAGAGATGCCTCGGCTCGAATTATCTATTCTTCTCTCGCCGTTGACGTGGTCGGTCAAGGATATCAGAAAACAATCGAAATGCTTCAGGCTCTGTCCAATGCACATCCTGCAGTCACGTGCGTCCGCCATCTCAAGATAATAACATTGAGCGAACAGTGGGACGCATATCCTAAAGAATACACCGTTTTCGATATGAAACTTCGTCACGGGCGTTGGAATTATACCCTTCCTTCGAAAACTGCGGTGCTAAAAGGAGCATTGCGAACCGCGTTGCCGACTGCGATCGCTGCACTAAGCCGTCTGAAATCATTAACGTGAGTGACAGTAGTTTTAGTCTTAGTCTCACGGTTCACTAGCAAACAGGATATACACCTACGATCGAGACATGCAATGGGCTCTCGATCTCGTCGTCAACTCTGCCGCTAGACACATAGGCTTGCAGGAATTCTCCCATTTCACATCAGGCGAGCAGGCAAACCTCCGGCCATTTATCACCCAGGCTTTCACCAACCTCAACAAGTTCTCGTTGTCATCTTATGGGATAGGCGGTGATAGTGATTTGATTCCAACCCTCGTAAAAATCATCAGTATGAATCATGCGCTTTCTTCCTTGGAGATCGACATTTGGACTTTTAATAGATCCAGAGAATGTTTCAACACACTATTGGCCGGAATTCCAGACAACGTCTCACTACCACTTGCGCGCCTTGCCTTGGGGGAATTCGATGTTACCATTGACGATAGGCTAATGAACCATTTCGGTTCTCTCACAGAACTGCGACTGGGGTATAACACTTCGTTCAGCGGCTCGGATCAATATACTCCGGATCTCTGGACTGCTCTTCAGATTAACTCCGTATTTCTCAAAATCATCTCCGTTGCGAGTTCGCATATATCCACTCGACTAATGGAGTATTTGAATTCATACTGTGGTCTGGAAGAGCTGGAATTCCAGCACCCTTCGTGTAACATCGCGGATGATTTTCCCTCGATTTGGAACGAGATTACGCTAGCCGACGAGCTATTTTCTTCGATCATCCCAAAGCATTCCCCGTCCCTCCGTTCGTTGATGGTGTTCTCGCATCTGAAATACCCATGGCAATTCTCTGTGGCTCGTTCCGACAATCTTGCACAATGCCGCGCTCTAGTCAAGCTCGGTGTGTGCGTGGAGCGAGGTGTTCCTGATATGGTCGACAGTGAAGAATCAAACGACGATGAAGAGAACAACGTGAAGAGGAATACGACGAAGAGAACCGGTATATACCAGGAGCAGATATTGCGACGAATATCCACAACATCGTCCGGGATGTGGTAAGCTCGTATCGTTTGCTACCCTCATGCATCTGATTTTATTCCACGCAGGAGTCCCTCGTTCGCATGGCAGAAAACCTCCCCTCGTTGGAAGGACTCTGGATCGCCATGGAAAGCGTAACATCAGAAAGCATGTGCTACAAGTACGTCGAAGAACCTGACGATCTCCCGGATCCTTATGCTGCTCTTCGATACGGATTGGAAAACGTTGTACCTGGACAACGGGAGCTACCCTTAAAGATATTTGTAGGAGACGATGTTTTCGTGGCAAAGGATGGTGCATGGACTCTACAGGCCAACGGACCCTCGAGAGCCGAATTGGGAACTATTTTGTCTGCTCTACAGGCCTCATTGGGTCGTAGGTGAATTGCATTACGAACATGGCATGCTGAAATCATCATTCCCTAGAGTGATATATGAACATTGTGGCTGCATCTTACAGAATCTACTGTTGTATTCTATCAACGGAAATACTGCTTATCCGTCAAGGGCTCGGGGAAATCTCACCGCTAACGTTTTTAATCAGACCGCGCCCCCAGCAGCTTTTCAAATGAACGTTGTTATCTTTGGTGGCGGTTTGGTTTTCACTATATGCCCTCTCTATCAACGATCAGCTGCAAGGTCATTATATGTAGGAACGTCGTTCGTATAGAGCGGGACAGCGCAAATAGCACGTCCCGTCACGTCAATTTTGATCTGGCTCCATTTGTGCGGCTGCCGTGTGGCGAGGGCGCAGCCCGTTTCATTGTCTCATGTCCGACGTTCATCCAACAGGTATGACTCTGGTTTCTACGCGGCAACCTCAGGTCCTCCGTGTGAAAAAAGTGGACAAAGCTGCATGTTAGTGGAGCATTGGAGCGCGTGTGTACACGGCAAAATATTTAAGTAAAAACGTGACTATAATATCCTAGGTTGTCCGGGTTTATGAAACGAACGAATAAAAAAGAGGTCCGAAAGTCTCTTCCCAGAATAAGCGAAATAAAGCTTTTTTCAATATCAACTCGCCGCTCAGTTTGCGATCGAGAACTTTCCGCTCCAGTTGCCCGAATCACCCATCACTAAAGAAAATATTAACGGGGATGGAGAGGACATTTGAAAGGGGAATACTCACGGACAACAGTATAGTCATCGGCAATCGTGGCTGACTCTGGAACTGTCACATTAGCAGCGCCATCAAGAATGGAGAATCCGGTCAAAAGAGCAGCTTTAAGTAAGGCCAGTCACGAGTGGGGCAATTGTCCAAGATAATAAAACGTACGAGTCTGGGTTTTCGATCCCTTCCTCAAGAAAATCGCGCCTTGCTGGTTTGTAATCTGAGCAGGCGCGTTGGAAGTGTCCCTAAAGCCACACAAAGTCTGAGTGACGGAACACAAATACGACGCAGAAAGAATATCACCATGTAACTGTGTATGTTGATCCAGCGACCCAAGTGTCGCCAGCATTGGGAGATGTTATGCGTGGGACATAAACATCCAAAGCCGCAGATTTAACGAGGGTAAGGACGGAGGAAAGGACGGCGGCGGCAGCGAACGAGGAGAACTTCATATTGGTGGGGGAGAAAATAAGGTAAGGAGTATACTAGGGTTCTCCTTCTTGTGCCCGGCATTTTATACTGCGTGAAAGTTTTCTCGGTTCCCATCTATAGCGGTCCGGGGAGAAGCAGTAAAACAGGGTCTGCACAGCCGCCGATGCTGAAATTGGAATGATGGTTCAAAATTATAGAATTCTTTATTTTCGCTCTTCTCCCATGAAACTACTTATGCCCGCGACAGATTAGAACTCTGATGCCCTTCGTGTTATACATTCTGACGGCCACAAACTGCGCCTTTTCGACCTCTTCTATTCCGACAAGTGATAGGCTCGAATGCGATGTCGTCTTGAACATGGTGATTTCAGTATTTTCAATATCACAAGTGGACTTTCATATTCGATGACGGTAACAAGGGCACGCGAACAACGACAACCTATTAATCATATCAGTATTGAGGGTCAACTGTACGTACGGTCGTCTCGTAAGGTGTGAACGAGGTCTTTCAGCTAATCGTTATCTCTCCCGTCTTGCAGCGAACCCAGTGATCTCACCGCTCTGGATTGCTTGCGTAAATCTGCACATGATTCCTCTAATACTGGAAGCCTGGTGATATGGCTGCATTTGACGCCATCTGTTGACCATTCCCCCAGATTCTAAATGAACTCCTCTGTTCGATGGAAGATGGAGGCTCTGCAATTGACAACAGGCATGTGTAGACGGCTCAGCGCTAAGGTCCAGGCATCTAGTTTCATTCCAATGACGGGACCTGGTTCCACTGTGGTGCCAACGGTGCTTCTAATCCCGCGCGGTGATCTCCAATTTCTGCGGATTATACCCTTCAGATTGGAGCCACAGTGATCGTCGAACCTGGGCCCTGCCAAGTTTTGAAATGCATTGTCGCAGACGCCACTACGAACCGTCGGATTGATGAAGTACTGGCGGGTGCCGGATTGCACGTCGCGCTGACTTTCAAGCTGCTGTGCGCAACTCCATAAAGCACCCTCTAAGATCTTTTGCACTTCATCAATCTCTCACCGCTGTCCGCGTGGTCAATCAATCAGCTTCGGCAGAGAAAGTATTCTTCTTTGTTCTAAAATGTGTGTACGTAACCTCTCCAGAGATAGCAGTACATGTAGTTATGTCCTGTGATAGTATTTATCAAGATATTCGAGGACCCTCCACTCTGGCAACAGCGGCTCACAATGAAGGGTTATGTAGGTCCATATTTATCCAAAGCGCTAGGGAGCTCTCTTGGACCCCTAGTGACCCCTGGCCAATAAATATGACGTAGGTAAAACAACAGATACGATTCCCCATTCAAAATATAGTACAACCCGAGCAGTGGGAAATAAGCTATATGTAAATCATCACTACGTATCATCGAGAACAGGTCGTGTCCTTTGTTCGTCCGGCTGGTATTGGAACTGGTAGACACATGCCGCATATTCCCCTTGTCGTTTCTCGACAGCGTTTTCTTCATGCACACAAGCTTTAGGCTAGTATGGTTGCCAATTAGTTGCGGTCGCGAGACGAGGAACAAGATCATGACGTACCATAATAACAATGAGGTTATCCTGCTCCATCATCACTGCTTCAACATTGCCTTGAAGAGTCGCTGTGGTTTCAACTACGCCGTGAACAGGCTTTGTTTCGACATGCCAGGTGTATTCACCATCCTGACGTTGTTGAGAACTACGTTCCATCACCTTCGTAGAATGCTCCGTAAAATCTTGAAGCGTGAACCTGTTCCGGGAGGCGTGCACTGAAAGCAACTTGGATCCATTCAGGACGTGCATGATACCCTCCTTCGCTTGCCAGCATTTCTGAGATCTGAGAGTAGAGAAAGGCAGCGCAGAGTCTCCGACATGATCGTTCTGCGTTACGACAAACACCACGTCCGGCTTGTTAGCCCATTTGTAGAAGGAAAATCTTATACCGATAGGCTGTCGATGGGGATCAGCATAGAACTCGCCATTCCATGCAGTACCTTTAGGGGGTTTGACATAATAAGGACCTTTCTTGACACCTGGAAGAGAGAAGTACGTAGATGACATATATTGGCTAAAGTCAATGTCTTGTTTGGCCGTGCCTGTCGGAAGAGCAACGTTAGGGACAAATGTGGCTTTCTCAACAATCGACTTGTAATCGTTTTTGCTATTCTTGTACTCCAGGAGAAAATCCCGGATTGTTGGCAGTTCCGCCTCGAGACGGTAGCACGCGTGGCGAGGTATCGGCACTCCAGTCCAGTCCAGTTCGTCGCGCGGCTTGAGAGTTACAACATATAGCTCTGGACTCCACAGATGGCCGCTCCTGTTGTCGACTTCATGCTTGTCCAAGATGGCCGCAACGTCGACAGACAAGAACTGGAAGGACATAGGCATACCGGGGAAGGGGTCGTGGTGAGATTCATGGAATTTGTGGGGCTAATTCGAAAGAAATTCAGAACATCACGCGAAGTCGAGAAATAACGCTCACATAAACCGTTCGAGTTGTCTGCCAATCGTAGAACACAATCGGCGAATCGAATATGTGTCCAGCTTTGAAGCAGCACACGCCAACAACAGCCCCAAAGACACGAAGCGTGATGTCACCAGTCATTGACCAAATACACCCTAGTACATGAGATGGTCTTAACTTAGCAGCATGGTTAAGGCCTCTTGAATAATTGGCATCGGTAAGTTTGTAGAAATGCAATCGCGGCGATACATTATCACGCCTGTAAAATCGATATAAATCAACTTCCAAAAATGATTGTAATCAGGAAACTGACATTTCTAGGAGGACAATGACATTGACGCGTCTGTCTATAGACACTTCTCGAATTGGAAACCTGAAGTCAAGCGTGTATTTGTCCAAAGAACTAGTCCGCGGCGGTGGAACGCGCGCAGGGGGCAAGCGAGATAGAAAGAGCCTCCAGCGTGAGCCACTTTCCCATGCATGATACAGATATCCATCGCAGTGGCCTACGACCGACTTCGCATGTCCTGACCAATAGAAGAACCTAGTTTCCAGTTTCCTCGAATGATAGATCGTTCGCTTCGAGGCTCTGTCCCAAGCCAATTGCGACCACCGAACGCTATAATCCAAAGCTCGCCATATCAAATAGTAAAAAGCATCAGGCGGAGCCCTGAGCCCGCCGAACACCATACCTATCATCCTCAGAAAAGCAACGACGTCTTCGAATGTTAGAGGGTGGGTCCCAGAGCGGGGAAGGACCCTGCCATTAAGGGCTCGCTCAACGACATTCCAGCACTGTTGGAACAGTTTAAGAGAGATCGTAACGCTTAGAGCATTATATCTGTGGACTCACGTTCTCTATTTCCAAGATATCATCGGGCACGTTCACTCCCCTGGAAATCCTAGGACGGTACAGAAAAAGAGGCTTCACAATGAGGAGTCCAGTCCGGTCCGAAATAGTCGCTGGCATCGTCAAAGCCTTGTTTAAGGCCTTGAAGTACTTACCTGAGCTGGGTCGAGGACCATACGTATCGCGTTGTACTTTTATAAGGCCTAGCTTTGTCTTCGTCTCCAAGGCAATGAGTACGCGCGAACAAAACAAACATCCTCGAAAGCTTCAAGACGCCGGGTCAGTAACAATACCCACGTTTCTAGGCGACGACGCGCTTGTGGGAAACAGGAGCAGTGACTTCGCCTGCAGAGGACAATTATCTCTTGTCTTATCCAGCGGTGCTTTGCCTGAAAACACAACCAAGGTAACCTGAATCCAGTAAGCAACGAGTATGCTGGGTATGAAGAACAAATACAAAGTGTCAGGGAAAAAAGGATGTGGGAAATCACGACCCTGGACTGCTTTGATGGGAAGCGATGATCGGGAAACTCCTAATCATGTCCATGTATGGACTATGCAAGGTTGAGCGAATGCTTTTCGGTATCTTACTGCATAAAAGAAGAGCATATTCGTTTCAAAATACAGAAATAAGATTTTGGTCTCCATGGACTAGCCGTCGAAGGTCATCAAAGATATCCAGTGTATCAATTGATGCTTGCCAATGTCCCTTTTCCCAGGTCAAACTCATCATCCGAACCAAGATCCTAGTCATTCATTCACACGCTTTCAAACGGGACAAACCAACAGTACACACCTCTGATACAACCATTTCGTGAACATCATTACCAGATTCTGTCGCCAGTGATGATGAATAGTAAGGCGCTTTCTCGCCGTCGCTTTGAACATCCCATCGCAACGAAACCGATGACACGATCGTACTATTGCTACCTCCGAATATCAGCGCTCTGGAATTCAACGTCGCTAGTAGGGTATTAGAATATCTAATGACGCGCGTGAGAACCAGCCACCTAAAAGCCAGGTAGCTTACAGTTTGCCAACAGTGAAAAAGCTTATGAAGACAAGGGAGATTAGACTGTGTGCCGCAGGTAGAACGGTGGCGCTTACCAAATAAAATGAAAATTATATTGACTGGATGTCAGCCACAGGGTCAATTGCAGAATCACAGCAAGCGACGTGATAAGGCCCGTCTCTATGGTATACCATATAAGTTTCGTGACCACTTTAGATGTCGAACGGAACTTCGAATTCGCCCTGGCCCTCCACAGCTGTTGAATTTCAGGATTAGCAGATGCCTAAGGGTCCTGAGAGAAGTTGTAATTACGACGGAGACAATCGAAGCCGTAATCATGAGATCACAGGCGGCACTGCTCAAGAGCCACAGCTGTAGACGCGTAAGTCATAAGATCACAAGTGGATGATTTGGCTACACCACGAACACTGATTATGGGGTTTACACTGTGTAGATCTTGGATTATTCCCTTTCGACTAACAACCTAAAAGGTCATTAGTCGATAATTGTCATAAGTAATACGGCACTCAGTACGATCTTACCGTAATTCCAAGATAGAACGCCACGGCGCATTGCATGACAGCAATCTAAAACACCTTTTGAGTACAGAAGGATACAGATGCAAGAGAGCAAGAAACGTACACACTCAATTATAATGCACGTCCAGTGATTTCTGGTAAGGATCCAAATGCGCCATACATAGAAACTCTGGGCCATCAAAGCGACTGATGTAAACAATTGTCAAGAAAATTGCTCATAATCCGATGAACGAGGACTGACTGAAGCCATTCAAAGGCGTAAGAGGTTTCCAGGACCAATCGATGCTATATAAGGTGTCGGTGTTGCCCCAGTCCTTACCAAAGTTATTCCAGGCCGCAATATTGGAAAATGCAGCAAACGTGGTCTCGACCACAAACAAAAGCCACACTAGGACCGTTGTCATTTGTGAAGAATCTAAGAGGAAATATAGGGTACCAAATATCTTGACCCCTCTTGGATCATTGCATTGATGATAATAGAGGCCTATAGCGATGATATGTTAGATTAACCAAGCCTGAAGAAATTACCAACGTACAGAACTGCACAAGAAGAACACCATACAAGCAAGACCCCCACATATAACCTAACAGCTACGATTCTGCATTAATTTGCAGTTAAAAGCATCTTCTTGCGACACACCAGCGGTCCTGCTCTGCAATGACATTGTGAGTAAGCTGTGATTGGCATCAATAGATCTACTCACAAAAGAAGGACGTTCATGCCTGAAGTCTCGATGGGGTCCATAACGCAGAAGCTAGGATGAAAATGTCGCACTACATCTGATAGCAGCGGTGCTGTATTTCAGTAGCCGCTTTGAGTCTTCAATACCGCGAGATTCCATAGCAAGCGAAACTAGCCGGCGATACCATGATGTATCCTGTGTTTCTTTCGAGTGCTAATATGGTTCAATAGTGCGGTTGTGCTGGCATATACAGCTGAAGCCTGACGCTTCGCTTGGAGACGGAATGCTTAGAAGAGCAGTACAAGGAAAATGGATAACAACCCCGATTCCGGAACGTGTCATGCACGTGAACAACTGCGTACGAGTGCTGAGCGCCGAGCATGGACCTTAAAACTTAAGTCCTTCATTAGGTCTTTCCCACAGGGCAGTAAAGAGAAAACTGGGTATCGATCTAGTGCGTTACTCAACAGGCGGCGACATAGAGTACCGTTGCCGGTCATGCGCTCGCGAGAAGAGAATGAGTGGCCCTTTGTTCGGGTCGGGACCCAAGTATGAATCTGTATGAAATCTGGAATTTTGATGGTCTTCCTCAGTCTTCGCCATGATACGAAAGGGAGCGAAGCACGCACTAGCCCATTTTACATAGCCTCTCGCCAGGACTTCCATACACAGTTATCTTGTAGAATATCTTTAGGGCACCGTGGTGAGAATACACGTGTTATGTAATAATAGTCGCGCGTCGCGGATGGAAAATAAATAAATAAGACATTATTATTATCAAATAAATATCCGAATTTCTAACCTCTTCTACAGTCTACTGGCTTACCACGACTTCTAAGCCTATGTTCAGCTGGTGTTCGGAAGTTCAAATTCCAATAACTAAGCTTTTTTTGGCGCATTATTATGCTTTACGTGCTCTGGTACCGTCAGCTCTGTACGCTGCACCATCTCGGTCTACTATCGTGAAAAGAGCTGCCTGAAGAGGGTCTGTGTTTATGATGTTCTGTCAAATCAAGTTGAGCACCCTCAGAACGACTATGACTTTCAAGTCCCCCAAGTGGGAAGTCAGGATGACATCGTCTGTTTCTGAGCTGTTCAAGGTCTCAGACTTGGTGTGAGAAAGTCGGACATATTATTGTGATAAACAGCTCTACGATTCCAATTTCCAAGAACCTACCGGGGGAGAAGGTCTGCATTCCCCAGCATTATGGAGAAAGATGACTTGACAGCGTCGCCTCGTAGCTCCGCCTTGTCAAAGAGGCAGTCCACGACAAGTTCCGACAAGTTCCATTTCGTTTGGGATTCTGAAGTAACTTGCAGGGCCCGCGGTCTTGCATTATTTTTTACGTGGAGAGTAATAAAGCCAAATTGGAGTGACAACCAATGTATTGATCGATTCGTCTCGGTTTCAATAGGATATGTATTGTAGAAAGACTCCGCAAAAACACGAGCCTTAAAACCCGCGAGTCATTAACAACCTTTGTCAACAATCCTCAAATGGCACCTGCAGAAATCCTGGACCTTTATGATCTTGCTCTCTTGTGCAATTATGAGCGCGGATCTTCTGAACCTCGTTTTCGTTATACCAAGCTACGTGAAGTAGTTAAAGACAATGAGAGTTTCAAGACAGTCCGCCTTCTGAAAGGTGCTTGGGCCGCCCAACCCAGTCCAAAAGTCGCTTTTGCATTCGAGACCATCCCTCCGACAAATAATCTCGATGAACCAGATTTACCGTCCAACATGTTACCCGCATCTATACCTTCTAATCTCGCCCATCTCTCTTCCAAAGAACTGGAGACCATATACTGGCAAGCTCGTAACCACGATTCTTGTTACAAGTCCGTCACGCTCCTCCAACATTTCTTCGAATATTACCCACTCGAGACCAATATTCGTATCCGTACCTCCACGGGTGCAAACTATATCACTACCCTCTCCCATCGTGATATCATCGAAATCAAACTCCACGGGCCCAAGATGGCAACAAACGCATGCGTCCTGCCCTCCGGTACTGGTTATTTCACGGGAATGCAGGACGTAATGGATCATGCCGTCCTCGGGTTCGATGGTACCATTCTAGATCTCACGTCGTTGCAATTCGGCGACGGTGGAAGAAGCCTTCGAGGGAAGAGCATTTTTGTCTTGGAAAAGCAGGAGACATATTATGAACGACTGAAGAAGTTTGCAGAAAGACCTGATACTGCGAATGTGCGCCACTCGTTTTACATATACCCTCCCAAAGAGCATGATGTTAACGAATGGCTTTTGGATGTGGCGAGGAGAGTGAAGAAGAGATGGGACAGGCGTACGACAGAGCATTGGTGCGGTCATTGCGGTGCACCAGCAGAGACAATGAGATGCTCCTTGTGCAAAGACGCCTACTATTGCGATAAAGAGCATCAAATAGCAGCATGGCCCTTCCACAAGAAATTCTGTACCAGCGGAAAGAAATAGAACAAGGTCGACTGGGGGCTTCGGGCCCTGTTAATCGGGGTGAGTTTTCTCAGTAATTGGCAAGTTGAGGGTGAGGCTCATGTAAAACTCAAGCAGATGAAGTTGTAACCAGCGGAGTAGATGAGCACATACCTTATGTAGATAAAAGTCTTTGTATCGTGGTCGTAGGAACCACAACATACTGCAAAATATCATGGGTATCAATCCAGTGCGTTATCCAACAGGCCATGACCCAGGGCATCGTGGTCGTTTACGCCATGAGAAGGCGGCCCATTGTTCTGCACTCGTGGGTGGTCCTCGGGACGAAAGGGAGAAGCATGCACTGGATTTTGTAGCGCCTCGTTCCGGGTACAGCATATACAGTTATCTTTAAATTATCCCAAGAGCATCGTAGCTGATATTGAGAGGAGTGCGTTGGGAGCAAGAGTCGATGCGTGAGACCATAACATTTAATTTTAAATCATATATTTAAATAACTAAAATTCCAACTTGCTTCCTCCGAGTCTCCTACCAAACTAGACTTGAATCAATCCCACCTCCAGCTGATGACAGTTGATCAACTTGACAGACAGATGGAAGTGGAATTGATCGACTGTCATCAACCAGCCGGGGTCTAATCCAGATCAGATGAATGTATCTGTTCAGAAAATAGATGAGAACATATCCCGGTTAAGTCTCTTGTAACTCCTGTTCATTCCAATCCTCGCTCAACTTCCACTTCAAAGCAGACCCGTTGCTTATTCTACCTTCCACTTTCTCCGGTGAACCTCCGACACGCTGGAGTCTGCTCCAAACTCTCTTGAGGAAACGGTCTACCGGATCGTCTGCCTCCAGAATGCCTGTAAATGCAATAATTTTCAGATTAGGCATCTCTGAAAGATCTTATCGGCAGCTTTTTCCTGCAGTAAGTCAAGACCATCATCAAGGGGATAATCTGCGCGACATGGGCGGTCATTCCAGGCGTTGATGCCAGATGACGAGAAGATCAAGATTACAAGCCTTGGGAATGAGGTGGAAACGATTTTCCCGAATTTGTACTGTGCAAAACAATGAGCAAGGGAATTGCGATACCAAAAGTACTACACCAGATCAGATATTCTCCATTTTTGCATGCCAATGCCTCGGATCTCAAGTGATAGCAATCTTGACGATACCACAGTTTCACTTTGAACATTGAACACGACAGACATACGTAAAAAAAACAGAGATAGAACCAGAACAAATAACATCACACATCTGTATCGTGACAAAGCGGACGCGAACGCAGAGAAACAAAACTAGTCGAAGGAGAAACCAAGCGTAAAGTCTGGAAAGACGACATATTCTTCATCCCTATCCCAACCTCTTTATACAGCTCTTCCGGAGGAGGCGGAGTGAGCAGACCAGCATCAGAATTCGACATCGGTGAGAAGTCTTGCCATGACATCAATGGGGTGTCCGAACTCCCAGAGCCTCGTCCCATCACGTCCTGAATCTTCATCTCACTCATTCTCGTTCCCGTCGCGCGTAGCAATCCACCAAGCCCAAGCCCTGCATGACAGCTCTTCGGTGCCGTGGAGCATATTGACGCTTTCGACAACGCAGCCGCCGGTAGTGTATACGTAAATCCAATCCCTTCACCGATTTGCTCGATACCAGAAGGAAGATTCAACGGTTCCTGGTAAAACTTTCGGACTGACATTTGTGAGCGCTTCTTGCGGAGCTTATTTTGCACTGACATAAGTGGTGGAAGGAGAGAGAACCGCTGCGAGTTGAGGATCGGAAAGGACCTTTGGCGACAAAGCTTCGGAGAGTTTGTTTCCTCGTCCAGAGTTTTCCAAAAGAGAGCCATGCGTTCTTGAGGACTTGATTCTGAGCGAGGCGTGTCAGAAAGCGAGATATAGGAACTTTGCGGCGGGAGAGTTTGATCTTGACATATATCAGCTCCCGTATCTAGAAGCTTGTCCATCGAAGGAGAGGTGCGAAATATAGGCGGAAGCAGGTCTTGTACACTATTCCTAGATTCAAGGCAAAAGCCAGACACTGTAGAATCTGGACGAGACGAAGACCATGACGAAAGAGAATCTTGACGATGAACAGAGGTACTAGCAGACGACGGGCGGGTCTCCTCAAGAGTAGACTGAGCCGTTTTAGTATTCGGAGGGACGAAAGGAACTGCCGATATGGCATCAGAACTAGGACAAAGGTAGACAAAATGCTTGCCTTTAATCTGTTTATCTTGAACAATGCGCCAGTCACTACGTCAATATGAGTATGCCATCAACACGAGCCGACACAGGTGCAAAGTATATCGTACATGTTGCCAAAGTAGTCATGCATTTTGATCTCTTGTATCGACAGACGAAGAGCAGGATTCCTTTCCAGGCACTGATGGGCAGAAATGTTAGACGGTCAAACCAGCGAAACAGACAAAGGACCACCTTGAGGACAAGATCACAAGCCGGGGCCGCCAATACAGATGAATCAAACGCGACCGGGACATGAATGGTGTCTTTGTCTCTCCTAAATGCGTGCTAGTGGAAGATTGTGAATATCTTAGCAGGACGCAGTGAAAAAATAACAGGAAAGAACCTGTCCAAGCAATATGAAATAGAACAAAGCCCCGAATCCCCAGCAATCTACCGCAAAATCATATGACCACCCTAGTAGGAGTTCCGGAGCCCTATACTCATAACAGCAATAATGTGATGTCAGATCAGAGTCCTCCCCGAGCATTACCGCATCATCGAATCCTGTCAACATGATATGACCTTCGGCGTCGATCATTACGTTTTCAGGTCTTAATGCTCGATGTATTATGCCGGCGGAAAGTAGGCTGCTTAGTGCTTCAACCTAAATCAGCCTACGATTCAGATCGACAATAAAATGGAGATGGGAGGGAGAAATTGACCAGCTCGCATGCATAGAACTGAGCATGATTTGGGTCGAACAGCTTGCGCGAGGAGATGAAAGTCAGCAGGTCACCCGCGTGTCCGTTGTCCTAAAAGTCATCAACACAGACATCACCATCGATGAAGTACGACATACGAGAATCATACACAGCGAATCATTATCGGCAAAACTCCAATGCATTCTGACAAGAAATGGTGCATATAACCTGTTAACGGCCTCCAATATCATCGTATGCCGAGGCGGTGTCGCCGCCTGTCGGGTAACGCGCTTGAGAGCAAACACCTTCCCATTACTCCGGCGCCGGCAGACGTCACCTGCGTGCCCGCTGAAGATCTCGAAGTCATTCATAGTCAATGACACCTTATGGAGGTACTCAAAAACGGAATACGATGAAGGTAGCCAGTAGAACGCACTTTTGTCCCATTTCCCGTTTCATCGGCATCCTCCAATATAGTAGGAAGTGGGTGGTATTCTTTGGGTGACATCACTATGATCTCCTACGGCTCATTAGCAAAGAACAATAGAACGGACGCAAGTGAGGGTCCATACATCGACTTCTTCATCGTCCCATTCTGGCACGACTGCTTTGATATCCGTGATACGCTACGCCCACTGTAAGCAAAGAAATATGTTCAAGGTGGCTTCCATACCTCAATGCTGTAGCTTGCATCTGCCATATTTCCAGTGCCCTCAATCCAGCCGCTTGCAGAGAAAGATTCCTATAAGTCGTCAGCAGGAACATGTCGGTATAAGGAAAGACATACAGAAAAAGGTGTGTCATCGAAGTCTTCTATGTCATGTAGCGATAGAGCAGGCGGTAAGTCGACACTAGGATGACGGTGTATTGAGCTCTGCCATATTATGTCAACGAGAAAATCGCCAGTAGCGAAACAACACGTACCCCGCCCAATGAGTACGTATCGCATGAAGAACGTTCGGACATCGTAGAGCTGGGAGACTGGTCTGTCGCACGCAATTAGAGTCTACAGGCGTAGCAGAAGCGCAGCATACATTCTGTCAAAAGCGAGGTGTCGCAGCGATTGTGGAGGTAGGAGGCAAGGAAGTGCCCTGGAAATCTAGCCGGCGTCTCGGCTTGAACGCGTTCTTTGTTCGTGTTTGCGAGATGTGTCATCAACGGCCCGGAATGCCATTCCCTCTTTCTTCCTGACGACTTGGTTGTTGCTGTACTGCGGCGGTAGTAGTATTTTAGAAAAGGGACCATTTTTGTACCATATAAATCATAAGCAGAGATGAGCCGGAACAGCTAGGAGCCGGAAGTCGTGATGGTGGTAGCGGCTACCAAATCCGGTTTTGAAAATTTGTTCCTACTATAAAATATACATGATGTCTGTCTACCACCTTCCTCATCATGACCGACTCGACGGCCCAAAAACGACGGATTGTAGTCCTTATATCCGGCTCAGGTATAGTATAGATCTGCATTGGGAGGCGACACTAATTTTTTTTGGGCAGGGACGAATCTGCAGGCTCTCATTGATGCTCAGAATACCCCAGCTTTACCCGATGTCGAGATATCCCTAGTGCTCTCGAATCGCAGGGCAGCGTATGGTCTAACGAGGGCCGCACAGGCCAATCCACCTATACGAACAGCGTATCTAGCTCTACAGCCTTACCTCAAGGCCAACCCTGGCAAGACACGAGACGACTATGACGCCGAGGTCGGGAAGATTGTCCTCAAAGAGAAGCCTGACCTCGTCATACTTGCTGGCTGGATGCACGTATTCGGTGACGGGTTCTTGGACTTGGCATACGGTGTCAAATCCATTGAAGGCGAACGACCTGTATCGTCACCGATCCCAGTGATCAACCTCCATCCAGCCCTGCCCGGCGAGTTCGATGGCACAAATGCGATTGAGCGGGCGTACGAGGCATTTCGGGAAGGAAAGATCACTCGTTCTGGCGCTATGGTGCATCGAGTCGTGAAGGATGTCGATCGGGGAGAGCCTTTGGTAGTAAGAGAGATTATTTTCGAGAAGGACGACACCTTGGAAGCATTCGAGGAACGCCTGCACAAAGTCGAATGGGAAATTCTTGTCACAGCGGCTAAGAACGTACTGGATGGAGTAAATTGTAAGCCTCATCATTCCGCCAATCAAGTTCTATGCTTATTAATATCGCTTGCAGAATACAACGACGAAAATTGAGAGGCTTTAAGACCCTGCAAAGATGTATTACTGTGTATCCATTTCTATGCTATCGCCTGCAAGAGCGTGGAGGCCGTCTGGATGCTTCCTTTCGCTCTATTGTCGTCTGCGCATAGATGTACTCGCACAACCATAAAATCTAAATGCTCTCCTCTATGACCACACCATGGTCTAGAGCAGTGGATGACCAGCATCCTCTCTCTCTCTCTTACACTCAACCAACCTCGCAGAGGAGAATAGATGGTATGAAAATCATCTGCGTACAACGCCTCGAGAGATCAGCGAGTACTTTTGGGACCCATTCGATTGTGCGATTGTGCGTCATGAGGGTGCCGTTCAAAAAATTTCCTGGGGACCATCTACATATGTGGATGAGGACTCACCGGGTAAGAAGCTCGACATAACGCCTTGCAAAGATGATATAGCTGAGTCAACGCAAAAGGTTCTGGTTTAGTTCAAAGACTAGATGGCATTAGTGTGAGAGTAACTACCAATGCGTGTGGTATTTACGCGTGTAAAGATCTACCTTGGTGTAAGTTTCCATACCTTACATACTCCATCGTCACCAGCAGTAGCTAGCGTATCCTCGAGACCATCTCTGGGACACCAGACGACGGCATTCAGGTCGTACACATCGTGTGCAGACTCCAGTTTTGCAATCATCGTATGTTCCAGGGGCCCCTCAGCTGACTGTTCCTAAAAAAAAAAAGTAATTGGTTGAGTCTCAACTCATCCACCCTTGAAAATTGACTCACGGCGAGCTCCCAAACGCGTATGACCCCGTCGCCGCCAGCACTAGCAAGCCATCCTCCTCCCGCTCCCTTTCCCTTCCCCCATGATACAGAATATACCGGCCTTTCGTGTCCCTCCAAGACCAACACCTGTTTAAATTCAAACTGCCCCGCCCGCTTCCAGACCCTCACTGTCTTGTCATCCGATCCCGAGGCAAGATACTGGCCACTTGGGGACCATGTCAACGCCCATACCGTCGATTTGTGCCCCGTGAGCGTCGCGCAGCAAAACCAGTCGTCTTCGGGGTCGTCTACGTAGAGCTTGATCGTGTCGTCGTACGATCCAGAGGCGAGAATCTGCACGAGTGAGCGGTCAACCGAGATGGGTTGGGTTAGGGATGTAGAACGACCTCTTCGGTAGGGTGCCAAGCTACACATTTGACATCTTGAGAATGCTCCATGATGACGCCTAGACATTCAAAGTCGGCATCCGGTTGGACTAGACAGTAAAGATAAATGAGTATGAAGATGAATCGAGAAAGAAAGAAATGCTGAGAAATGTCGCAGTTCTGAAAAACTGTTGAGCTCTCCAAAAATCTTGGTAGATCGATGGTAAAAGCGTTGATGAACAAAGCATTGCCCTGTGACACACCTTCCCAGACCCAGACAGACTTATCTCGACTACAGCTCGCCAACAGCGTCCCTGTAGAGGAGTACCCAACACTTTTACATTCTGTTTCGTGACCCTCCAACAAACTCACACACTCCCACTCTTCTCCATCTTCCCTCTCCCATATTCCGACATTCGAGTCAAACGAAGCTGTCGCGAGTGTGTTGCCAGATGGGGCCCAAGCAATGCTGCGCACAGTTTTGGTGTGCCCCGTTGGTATCGATGTGAGGAAGTTGAAATTGTCAGCAGAAGGAGTGTATCCATACAGCCGAACAGTTTTGTCACTAGAACATGATGCTAGGATCGGTTTGGTGGGATTCCAAGCAACGTGCCAAGCGCGATCTTCATGTCCTGTCCTTGTCGAATTAGCGCCATCTCCAATATCTGGAAAAAAACGACAGACCAGGAAGTTCCGCTATCAGGGAAATGTCGTAGGGGAAATCTTCATCCATGGTGGGCGTTATGGAAAGAATGTGTTTCGGCTTTTCGGATCCTTCTGATCTGACGTCACCTGCCAAAATCACGTCGGTGACTGCGGTCCGGCAGCTACAATTAGATAAGAAGGAGCCCACATATCAGACTCCTACCCATTCTCCTTCGTGGGGGATAAAAGGACTGCGAAGCAGTCCTTTTATCCCCCACGAAGGAGAATGGGTAGGAGTCTGCCCACATATAGGCAGTTACCGATCCAAAATATAGACCTGCCGTCGGCAGGAATGCTTAACCAGTCTGCTTCGGTCCGCCTGCTGTGGTCCATCGCGTACAAGTGGCTCAGAGGGGTCGCACGCATATGGACACAGGTCAGGTATATTCCCGATAACAACTGCTTGAATATCCCTTTTGATCTTGGGTATATCCGCCACCAGGCTTTTTGTTAGCTCTATTCATTGACCTTAAGGGTCTGCGGCACTGGCTTATTGAACAAAAATGACTTGACCCGTCGCAAGACAACATTGCCACAGGTCGCCACTAGATTAGTATCAGGTCAAAGCATGCCTTTCTTCCTATAAAACCCTGTCTGGAAGGGAAGGAATGCAGCAAATCCTGCTCCTCCTAGTCACCATGGCTAAGCGTTACCGCCTGTTCACCAAGACGCAGCAACATGCACGCTTTTCCTCGAAGCCAATGGCCACGAGCACGCATCCTCGAAGGCGTTTCAAAGGGACCAACTTCGGAAAAGAACGCACCCGTGCCAAAGGAGGCTTCGTACCGTTCGTCAAGCTCCACCGCCATACCAGACACGAGCAAAGGGTCGCAGCAAGACGAGCGGCTCAAGAACTCGAGGACGAACTCGAGGAGGTCGAAATGGAATTTTTCCCAGTGGTCAAACGTGCTAGGGCCCGGAGCGTATCTGTCATGGGGATGCTCATGGGCGTGTTGGATGATCCTACTCCTGTGTCTTCGCCGGCTCCTTCCCGCGAGGGTTCGCCATCACAGGAAGTGCCAGGGCCATCGAGCTTCCCTGGATCTTACACTGCCGGTGACATGCAGGATTTCTCAGAGTCATGATATGCAGCTTTCTATGGACATCCATTTATTATCTCTCACTTTCTTCAAAAATTCCCCCATCGCGTTCCGTGAAATATTTCCGATCCTTCTTGACTGCATTTCCCGCTATGCCTTTATGTTTTCAATAGTTACCACTACCATACGAAGATTCCTATGCTACCTTCTAATCCATGTAAGTACTACTTGCAAGCATGCGGCCACAGTATCGATGGTTCATGTGTTCGTAACCAGGAATGCGATGTACATCACACCTGTCATTCACTGGACACATATATTCGTGTTCTCATCTTTGCCAGAACAGACTTCATAACCATTGATTTGCCGAACTAACCTCTTCAGGCCTAGAATTATAACCCTTAGTTTTGCAACTCAAGATTTGGACAACCAAACTTAGATAGGTGACCTGGAGCATTCTATTGAATCTATTGACGAACTGCTTAAATGCATTGTCGGAAAGATGGAAGAGAAGCATGACGAGCAAGCACCAAGTACTGTTATAATCATTGCAGCGCGTCTATCGAGATGGCAGCGTGTCGTTTACAGCTTGGCCTTTGGATGAGATTCACAGAGGAAGAAAATAATTCTAGTAGCTTGCTTGCTTTGAGAAACGTGTTGACGTTCACGAGCGAGAAGCGAATTGTATTGCTATGCTACATCTGGCGGCAAGTCAATTAGCCTTATAATATCCACGGATCACGTATAACTCATACATCAGGTAGACTAAATGATTAGTGGGGTATCAATCAATTTGGGGGCATCTGTGGCTGGTGGTAGACCTGATGATGGACCTGGTGGTGCACCGGCGCAGGTGGAGCAGGCTGCCAGCCTTGAGCGGTGGCGTCGAGTGGCTGCGGATAACTGGAATACTGAGCATTAAGCTGTGCTTGATAGTTCTGTTGCACCTGTTGTGCGGCGAGAGCTTGGGCTTGAGCATTCTGAACGTACGTCTGCTGGAAGTTACGAATACGATTTCGGCGCACGCAGACGAAGACTAGACTCAGGACGACAACGAGCGCAACTAGAAGCAACCAAAAGTTAGGATCCCAAACACAGTACCTCAGAGATGAGAATAGTACATACAGATCCCGAAAGCTAGACCAATTGCTAGACCGAAGTTAGATCCAGGAGAGTCGCAGTTATAGCTAGATACAGATGTTAGGAGAAAACAAAAAATAAGAAAAAATACTACACTATACTCACTCTGTACATGTGCCATAATACGCGTTCACAGAAGAACATTGGATGAGAGTAAACATGAGAGGGAATAAGCTTCTTCTGAGATTCGACATGATGACCATGAAGGTAGCTCTACGTCCTCAATCTTGGGGGGATTGAAAAATGGCGGGATGCTCCATCCTATATATGAGTTTGACACGAGTGATGCAACACAGCATTCGGAAGGGCCCCCGGCATTGTGATACAAACGGTAGTGTATATAGTATGCGGACCCGCTCCTTAGAGGCAACCATCATCTAGCGCGGCACGGCTTTTGTTCGGATTTGGTGCAAATAGATGCCTATCAATTGGTCCTTCCTAATTTTGGTCCGCTTTCAGGGGAAATTTCATAACGCTGCTGTTCGCACAGCGCCGAGGACGTGCTATGAAAGTCGTGTGTGTGCCCTAGGCATACAGCTAACAACGAGGGCACTGCATATTCTCTGGACTGGGCGCAAGGCCGGAGATGTCCCATGTTGTAGAGCAAGAGCACTTGCCTCTATTCGACGTCATTCAAGAGAACGGCGATAAGCGTGAGCATTCTCTGTACTCTCGATGACATCAAATGACCTTTGTACCAGGAAGAGGCCACGTCTTGTCAGTAAACGATGAAATAGTGTATGTTCACTATGTCGGTGCCGACAAACGACTCGACGAATGGCTACCGGGAGACCGAGTTATGCGCGTCTCCGAACCGTCTTCGGAGAATCATACCAAGAAGAGGAAACGAAGCAACGGCGACGACCGCGACGACCGCTCAGGCGAGCAAACGCCAGACTCTCCTGTCAAATTGACAGTGACCGAAGAGGAACTAGACAGCCGGATTCGAGAAAGGATGACAGAGCAGAGGAATTTCGAGAAGGTCGTGTTTGGAGACTATGTCATAAGGACATGGTGAGCATGCTGTGCCGCCTCTTACTGGTTTACCTATCATGCATCCAGGTATTTTTCGCCCTATGTGACGAGCGAAAAACCTGATCTACCAGGCGACCAGGAGTCTCAACAGGACCATCCGATAGACCATGCGAGGACTCATATCGTACGGCGCTCGACGCTACCGACTCAAGGACGAGCAGTGGATTTCGCTCGTGGTACAGCTAGGGCCGCCGGGCTCGAGAAATCTGTATTGTATGTCTGCGATATGTGCTTCAAGTATACGACGGACGGTATGACCTGGGAGCTTCACAAAGTGTGTATGTTATTGCTACAGTGCAGAACGATTGCCTGACATGACTATAGAAACGTTGCACGATGTCATTCCCACCGGGTCGAAAAGTTTACCAACGTGGAGCACATACTATCTGGGAGGTGGATGGGTTCGGTGCGAAGGTACAAGGAACTTCTACATGAAGATCCGGCTGCTCACCACCATATACAGTTGTACTGCCAAAATTTATCATTATTCGGAAAACTCTTCATCGACACCAAGACCATCTTCTTTGACAATGAAAGTTGTATGTACAAATTCCGCGATCATGTTCGTAGCTCACAGTATACATCCAGTCATGTTCTACATTCTAACCGAGGGGACATCAGGCGCCGATCATGTTATCGGATATTTTTCCAAGGTGAGTAAGAACAACAGTGTTTCCCATGATATCTCTCATATTCCGGACAAGGAAAAAATCTCATTCGACGACTACAATTTGGCATGTATCATCACATTTCCGCCCTGGCAACGCAAAGGCTTCGGTATGCTGATGATTGAATTTAGTAGGTGCAGGTCGCTCTTCCATAAACGTCACTGATCATTAACAGGTTACGAGTTATCTCGTCGTGATGGCAAGATCGGTTCGCCTGAACGGCCTCTGTCGGACTTGGGCCTAAGAAGTTATCTAGCGTACTGGGTAGCCACCCTTGTTAGGTTTTTCAGGTATGTGGTCAATTCATTTTGTCCGTGGCATCGTATTCACTTTATTCACCATTTTTAGACGCCTGTTGACCGTTATGCCCATCGGCAGCCCAGAAATTGTAACTAGAGGCCATCCTCCCGATCTGCGATCTCCGTCCACAGAGGCTTCTGAAGATGGGATTGGGGTGAAACGGAAGAAGAAGCATATAGGCTGGGATGGCGAGCTTCATGCAAACGAGATGCTCAACTCGGTCGATGGTACAGTTCTACCTTCCCGTTTGACTGGTCTGACTATCCGCTCCCAGACGAACTGTTCTCGTCCCTTCGGACGTTCGTGACGAAACTGCTCCCTAGTGGAGGAGCGATGACGGATATCAAACTCAAGTGCACTCTTCAGGATATCGCCCAGGCGACTCATCTCCGTGTGGACGACGCGGCTTTCGCTATGAATGAGGTAGGACTGCTGGTGAAGCGACTTCAGGTCGAGCAGGGAATGAACACGGGCCCCCAAGACGTGATCGTGCTCACTAGGGAGATGATAGAAAAGGTTGCAGAGAATAGGAATGTCAAGCAGCCTTGCTTGGACCCTCAGTACCTCTGTATACCTCTGCCGGTGACTGAAGATCTGTAAGATTTATTTTTTGTGTATTTTGTAATAGTTGAGGACTGTATCAAACGGGTAACTTAGACCTTGTAGATGGTGAATGTCACTAATTTCATTCTGCGGCCAGCCTGTAGTCTAGGAGAATCATGCAAATGGTGAATTCCGGAGTGTTCATCTTGAGGATGGATAGACGTTGTTCAGCCTGCGAGTATAGGGGGTACCCAGTCATGGAAACCTGATTGACACAATGAAACTTGTGATAATCTGTTGGGAGGCACCTGCAATTTATTCGAGAGAGCAATATGTAGCAGCGGAAGAAAGATTCGTCACTCGATTGGCTGCGTGCGCTTTTAAGCAGTACAGTCAATTATCTTCGGAGACAATGAACGCATATTCATATAAGGGTAGTAACTACTGAAAACCATAGAGGCATAGGGGAGGATAGGAATAGAAAAGGTGATATGGAACTTTATGAGTGGATTTTTTAAATAGAGAAAGTGAAAGATAACTAAAAGATAGATGAATGTCCATAGAGCGCTGCATATCACGAACTCGAGGAGTCTAGGTCTGCACATGAGGACTTGCAGTAATCCTCCCAACTCTATGCTCGACTTCGCCGCTTTCGGTGTATGATCCTTGGAAACTCGATGGTCCCCGCGTCAATACCTGGCGAAGGCGTATCCTCGCGAGTAGGTGCTGACGAAGACCCCGGAGTAGGTTCATCCAGCCCGGGCGCGTCCTTGGCCATCCCGGGTTCCCCAACAGGCTCGCTCTGGCCCTCGTCGTGTTTGACCACTGGGTCAACCTCCATTTTGTTCTCCGAGCCGCCAGCTTCGTCTTTGGGTTTCCGAGTGCCTCTTTTTTTCCGCCGCGCTGCCGCTTTCTTGCGAAGAGCAAGAAGAGCGGCATCAGTGGGTGACGGATCAGACGGAAACTTCATCGGGATGAGATGGAGTTTTGGCCTCATCCGGGTCATGGATTTCCGGATCTTGCCTGACCGTTTCACCGGAAGCGCGTCCTGGCCCGGGTCCCTGCCGCTAAGCAAACGGCACCTTGGCCGCTCAAAATATTCGACCATGGATGACTAGGATGTGAGTTGTTGCATTTCGTCACTTCCGGGTAAGATTTTATATCGTCAGGGAGGCATGACAACAATCTCTTGACGACTTAAAAAAAGGCGATGGCTTTATTGTCGGAGGCTTGCAATGACCAGCGGCTTTTGTTCAATAGACCTGTGTCAGTCGCAGACCCTGAGGCAGCCGAGGGACAATAACGAGCCACAATACTGTGTAGTAATCACGATCACAACGAATAATCTCATTTGTCCTAAGGTGATATTCGATACTTAATGGTAATTATTTGGATTTTTTTACGAATGTCACAGTCCCGGACCTCACATTCGTTCATTTGGCGACTCGTCTTGTATTTTTGCAAGTCGCAGAACTCAATTAATAATTATACAACAATTCCCCGTCTGAAAACCTGGCAGAAGCAAGAAAATCTGTGCAACTGAGGTCTTGCAATGTTTATGTTCAACTCTCCGCCGCCAGAACAACCTGACCATGGGTTCCTAGAAATTTTTTGAAGGCATAGTGCAAATGCATCAAAAAGATGCCCGTTTTCTTTTCGTGGGGTCCTCTCGCTCGAGATCTCACCTCCCTTTGAATCCCGTTTAGATAACATTTGGACCCTGTAAATCATCAGATCGGATGCTATTCATAGCTGCCGGCATGCCAGTCAAGCGGAGTCCCAATATCCGGGCTAGGTCGGTAATTGGCCTGAACTTGAACGCAACACCATGATCGTCGGCATTTCGCAGCAACGACAGCTTGTGAGTCCTTCGCAAGTCATACAACTACTTGGAAATTAAATCTACAGGCGCATGTCCATCGCAGCCAAATCACACCGGCGTTGATATATGATAATTCCGCGGCGAAGTTGTCAGTCTTTGGCAAAATTCTTGTGCATCGATCACGGCGAACTTTCTCAGAGCGTATCATCCTGCTTGGCGACTGGGTCACAAGTATCAGCGCATATATCCCTGATCACTGTGATAGCTGCCCACCGTTGCGTGATGAAGTTATGGTATGAAACTGTTAGATACATACATCGGTATAAGTAGTAGACTAGTACGTGGGCGTGTTGTGCCAATCTACTTCATCCTCATCTTTTAATAAATTACTCATGCTCCTGGGAAGGTGATCCCCATTCAGTCGGTTGACAGGCCGCGACATATATAAAAAGCGGATTCATCGTCCCTCTGGTAAACTTCTTTCGTCCCTTTCTTTAGCATGCCCTCATGCTTTCGTGCTACTTGTAAGTTGAGTATCCTTCTATATACTCAGGTCGTTGAATCATATCTACAGTGTACTGTTCTTGATCAGTGCAGGCGGCGCCTTTGAAATTTCGGCACCTCGTTCTGTTAATTCGGAGGCTACTGTCGTCTGGAATCGTAACGACGGGGATCCAGACGACTCCGTCTTTGCTCGTCGCCTTCTTCCAGCCGAAGTGGGTGACCAACTTCCCGAATCTCCTGGCAGCCTTCCATCTGGGACAATAGATGTTGAGTTCCCTGTCGTGGGGTGAGTCTTCCCCTCTGTTGTTTGATCTCTTGATGTAACGCAACTTAAAAGGACTTATTTGATTGAGATCCGGACACCCCAACCAGAATTTCGACTGTTGGCACAAAGCGACACAATATTTACAGACACCAACCCCTCAGACAGCGGCACAAGCGAGGGCGTCGTAGCAACTTCGTGCGTATTTGTTCATCAGAATTTTTCTTGAGCCTCACGTCGCTAGCAGCTCTAGTTCAACTGTTCCGGCTCCGGCTGTAAGGTTAGTTTAGCGTCAGTCGTTGCTGAAGCAGTGACCTAGTGTTCATTATGTTCATCAGGTACAAACTTCCGAGATGTGATTATGTTCCATCTGACAATCTGGATCAGCTCCTCAACTATTAACCATGTTCAGCCGCCGAGGTCTAGGTAATGCCTTATGGTGTGTCAGTATATTCTATGAGCTCATTCGCATCACCGTAGCACCACCGTTAGCGGGAGTGGCTTGCAGCCCACTTCAACCGGGTAAGCACTTACCTGAAGGGTGTTCGAGTGTAATTCTTTGAATATTTTGACAGCACTCGCGTCACAGTAGACATTGCCATTACGGCAACGTATTCCTCAAGTTCAATGTCTACTCAATCAGCGACTGTTGCTCAAGATCCATTCAACACTAGCACTTCTAATAAGATCACCCCAGTGAGCACAAATGCTCCTTCCACCACTCAGGTCATCGCCAGGTAATGATGAAGAACTCTCCTTTTTTTCCTGTTCGTTGACGGGGAAGCAGTACAAGTGCAGCGAGTATACCCCTCCTTATCTCTTCGGATCCTAGCTTAGTGACAACCAGGTGCTACATGTCATTCCTTGTTCTGTATCCATTGCTAACCAGTTTCGCAGTATTCCAGAAAGTACTAGCGTGTCCACTACGCTCTCAGGGAAACTCGTCACGG
Organism: Armillaria luteobubalina; assembly: GCA_030435615.1. Lineage (NCBI taxonomy): Eukaryota > Fungi > Basidiomycota > Agaricomycetes > Agaricales > Physalacriaceae > Armillaria > Armillaria luteobubalina. The sequence continues at coordinate 2,813,686 of JAUEPU010000001.1, forward strand.
ATACGCCGCCCACCAGTACAGGTCTATCCACTCCTACAACCCCAACATCGCCGACATCATCTCGCCCCTCCCATAATCATGTGCCCCAAATCATCGGCGGGACATTAGGATCTTTCCTTTCCATCATCCTTTTAATCACACTTTTCATCTTCTATCGCCGGCGACGTCTTCGGCAACCATCATCTCAGTCTCGAGATACTGAGAAATGGAAGGAGTCTGAGACCCCTTCTCGTCCAGAGAGTATGGCTCAGCCACTTACAAGACCTGAATCCCACACCTCAATACTCACATCTGCCTTCTCCCCCATTTCTCAGCGAACATTCTACCTCTCGTATACGGATGGGTTTCTGCGGAGGCTAGATTCTGATCCACACCGCCACGAACGAGATCTCAGTATGGCATCATCGGGTATCTCTCACCTCACTTCCCGCCAGTTCTTGTTGCATGAACGAGCCGGCAGTTTGTGCGATGAAGTTGATTGGTTGAAACAGACCATCTCTTCTACACCACCTAACGATCATATCGTTGAGGAACTACATATGACCATAGGGAGACTAGAAGAGCAGGTACGGCGTTTGGAGGCAGAGCACGAGTCCGACTGGGCTTTGCACCAGTCAGATGAACCTCCACTAGTATACATGGAGACCATAAGCAGAACACAGTCCAATTCGTACTGTCTGGGACCGGCGTTCGCCGTTTAATACCACCTACCTACTTAGTCTCTCGTAGACGGACGGACGATACACAACTATGAGATCGGGAGTGAAAAGAATATTTTATACCCCAGTCTAAACATGTATATACGGGGTCATATGCCATCGCACGCAAGGATTGAATTACCTTTGAATCATCCTACTCACCTGTCATCACATACTACTCTAATGGCCTTCATTGTCCTCTCCTAGTCTATCCATGAGGTTCGTGCATATGGTGATGCACTGACAGATTCTCCAGCCTCTCAGGCATAAGATTGAGAGAAATCCTGTATGAATTGAGATATCTGATAGTCCCGTTCGTAGCACTACTATGGGTATATGTCAGCGTGAAATCCTACTATAGTCCATCATCATATTGTCCGTAGAAAAATGTGGAAAATCATCTGATCGCTGTTGCTTCTCTTCGCCCTCTATTTCTCGATCCAAACGCTTTAAATGCTCCTCTCGCATGCGTATCGTAGCCAGGAGCTCCTCGGTCTCTCTCTTGTCCGATGGTAAAGAAGAAACCTTCCGTCTTAACCAGACAATATCCTCGCGTAGGGCATCGGCGCGCTCCTGCAACACAACCTGATCCGGTATAAGAAAGGAGCACTCAGACGACAGTACAAGGCTGTGATATCGATCTGAGCGCGAGTCCAATGGCTCCATGACCCCATCCACAAACATGAAGAAGTACGATTCTGGTCTAGATGTTTTCCGGGAAGTTCCTGAGTCGGTGGTGCCGTTCGATCTTTGTGTCCTAGATCTTGCCGGACTCTGAACTACTGAACTCTTCCGCTTCACTGCATTTGGGCGGGGCAGTTCAGGTAGCAGTGGACCTTCCGGAGAATCTAAGAATGGGTCGGAGGTTAGGGAATGGTGGGGGTGTTCCGAAGCGATGTTCGATGATTCTCGTCTTGTCCAATCATCCGATTCGTGAATCTTGTGTGTTGTCGCGCTCGGGTAGTCTGGCCCAGCGGCATGTTCACTTGGGTCTAGTAGTCGCACGATCTCATCTATGGAGTCGATAGAAGAGCCCCGGGAAGATATGTGTGCACTGCTGAACGATTGCAGGGTTTGTATTCTCACCCTAGTAGGTCGAGAGAGAAGGCTTCCGGAGCGTCTGTTGAAGTTCTCGCGTGCCTCTATATCATGATTGCGAGCTTTAAGACGCCGATGGCGCCGGTAGAGGACCAAACCAAGTGTAACGAGTAGAATGAACAGTGCCGCAAATATTCCTCCGAGAACTTTGGGTAGGCGGGTTTCTTCCATCGAGTCGGAGAGGTATGGTGGAGTGGGTTGAAGGACGGAGGTGCTTGAAGGAATGATGGTACTAAGGACTGTGTGACTGGTAGCCCTAAAGTGCGTTTCAGAACCATGCAGAACAGCAAAAAAAAAATCCCTACCCATTTGGACTTGATTCAAAAGGAAAAGAATGACTGAATAATTCGCTTCTTTGACAATTAGCATATGCTCTGTGACACTAGACGAGTTATTACCTTGTCACCCTCTGACTTGGGTCCGATGATACCGTCGTTGAACTATTTTCTCGTTCAGCCTGGATGAAAAGTTACATGGTTGTTCTTACCTCGGTGCATTAGTAGCTTGGCTGCTCGGAGCACTACTCGGTGTTCCTGACGTAAAATCACTAGACCAAAGCCAGTTCAAACGTGCACTAACAAATATCTTAACAAGCGTCTCACTCGGTACGACTGGTGGCTACTATGCTCGTGCTGGGAGCAGTAGCACCAATGGTAGAAGTCGATGTCAGTTGAAGGAATCTATATCATTAAGCCGAATCAACGGGGGTGTAGGACCACTGATGGGTGTGATCAGCTTACTGCTGTGAAGTAGAAGAGAGGTCCGCAAAACTCCTGGAAAGTTATTTAGCCTATGAACGCCGTAAAGATAATTTGATGCTTACTTCGTAGGTAAGCCGTCGGAGTCAGTAGCATTGCTGTTGTCACGTTAGCTCTATTGGCGCTGAATGATCAAAGAAAGCTCCTACAGTTGGCTGCTAGTGATGGATATCGAGGGCAGAGGGCTACGGATCAATCAGCTGGTTAAAGATCATCGGGTAGTAGGATAATATGTAGTACCCGGATGTCGCACTGCTTGGGTTTGAAACACTTTGGCTATCGGTAAATATTGAAGTTGAAGCCGGAGAACTATGAAACGAATCATGAGCTTTAGGCAGTCGAACTAGGTATTAATCTTCTTACCTGTACGTCGTAGTGCTCGAAGTAATTGAGCTTGAAACACTAACAGCCCCTGAGGTGGACGAGGAATTGAAGGATGCGCTCTGACTAGTAGTAGATAATGCATCCGAAGAGCTGCTCAGCAAGACATCGGGTGAGGCGCCGGTATCTCTTACCTGGACGCTGGAGTGCTTGAGCTCAAGCTTGAATCCGATATGGGATGGGCGCTAAACGATAACGGTATGATCAGTAACCAACGTTATCTGATGAGCAAGTAACGGCTGAACAACGAACAGCCACGCACGATGAGGAAGCAGTGTGATGCGACGTTTTTCGAGTTGCCGGATTTGACGTGGTCGATGAAGGAGCTGTGTCCGGTGGGGGTTCACATGGAATATAAGGATTCCCGCCTTCTCCAAGGACAAGTACGGGACTACTGAATATTGCAGTGAATTCAGTGTCGAATCTCCCAATTTCCACCCCGTAACATCTGCAAAATCATGTGAGCCATGAGAGCATCTACGTGATACCATCCAAGAGCTCACCCAGGGTGGGTAAAATTTAAACTTATCGTCCCAGACGGCAAGTTATGTGGAACATCCAAAAGTCGCTTGCATTCGCCGCTCTGCAGAGACCGCAAAACAAAGATGAAATCGCCTTGATCTCGCTCGCTCCGAGTCCAGGTGGCGGAAGCGGGCTCATTCAAGGTGACAGGGGAAGGAACGGATATCTTGAAAGCTCTAGTAAAGACTGTCAAGTGTAGGAAGGCCAGCCTGCAAAACCTTGAATTCAGAAGTGGGGAAGAGGGACAGTGGCACTTACAAGATGGAAAGCATAATCACATAGTCGGTGGGAAGAAACGGCACGAATTGTGAAACCTTATAGCCTCAGAGTTCTCGTTACATGCAAGACGTAGATCAGTTGGTCTTCCATGATCACCAGGGTGATGATGAAGGACGTGTGGGAACAGCACCGCCCTTCCAACCTGTCTACGGTATACTGATGGCGGCAAAGTCGGCCACTCTTGAGAAATGCTCCGCCGTCACTAAAATAGCGGTACGAGAACTTGCGTCCACATTGTCTCTGTAGGATCTGCGCCGGCCAGGGACCAGACTCCCATAAGGTCATGAATCTCGTGTCACGAAACTGATGAGTTGAAACAATGTTCATCTAGACGGAGAGCGATGATGGCGATCTCTTCCGGTCGACTGTGGATCAATGTAGTGCATTGGCAATTTGGGGGTGACAGATCTAAATTGCGGCATCAACCTCCTTCCCGTGTTTGATGAAGGATGAAAAGCCATACATCCGTCAAGACTTGGACCTTCAGGGCAGATATCTTCGAATTCATGTCTCCGAGAACATAAGAAGTCGCCCAATGAGTTGCATCGCTAGTCAATCAGTGGTACTTGTAGTTAGTCCAAGTCCATATAAAGCACTATCCAACACGTTGTAGATATTTAAAATACCATTTTTGAGCCAGTCTGAGTAATATACTTTCACGAACATGAAAAGAAAAAGAAAGCAAGGCTTGAGGAAGGCATTGGTAGTGATGGGCAGGGACACAAGTTCATAATGCGTGGGAAGTATATCCTTTATGTAATCGCTCTCCGTCGCCATCCGAAGTCCGATCGTAACCTCCTACCACTTGGACCCACAAGTCCGGACGTTCCGTTCCAGCCTGCATTCTCATATTTTGAAATTCTCCATAGTACTGATTATTGAACAATGAACATCTGTTTGACGCGTGATCGCCTCCGCCACGCGTCTATCACTGGCAGGCACACGTGACCAATCATTGATCCTCCACTAGTCCTGCTCCAAAGCCCCACCGTCTCCACGTCGCATTGATCCATGACAGCCATGCATGCATCCTTTCTCACGATGGAGCTGTAATATAAAAGGGCTTTTCCTTCTTCTCTATCTTCTTTTTGCTTCCTCTTGAGCTCGAACACTTTTTTCCCTCACAAGTCGCATCCTCTAGTTTGTTTACCTCTTCCATGCCTATCACAGACGAGTATACAAAAGCTCATGAAGGTAGCCTAGAAGCTACGCGTATTGCGTAGGTACTTCGCAGTATTTCATGAAGTTTTTCCAGCTGATTGCAACTTTAGAGCTGAGTGCTCTCTTGATTTAGGCGCCGTCGGGAAAAGTAAGTGTACGGCCGTTCACTGATACCTTCAGCGCTATGAACATGACATTAATAAGATGAAGCTCGAAAAATCATGTCTCTGCAGCATAAAGCTCTCGGGTACCGGCCACCGCCCGGGTCCTTGGCTTCTGAAGCCCAAGTTGCAGCTTCTAAGCATCCAGATGGCATATCCCCTTCGCCGCCCGATACCGCTTCACTGCGTGAAGCTGCTCTCAAGGATGCAGCCCGTATCGAAATCGAGCGTGGTCGGTCATTGCCTCCCAAAGCGGTTTCATGTGGAATTGATTTGGATCGAATCGGACTCGGTGAGGCGCGCGTTTCATCAGCTGTTGATGTCGTCGCCTCATACTCTGTGCAGCCGAGGCGCGTAAATTGATGTCCGAAGAGCATAAAGCTCTAGGCTACCGCCCTCCGCCAGGTTCGCTTGCTGCCGACGCTCAGGCGGCTGCCGCTAAACATCCTGAAAACAAAGACTACACCATCGATCCTCAAGTTTTGACCCTGGCGGCTTTGAAAGACGCGGCTAGGATCGCGTAATTGATACATTATTGCCCTGCTGAGATGTCCTGCTAACAACCCCTCAGGTCGGAACGAGGAGCCACCGGAGCCAAGTTCGTTACTGTATCTGATGGGCGAACTGAAGAGCCGCCCAAGTTGCAGTCCGAAGGTAATGCATTGTCAGTGCTTTACCCTGCCCAATTCCTGATTTTGATCCTTTATTCAGCCCGATCTCGCGGGCCTGATAACTATTCCTGAGCCACCGTTCGATGTGGAAACGAACGCTATTTATTCGATCACGGATCATGTACGATGTCGCCTGTATTTTTGGGGAAGTTGCTTTGCGAGTTACACTAGAACCAGGTTCTTAGTGGTATATATACCAATGATATTTTCGTTCCTCTCGAAGAGGAAGATAGCTCCACTTGGGCGCCCAAGATTCCACTCGCGCGCTTCATTATTTTCCTCTTTATACATCATCTTTGAATTGCCTTCCGACGAACCGTAATGCAAAAAAAAAATTCAAATTTACCTACCCTCCTTGCAATGATAACGACGCGAAATCTTGGTCCTCTTCTCCGCGACGGTAGGATCTCAACGGCGTAGCGTTTACTAGCACCGCATTAGTCGTGAATGCGGATAGAGAAAGGAATAGAGGAAGGAATATTATTCCCCGACGGTGCTCCTCAACAGGAATCCAGGAGTACGATAGCCAGAGGGACCGACAATGCTGCGCCGGGTGATCGAGATTTTTTGTATGCCTGAATCTTGATGCGAAAAGCGCTGGCGGTGACTTCCCGCGGACGGTCGTCTTTCGAAAACCTGCCTTACTAAATTGTACGGTGGAAGTATCTAGCGCGTTCCGATGTCACCGATGTCGTACACATCACTGTAGTGGCCAAACACCGTGTGGCGGCGGTCGATTCGACATATTCCGATGACTCCCTTTTCTGAGCAGTTCCAGCCTATGAGGTGCTGGGTGCCAGTGCGAAAACAAGCGCGGCATGTTGTAACTGATCACACCGCCGCGGTGGTCTGTTTTGAAACTGAAAGATACTCCAGAGTAACTGCTGTGGAAGGATGTGTTAAACGCCGTCAGATAGACAAGAAATATCATCCAGTTTGTAGAGCCACCACGCATCTCGATCTTCTGACCCTTTGATTGTCGGAGACCTAAATTCGTGAGGTATACACCGCCATCTACTGCCATTTGCTGTTCGGGGGGAATCTGCCCAGACTCGTTAGAAATTACGACACATAAAACAAAGATGACTATACATGCACTTTGACCTCCGGAGAGATCGTTCTGGGGACTTTTCGTCGTATGTGGATAGTCGCAGAGGCGTCGTCGTCCGTCGAAACTACGTTGTGTTATCGCCCTGCAAAGCAACCCTCAGCGGAAAGTATGAAGATCAACGAAACTAATGCAAAACATACGCGAGAGAATTCGCGTTGGTGTAATGAGTATTTTGCGCCGTCGAGCTAGGGTACAACCATATGATTATAGAACAAAATGTATCGGGGAGGATGGAAGGGGTTTAGCTGAGCGGTTATTGTGTTGCCTTGTACATCCGAAACTATATTATAGGAAAGTAAATGAGTGAATGTAGGGGGAAATCCTCTTATCTTAACAAAATCCCATCCCTTTCCATCAGATTACAGGAATTCGACTCCGAGGCTGGAACGCGTTCGAAACTTATAAGTGACTGCTTTCAGCAATACTCAGCATAGACGATCAAAGGAGGCTCGACTTAGAAGCATGCAGCATCGCGCAGCTAGCGTCTAGACATTTGAAGCCTCTTGTCTGCTCTATCTTTGTTTGCTACCAAGAAAGGAAGAGTAGGCCCGACAGTTCCTTTCCATCAGATCCCGGGAATTCGACTCCGAGGCTGGAACGCGTTCGAAACTTATAAGTGACTACTTTCAGCAACACTCAGCATAGGCGATCAAAAGAGGCTCGGCTCGGAAGCATCCAGTATCGCCCAGCTAGCGTCCAAACATTCGAAGCCCTTCGTCTGCTCTATCTTAGTTTGCTAAGCAGCAGGAATCAAGCGTACTGAGTAAGACCGGGTTCCTCTCCGCAAGGTCCGGATCTCGAACAAGATCTAACCTGTTTTCCGGGATCTTGTGGCAGAGATCTGTACCGTAAACTTGGGGTGGAAATCTTCTGCGAATTGTAAGCTATCCTAGGACGGAATCCGAAAAGCACTTACAGAGACTACAGCCTGCCATGAACCTCAATCGGAAGTCCGCGTTGGCTGAACTGACGTTGTTTCGTCGTAGAGAGAGGGGGTACGGGGCCCTGTAGAACTTAAACTATTGACCGTCATGGTCGTAAAAGAAAATGCCTCCGGATGTACGGACCGGGGTTCCTTTTTAAAGATATGTCGACTTATACCTTCCTTTCTGTCACCTATCTTATCGTGAAGACTATCACGCTTGATACATGTACATTACTTTGGAAGAGCTTCCGAGGTAGACTAGTTTGCGCTTATTTACCTGAGCTGTATCAGCAGGAGTGACCAGTAAATCCAGTTTTCCAGTTGTCGACATAAAAATACAGTCATTGCCGTACTCTCTTCACAGCACTTAGAATTAGAGGGCCACTTGTAGTGGCCTGCCTCGTTACCTGTACGCAAAATAGGATAGAAATCAAGCAGCGATTGCACAATGATTGCCAACTTCACAGCGAAAACAGAGTTCATTTTAACGAGAGGATACGTAGACCACAAGAGTAAGATATATAAGTTGTACTTTGAATAATTATGCCCACCAGTAAAGTCCAGAGAGAAATAAATAGCAGCGTGTCCAATAATATCCCTGATTATAAAAGACCTTCGTTTCCATCCAGCATCGGGCTTGTCCCTGAATATATAAAATCGTGTTCCGTTTATCCGTTTATAAAAGGTGCTTCCATCCGGCGTCCCTGGCTTTCTGGACGAGTCGTTTGACCTCTTGGGATCGCGCGCGGGTGGTGACGAGGAGAGTGTCAGGCATGTCCACGATAACCAGATCGTCGACACCTAGACAAGAGATGAGTCGGCCGGACCCTGGGACGACGATACCTCCAGCGACTTGTTCAGTGAGAACTGCGGAGACGGGTCAGTAAATTAGTCCTTCACACAACCCTAGCAGGTGACCGGTCAAAATGCAAGTAGAACAGAGATAGAATTTGACCCGGACTTTTAACCGCAGCAAAATTCGCCGGTTCCACCACTACAAGGATCACCGACTTATTTTGCTTCGGTGAAAAGCCTGGCTCGAAAATTCAAACACTATCCCAGTCATTTGCCAGACCCTTGCTACTTGCCAGGATTGATAGTAGGAGAACGTACCAAGACTATTATCACCAAGAACACGAGGTTGGTTTGCTTCCGCGGGGATGAGATCCGCCAACGATGAGAAATCACCAACGTCGTCCCAACCAAATGTAGCAGGAACGACAGCGACGCGTCCTTCAGCCGCTGCCGGCTCTGCCACAGCATTATCGATAGGAATCTTCTCGAGCGTAGGCCATATTTCGTCGAGTGCCTTTTGGCGCTCTTTCTCGTTATCCCACACGGCGCCAATCTTCTGTAGACCATCGTGCAACTCAGGCTTGTACTCTTTCAACAGCTCGAGGAGGAAGGTCGCCTTTGTAACAAACATTCCCGCGTTCCAGCGGTATTTTCCTGTTGCGATGTACGAAGCTGCGGTCCTCGCATCGGGTTTCTCCTTGAAACTTGATACCAGGCGGGCGTTGGGGGCTTCGTCGATGGGGAGTTTGTCTCCGAGTCGAATGTAGCCAAAGGCCGTGGATGGATGTGAGGGGGCGATACCGATGGTGACTAGATAATCCTTCTTTGCGACAACGACAGCCTCTGCGACGGCCGCGAGAAATGCGTCGTCGCCGGAAATCATATGATCCGCAGCGAAGGAGCCAATAACTGCCTCGGGATCTCTGTGCGCGAGGACGGCTGCTGCGAGACCAATAGCTGCCATGGAATCCTTGGGTCCAGGCTCACAAAAGAGGTTGTCAGCATGGAGGTCAGGGAGCTGCTCGTGGATAGTCTTGACATGACTGGGACCTGCAACGATAGTCGTACGTGTCGGGGAAGAAAGGGGGAGCAGACGATCCCACGTCGCCTGGATAAGCGACCGGCCCTTCAAAGTGAGATCGAGCAGGAACTTGGGGTGGCCCTCCCGGGAGAGCGGCCAGAGACGGGTGCCGGCGCCGCCAGCGGGGATGACGACGTAGAAGCCTTGGATGTCGCGGGTATTTCCAAATGGGAACGAGGAAAGCACGTTGTCGCCGAGTGGGGAAGGGTGGTGCGCATGCGAGGACGGGAACGCCGGCACGGTCACCGGCAGGTTCGGCGAGAGGAACGGCGAGCGCGAGCGCAGTTGTGGGCTCGACGGTACGGGGGTAATAAATCCCGACCGATGGTTGTTGTGCTGCGACATTTTGTTTAGTCCTCTGCGGAGAGGTACACGGGCGCCCCCTCACCTGGAATCCCTCCCGTACTTGGTGTTCGAGGCTCGCGTTGGCCGCGCGCAGTTCAGCGCATTCCTGCCTCAGCTCTGCCACGTCTTGTTGCTGCCACAGCGTCCCAGTCAGTCAGCTACTGGGTGTAGGGAACGACATACTGATTTCTCCATTAAGGAGAGGATCGTCTGGAACATAACTTGCACGCTGGGGTCGGCATTTCCGTTCATGATGGGCAAATGAACGTAGAAGAGAAAAGGATTGTGAGGGCAGAGAGTGAGGAGGGGATGGAGAACGGGATATTTATTTGATCGAGACAGCCACGTTCGCGCAGTCTGAGCCGCGGATGGCGTAGCCGTCGGAACCAAACCCGAACAAAGTGGAGGTGAGTCTTCACCGTGATGAGAGGTGAAAAGGCGGCATATCGTGATGTACTCGACGGCCAACTCCTTACGCTACATGACAACCGACGTAACTGGCAGGCTGTCGCAGGTGGAAAATTGGCGGCGGCAGAGCAACTAAGACCGCCCTTGGCTCAAGTAAATTTACCAGGTCCTAAGCATTGACTTGAAATCTAATTCCCCGTCCTGGAGACAGCAAGCACATGGAATCGATGCGCGGATCGGCAATCGAGAATCAATTTGCTTCTCTGCCGGTGAGGCAGTGTTAGGCGGTAGATCCAAACCAGTCTAGATTATGAACATTGCAACACTAGTCGATCCTAAGAATTGGACTCGCGACGGCAAGTCAATTTCGCTTGTATCCCAGAAATTAATGAGGAGCCCTTGTAGTTCCCCGTCTAGCGGAGGATAAGGCTAAGTACGATGCACACACATTTTTCCGACAAAACACGCAATAAATGATAATTTCTTCTCCGCCATACGTCAACACATGTTTAATAGGGAACGAATTCGACCTCCTTCCATATGATTGTACGCCCTGTTTCAAAGAACGTAGATAACAACTGAATGTTAACAGACCCCGAGTCCAATGGGGATTGATCATACGCATTGATCTAAGTGTATTCATAGACATATCATGAGCATCTGAAGAGGAAAGATCTCGTTCGAAGAATCATCCGAGACGGAGAGATTGATGAACACACGCTCGCTGGGAGGTTGGGAACAAGCAGCACCTCAGAGTTCGGATATTTTGCTCTGAATCATAATAGAATTATGCCCAAAGCTATCCTCTACACGAGAACACAGTCCAGAAGTTTGATTCCAGGATGGGAGGAAGGGGTAAGGTGGCGAAAGAGACCCATGAAGTGGGAGGGGGATACCGCACGTCTTATAGTCGATATCTTGAATGCAGAGAGGGAAAGTCAAGAGACACAAGCGCCATGTACGTTGTGTCGGTGTACGAGAGCGAACTTCGGCATTCTCCGACGCATCACATGTGACATGCCGCCGTCCAGACGATGGCATTCCCCGAAAACTGTACAGTTCTGCAACTGTGGCTGCTTACGTCACCACTGTCAGACAGAGCCGCAGAGAGTAACAGCGCTCGCTACCGACCCTCCTCAAGAATCTCAAGGTGAGTATCCAATTTTCAGCGAAGCCCTTGCCCGTCTGACTTTTACCCAACAGACCAGGGAAGAAAATATGGGTACGTCCACCTAACAATCCATTATCTCTGCATCTAATGCCCCACCAGTCAACCTTCGCTCCCAAAAACGGCTCGCCGCCTCCGTCGCAGGCGTCGGCAAACGCAAAATCTGGCTCGACCCCGCCGAGCAAAGCGAAATCGGCAACGCCAACTCGCGCACGCATGTCAAAAAGCTCATCAAGGAAGGCCAAATTATCATCAAGCCTACCACTGTGCACTCGCGTGCACGGACCCGGGAGCTCCTTGCTGCGAAGCGCAAGGGCCGGCATACGGGTCCTGGTAAGAGGAAGGGTACTTCTGAGGCGAGGATGCCGACGAAGGTGCTGTGGATGAGGAGGCAGCGGGTGCTCAGGCGGCTGTTGAGGAAGTACAGAGAGGCGGGCAAGATTGATAAGCATTTGTGAGTCGGTCCTTGGATATCCTGTGGGTTTTGCTGATGCTTGGGTAGGTACCACTCGCTGTACCAAAAGTCGAAGGGTAACGTCTTCAAGAATAAGCGTGTCCTTATGGAATACATTCACAAGGCCAAAGCTGAGAAGACACGTACAAAGGTCCTTTCAGACCAGATGGAGGCTCGTCGTGTCAAGAACAAGGTATGTTTATCCGAAAAGTTATATCAAACTGTATTAAAAAAATTTAGGCTGCCCGGGAACGTCGTGCTGCTCGTGTGTTGGAGAAGCGATCGGGTATCATCGCTGTCGAGAACGAAGCTGCCGTCCAGGAGTAAACGTATCCTATATCTCTGCATTTCATTTGTATGGTCATGCCACTATGCCGCAATGCAATCCCCATGCCCTCGAATTCTTCTCATACGCATAGATTCAGTGTATCAACCTTTTCAAAAGGATGGCCGAGCACGCCCAATCTGAGGAAGATTTGTCTCCCAGCTTGCTGTTACATTTGTACTGCTCTTATCTTCTGTTAAGGTTACACCTCAATTACTCTAGCGGGACCAGGAGCTTGAATCAGGTCCAGAATTTTGTCAAGCAGGAAGAACGGTGTTCATCTTCCACAGTACTGTTGGACAACGAGGACGAACTGGTCGCGTAGCTGTATCTACGTTTGATTGTCGCTGACCCATCAAACTCTTCCTGCAGTCCTTGATCCATGGTGATAACAAGCACTGAGACTAGCGGCCAGCCCGGCAAGAAGGATTTATTCGTAACATTGCTACCGCACGCGGTTCAGATACTAGCTCTACACGCTACTTTCTTATTATATACATCTTCTAGTATTAATGATTCCCACAGAAAATCCCGAGATACGCAATCAGTATCTGGTCAGACGGTGTGTAACTTCAAAGGGCCTTCATGCTCACAGCAGCACCGATATATTGGACGTGCAACCTACGCCGCGCGGGGTTGGTCCAGTTTCGGTGCCTCCTCAACAAACCCAACTTCTCCCGAAGGCGCATAAACATCGACATGGGATCTCTAGCTCGGTGTGCCATAATCTCGCTCAGCGATAGCATTTTCATCTGTTACATACTTTCAGTAAGATCAAATGGATGTTCTGGGCATCCTATCTTGAGTATTTCCTTAGCCAGTATGAAAGAATACGAGTAAGTCAGTCGTACATCCTGTCATACAGCTTTCACAGCTTTCTTTAGTGACTGAAGCTGGATTTACTCACTAGAAAATTATGCGATTACACGTTAGTACTCGTCATATTTAAAGTCAAAGTACGAGGCCCCACTTGCAATGCCAGGATTGACCTCTGCCATTTCCTGCATAGCTTCACAGGTAGTGACCGTCTGAGTACTGTCTGCGAAGGTGTCAACGCTTGTCTACCGAATTGAAGACTGACCTCAATGGTCTATTCATGGTCAGAGCAATCGATAATGAACTTCGTACCTTGCCTTACAGTTGGAGAAAAGCTTGCAGAACGATGCAATTATTCCCGAACCAATAACTGTCGCTGTAGTACCGGTTCAAGACAGATGGGACTTCCGAAGCATCAGACTGCCGCAGTGCTGGCTAGTGCCGCACGTGCCCACCAATTCACGGTAGTTTTTTCTTTTCCCGGTACGGGCCATACACGGGGACTCAATTCTCCGAATGACATACCTCGACCCAGGCTGCTTACAATGGCGAATGCGAGGAGGTAAACAAATTTCCTTAGTCAACACGGGCCATTGACGAGTTTACCCTGTCGTCGAATGACATTCTGATATCTCATCCCAAACAAAACACACTTAGTCAACGGGCCATCGAAGCCACTTCTTTTCTATTTAAATGGCTCTGCTCTTTACTGTTGCATCGTACACTACTAGTGGATCATGAATCTTCTATGGGCATTCGGAACAGCAGTCACTACTTGTGGTGCTCTGATCTACTTTGAACGCCTCTTCCGACGTAGACAGCTCGAGAAGCAGACCTGTGTCCTGGACATCGACTCCCTGGGGACCAGGCTTCCTCGCGAAAAAATCAAGGGGACGGCTGTTATCTGTGGTGGAAGGTTATTATATCTCTGAGCTCTAGATTCGTCGTCTGAATGGCTTTTCCAGCATTGGCGGTCTCATCGCCGCTCGAGTATGCCATGACCACTTTGACGACGTCCTTATCGTCGAGCCGGAGTCGTGGTTAAATTCTCCGGACGCAATCCGGGTGGATCACTGGAACCAAGAAAACAAGCGTTCGCGAGTGATGCAGTACTACTCGTTGCATCGTATGTCGTTTCTCCTTATATTCCGTCTCCTTGAAATTAGTATGATCAATGTGATTCAGTGCTTCTGGCTATCGGATACAAGGCCATGGCCAAGCTCTTCCCCAATATAGAAGCGCAAAGTAAATCGTGTGGCCTTAGGTTAGATTAGATTCCATGTTTGTTGCTTTTATTCGACGAGTACCTATAGGACAGGCGCCAACGATACGCAGTTCCATGCCTCGGGAAACAAAACTTGTTTGCCATATGCGGAATATGGTGGCACCCTGCCCAACACAATCCATGCCGGTCGTGCTGGCATAGAAACGTTTACACGCCGCCTAGTTCTTGGTAGGGATTACAAGAATATTCGCCAAATCATTGGGACGGTCACAGGTATCTCGCGAAGCGCTCATAATCCTGAGTTCATCGACCAGGTTACAGTCCGTACTTCTGAGGGTATTCAAAGTATTCCGGCTGCTCTTGTCCTTGGTGTGACCCCTACCATGCATTGTGACCGTATGTCCTGACGAGACTTTTCCCCCTCAGATTGTACAGGGCCCGCAGCCGCTGGCCTGAAATGGCTCCGACGGGAAGGATACGGATTCGCCGATAGATACGGTCCGAACCAGCTGCCTCTCGATGAGTTGAAAATTGCCTACGACCAGAAACTTCATTACTCTACACTTCAATTTCACGTCCCGCCTGAGCTTGGGAGGAAGCTTCCTGGCCTCCCCTACCCGTACGACGAGTGCGGGGTGATCTACAGCAACGCGCCGGATCCGACGAAGGAGAAACGATGTTTATATTCTTACCATTCAGACGGAAATTTCGGTGAGCTTTATCTCCTTGAAGTAAGATCGCAGAGCTAATCTTGGACCATGTCTAGTGCAGATTTGTTTCACCGCCATGGGTGAATGCGATCTTCCGAAGACTCTTGAGGAAGCGAAAGAATGCGCTCGATCTTTGGCCACCGAGAAGCCTATTCCAGAGACATTTTTCGAGATGCTCGAGATGCTCGACGAAGTGAAAGATACCATGACTTGCAGTCAAGTTCGCTATCGTAAATGCATACTGATTTATCTCTCAAAAAAGCTGGCTGAAAATAAGACTAGCCGGCTCCAGTTACATTAGGTACGAAAGTGCAGTCAACTTGCCTGAAAATTGGGTGGCACTCGGTGACAGCGTTATGCGAGTAAACCCTATCTATGGGTAAGTTTGTTCTAGTGGCATTCGTTGCTGCGGAAACTAACAGTGTACACAGGCAAGGGTGCTCAAAGGCCATTTTTGGTGCAGTTTGCCTTGATAAGTTACTGAGAAACTTGACGGTGATACCAAAAGGGTTCTCGAAGAAGTACTTCAGTATCCATTCGGAGAAGATCAAGCCAATTTGGTGAGTCCTTGTCATATTCGTTTAGAGCCATAGCCTGAAGCCATCGATATTCAGGGTGTCACTCAAAACTAGTGGTACGTACCTCACCGCCCGGACAGTTGACGACGCAGCTGAATTATATTCGTATAGATTATGCGTTCCCAGAGACAGTTCCACTTCCAGGGGAGACGTTATCTAACGGCGCGTGGCTTCGATGGTACTTGAAAAAACTAACGGTTTTGTCTTTCAATGTAAGTTTCCGACCATTTTAAAACCAGTTACTCTTTGATCACTCACAATATTCCGTTCTATAGGACGAACAGGCTGGTTCAGCGCTGTGGCGCATCAGGTCGCTCCTCGCACCACCTGCTGACGCATTTCAGTTGGGGCTTATACTCAAAGTATGCTGGAGTCTCATCAAAGGCTAAACGCAAAGAATGTGTAAGTCTTGAGGGCCCTGAGAATATGTTTCCTATGCTCGGCCTAATTTAGAATCCCTTTTCTTGAATATCGACGGACGGAATCCTGTCTCTTTAGACCATATATTAATTTACAATCCTTGTCATAATGTTGTCCAGAATGTACATCTAATGCCAGTCCTAAACTTAATGATTGTAAGTTGTTTTCGGCAACGGGGGTGGTATCTCTGCGGGCCTGGTATTTGGAGATCAGCATACACATAAAGAAGAGTGCTTATAAGACGGACTGATTCGTTAAAATTGTAGGCATCGCTATCCGCGCTTTTCACGACATAAAAACTATGCTTTAAACGCATTCAGTCGGAAACAACCGTATTCAGTTTCTGAGAGAGGCCTACACTATGAATAGAAGTCAAACGGCCCTTACGATTTGCATCTCGGCAGAAGATGCTGCAGTAGAAAACGGAATAACGCCCTTGACACGATCAGCTAAAATTGATACACGTAGTAGATAAGTAAAATTAATCTATGGCATTGAATACAACGCGCTGCATTAGCACAGACCTTGCGACAGGTCGCGCAACGTTTCGGTGCGGACTGGAAACCGCGAACGCGCACGTTGGGATCGTCCTTCACGCGCTTCCACTCACTCTTGCAGAGTTCGCGAGGTCGTTTGTCTTGTGAGATCTTCGAGTTCTTAAAAACATTAGATGTGTACATGGTGAGAAATCAGGAAGGTTTTGAGAAAATTCGTATCCAGACGCCAAACCGTGGGAAAGCTCTGAACCGAACTTATGCCAATCAGCTACATTTCTTTCTGGAACACCCAATCGGTTCGATCCGTCGCAAGTCGACCTGCGGGCTGTCGAAAAGTATTTGGAGATCCCATTTGGGAGGCCTTAACAAGACTTTACAGAGGATTTTCACAACGTGAATGAATCTTGCAACACAAAAATCAATATCCCACCAGAACATTGCTTACAGTTCAATACGCATCGTCCCTGATTGTCGTCGTGCAAATTTGCCGTACTTGCCAGGTGGCTGTGTGATTGCAATAGCGAATGTTCCGCTTCGGATTGGTATGTTATTCCCACGACCGTCGGTTCGTCGCGCTTGAAAATAAATTTGACGTGATGTAGATAACATTATATATCCTACTTAACTTCACTACGCGTCCCAATAATCTGGAATACATGCTTTATTTATTGCCGGAATCCCATCGGGTGTATAACAATTGAGTTGAACGGTGAATGACCTATTCAACTTAGCAACAGAAGGCTCCATATACAACGTCACCCCTGCCGTAGTAGTGTATGTAGCATTTGTTTCTAATGTACCTATACTTGCACAAACTCTCTGCTAAATACTCATCACCAGAGAAGAAGTCTCATGTTACGGTATCACTTCAATCTCAAAGTCCTGTCAGTTTGACTCACTCAGCCTTTCAGTGCTGGCAATAGAGCTATTCCTCCTGCTCCAACTGATGTTCAATATAAGGACAGAGTCCGTTCGTCCAAATTTTATCTTGGTGTCTCCTTTCGACTTAAGACTCTAAAAGTAAAAGCGACTTCCGATGAACAAGTAATTCAGCTGAGCCACCTCTAATAATAAGGCTGATTTGATCTAGTACCACTGCTCAGGCCCAGGGGATAACTTTGAGGCGGACCTCCCAAAGAGCGATTACAAGCGGATGCACTTAACGAACGTCACCAAGCGATGTGTCAAATCTACGCTCGTTGTGAATGACTCACTGTGACACTGGAACCTTCAGTGAACAGTAGTCACGAGCAAGCAATTCAGACAAACATCCGTTAAAGCTTGACAGGCACAGAAGTAATGAGTCGATATCGATAGTAGCGATCCTTTCCTCCCAATCGAGTCGAATATAAGTATACTGAGTACTAGCTCGCTTCCAAAGCGTAATTAACCCGGGTAGATAGTTAGCATCGGACGGGTCCGAGGTAGTACAGAAATATAACCACCTCCCAAAGTCTAAAACATAACGCCACAGGACTAACTCGACTTGTCAAACCCCGAACCCTTAGTATTGAACAGTCACCTGGTCCCAAGCCTAGATGCATTTGGGCATCAGCGGCGAGTCACAATGAACAACGGCACCCCGTCCCTCAAATCGCGCCATAAGCAAGCTCCCAAGAGATTTTACGGTTCCATTAAACGACAATCGCCGCGCCAAGTACTTTCAACGGTGCAACTTGAGGTCATGATCGTCGATCGAGGCGGACAGTGGCGGTGGCAAAACCATCAAAAAGGAATTATAGATAGATCGTATTGAACTACAAAGTAAGAAGGATAAGTTTGGATTAAAAACTCGTCATGGAACAAAGGTGGGTGGAGGAGAGCCAAAGACAACGACCAGAAAACATATGAGGACAGTACGACAGGAAACATCAACCAACTTCCCTCAGTTGCGCTTGCGCCAAGGCCCGGGCATGCACATGCACATGCTTCGGCTTCTCCACCGTATGGCACACTTCAATTCCTTGTACCCAGGGCTGCTTCATGATCTCCTCAATTGGCACCCTCAGCTTAGGATTCGGTTCCAGCATCATCCGAATCACACTCCGACAAGCTCGCGGAGAGAGATTATTGATCGTTGGAGGGAACACGGTAGGAGCCGTGCACGCAGAAGCATACGCAGAGTACATCGCATCGCTCTGTTGGGCCGCCCGCCAAGGCAACTCTTGGAAGTGAAGGCAGTAGTACACCACCCCACACGCCCATATATCAACGAGCCGGGCATCGTAGGCTATTTGAGGGTTCCGGTATAAGAAAAGGCCGAGTGAAAGTAACAGCACTAGTCAGAAACACCCGGAATGATAGCAAAGGGGTTTCAAGGCTTACGTTTGCCTAGGAACTGTTCCGGCGCGATGTAAGGTTCACTTCCACATAGTCCAGTCGACATATGGATGGTGGCCTCCCAAGGTAGTCGATAAACTGTCGAGGCACCGTAGTCACCAATCTACGAGATAAGTCAGACAATGTGTACGTCATTTGAGGCGGAAATGAAAGACCTTAAGGTGTCCCTTCGTATCAAAGAAGAGATTCTCAGGCTTGAGATCTCTGTGGGCCACGCCCTGGCTGTGCAGATACGCCACACCGCTCAATATTTGCTTGAAGCAACACTCGACCTCGCTCGGTGACATTCCGCCCTTTTTGATGGCAGCGTACAGATCACCACCAGGACAAAACTCCATTACCTCACACCAATGCTGGCTCTCGTCTTGGACAAGGTCGACAGTCTCAACAATATTGACGTGGTGTAACGTTGACGATATACAAAACTCCGCTGTGAGCTTTTTGATATACTCCTTCTCCGTTTCGTTCTTGCGGCGCTTTCGGAACTCCTAGCTGATCATGAGAGGGGAGAAAGCAACAAATGACAAGCAACTGACCTTGACGGCGTACAGCTTCTCCTCGCTCCTGTCCCACTTGTGGGCGAGGCGGACGACGGAGGTGGCGCCTTTGCCGATCGCAATCTTCTGGCAGACGCCGTACTTTTGCGACAGGCTGGCAGTACTCTCACCCGCCGTTGACCGTGGGCCCTGCCGTCCACCCGCATCACTGTCTCCGTCAGACTTGCGACTGCTTCCTCCTGTTGAGCGCTGGGAGGACTTGCGAGCAAGCTTGGGGCCATTAGCAAGCAGATCCTTGAGCGTAAATTTGGTTCCCCCCCCGTCCTGTGAGTGAACCGAGGGTGCCTTTGGACGCAGTGTAGCACCCGACCCGTTGACGGGGGAGGGGGCGGGCTTGACTGGGCCACTGGTGGGTTTGTTAGGCTTTGGTGTCAGCTGGGGCTTCGCGTCAGCGCCAGCGGACATGCTGGGAGCCCGGCTGGGCGCACGGCTATTGGCGCGAGTAGACGGAGTGCTCTCCCAATCTGATTCTGACACAGTAGGTGATGAAGCGGTCGAACCGCTGTTGGAGGAAGTCATGGATGCTTGTTTGATATGATTGGCCTCGGAAGCAAGCCGCTGAAGGGATATAACGGTGTTCCCGGGCTGCTTCTCGTACGCTCCGGCCTCTGGCGGTGGTATTGGAATGTGGAGGGCGGCACCGTTGGCAGGCTTAGGTCTGGGCTTATCGTGGGGTTTGTCAGAACTGTCCGGGCCGTCGCCGTCGGTCTGAGTGGTTTCTGTCGAGGAAGAGTCCTGGTCTGTCATGTGTCCAAGGCGGTCCAGGCGGTGGTTGGGTGTTGTAATGGCCGTTGTGGTAAAGGTAATGGTGGGCGAGTTAATGAGGAATACAATTAATGAAATGAGAAAGGGCTGCTGGTCGTGGAGCTCAACTTAGAGCGATATCATGACGTCCGGGTGGGTGGGTCAAGGCAAATGCGAGGCTGGCTGTAGATATACGACGAGACGGCGTGAATGGGTGTAGTACCCCTCTCGCCGTCGACAAAAAATAGCCTTGACGCTGGTCGACGACGACGGAGCTCGTTGCAGTCGCTGGCGGTGATGGTGGTTTGCGGTAAAGAAAGTAGAGGGAGGAAGGAAACTTACTACTTTTAGTCGATCACGTAAGCATCATTCTTTATCCCTGTCTTTTTCTGCCTCAAGGCAGAGCTAAACAAGAAACAAATTTTGGTACATAAATCACAAATGGAAATGAGAATATCTGATAGCAAGTCAAGTTCGCCTCATGACCATACCCATCAAATTCGATGATATTGATAACGACAGTACAAGACTGACTCGGGACACACTGCATCCTCCCGATTCAGCAGGGAAATGAAAACGGACAAAACGGTGTTCGTTCCAGCTGCTTTTTGCTGATCGCCGAAAGCTTGTGGAACCTTCTCTTCCTGGTACTCTATCATCTGAAGAACGTTGGTCAGCGCACCGACTCGCTGTACCAAATGGCGAAAATAACGCGACCACCGGAAGGGAACATCCGAGACTATTGCCTCCATGGAGCGTGTACTCTCCGTCTGTCTTTTGTTTTCCCTGGTGTCGGATCCAGTAGCCTAAGCTTGTTTGCTCTAGTTCAGCATAGATGCGAGTGCGAGAGGCGACCCATCCCTGAGTCTGAATCAGCAGAGATGGTCCGTCGAGTCTGGTCCGAGTCGGCGGGGCATCATGGCGTTTCCTGATGACAGACTCGACATGAGGCCCAGCAGGTCCACGCTGCTTCATGCGATGCGGCCTTGAATGAGACGTGCAAGCAACGTACGCTTTGGGCTGAATCTATGACGAAAATATTAATTCTGATTGCGGCAGTATCAATCAAATACATTCATCACTCTGACCTCATATGTGCCGGTAACGCCACCGTACACACACAGGTACAAGGAAACCAGTGCCTATTCATAGACACGAATCAGAGACCATATCGACACGAAGGCGGAATGGGATCCACTTACGCAGGACCGCGTATTCGAAGGCCATCAAACCCCGCGTTTGCAGCTCCAGACTTCCCTCTACGCTCGGAATCGACACGAGAAACATTCCAGAGAAGGAACCGTAAAGCATCATTCGATATCGCAAGTCAAAATCCATCAATTACATTATGAATTGCCCCGAGCTGGGGGCATTTGCGGAGATCATGGCGCTAACGGTTCGGTCATGACATCTGGCATGCCTTAAATAGTCAAAGGTTCCCGAGCTCCAGATAGGTGGATAGCCGACCAACGGCCTCTGCAATGCTTGGCGTCGTCAGTGATCTCGGAGACAAATAGTGAGCATATTCATGTCCGTAAACAAGCTTCGCGCCAAGTGCTTGCTCACCGCATCAAGACTTCGCGCTCGAGCCTACTGGCTGGGAGGTAATAGACCGGATTCTAGCCTAGTGCCTGGCATGCCTATTCTTTACCAGGAAACAGAAGCAGGTCACAGCGGTGGGCGCTGGTGAACGTAGGAAGTAAGAAGGATGTTGCAGAAGAACAGCAACATGGTCGTTTGATGCATTCGGACCATCGGTACCTTATCGGCCGAAGCTCGCGCCCCGAGCATCATCCACGCCGACACCAGCTCATCTCGCAGTCCCGCTACCGACTGCTTTGCTGCGCTATTTTTACCCTCCTGTCAACAAATAGATTGCAAATTTATCGTAATCAAAAATTACTATGGTGACTTTTCACATTCCCTATCATTGATTCATGTCGTACAGTCGAGCAACGTTCGTGGATCCTCAATATATTCACCAAAATATATCCATGCTAGAGTTGACTTGAAATACGCACCTCAAATATCCCATGCAGTGCCGCAGCACTTTTTGCCCGCTCGCTGCTGACTCTGGCAGTGGTGAATCTAATTCTGTCTGGTGCTTGTCGATTATCTCTAGTCTGAAGCTATGGTCGCTTTAGACTCTGTGGGTTCATCTAGTAGCGATCCATCTGCTGTTTTTACGTCCCGCAATATCCTAATTCCGCTCGAGCACGAAAGGACGCGAAGAGAAACTGCACGAACACAGCTGAACCTCGTCGTGTGGCAGCTGTATGCACGGAGTGAACCTATGTCGACAGTTGACGTGCCAGAAGATCTAGCTACACTTGAAGTTTTTCCGCTGGGGACGACTAACTGATGATCATCCCGCGCTGTACTGTCTTTTTGGGGAGCCGCTCAACTAACACGAGGTAGCCCATCTTCTGTTCGCAGCATACCCGACAATACACTTGCGGCGGATTCTGCAGGTCAAACCCCGAATGTTTCCCAGTGCTAATATGAGGGATTTTGTTCAGCAGGCCATCTTCTCCCGTCGATGCCATATGCACTTAACCATGGGAACCTGTCTTTCAGTCTCTTTAGGAATGGCGCCACCCATACAACCCTGCTCGTGGAAATGTTCGGGGTGTTCAAACGTCCATACGGCAGTCCTTTGCCCTCATCAGGGATCGACCACGTCGAGACTTTCATCCAAGCTCCTCAGAAGGCCGAGCTAATACATTAGTGGGAGTGATAGTGTCCTTGCATCAGAGCCACCGCATTGCAGAAGTTCACGAGGTCCCTTCGCCGTCATTATTACAATACGGCTCTTAGCGGTGGGTTGCAACTTCGTTTCGAGTGTAGATTTTGCACCGCAAAGATGGAATCAGTACATCTGACTCTATATGTAAGACTCCTTACATAACGCCGATGGTGAAACGGTTATCATGCTTGCCTTCCATGATTCATTAGCAAGCGGTAGGGGTTCGACTCCCCTTCGGCGTATGATGGCCGACTTGTATTTTTTTTGCTTTTCTTCCTTTGAGTCCCTGGGCCTGGATCCCTTTACATAGCGTTGCGCATGAAACCTCCGGTAACCACTCCCCTGGAGCATTGGTTTTGCCAAGGTAAGTTACCGTTGCTTACCTCCCACGTGCATAGTCACATGACTCTCTTATAGTAATTGCAAATTCCCTTTCAGAACCTTCAATGTTCGCGTTTTGACATATTTTTTAGTTGTAAAAGTTATTTTCACTTGTAAATATTGTTGTTGGTGCAAAAATATGATATACATGTAGTTGTACTGAATTATTTACGCCCAAGTGACAGTCACATGATAGATAAGTTGCTGGTAATGAACCCAAGTGCAACGCTACGTTTTGTGCGCTACCCTCCATAAGGCCTAAGGCCTAACGGTTAGTAGCCCGTGGGCCGTTACTCGAGCCCCGGCTAGGTGACTGGTCACTGAACTTTGAAGTTTGAACACAGAACTGGAGTCTGGCGACTCTAGCCACTGGCGAGCAAAGAGTTTTTGATACGATAATATATGGTTTACTGATAGAGTGTCCATCATGTGTCCATGCCACACAGCAGCTAGTACTGATCCCCCCCAAATCTTCGTCTTCACAATTTTCTTGTCTTGGTGTCGGCTAGAGCACCCGAATAACTACATTTTGTACTAGTAGGAATATTCATAACGTATCATGTAGCTCCCAGATTGACGAGAGGAATTGGGAATCATCATGTGGATAAGGTACTTCAGCGAAAATCCCTCTAGTGAGAGGAGGTAATGGTAATATTATTAAACATACGTAAGTTCATGCACTGCACCAGGCCGATGTATCGGTAAGAAATAGTGACATATAGCTTGGTGAATAGTTGTAGCGTTGAATGATATATTATAATACACCCGGTGTAATACAACCACCGGTCAGTCCAACCCTAGTTTTCCAGTGTAACTTTATACTTGAGTTCCACGACTGGTGGTACATACCGCCCGAGATCAGAATGAATATGCCGTGGAAGAATATTGGAGAAATTCCCAAGGGCACCGCGGAATTGTACTGTTCTCATACTTCTTATCTTTCAAACAACTAACCGAGTGAGAGCCTCGAAGGTCGTGTAAGCGCTGACCTTATTCTTGACGCCTTCGTCCCAAACCTTCATCAACAAAGTTGATTGCAGATCGGTTATGCATGATATACTACTATTGGTGTTGGGTCATTTGCGATTTTGACAGCAACAGTATTGGGGATATAGCGCCGAAACCAAATATCTTTGATACTGTGGGGCGCCTGGCAGAGGTACTTGGAACCCTTGATTTCTGTCGAATATTTTTAGACGCACACGGCGCCTGTGTTATTATAAGCACTAGTCGCAGGTAGACGAGCAGTATCGGAAAGGGGACGGAATTGACGCCGTACACGGTGGTATTCGATGGAGTTGATTTTCACAGCTCGGTGTCGTAAAGATAACGGTGGAGCAGATGAAACATTTGACAGGGTACATCCATTTGTGAGGGAATTTTTTCAGGGCATTGATGCGTCGAGGATGGTTTACTAGACAGGCCGCGTTACGCATATCTCCCTCACGGCAATCTCTGGCAGTTCAGTGTTCTGAATTATGGAGACAAGAGATGATCAAGAAGCTCCGAGTTCATGAGAAGATGGGTTTTCCTGTAATATGGAAATTGGGCGTCCCGAGAGTATGGATCTATAAGGACGGAATCGTCGCCTGGACCTCGATGCTTACTAGTTACTGGCCGTCAGGGAGAGCGTGACTAACGCATTGCAGTACGGCCCACCGTGGGACTGGGGTACATAGTTGGATGAGGAACAACGAAATCAGGAGACGTGAAATTCAGAAGTCAACCCCAACCCTCAGAGAGGATCGTAGCAATGGAAGAAAGACTGTGCTAGAAGGGCCAATGCCGGTGAGCCTGAGCACTCCAAGTGAAGCTTAGTAGCTAATAAAGAGCCAGAATGTTCAATGGAGATGTCTGATGGGCTGGCACTGGGCAGTCTGATGGAGTTTCGGTAGTAAGAGATCAACAACCAGTGAAAACTGAGATGATACACGCGATTCGACACGGACAAGCGATGTAAGTACTCGTCAGTGGTATAGAACACTTCGGCGGGCGGCTTTGCTGAGGCAGAAGTTGGAGGCAGCTGCTTAGTAACTGTTAGCACTTGCGGCTACTTCGGGCCGAACGTCCAGACGCCCTGATACGCGTCACCGACTTCCAGCGCTTTCATTAACGACTACCAGATATCTTCTTCTCTCTACCTCCATGACTTACTAATAGTCAGTGGCTGTTCCCCTCACTCTATTCGACATCACATTAACTGTTCTGCAGACATCATGCTCCCCATCTTTGGCGACGAACGACGACGAAATATCAATCTGGGCGGGGCATCGTCTGCATCAACGCAAGCGACCATCCTAGATCAAGCAAAACAGCGGAGAATCCTTCGCGATGAGCAGAAACGGCAACACGAAAATGCAGTAATTCTCCAAGCGTGGTGGCGAGGCGTTCGAGAAGCGAGATTAGTGCGACGTCAGATGAGAATGACCTTTGAGAGCGATGTGATGGGCATTACTGGGCTACGATGTCTCGTGCTCATCGGACAAGACGAGGAGGCCATGGGGGTATGGTCGAATGCGATGCTGGCGCAGAACCCAGGTGAGTAACCTCGGCGCCACTTTGCTGTTTCGTCACCTAACAACATTGAAGATAGTTTTACAACATTGTGTTCGGATAAGAGCTGGGTGGTGCTTGTGAGGCAGCTAAGCCTTCGTTTGCTGCGTTCTGTAGCCACAGCGCCCCAGTAAGTATCTTATTTTATTCATCTACCCAACCCCCCAAAGTGTTGAAATGCTGGATAGCTCCGTCACTGACTTGGTTATCGGTTGCTCGTATACTGATGCCATCTGACACAGATCGTCAAATGCTGCCTCTCACCTCAAGGTTCTCACGATGCTGACACAGTCGTCCATATCTGCGGACGTGATGCGATATCTGCTGTCGCATGGCGGGTATGGATTATTCTCCAGATCTATCCTTGGCATGCAGTGGAAGAATTCACTGCAACTTCCTCTCTTGGTCCCCTTACTGACCGCATCGTTCACGATATTCCCCCCACCATCACCAGAATATCTCCAAGCGATAATAGGGTTGTTTTCTGATATCTTGACCATAGCACTCCTCCCCAACCGAATGCCCATACCATCCCTAATGCACTTCTCCTCCGCTCTCCCCTTTTCCCAGCTGCCACTTCTTGAACCACACTTTTCCGTCATTTGTACAAAGGACATAGAGTCTAAAGTCAATCTTATCGCCAACCTTCTTGCATTTACCCCTCCAGCTCGCTACTCAGTACTTACGGCGGTACTCCCTTCTTATTTGTCGCTTCTGACGGCTGTCTTTAACTCGTTGCCTGTCAATGCATTAGATCCGCCAGCAGCGAATACCAGCAGCTGGTCGCTCGAGGACTCCGATGATGAGGATAACCATCCTTTGGTGTCAGTAGTAACAGATTTCAATGCGGCCCCCCTTCCCACATTAGACCCTCGCACCATAAAACGCTTGCAGACTCTTCATTCTCCCGCACACCTTAGCTCGATCATCGCTAACTGCCGCTCATCCATCATACCTTTCATCCTTTCTTTAACGAGCGTGTGGCCAGCAAAACGTGACGGTGTGCTCACTGCTGTACTGATGTCCACCGGATCCGGGTTTTTGAGAGAGTTATATCGAAACCGCGTTCGATCTTTACCAATAGGCAAAGATGAGAATCCGGGCGCTGTCATGGATCCTGCATACGCAGATGCTTGGCCTTCGCTTCTTTTGTTGGTGGATCTGTACACACAGTCGTTGTTGACAATGGGTGACGATGAGTTCTTCGGTTCATCGGGCACAAGAAATCCTCTGACGCTGGATGATCTGACGTCATTTAGTCGCCAGTTGTTGAATATAGCATTCATACTCTATTGGCGGGATGATCAGACAGGGTTGCAGAAAGAGATGGTGTGTCCAGACGTTCGATGTACATGGGAGGGTGCTAGGGAGAAAGTTACAAAGTGCTTGTTGGCGATTCATTCTCGAGAGTAAGTTGCTGACGCTTTTCATGGCTCCTGAATATTCAAGAAATCTCACAGTTCTCGCAAACCGTTCGTTCCACCCGAACATTGGCTTGTTAGTTCTCAAATTGATATGAACGGCTTCATCGAAGCTGCTGTGTATGTCCATTTATTCGCGACCATTTGATAATGAGGATATTGACGCTTATTCTTTTCCAGGTATGAAGATCAAATATTATCTGATGACACCTCTACGAAAGCCCCTACGAAGCGGCAAATGGCGCTCTTGTCACCTCGACTAGGTGTCCTCAACAACATCCCTTTTGCCATCCCATTTGACGTACGGGTGTCAATCTTCCGCAACTTCGTCCTCAACGATTCGCGCAAGCATAGTGACGACCTACTCTCTCTCAGGTATAACCGGACGGCCGTCAAAATTCGGCGAGACCATATTGCAGAAGATGGGTTCGACAAGCTCGGCGACGCGAACTTGAAAGACCACGTGCAAATCACATTCATAGACAAGTTTGGAGAGCCTGAGTATATTGATTTGTCAAGGCTACGTCTGAATCAGGCTAATGTTATTCCGAATGTAGGGCTGGTATTGACGGTGGAGGGGTGTTCAAGGAATTCTTTACGTCGCTTTGCAAAGAGGTCTTCGACACAGACCGGGGGCTGTGGTTGGCCAACAACAACAATGAGTTGTACCCAAATCCACATGGATATGCCAGGGAAGGTGGGTTAACCGGGTTGTTAGGTTTCGGTTTCGCAATAACTGATCTTTGTTCGTAGTTCATAGCCTGAGCTGGTACCGCTTTATTGGGAGAATACTGGGGAAGGCTATATATGAGGGTATTTTAGTAGACGTGGCATTTGCCGGGTTCTTCCTCGCAAAGGTAGACTCTAATTTCGTCAAGGAACCCTCCGGTGTTCACATATATTTGCAGTGGCTTGGAAGACAGAACCTTCTCGACGACCTTGCTTCTCTTGATCCAGAATTGTACAATGGGCTCATGTTCCTCAAGCACTATACCGGAAACCCGGAAGACCTGTCGCTGAACTTCACGGTGGCCATTGAGGGCGAGTGCCAGCTATTGCCGTGGTGGCGTTTCACTAACGATGTATTCAGAATTCGGTGTGACGAAGTCCATAGATTTGATTCCTGAGGGCAGCACGACAGCTGTCACCAGAGAGAACCGACTACGATACATCTATTTCGTCTCACATTATCGCCTCAGCAAACAGATCAAACTCCAGAGTGAAGCCTTCTTTGAGGGTCTTTCTGAGACCATAGACCCCAAGTGGCTGAGGTACAGGCTCCTCATGCCTTGTGCTTATGCTCGTCCTGATACCCAAATTTAGGATGTTCAACCAACAGGAGGTCCAGATCTTGATTGGTGGTGTGAACTCGCCTATAGATCTGGAGGATCTCAGGGAGAATACGAATTACGGCGGGCTTTATGACAACAATGAGCCCACGATTGTCGCTTTCTGGAAGGTGTGCATTTTTTTCTGATTCCGTGTTTCAAAGTGCGTCGTTGACGTGTGCATGTAGGTCGTGGAAACATTTGATCAAGATCAGCGGCGCGCTTTGTTGAGGTTCGTCACAAGCTGCAGTCGGCCTCCGTTACTGTAAGTCATCCACATCTATCTAGATTTTGTAGGAATATCCTTACAAACACCTTTGCACAGTGGTTTCAAGGAGCTTGTACCCAAGTTTGGTATCCGTGACTCGGGGAGTGACGAGCATCGTCTGCCTACGGCGAGTACATGTTTTAATCTACTGAAGGTATGCCGTCTCCCTTTTTCGTTGGATATGCATAGGTAACCTTTATGATACAGTTACCGAGGTACCAAAGCGAGAAGGTTTTGAAAGACAAGCTGCTCCGGGCGATCACGTCTGGTGCTGGGTTCGACCTGTCATGAATGTTAAGGCCAGATGTTGCATATTTTAGCTTGCTGAGCATTGCGTACTGGTATGAATGTGAAGTTTTCGTATTGAAATAGAGTGTATAAATGGGTTTGTCGGATACTAGCGCTGATTTTCCAAAGACTCGGACGCGGGCGCCGCTTAGGTCCGGACGTCTCTTCCAGCCAATTCCGGGTCCGTATGGCCATGAACGACAAGTAATGGCGCGTAGTACCGAAAAAGTGAAATTCACTGGTAACACCGGCAATGAATAACTTCCATCAGTGAGGAGCGCTTACACTAGTTCTCCGTCTGTTTCATGTGGAGGATAACACGGGGTGGAAGGCGAAAGACAACGATGTACACACGTACTCCAAAAGCCGAGAAAGCTCGCGATCCTAACTACATAGTAACAATTTCTTCCTCATACAGATCTACATATCGTCGAATCGCAAATGGTATCATAGCCTTTTTTGACTTTGACATGGACGCGAGACGCGTATCCTGACATTGTATGCTTTACTCAAATGTAGATAAAAGATTGAACTGAAGTCCAGTGAGATCGGGGGTTGAGGAAAAACGTATAGCCAATCAACGGATTCGAATCGTCACTAGGCATGGCACTCCTATCTACTCTAGTAGGCTATGGACATCTGAAGAGGGGAATGAGTTTTGATGAGGATACGGAGTAAAGATAAGGAAAGGAAACAAAGATCCTCTTTCTTGTGTTTAGACAAAATTTCAGGCAAAAACATTGAGACCAAAGTAGGTCCGATTTGCTACATACTACGTAGTTGTAGTCTTGCAGCCATTATCTTCCCAAAGAATTTGTCCATCGTTGTGCGATCCACGGTGCTGGTCGTCTTCTTGACTGTAGCAGGAAGCCTCCCTTCGAACCTTCCATCGGTCAAAACAACGAAACGGCCTACAGTCATTCCAATCCGGAACCATGTCGCAGTGACATTTTCGAGCTCTGCTTCCATGCGCGACACACTGAGGCTCCCATCCATACTCTTACCCACAAGGAGCAACCGGCCAGCATCAACCACGGGTAAGCTCAAAGCCTACTGATCCCAACCTCCGGCACGGTTATTCCTCTATCCAAAACACTCTCGCTTCAAGACTTGAAGAACCAACAAGTCAACAGGATCCACATCGGAGGTCCGGACACACATAATTGCGGATAGACCCGGAAACTCGCGGGTCGTTGGGTATTGCCGTCGAAAATCGGTGAAGTCCTTGAATTTTTCGTACCCGATTTGTAGACTAAACGACCTCGTCGGGTACGTACTTTCTCCATCAATTAGTCCGTCACTGAACGGCAGCTCCAAATGGAGTTCCTTTTGAGCGTTGAGGCACATCCCACGTTGAATAGATCATAGTCGCCAATTTGCCCATTTTTGTTAGGAACTCGAGGATCCCCATTCTGCAGAAGTTTTGCTTGTGCCTGCACCGCCGTAGACAGAAGAGAAGGGGATTGTTGCTCAAGGCGTCTCCCTCTCCACAAGCTAAAGACATCCCGCACCTAACTGCTCAGAATTTTGAAGTTTTGAACTACTTCCCATGGTCGGAAGGGTTATCCAAAGGTCCCTTAACTGTCGCCGGCTCCACGGCGTTCACCAAGTTGGGTGAGGAGAGTGGCGCTTCGGAGACCAATACCCATATGCCATATTGTCCAAGAACTTGTCCCCGAGCACTGAGTAAACACAAGAGGGTGCAGGCATGAGTTTTCCATTTTTATTCGGGCATAGATGACAGATCGCAGGAGGGGGTCGTCAAAAATCCCTTTGGCTTCGTCAGATAGTCCCATAGCTTTGCTTACTCGATCGTATCGCTAAAATTGAACAGAATGTCCTGTAATAACATCATGCAGTCTCTTGATACTGACTCCAAGGACAAGGCTGCGAACGAGTTCATTAGCCTTCGAGAGTTCGATGCAAACCTGAGCACCCACAGTCCATCTGGGGCAACGTATGCATAGTTTATGTTGCAAGAATGACAGGGTGGACAACATCCGTTCCATAAGTAAAGGATTCCATTCCAGAGTCCTCTGGCCCTGCTTCGAACTAGTTTATGTTTTCATAAGGTGATACATGATCTCGAGATGAATTGAGGTGTCCTGCCACAGATATATTACTAGAAGAACCTGTCCAACCAGGAAACAAGTAGTTACAAAGAGAACCAAACACATTACAGGAAAAAAATACAGATTGAAGCATCTTCTTCGGATTCATTCTTGAGAACGTCATTGGCTTCCCAACTCCTTCAGTTCAACGCTGAACGACGGGTTCTTCTTCAACTCTTCAACAAGGTTATCAAACTTGGGAGAGACACCCGCCCCAATCTTGCTCAGAGCACCAACAGCCCGTAATGCGCTCCTCTGCAGCTCTGCTGCACGCTCAAGGTCCTGCTTCACAGTGTCCTTGGTGACAGTCGCGCCTTTCATCGTCTTTTCGAGAGGTGGTGCAGCTTCATCAAGTCTCTGCGAAACAGCCGCAGGAGCCACTTGTGCGAGTCTGAAGAGCATCATGTGCGAAATGACCTTGATCTCATCTGATTCGTCCGTGAGGCCGGGGATGACCCGGCCTAGGAACTCATGGAGATCGATCTTTGTAAGGCATGTGTCCAACTGTGCAAGAGGGAGACAGTTAGCTACATGTGCATCATCGGCGGTAAGATGTCGTACCAAAGTATACATCGTCTCATAAGCTGTCTTACGCGTCTCGAGACCATCATCAACTTTGTGTGTCCAAGGACCCATTTGTACTGTTCGGACAAGGTCCTGGTTGACTGTGGTTTCCTTGTAAAGACTCGACAGAAGGGCAGATAAATGATCCCGGACAAGGTGTGGTTTAGTACGAGCGGCTGAGTTGAGGGCAGACAAGGCGATACGTCGGACGGTCTAGACAACAATTTAACACTGATGATACATGTAAAAGGTATGCACTCACTAGATCTTGGTCCAGCATAAGGGATAAAAAGTCAACCAAGTAAGGTGATAACAGTTCGTCGTAGCTAGCTGGCGAATCCGCAAAGGTATAACGTATGGCAGATACGACAGTCGCGCGGGTTGCGGGATTCTGATCGCGAATCCGGGCCTGTGAACGAAGTGTCAGAAAAAGATCACGAAAGGACACTTAAACAACCGCACATGAAGCTGAGGCAAATATCTTGACGGATGCGTGATCGCCAATTTACCAAGACAGGCCGCTGCGACATTTCGTGTGGTCTCTTCGGAGTTCTCCGAATTCTCGAAGAGAGGTACCCATAGCAGGTCCGACACGCCTTCGAGTTGACTTTGAGAGCTATGAGTGACTACCTCTTTCAACGCATGAAGAGATAACAGTCGCTTCTTCGGATCACTTTCGACCATCCTGATGATGGCCGGTAAGAACAGGTGCAGATTGCCAATGGCGATATTGCCTTAAAGATCTGTTTGAAGAGCTCCCACATTTGTTGCATATACGACTCACCAGCAGCGAAAGCCGCAGCCGCCCGGAGATCCTCTTGATCAGAGGAGAAGTGCTCAATTGCGTTGCTGAAGATTTCGCTTTGTGGCGACATATCACTATCAACAAGGTGAGTTTCGGAACAAGCATAAGACCGAATGGCTCACATGAATCGACCAAGTTCCCCTACGATGAGCAAGCTCAAAACGACTAGAGATGGTTTTGCCTTGGAGGTTTGCTTGTTGACAAAAGTTTTAGCACACGGATGACACTCGGAAAAGACACTAACTTTCAAATTCTTTGAATATTCGGCAATCACACCAGCAGCAATACCGTGTTGACTCTTGACAACTTGTGCCACGCACTTGGCGACATTAGAAGGAGATGTTTCTGCTTTCGGCGCCTTCTCCACCTTCAGAACTAGGTTGGGGACGACATGGGCGGCAATCTGGTTGTCAGCCTGCACCAGTGTGGAATAGAAGTTCAGAAGCGAATCGAGAGCTGCACCAGAAACCAGTGGCGAATATGAGATAAGGTAGATCTCAGATAAGAGAGTCTTCTCAATCTCTGGGAAAGACGTCGCAGGTGTTAGTTCAAGTAGGATCGAAAGGGTATTGAGTGCTTGCGACAAGAGTGAAATGTCGGTAGTGGAGATGTAGCTCTTGATTTGACTGATCAGAGAAGGAGCGAGACCAGGAGGAATACCGCCGGTGTAGCTGAAAAATATTGTTCAGTCTAGAAAATACAGATCTCGATATGAACGCACCTTTTCACCAGAACATCCAAAGCTGTGAATAGTTCAGTCTTTCCAGATCGTCCGCTCTTCCTCAGCAGACCAATCAACCACTCTAGACAACCGTTCACCCAATTGTCACCAACGCTGACTTCTCTCGCCACTTTGATGATGACCTTAACGCCGCCTTCCGTCTTTCCTGTTGTCCGGCATATGGCCTCCCATTCCTTCTGGTCCTCGCTCTGGACCACGGCAGTCGCGCAGATCCACAGATCAGCGATACAGTCCTCGGCACAAGCGCGAACCTCAGCATCAGTATCGTGGCTGGTCAATCTTTTGACAGCCTCGATGTACAAAGGTTCAGTCCAATCAGCACCTTTGACAGGCTTTAAAGAGTTAAGCAGTGAGGAAAACACGCGAAACGTTTCAGATGATACACGGGGATGCCTTTCACCTAAA
Organism: Armillaria luteobubalina; assembly: GCA_030435615.1. Taxonomy (NCBI): domain Eukaryota; kingdom Fungi; phylum Basidiomycota; class Agaricomycetes; order Agaricales; family Physalacriaceae; genus Armillaria; species Armillaria luteobubalina. The sequence goes on from JAUEPU010000001.1 coordinate 2,847,526, forward strand.
AGCTTGAGAAGAACAGGTGTCACTGATGACAGGGAAGCAGAGAATGTAGCCGGGGAATGTGTCCCAAAAAATAAAGCAAGGAAAGACAGGCATGTGAGATGTAGGGTAGCTGTAGAGCTAGTAAGGGATTGTGAAAGGACTGTTTTTGAGGTCGTTATGATAAGCGGCACTTGACTGGACAAAGAACCAGGTAGAACATCAAGAAGGGAATGTAGAAGTCCGAACCCAGCTTGAAGGGTGGCCGCGGGCGTCTTGGGGGACTTGATCTGATTCAGGAGAGCTTTTGAAAGTGACGGAACCTGGGCTTTCAGGAGCATATATGGACCCTCCTCTACATCCATGATTTCCGCATCTCGTTTTCGCTTCCCACGAGCGGCTGTGTCTTCCTTGCTGAATCCTCCATAGACGGCAGTCTGGTTGAGAAGAATGACATAAGTAGCCCAGACTTCAAGCTTGACAGTATCTTCTCGATCTCCAAAGCGTGAAATCAGGACCGGAGAGACATCTTTGTACATGGACGTTAAGAGTTCGGGACGAGTGGTGATCAGAGCAGACAGAAGTTTGGTGGAGGACCGTCGAATCTTATACGATTGATCCTCGTCGTCCTCATATCTATGGCAATCAGTCGGGTGTCAGGAGGTGGACTTGAAGACTCACTCATCGCCAGCATCGTCATCCTCGTCATCTTCGTCGGGGTCAGCCATGTCCTCGTCCTCATCGTCCTCGGCGTAATTCGGATCGTATTTGATGTACTGAATGCTGATCTGGATGAACGAGCTCAGATATGGCGTCGCTTCGTTAGGACACCGTAAAACGATTGCTTCCAAGGCCTGGTAAATATTATATTGATTGGAAAAGGATATATTTTTATGAAAACCCACCTGCAGACACCCTTCTCGCAATTCGTCATCGTCCCGCTGCACCGCCTGCAAAATCCCGCCAACGATGTCACCCAGCACAGGCGCAATCTGCAATGGGGAATGTCGTGCAACAGCGGCGACCAGCTGAACAGTCGTCTTTTGCTTCTCGATGTTAGCATTGGGAACAAGATGAGGAAATACATTCGTCTGGAGCAGCTCTGTGAACAGCTGTGGTTGGGATAACGGAATGAATTGAGACAGTGTGATGATGGCTCGCTTGCGAACAACAGGACGTGAATGCACCAAGAGTGGTGCGATGACCCTCAGTGGCTGAGTATCGGCCGTTGCGCTCGTGAGATGCGATGGAAACCTGACAATGAGAATTGAGAGAATGGAAAGTGTTTCTACCAGTGTTTCGGATGGTGTGCTCGTCTGATAGAAGTTTAGCTACGCTACGAAAGTAGTGAAAGACACACGTTTTGTATCTGCCCTAATAGTTTAGGCGTCAGTTTGGCACAAGCAGTGACGGCGACCTTTCCATCGGACGGAAGTTCCGAAGTGATAGTCTTGAGGGCCAATGCCGAGATATCTCTGAGTTCATCATCCTTGCCTCCCGAAAACTCGATAAGCTTGTCGACGACATTTTCCAGCTGTGGCTCCCGGATAATCTTGATCAGTTGACCCAAGCTGGAACAATGTGAGAGCATTTCTTCGCAAATTACTATACATACCATTTCACTGCTTGATTCTTGACTTCAGATATCTTATCTTCGACAAGGGCAAGCACCTGGTTCAGGACCTTTGTCTCCATCTGTTCATCTCCCGTAAAGCTGCCTGGATCTTGCCTGATTTCCGTCATCAGATCGTTCAAACCCATGAATCTGAGTTAGAAATAAGAAACGCGTTGCATCTCTCAGCTGTTCACCGATTGCTCACCGGAAATCCTGGTCAGGCGATTGCATCTGCAGAACAAATGAACAAAGACGAATCTCCCAAGGAGGTAATACCAACTTTTTCGATAAGACTGTTCATAAGATATGTTTTCGTCATTTTCGTAACTTTCCAAAGCACAGAATAAGAAAAGATGGACACAGTTTGGAGCGATCCGGAAATGATCAGAGAAGGGAAAGGAAAGAAGGAAGGCACGTGATAACATCGCTAGTCATTGAAGACGCGTTGTTTGGCGTTGCTTGTGGACCAGACGCGGCGGGTCCCAGCTGAGCGCACTGTTTAGTGTAGCATATATTCGAAACGAACTGGAGATCTCAGGATAACGAGTGTACTCGGAGAAATATCTATCATTCATCTAGGTAGCCTAATTGTTGAGAATCAGGCTTGTTGCGCAGGTTAGACTCCAGGCTGGTAAGGCTGGACAGGAAGAACCTTATATTCTACAGCTCCTACAGAACTTGTATATATACTACTTCAGCCCATTATCTAGAAATTACTACAGCTTTCTCCAGCTTTCTTGCTTACTCATCAACTCTCGGCACAATGCCGGATTGCCTATCTAGAACTTTCCAGCATAATCCCAACACTAATAGGTCGATATCACTCCTGTGAGGCTCCTCCGTTCACCCTGACTTCAAAGTTCAAACTTCGTCCCGTTTCCAACGTCTGTCCTATTTGACATCTAGACTGACCTGCTGCATCCCCTGGTATCAGGTGTGGTCCTGGTGCATTAACAGCAATCTCACTGCACTTCCTTAAGCTTCTCAATGCGGGAGCTTCGACGCAACTGTTTCGGCGGGGGCTCCACATTCGAACGCTCGGCTTTATCAACCTTGTCAATAGGCCTCTTCATTTCAGAACCCTTTGGTATATATCCACCGGAGGTGTCAGCATCGTTCTCAGGAGCATTATCGTCAGCATAGTTCTCTTCCTTGAGACGATCGAGGGCCCATTCGACGTTATCCTCAGCGCCTTCGTGCATAGACTGATCATCCACTTGGAGGGGTTGAATGTCGTTTACGGCTAACGAAGCCGCTTTCGCCAGAGCCATTTCTAATGGCGAAGCTTCTTCGAACAGTTGCGCAAAGTGATCGTACTGGGGAAAGTCATTCTGAGCTTCTGCACTTGTGTATGCGGCGACAAGTCTCGGATGACGTCGAGTAGTTCTACTACAGGCAGAAATTCGCGAGGAAGGCATTGGATGGTGTCGTCATTTATCCGCTTTCTGAGAAAATTCAAGCGAAAAATAGACCCTTCGGCGTGATGTGGGAACAGGGCATCGAAATGTTCTCGCTGCGTTCGCCGGGCGTCCTGATCCCTTTCGACTCTCGAAGGTTCTGTGGTACACAACGAGTGAACACCTATCCACCAAAGCGATTCCACATCATGATAGAAATTATGAAGGAATGGTGTCCTCGGGGCAGTTTGTCGGTTCAAGAACGGGTTACTGCGACCAACTGAGTCAATTCTTGAGTACGCGGAGGCATTGCCGGCTGTTACCAGTGGTTCGAAGAGATACTGTTTACACTGAACTTCCATGGCCATGAAAATGGGTGTTCCCTACATTCAGAAAATCAGATACGAACCATGTCTAATAACATAGGCGTACCGTTTTTGGATCACTTTGTGGACCTTTGGATTGGAACACCTTACAGTATTCCAGGTCAGATATCTTTCCTTTGCCTGAGCAAAGTAAAATGTTCCCTGACGACAAATCCCTGTGGACGTATGAAGCGAGGTATAGGTATCTCAACCCTAAAATGATTGCTTTAGCCAATGACAAATGACAAGTGGGAAAAGATTCGGACCTCTATACGCATGAAGGAGTCCTGTGAATAGTTCTTTCTGACTTCGCACGGTGTCTAGGGGAACACCAACTTCGGAGAACAGCAGTCGAACGTGTTTACGTCCAGTATACACGCGCTGTGAATGACGGTGTTCAAATCGACCAGATAAATGGCCTCCTACGGGATCGGCAATGTTTGAAAAAACCGATGTGGAGGGTATGGACGCCGCAATAGAGCTCGGTCGACATTTTACATCATACGGTTTATATGGCTCTGAAAGGTCTGCTATGGTATCTGTCTTTCCGTCAGTGTCAGTCACCACCTCGCATGCATTGATGTCCATGAAGTGTTGTCGATAGCGTGTGGGATCATTCTTCGCATCCGGATCTTTCTCTTCGATCCGCTTGAAAATATCCTGCTGAATCTCGCTCTCCGTCTTCCCATCCAAGGGTATCCAGAAATCCTTAAGCGCCCATTCCTGCTTCGTCTTATCGCCGAGCTTTCGAACGGTCCACACTCTAGTCGCCCTGGATACAATACCAGATGCTCGAAAAGAGCTCGGGCATTCAACCGTCCGATACGTCTCCCTATTGATCACGTAGTCATACTGAATCCGGAAACGAGCTGGACATCCTGTGAGCGGGATTGCTACACTGATGATCGACGAATCGTAGCCTAAGGCTTCTGTGCTTCCAAATGACATGGATACAATATAGTGTATTAGATAGCGGTATTCCTAGAGTAACGTTAATACCCGTCAGCGAACGAAAGTATATCCGCGCACAGTGAAAAATTGAACGACTCTGAGACAACTACCCTAGCCCTTGAGAAGTACCAAAGCCGGGTCGTAGTATTCGCGATGGTCATCCCAAACATGAACCGTCGGCTGGGATCCGCATACAACATCTGGGCTGCGTTTCCTAGCACTTTTTTATTATTCTGGAAATCGCAGTCATCAGCCTTGGCCAACCATTGAACCGTAACTAACACGTCGCCTACATCATTTTCGCCTTCCCAAGTGTCCTTGAGTTTGTATTCCTCAGTATCCACACAGTCGCATGCCAATGCCGCCTGCGTTGTGACCGACTTAGAATTGAATGCATATATGAAGGAAAAAAACAGCGCCTTGCCTTGTGTCCATAGTGGCATAGTTGTTTGGACGGCAAAGACGACTCATCCTTTGCGAGCCGAGAACCCCTAGACTCACACAACGCGAAGTGGCCATCGGACATGAATTGTCCGTTCCAATCTTCAGACAGTGGGGCTTGGTTTGGCAGAGTCTGCATTATCGCCGTCGGTTCGCGCTCCAGAATAGGCTTTGCCTCTTTGACAATAGCAGCAGCGATAGTTTCAAGACCTTTAAAATACCTATCCTCGTTTGTTTCCGTACACGGGTCGACAGGGAATACAGTCCACCGTTCGTCCGGTTGAAGAATACCATTGGATTGTAGACGAATGGCCAATTCACTGATTTGTGTAGGGCTAGCGACCTGAGGGAGGATGGAGCCCTGAAACGCATCAAGAGATATAGACGGCACATTCCGGACGTCATCCAGGATAGAATCTCTATGCTCCTTCATAGTAGATAAGGTGTGGCAACTGCTGTCGGTGATACGAGCGTGACGGGGCGTGTTTTTGATCACCGGGGGAGGGGTGGGGCTTTTTAGAGATCAGGCGGAGACGGTCTTGATCACGTGGTTATTGGGCGATAATAAATTATAGTGGAGGACGCGTTGTTTGGCGCAGCTTGCTTCTTTTTTTTATAGCGTTAGACCAGACGTGCTCCGCCAAAGCTCGCGAAAAATATATTAGAAAATGGACCGGAAAACATGAAGACAGGGGAATGCGACAAATCTGAGTCTATCATCCATCTAGCCAGCCTAGTAGGTCAATATTCCTCCTGTAGGGTTCTTCCTTTGACCCCAACTTCAAAATTACTTCATTCCCCCATCCAAACCCATCTTTCCGCTTCAAAATGGCCTTAGCCCAGAATTTAATCCATATGGTCCGTTGCGTAGTTGGCAGTGTAGCAAACAGCTCGTACTGAGGGTCCAGTCCTTGCCGTCCGGCCTCACCAACGTCTTCCACAAATGTCCACTCTGCACTGGAGCTGTGTACTCCCTGACCTCGTATACGAGCTGCAGTCTTCCGAGTAAATTGCTTATTCTGCGAATACCCGCCTGAGCTCGATAGAGATGCTGCTGATCCGGGTGTAACAGACAGTCCAAGCGAGATATTTGATTCCCTTCCAATAACGACTTCTGTTGCCTGTCCTACATCGTCCTTTGGATGTATATCCTTGATTTTCAAGGGAAATGATCGTCCTTCAACATCACCGTCATAACCAAACTCGACGCGAATGACTGCAGATTCAAATCGCGCCTTCACCGTAGAGTCTGAACCAAAGCCTACGCCGAATGATACTTTACCAGGGTCCGTGTCGGGACCTTGTATCAGTGTCATGTTGAAGTACGAGTCTCCTTCGTTAGCACGTCCGATTTCTAATCCATGGCCATCGCTATCAGTAGGGACGAAGTAACAATTATACTCTGGGTCATGGAACGACCTTCGCTTGTGAGGCCAGTTCATCCATCGATGTCGATATGGTCTGTCCAGATGTCGGCCCTCACACCGAACACCTTTGATAGGTAGACTAGAGGTACTGCGAAGAGTTATTGTTGACTGAAAGAGATGAGTTTGTTAGTTGAGTGAGGTACATATCTGTTAAACTAGTACGTACATCATTTGACAAAGGTGCTGTCTGAACATGAGCAACTGCGGTATCAGAGAGTGACCCTTCCATTTCTTCTGGCTCATCAGTTACTATTATACTAGATGTGAGAGTTAGCCCTTCTTGCTCTTATGTAGCAAAAAAACTACGCACGTTAGGATAGCCGTAGTCTTAGGTTGTAGGTCTTCTTGGTTATGATCGACGTGCTTTACTGGGACGAAAGGTCGGAGCCAATCCTAAAAGTCTGTGAGGACTGGAGAAGATTAACAATGTCGGATATCCCACCTCGAACTCGGCAGAATCCACAGCACCGTGCCTTTCCGCCAATTGTTTATTATCACAAAACACCATAGTCTGAGGACAATGGCTCTAATTTTCGGTCAATCGATCAGCTCCTGCAGCGTCGCGAAAGGGACATACATTCTCAATGCACACTTCTTGAACAATGTCCGAATGTTGTACACAATCGACCTTGGCAAACTTCATATGGCCGTACGAGGGCAGGTCGGCAATGTACAGAAGCACGAGAGTCATAGCTTGGGTGTAGTGGTCATGACCATCGTAGAAGACGCAGACCGAGACGGTGTCTTGGGATATCTAAGAACAGTCTCATTTGTAGTAGAACGAGAGGACGAAATTCCATACCTACCTGAGCATTGAACTCCTCGAGTGATGTGATTTCTATAACACGCTCCTATGTTTTGTAAGTACGGCTGTCCTTCCAGGGAGAGAAATATTTCTTACACTGTGACAGTTGCGCACATCAGCGTTCCGAATGGTAGCGAGGTGAGTGCATATCGATTCTTCTACCGGTTCCTGTTCATCCTCCAGTTGCTCGCCACCAACATTGTCTGCTTCATCGTCAACAACGTCGTCCGCTTCTTCTCCACCAGCATTATCTGCTTCTTCGTCACCAGTGTCCACTGCGTCTTGATCACTAGCACCCTCTGCAACCATCGCTTCCTCTTCCACGGGTGGTCCTTCCGACGGCGGCTGGGGATTTTCTTCCTCCGCTTGTTCTTCTGGAGTTGCTTGGGAATCCTCAATGGGCTCGCTTTCAGTCGTGTCCTCTTCCTCTTCATCACCATTCTCTGACGCGTCCTGTTCCTCCCCTCCAGACAGATAATCCTCGACATTGATCGGCGCTGAATCCGCGATGCTGAGAGAAGTACCTCTAGTTAGATATCAGGGACAGGTGGAAGTAGCTTACGCGCTTGCTGAAAGACAGTCATCTAACCAATTCTATGAGGCACCCGATGAGTTGAGTTGACCTATTTAGGTAAGAGTGGTCACCTACCGTAAATGTCGCGCCTTCAATCACATCAGTGAGTTTAGAAAACAGTCTCCCGTCTCGGAACATCCACATTACTGGTCTCTATATAGAGGCCTTGGCATGAGTTTATGTAGATGCGACTTATAAAGACAACTGTCTTACGAAACGAAGCCATAGTAGCTCGCGCAGGATCTCCGCCGAGTCTGACTAAAAAGTTTTTAGCGATAATCAGGGCAGAAATAAAGGTACCTACTTGCTCAACGTCACAATCGACGCGAAGAAAGTGCACATCCTTGAATTTTGAAGACTTAGCGGCACGCTTGAAGCAAAATGACATTCCATGCGGTGTGTTGGTGGAATGTAGCCCAACAACGACGTGTTTGTGTTGGCTGATCTTCAAAGTGTTAATGCACATCATCGCCGAGGCAAGGAACCAGAAACTTACAAATTCCTCTAACTGCGGACCTGTCCATGTGGATATATCCAACACTGGGTCCTAAAACACTGAATGAGAACCAGCGGCAACCGTAGAATACCTGCGCGCACCTTGCCCCGTGCCTTAGATACAGCCATGTCTATGGGAGGCAACGCAAGTCCTTTCGGAACATCTTTCTCAGGATGCGGGCACGATCTGGTGGATGGAAATGTCGATTATGAAGATGGAACAAACAAAGGCGCTGTACTAACCGGGAAAGTATGAGGTACGTCTTCAGCCAACCCTATTGAGGACATGAATTTAGATACAACCGCACTTGCGCGGTGATGAGACCCACGAACTTCAAACTCTTCAGTATCTTGGATTCCTTCCAAATATTCGAATTTCTCCCCGTTTCTGTATACTTGAATCGTAGGATACTGTTCTTGCGTCAACGATGAATTTTCAATGGCAGGACCAACCACATACACAATTTATTCCCACTTCTTCCACCGCGTCGGACTGATGAAGAGCATCAGAGACCGATCGCAAAATGAGGAAGAGGAAACCTACATCCCAGTCGTTCACGCCACATAATACTCCTCCGAAAGTCAGCCCGTTTAGCGTTGCAAGCCCAGAGACATATTCGAAGGTGGGCCTCATCACATGGCAGCAGTAGCACCAATTCGTAAAAAACATGAGGATAACATCGTTATGTTTGGATATCTGCGAAGTCTTGTCAGCGATAAAATTAGTTAGGGGAGCCGAAGCACAAACAAGATCATGGAAGTCACTCTTTCTGTCAAGGTGCACGACAGTAGACATGAGGGCAGAAGGAAGAACAGTTTCAACAATGACGTTTTCCGGAATTGTCCCTCTAACTAATGTTTCCCAGGCCGTGTCGCCGTCTGACGAATCCTCGAATGATTAGCGCGCAAAAAGATTTCTATCAATGGGTAACGAGTCAGCCCATCATGTCACCTTGGCATATGCATCAAAACAGGCACCCACCATACTAGACCGAAACGAATGTGAGCATCTCTCCCTCCTGAGTCCTGAGTAATGATAGTACTGAGGCGTGCAACTAGAGTTTGGTGTCGACGCTGATTCTATCCAACCAGGTTCAGCCATGTAGTATTGTGGAGGATAATATAGCTGATGGATTACTATCGTCGTGTCTGAAATAGTAAATAAACATGATGGTGGCGTACCATGGTATCATGTTCCTGATGGGTGATGGGTTTCAGGAAGGTTCTGATGCAGACGGGCCTGGTGTGTCATTATAACACCCCTGGATTATTCAGGTGCTGTGTGAATCACGGAGTAAAGCGATTCTGCCACCGTGAGCTTGTCTTGCTGCCTACTCGAATACCATGATGGCGCCAGTGACGCGCATAGACGACGCTCAAGAGCTTCGGAAAACGGTATGTAAACTGAACATGGAGGAATCTTCCGCTGACCGTCCTAGCAGATCTCAGCTCAACAGTATACAGTCGTATTCTTCCATCAGCCATGGTGCTCACATTGTAAGAAGATGAGACCGATATTTAATGCCATTGCCAGTTTGGGTGAGTATAAGGAGGTCAAGTTTTGCGAGTTTGACCTAGAGGAACAGGAGGTGAGCACTCATTGTATATGTCATTCAGAATTGGTTTACTTAGTAATCTAAGGACATTGTGGAAGAAATGGATATCAGTAATGTTCGTGCAGTTCTTCAAATATGTTGAGCCCTTATCGACGTGATTCGCAGTTTCCTGAAATCTTCCTCTTTCGCCAAAGCGAGAAGATAGCCACAACCGGACCCCGTGAGCCAGAGGCCTTCAAGGTAGACATATTGACAACGTTGGAGTATTTCGCCTGATATTCCTCGACAGACTTGGCTTTCGGCAGCGATGGCGCGTCAGGAGACCGTTGATGCACCAATTGAGTGCGTTCATTCACTAAAAGTATTGTATTTTATTAATTTCCAGGCAACAGCGAGGGAACCACTTGTACCGGAAGGTATCAGGATCGAAGACGAAATCTCACCACTTTACTTGGAGGAAGCAAACCATTCTTCGACACAGAGAGCGGTTGCGTGTTCCAACCAACGTCAGAATCCAACGGCTTGCAGATCGGAAGAGCCAACCAAGGCACATCCTACTTCCTAATCACCATGTGGAATTCAGAAACCGAGAATCCCAACAAAATATTCTTCGGCCTTCATTTCATGCCTGATCCCATACACAAAGCTCGCTTCGAATCGGCCAGGTTCTGGGTCACATTTGGCCACGATGATGGGGAGGAAGGGCATTTACCACTGAACGTCCTCGAGCTCGCCCCGGCAAGTGCTGTAGACACCATCATTGCCTCTCCCGATGATGCGATTGATAGCTCGAGCATCTGGTCAGGCGGAGAGCCTGTCCGACGAGGAACCGCAACAGACATTCGTGGACAAGGCCTGCACAGCCCTACAGCAGTATGGAGCTTAGTGGAGGGTACGAGCCGAGGTCTTGACGCGAGCTACACACTTTCTGTCGTACTACCGACGACGACAAGGGTTTGGATGAAATTCTGGGCCAAAGCTGTATTGATCCGTGGGGATACAATACCGCTTGACCTACGTCACAAGGTAACATTAAAGACGGGGACGATGGAAGAGCCGTACCAGAGAATTTTGGATCTGAGCGTTGCCATGGAAAGGGCTGAGCCAAAGGGTTAGAATTGAATCCATACTTAGCAGATTGCTGATTGAGTTTCTCAGCACTTGCTGATATCTGTTTGTAATATCATGTGCATCGATGAATGCTGCGGAGAGTTTGGAACTGAAGAAAGATTATTGGGGTCCGTTGTGAACCACCGGTAAAGTTCTCGGCCCGTAGTCCGGCGGATCCAACTGAGGAGCTTGAGTAAACTGGAGTAAATAGGATTGGTCGACCTTGGTTATAAACCAGATGCATACGCGACTTTGAAAACAGATCGGAAACGGGGTATTGGCAACCTGACTCAGCCGGATTTTTTCAACATACCCGCTTGATAAAAAAAAAAATAACTCTACAAGGTAAACAAACACTTACGTTCCTGCCATCTGGCTAAATATACAATTCTGGATGCAGTAGACCGGATACATGATCTATATACGCCGAGTGTACCGGAAACTTCCCATCCAGATTACTGTATGGATATTATTTAATTACATGGTGAGTATGATATAACAAGGTCTGTAAGCTGTTGTAGGGGGCCAAGTTCCTACATCTGTTTCCTAATCACATAGACGGTATTCAGCCCGTGCGTTGACGTTTTCTCCGTGGGGTAGTAACATCGAAAATCAAGGTGGCCCAAGCATTCTCTATATAATCCGGGTCGTGATGTGAGGTTTCAAGGCGACTTGAGTCGACGCGGGACAGATCCGCTGCGATACTGTTCCTCTGTGATGCGTCCGAGGGGACATGAGGGTCCGGTGACTCCTCTCTGGGTCGTTTGCGCGCCTGATGAGTTTTCGGTTCGCCTGGAGCATTCAACGGTATCTTCCTAGGTCGACCCGGTCCGCGTCTATCCAGGGAATGTCAGGCACAGTAACTAATTGTAGAGGACGCCGGCTTACTTCACAGTCACCAACGATGAGCCACGCATGGCTTCCGGTAAATCTACATCAAGCGATTAATTCACGGAAAAAAGGCAGAAGCTGACCAAACAAACCAACTCCAAGTTGACTACCCAACTCAACAAAATACGCTAATTTTTCCTCCCGTTTTAAAGACTTGGATAGTAAGGCCTCTGCCTCGTCGTTGAAGAGATGACATAACGCGGCGTACATCTGTTCGGACCGAAAACCGAGATTTTTTGAATCACCGGTATCAAATATTGCCTTCGCAACCGAGCGAAAAGTATCGCTGGTTGAAAGAGGTAGCTCTTCCCATTGTCGTCTCAAGACGTTGGGAGAGGAGGTAGACTCTGTGTCGAAAAGAAACAGATATATCGCATACGCCGCAGTACTGAAAATAGTCAAGGGATATGGAAAGTACTGAGCCACTGATACTTACTGGACAAACTTTGGTATCGTAGACACCTGCAGACGTTCCTTGTCGGAGTTCTTGGGTATGTATGGATGCCTGCACAAGTGGTTAAACATACTGAAAAATATAAGTTGAGGTCTATAGAAAATTTAACCTCTCCCACCTAGTATTGACGGAATGGCAAGTTCGCCACAAAGGTTTGGTCTTGCTGAGTGGACACAAGGCTATGCCTATTGTTTTATATACAAGGAACAAAGCACACGCACGATAAATCTGATCAGGTGGGTTTGTGGGCGCTTATTGACATGTTAAGGCCACATCAGGACACCTGTCAACAATAGCCCGCTATCGCAGCCCTTGGTCGCCTTTTTGAGCCCGAGGAAAACACGCACGCGCACGCGCTCGTTGCTTCCGTCCATTGCCAAAAGTGGCTGTGTCAAGGCTGGTCCAAATCGTGGCCACGGACCTCAAAATACACATCAAGACCATAATATTACACCCGGTCAGATTACACAAATTCATTAATGATTTAGATCTATGCACCGTCATTACCTAGTGGCAGAAGTTAGCTCCGCGACCCTGAGACACAAAGACTAAACATACCTGATTCCCTCGTCCACTCGTCGTGCCGCCGAATATCCGCCTCGGTGACGGTCGGCCGCACAGTAGCCAATGACCTCAAAAAGTCATTTAACCTCAACGGAGGCTCCAATAGTTCGTCAGAATCAATGTCCGACCACGTCTTCTCTACAGCATCAGAATCTCCAGGCGAACAAGGCGTCCACTTGGTGAGCTCGTCACTGCCCGAGGCAGGGTCAGCAACTCGTTTAAAGTGTGTGGCCGATATTACTTTTCGGACGGGCTGCATGAGGGCGTCGCGTACGACGATCGCTATATCGGAACCGGAGTAGCCCTCGGTCTTGTCTGCTAACTGCCGATAGTCCTTTGCCACTAGCTCGCAAGGTGTTGAACCTACGTGCAGTTGGAACATATGCCGCCGTGCGTCAGGGCCGGGGAGGGGTATGTATATCCGTTTCTCGAATCGTCGTTTGATGGCATTGTCTAGTTGCCATGGAATGTTTGTCGCTCCCAGGACCAGCACACCCGTATCGTCATGCCCAACACCATTCATCTGCACCAAAAACTCGGTCTTTATCCGCCTCGAACCCTCCGATTCACCCTCGTTACGCGAACCCGCCAAAGAATCTATTTCATCGATAAATATGATTGATGGTTTGGATTCACGCGCCAATTCAAACAACTGTTTCACTAGCCTGTAAAAATGGGGTAATAAATGACGCGCCGAATGACATGAATACGTATACTCACCTCTCAGAGTCACCTTGCCACTTACTGACCAGATCACTGGAGCTTACGCTGTAGAACGTGCTTTTGGCTTCCGTAGCGACAGCCTTCGCGAGGTAAGATTTTCCCGTCCCTGGTGGTCCATATAGCAGTATACCCTTCCATGGCGTACGCTTTCCAGTAAACAGATGAGGGAACTTGATAGGCAAGATGACAGCCTCCTTGAGAGAAGCCTTCGCGCCTTCGAGACCTGCGACATCGTCCCACTTGACATTCGGTTTCTCAGATAGAATCGCGCTGGATAGCCCTGCTCGCAATTTCTTAGTCTCAGGATCCTGATCATCGTCCTCGCCATCTTTCCTAAGGCGCATACAATGAGTTTGCCGTTGAAGAGACTGTGGGGAACTCACTTCTTTCCTCCGCCACCAATGCCACCACCAGACCCGTTCACGCCCACTGCATTTCTCGAACGCGATTCATTCTGGGACATCAAATGTTGCTTGAGGGTCTCGGCACGAGCCAAATATTCATTGATCTTGGTTTTAATCAGGTGTTTTGACTTTTCGTTTTTCTCATCTTGACGCGAGAAATGTCAGGAATTCCTTATGTGAGATAGTAGTAGAGCGTACACTTCAATGCAAGCATAAAATAATCCAGAGAATTCGAATATTGCTTGTATGCTTCATTATAGTTCTGTTTAACATCTTCGTCAATAGCCTTTTGAACAATTTCGATAGCACGCTGAGGGAGCGTCAGAAATATCCTCATGGAGCACGACATCGACGCACGTCAAGACTGCTCGCATTGGCCATCGTAGAGGGTATAAATCCAAGGTATTTGAACGGTCGTGACGGCGGGAGGCAGGTTATATTTGGCGTTGTTACAAACTGAAGCTTCCGGAAAAAAGATAAGGCCACATCGCATCTTATCTTCGCCTTCCTTTGTTCCTCCCTTAAAGTTTAGGTTTTTTGTTCGTCGGGCCTTTCTCACATCAGAGTAATGAATCATCATGCAAAAATTCAAGGACTCGTGGATATCTCTATTCACAGCATGGCCCTTGCGGTTCTACTGATTAGCGACCAGCTGCCGGACACATGTTCCACACGTGCGTTCTCAGGGACCCACGGATTCGCTATGGGACCGACAACTGGCCTTTATGTGTTCAACTGAGGAACTATCTGGACGGATTATCATTATCGGCCTTCTTTGACACAAATAACGAGACAAGACGAATGTCAAATGGACCAGGTTTCCTTTCTTCTTTTGGTAAAGACGCTGTTGTTCTTTTTGTGGCAGGGTGATGTTACGTTAGCGCCATCTCTGAACAATGGAGCCTTGCTGTGAAGCGGTATATAAAAGGGGTCTTGTCTAGCAGTCCCCCTCATCAAAGAGTTGTTACCTAACCTCACTGTCCCCCTCTGCATTTCCCCCTTGTGATTTCGTGCAAGATGACGTCTAATGTACAAGGCCGTCGCCACACGCGCAAGCAGCGCAGCTCGAATGAACTTATAACCCAGAAACTCCGAGCTGTTACACCGGAGGAACTCGATGCCTGGAGCAGTGGCTCTGACAGCGAGTACGACCCAAATGACCCACAGCCCTCTGATCTCGATGAACCTTGGCCGTATATGTTCCAAGTAAGTGGCGTTGCTAGCCTCGGCATCATTTTATTGACGGATCTCACCAGGCTGGTGATCGCGTGTGGATCAGAACGGCTGGTGGCAACTGGCACCCGGGCAAAGTGTCCGGTCAAACAACACGGAAAGGTCAAACACGAGAGGTTGGTCAAATACACCACTGCCATCGGATCTCTTCTGACTAGATGTACATCAATCAGAAAGAGGGACTGTTCTATGCGGTCGTATTCAATGAAAAATTACGGAAATACTTTGCACCGCTAAATGGTGAAATCAAGCCCAACAATCGATACATTCGAGGGCTGTTGGCTGATGCGGGTTGGCTGTGATTGTCGCCGCTCGACTTGGATTTGATACCATATCAATATGCTTCCCTTTGTATTAATTGTGTACTTGTATCGATGGGGTTTATGAAGGTTTATGATCAATGGAACAATACCAATACGTATTCTAGAAATTGAAATAAGATTTTCGAGGGTGTATGAGTATGCCAAGTCTACAAGTCAATCATCTTCTTCTCTTCGACGTAGCACCTCCCAGCTGGGGAGATCAAAATACGAAGGCAGTTCATCCCAAAGCAGCCACCTTGCTGTCAAGAAGCTGTTCCTCCCATCAGCAATACAATGCTCACAGAGCCTCGTCGACAAATCCGTCCAATTCACCATGAATCGGAATGGTGTCGGTATTACTGAGTCGCCGAAGAACTTCTCCCATATCTTCAACGACAACAGCCTTCCTTCATCACACTTGGCCTTGGAAACACATCTCCCGGCTCCCTTTCCTAGTATGAACTCGAGGAGCCTCCCTCGCACAGCTTGTATGAGCTTATCTCTGGCTCGAAGACATTTCCGCTTTGTATCCCAGTCCAACTCCACATGGCTGCCGTCATATGACGGAAGTCCGTCAAGAAGCGCGTCCAGACCGATCGCCCACGAGTACGCCATCGCCGAAGGCAACAAAATCTGGCGATTCGTTTCTTGTGCGAGGTTAATAATTGCTATCGTTCGACCTCTGAATTTTTGAATGGTGTCATTATCTGCACGCCTGTCCCACTCGTCGATGGTTGTGGGAAAGATACGCTGAAGATGTTCCACCGCCGTTCTCTGCAGTGTCTGGGCTTGGTATTTGGTGCTCAGACGCAGAATACCTGCGATTACAGCAAAGGGAGTTTCCCTGGTTGGGTCGTAGTACCTGTACTTGGAGGCAACACTAAGTCAAAGGCCAATGGGGTCTAAGAATATTCACATACGAAGGATCATGTATAGCTTTCAAAAAATGCTGCCAATCCACAGCCGAATCGTCCACCTTAAATACTCTGCAGCCACTAATCACCGTTTCCGACGTAGGATCGGGGCCGCCCTGTAGAATCATCTGAAGCAGAACTGGAGAGTGGTATGCGAGGATGCCGCGAGTGACGCGAAACAGGGTGGATTCAGCTTCGAGGATGACATCGCCCTCCTCCAACCAGAACCCCCGGGAGCGTCGCAAGGAGCCAGAGTCCATCGTATGCTGCAGAATGGTATCCGTACAACGTGGACGTGACTAACGGTGGTTGAGGGGCGGTTCAGTCAACTGGTAACGGATGAATTGATTCGATTTCATCCAAAGGAATCTTGATGCGTGCTTAATGAGGCTTCAGCTTCATGAACTGGGAAGTTGAAAAGAAAAATCATGATTGCCGGTAACTTTTGTAATTCCGGGCCGCCGGCACCGCCACTGACCTGAAGTTTTGGGACCACAACGTAATGTCTTGACTTATTGAAATTTGGGGGCTGGCAGAATGTCACGTCTATATTTAGTGTATAACATGTCGATAGAAAAGCAAAAACAAGTCACCTAAGCAGAGTGTCTATAAGTACACGGACGCATGTTCGATCACGTGATCTACTTACCTGCATACCGTCCAGTCCGTCCTTCCTTCCTTCCTTCCTTCTGTCATACAAGCTTCCGTCCCGTGTCTTCGTCACGATTGCTGGGCCCTCGTACCTCGGGACCCAGCAACCTGACTGCGACACGGGACTTCAGCTTGTTGGGGCCCACCCCAAACCCAGCTTATTACTCCTGATAAATCTTCAGAATATACAATATTTAAAGTATTTGTACCTTTTTGCATCTGGAAAGAAAACTCAAATTTAATCATGTCTAAAATTGCAGTGGCTAAGTGCTACATAGAGTCATCCATGTGAAAAAGCAGGTTTCAGAAGGACATAGTATTCCAAATCCACATAAGTGACTGACTGGCCTCGAAACTCATTGATTGTCCAAATTGAAAATGTCAGCCTGACTGGAATTGTGTTGAAGGAGATTCATGGTTTGTGCCATATATCTACACAGTAACACACTCCTCTGTTTGAACCATATATAAGTTAGCAGTAGATACCACTGTTGCTCAGTCATTTCACCCAGTGTGCCTGACTGAGGTACATATACCTTCTTTTTATTGCTCTACTCATTACTTACATCTCTCCTTAGTTTACTAATTATATTCTCCTTGTACAGTTAAGTACCACTGACTCAATATAGTAGTTTTGCACATATTGTGCCTGACTGTGTTTACTGATTATATTCTCTTTGTATTAAATTGATGACATGAAATGCAATATATTGAAGATATTATCCATATATGATACCATTTCTTTATTCATCAATGCTCATTCTTTCTTACCATACACATCCTACCATACCTCCAATCTATCATTATATAGCATCACTGTAGTTACCCACATACCTTGGTTTTTTATACCTCTCTTGTGCCAACTGAAGTATGTATATTTGTTCATTTTAAAGTAGCTGTATAAGACCACCATGATCCAGAATCAATGGGACCCTCTGACAGTAGTATAGATATGGTACCATACAGCAATGGTGCAAAGACTTATTTTGAATATTACATAGAGTGTGTTCTGTCAGATATTCAGCCTATCTTACATATCCTGCCATACTGACATTTCATATATTTAACTGAACTTACTTACTGTATTTAGATTATTTCTCCATTATGTATCTGTCTATACCTACTTATTTTGCCTCTTACCACTTCTCAGCCATTCACAATGACTACATGACTGACTGAGCTGTTTCTATTCTAACATGTTCAACCATTCCAATATCAGAGCAATTCTGTATTAGAATATCATCCCAAATAATAGTAGCATTTTGACAAAGAAGCTCTGACAGATATGTCTCTTAGGGTTTCACACTGTCTCCATAAACCATATAGTCCTTGAAGAAGATTGATGGCTCTGAACTGTATGATTACAGCTGTGATGGTAATATACATGCCATATTTGTTGGTACTTGGTAAGCAGCTATGAACAACTTGGCATGGCTACAGACACTCATGCACACTGTATTCCTGTACAATATGGTTATAGCATGCAGCACTAAGGCTCCTAATGTCCCTTTACAAATGCTCAATGCTGCATATTGTGTCATTGCAGATGTTATCACTCTTCAAAATGATAGCTAATACTATGGAAGTACATGTTAATGCATTTTTATTAAGCACAAACAGCTGCTGCAATAGTGTTGCCTCCCAATATTTTTCCTCTACCTTCGGGTCAAAGAGCCAGGTGCCAGAAAAGGCAGGTCCCAATCGTGGCAGTGCTGACAGGACCGGTCAGACAATAGCCGGTCGTGGCAGTGCGTACAGAAGAGAGGTGGAGATTTGAAAGTCCGCTAATTTTACATAAGCAAAAAGTGTGGCTGTGCCGATCTGTATTATTATATAGAGATATAGATATATATAGATTATATAGATGCATGTACTGTCTATCAGAGAATTGGAAATTCCCACACTACAAATACCCACGCAGCTTCATTGTATGGAGTGTTCACGCGATCTCAACTGCAAATATGGCATCTCGGGGGTCTTCAAGTTCCGCGTCTGCTCGCCTCACAGTGTCGTCCGCCATATCCGATTGCTGGACCAATTAGACTGCCTTCTCCTGATATCTTAAAAGGCCTCATTGTCCCCCTTCCTCCCGCAGAATTAAAGGCACACTTCGTCACGCTCGCATCACTGATAGTAGCACCCACGCGGAATATGCCATGAACGAAAAGATTTTATCTTGGATGGCATTCGAAATGTTCCGTCTATATTTTCTGATGTGTTTCGGGTGCTTCCATCCACAAGTCGTCAGTCCTACACAAATCGATGACATTGCCACTCGTTTACAAGCCAATGGTTCTCTCCAACGGGACGGACGATGGCCTCGTCTCAGAGGCCTTCGATTGTATCTTTGACTCTTCCAACTGACCATGCCCGAATGCGCTGAGGATAACGTCGAATGGGTTTTCGATCGTCTCAAGCAAGACAACTGCTGACGGCGACGCTCCTGAGAACGACGCTGATAACTCCGGTGGATATACCCCCCAAAGGGCACTGCCACTTGAAGCCTATTAATTAGCTTGACAGAGTTGAGAGTTCGGATGAGGAGCCAGCGTCGAGACGCATGCAATGATGTTGCTGCTAACCAACCTGGTACCTACGGTCAAACAGGATAGACGTTGGAACATGACAGCTATTGGCTTGGTCGGTCATGAATGCGTACAGAAAAGTAAGAAGGCATCGTATTTGGGTCCTTGTTTCCATTAGAGCAAATCAATTACTTCTCCTGTGATTCACCCCTGGGGATCTGAGGCCTGATATTCAATATTTAACTCCCATAATTAAGATTGACTGCTAGTGTGAGTGTTCAAATCGTCAGAGACGGTGGTAAGCAGCATAGACTTTTCAAGCAATCTATGTTACTCAATGAGATCCGGGCCGAAAGATAACCGGAGGAGAGTTTATGGTGCCCAAATAGGATATGCATTTGCCAAATTTGTCACACCCCATGG
Source organism: Armillaria luteobubalina (assembly GCA_030435615.1). Classification (NCBI taxonomy): domain Eukaryota; kingdom Fungi; phylum Basidiomycota; class Agaricomycetes; order Agaricales; family Physalacriaceae; genus Armillaria; species Armillaria luteobubalina. The sequence goes on from JAUEPU010000001.1 coordinate 2,867,322, forward strand.
GGTGTCATTTGGATCCGTACCGCCATGTTGTCCCACTCTTTTCGCCTAACAGTACGACGGCCCACTTTTTTCTCGTTTTTTCATAGTTCGGCTGCAATTTGGGCAACCAAGAAGTCGATAAAACGATTCAAACTTGCAGATATTGGTGAAGGAATTACAGAATGTGAGGTCATCAAATGGTTGGTGATGATCCGTTCGAAATGTCCAGGCGATTTCCGTTCTAATGTATCAGTGTAATTTTGTAGGATCGTTGAACCAAAGTCCACTGTGCAAGCCTTCGATGCACTCTGCGAGGTCCAAAGCGACAAAGCCAGCGTGGAGATTACCAGCCCGTTCGACGGTGTTGTTACCCAGTTTTTGGTTCAGGAAGGAGAAATTGCGAAAGTGGGCGCTGGATTGTGTTTGATAGAGGTGGAAGAAGAGGCAAACTCTGAGGACATCAAGGAGGAAGCACCAGTGCAACCAGCAGTGGAACCGCCTTCGGAGTCGCGTCAAGATGAGGAGACCCCTGTGACGCGACGACCTCACCCATTAGATCCGAGTCATCCTGCACCAAAGGCTGACGATGTTTTGGCTACTCCCTCTGTTCGGCATTTTGCCCGGAAGAATGGTGCCGAACTAGCTCAGGTCTCCCCAGGTAGTGGGCGAGACGGCAGAGTCGAGAAGCAGGACATTGAGCGATATCTCACAAGACAGGCTCCTACGTCGCCATCTCAAGTCATTACTGACCAAGATGTCGTGGTGGAACTCGGTCGCACTCGATACGGCATGTGGAAAGCTATGGTGAAGGTAAGAGAAATATATGGTTATCAACAATACATCATTTGACGTTCTCGCCAGAGTCTAGAAATTCCACATCTTGGTTATTCAACAACTCTCGATCTTACAGCCTTATACCATCTTTTACCTACACTGAACGCGCATATACCTGAACATTATAAACCTTCGCCATCTTCACCCCCGCCGCCATTGGAAGTCTCTCCTTCCGCAGTCTATCCAGCACCTGCTTTTCCCCAAGTTGCATCTTCTCAGCAATATACACGTTTGACGTACCTTCCTATCCTTCTAAAAACCCTTTCCAAGTCAATGCTTGAATGGCCACTCTTCCGTTCTTCCATCACGCCCAGCACGTCCGATCCTGGCGCGAAGCCTACTCTGACGGTACGCCCACATGTCGATATCAGCATTGCTCTTTCTACTCCGACGGGTTTATACACGCCTACACTGCAAAGCGTCGATACGTATACCATATATGGCCTCGCGTCATCTCTGAAGCATCTCTCCCATTTAGGTAGACAAGTTCCATGCGGGCTCACTCCCAACGAAATGCCCAAACGAGGCGGAACGCTGACTGTTTCCAATGTTGGAGCCATTGGAGCCGGGGAGTTCGCAGCGCCAGTGCTTGTACCTGGCGGTGGCGTTGCGATCGTCGCTATTGGGAGAGCAAAATGGGTCTGGGATGTAGAAGCTGGAGACGGAAAAGGAGAAAAGAGACTGAAAGTTGGGGTAAGCTGGAGCGCTGATCATCGTATTGTTGAGGGCGCCGAGTTGGCAGCATTCGTGGAATGCTGGAGAGGATATGTAGAGGTTCCAGAAAGGCTGATCGCCGATTCAGTGTGAGGTGTGTAGCATAGTTTCCCAATTCTCTTCGATTGTAAAAAGCACTTATGGCCTGTATCAATATTCAACCAATTACTGTTGCAAAGCATCAGATTGTCGGCAAAGTGGGCGGCGCTTTTCAGAATCTTCGTGCCACCGTCTGGTTGTCCTAGGTGCGGACCTGCTCAACATAAACATACAACGTCTTCCAACTCTTGCTTGTCGCTGTCTGCTCCCTCAGCAGACAAACGTCGGTATCTATTAATGGTCGTGCTGTAAGTCTTTGAATATGGGCGCCTGCTGGTGTGCCTCGCAGTGATGACGAAACGTGGGATACCGCATGTTTTCCTCCTGTACATGAGTTTTACACCAGGCACCACTCTGTCTCACTTCAGTACTCTCGCCGGCTAGATCGTTGCACCCAGGCGTCCTAATCTTCGTCCATAAGGCAAAGGTCGGAAAACTCTGAAGCGAGACCTAGAGCGAACCGACAGTCATATACTCATCCCCTGCACACAAAGGAATTTGTATTCCGTCTCTATGATGAACGCCGCCGATATCAATAACCTGCATTTTGTCAATCCCTCTCTAGAGGCTCTACGACTGTAAGCTTCTTTGACGCTGTGGTGTCAATCTCTTATTAACTGCCTCCGATGACATTATAGCTCCCTGCAGTACCGTGCGTTCAAGTTGTATCATGGTACCGCAGATTTTGCCACTGTTTCCCCGGGCATCCAGACCGCATTTCGAGAGGTTGCAGAGGACATTGCAGAGAACATTACCCAGGCGATGTCCCCCGATGAGCGGGAAAGACTATCTCCAGCGGCTTGGGATCAAATGATCAAAGAGCACATAAGAAGAAATCTCAATTTTCATTACAAGAATGGTGTCTTGGATCGCATAACTTCAAAGAAAGGTGGGAAAGAGTACTTTGCACAGGATCGTGGATCTGGTAATTTTATTGCCGTGGTAGAGTGAGTGCTGTTTCTCTTGGCCACATATTGGGACGCTAATTCGTATCAGATTTGAGGAGTGATGGCGCCTAAGCTATCCTCGGTTGGGAACAGCACTAGATTTCAAATCACAACATACGACCTTCTTCACCGCACGTAGAGCTTCGTAATGACACTAAACACCTAATAAATATTCCTGCATGAAAAAGACGTCGCACCATTGGAAATAGGTATACATCGGAAATTTCGAACTGTGGCGATCTTTAAGCAACGCGAAGAGTGTAACAAGTTTGTAATGCATTTCCCCAACTGTGTAGTCTTCGGTGTTCGCGGTGAGATCGCACTTGTGGATGAGATGTGTCATGCCTCAAGGCTCCAATGCCTGCTGTCTGGAACGTTGCGTCGCATATCAGGAGCCCTGAAAATGATGCATGCGAGTGCCGTGGGAGATACCCGTGACTTCAGCGCGAGGCGTACCTCCTCACACAATACCTGAGAAGAAGGACAAGGCAGAAGTGTTGTCTAGGTGCAGACGAAGAATCTAGGCATTCGTATTTCTTGCATTGAAGATGAGTAGCTCTTCCAGTGATACTGCGCGCACCGATCTGATAAGGTAAAGATGTATTTCTAGCCACGTCTTGACATTCGTATACTAAGTGTCCTCGTTCTGTTACTATAAGGTCTTTCGCATACAGGGCTCTCAATCTGTGCTTTCCGACGATAGAAGGAGACCTTAGTGAGGAGCAACGGGGGCTAGTGCATGCCGCATTGCAGGAGCTTGCAGAAAAGATAGTGAATCAAAGAGATAGATGGATGCCGCCAGAGTCGTTTCAAGGAGAGTTCCCAATGGATCCGATAATTATCCGCTACGCAAAGCGGAGGTTTGGCTCATTCATTTTCAACCTCGAGGAAACGAGTCGGCTGCCATACATAGTTCCAAGAAACAGCCGCGGCTGGGTTAGGCGGCGATGAGACTCAAGGTAGGTTTACTGTTATACTTGTGCGTCCTTTATCTCACTGTTGTAAGGCACACACGAGGATTGTAGAGTTTTGGAGGCTGTAGGATGGACGATAGAATCCTAGAACCTATAATTGAAAACCGACTGAGTGTTCTTGTAAGATACCCGAGTATCATCCAAGAAGTCGCAGCGCGGAACCATGCTATGCCATCTGAAAGGAACAGCGCTAGCGAGTCAGATGGCACGAAGTTTATTGATGCTGCTTTATGTACCTCGGATATAAAGAACATATCAGACAGAACCGCAGGTAGGAGCCCCGTGAACATGGGCAATTCAGAAGAGCTTTGTCATTTGATGTTCGATTGTGTTGTGGAAGGAATATATCGGTATCGCGGAGTGCCGTAGACACGCTTCATGCCTTGGAGTGTATTTGGAGGATTTTAATCGCGGCAATCGTCGAGTCGGATTCATAGAGCGCCCTATGCAGAGTAACAGCCCAGGGTTTCTAAAACGAAACAGAAGTCGCTCTGTTGGATTAGGCCCGGAAGTACAGATAGTATCTTGTGCAGTGAACATTGAACAAGGACTCGGACCTTTAAAACGCAGTACAGAGAACGGAGAGCAGCCCTGACCTCGAACATCAATTCTACGGTCTGAGAAGTCGTCGTTCTTGCTGTCCTTCGTATAAAGAATAGTGTGGGATGTGGTGGTTGTCCGAGTCATTGTTAACAACGGAAGTAGCCGAAAGCCAAAGCGACACTTCGCCGGATCTCGGCAATTCGATTCTTACGGCTTTCCCAGCTATGGTATCCTCCGGCTAGTCAACATGTTTTCCCAGGGCATACATATAGCCATCCAGGAAACCTGGTTCGCTCTCTGATCTTCGTTCTTTTCTCTTCGACTCTAATTCTGTGCTGGATGCATGTTAGGCAGACATACGAGTACAAATACAACAGCAGCTGTGTACTAGTGGATACAGAGAAGCGTCCAGCATCATACATACAACTATATATATATATGTAAATATATCATGGCGGTAGAGATAATGCGAGACAATGATATGGCTCCAGGTCCCTGCCCGGCATCGTGATTCCTAGCAGGAATCCATTCTTCTTCATTGCCCAATCTCGATACATCTCCCATCGATAGTACCCCAGGTCCCGAGTGTTCACAAAGTCGTGTAGGCTTATAACTTCAACCTTCGGTCCGGGGAGGACGGTATAGTCTAAGAATGTCAAGACGGAATGGTTAGGTGCAGATGGATGGGCATTGCTGTAAGCCTTCCGCATAGCATCGATAGCGTCTTTTCCCGGTGCGCGGAAGACCTCGCTCTGACCAATGACAATAAACCACTCATCCTCGGAAGGTGACATGAGGCGGGGGTATCCTTCTATCATCCGAATCAGCAATTTAGTGCTAGCAGTGGATTGTGGGAGAGGCCAGCCCACCTCGAAATTGCCGTCGTAGTTCAATGCACTGCTTTCGATGTCCATCTCTCCATCCTGACTTGGCGCATTCGTAGGAGCAGTAATAAGCATACTGGCATCCGGAACATCGCATGTCGCGTGCTCTAGAAGATGTATTCTCCTCTCGTCTTGTCATGCACTGTCAAGCCATTACCAAACCGAAACACGTATTGGGATAGAACAAACATACGTTATCGCTCATGCAACCAGTCGCCCCATTGCGAGCCATAAAATAAACTGGTCTTAGACCCCTTAAGTGGTCCACTTTTTCTTTCAACCTCAGCCAGGCGTCCTTCACAGGTCCCTGGAGATTTGGCGCATCCTCTATCGCCTCCGCCCTCCTCAATGACGTATGGGCGCGGTGAAGTACACTCCTGTAAACTGCGAGCAGGGTGATTGTGTCCAGAATAACCACGATTGATGACTCCACCGTGAAATCTTTAGGAATGGAATTCTGACGGTCGTATACGATGTACGGCTGCGCCTTCACGATGGACTGCAAGATTCCTTTGTCTAGGGAATCCGAAACCCAGGTAAAGCCAAACTTGAGATTCTTCTTCAGATACATGACGGACAGGTAGATGGCTCGTCGGGCTGAGGGTAAATTCAAAGGTTCAAGATTGCGAGGTCGGGTTAATCGTCCCATGACAAGCGTCACCCACGCCACGGACTGCTTCGAGAAAAATCGAAGACGAAGTCTTGTATCATTTCCCGAACAAAAGAGCAGGATCTCTAAGCGGGCGATGAGGTCGGGATACGAAATTTGGGGTTTTCCCGCAAGCTCGATGAGCCGCTGGACTGTCCCAGATGCGAGGTTATCAGGCGCTTCCGATGACAAGATACGGGAAGCGTCGTCCTGCCAGCCCTGGTCCAATTGCTCTGCGGCAGCAGAGATGATAGTGATGGTCCTTGAGGTAGCTCTCAGGATCTCCGAATCGTAATCCACCGACGCTGCGATGAGAGACATTTTGAATATGGATCCAACAAAGCGAGGAACGGAAGCCAACACTGGCAGCACCTGTGGTATCTGAGCAAAGAGGTAAACCAGCTTGGTCGACTTCAGCAGGGCTTCGTGGTCATCGACGGCTGCTTCAGTGAGGTCCAAGTGGTACTGGGTGATGAAGAAGGATAGCCATGGTCGAATAGAGTGCCAGAGTTGGACAAGAAGGGTGGGTGAATTATTGATGAGAGTATTTTCGAGGCCATAAATCAAGGAATCAAAGCAAACGAGCACCATCTGAATGGATGCTTCGTTCCGTGTAGGTACACTCGAGAGATGCTGTTTTATGAGGGGAAGAATATGAGCTAGACGATTGTTTCCCACTGCTCTGGTGGCGAGTTCTTTCATCGCGGGTATTGAACCATTTCGGGCTGCTCGTTTCAACGACGCGATGTTCATGTCCTATGTGGAAGCTTTAAGCTGAGTTTAAAGCATAGAAGTCTTTCACATACACATATGTTCCCCGATTCATGTTGCATGGTGTCGCAAGACAAAGGACTGACCGGTCTGTCATATATTTATCAACTAGATGCCGTCAGGGTGGATGATCAAAAGTTCGAGAATGATGATCGAAAAATTATGATCGGGTGCTTGTTTGGCTGTGGCCCCAAAGGTAAGCCCTGAAAATTTGAAACCCGGCCCGGAAAGCAAAGATTATCTAATCCAACAGTTTCTTCCTTCGCTCCCATCAAGAAATTCCTTGGGTGGGCGAGTTTTCTTTTCGACCAAATCATACTACAACCGCCACCCGCCTTCACTCAAGAGCCAACAGCAACGCGACAAATACCCAGCTACTCAGTGTGCTCAGATAACTCACCACTTATTTCCGACAAACGCGACGCGCCGCTAGTAGGATGCCCTTGGCTGCTGCACAAAAGCAGGCCATTGAGGAAGTTGTCAATGCCATTACTGCCGCCACTGCGCCGAAAGGAAAACGTTTGCTCTCAGCCATGTTCATGAGTCTCGTCGATCCGAAAGAATGGCCAGAATATTACGAGGTTTGCCGTTTTCTTCGCTCGCGGCATCGCCCTTCATTGTTGTAGATTATTCCAGATCCTCGGTGTATCAACAACATACGTACAACACTAGAAAAGAATCGGTACAGAGCAGCCCTGGATGCGTACGCAGACTTGTCCCTCGTTTTCTGGAACGCGCTATATTACAACGAAGCCGGTAGCCAGATTGCTGGGGATGCTGAGACCCTCAAAGTATGTTAGCATGGCGCGAATATAATTTGGTCTTGTGCTTACCATAAATTCCAGCGTCTTTTGGAGACTGAATGGAAGAAGCGACCCATCCTCCCCACTCCTCGGACGTCTCCACCACCGAGATCTGCTCAAAAAGTCCACAAGACGGAAGAAGAAGAATCGCCACCTCCCCCAGAGAAACATACTGGTCCTCCTGCAGCCACCAATGCCACGGCAGCTTCCACAAAAAATACGACGCCTATCATTCCTACGATCATACCAGCTGCAAATGGCGTCTCTGCCAATCATCACGTTTCCAATGGCCGAATATCTCCTAGGCTGCCATCTCCCGAGGAAGAGGTGGACGTCGGAAGTGTCGCAGATCTTCAAGTGCATGTACCAATGGAGAGAGATGCTGCAAGTGAGGAAATTATCCGTCATTTGGATAAGAGTTTGCCTAGGTGGCCCGGCTTTTCAGAGGAGGGCTGGACGGGAAACATTAAAGTGATGTTTCCGCCTGTTGTTGGTCATCCTTTTTCTAATCGCCAACGGCGCAGATTTCTTACATGGATATAGTCCATGCCATCAAAAGTCACAAAGATGTTATGTGGGTCAAGCGATTAGTCGTTATCCTTTGACTCATCATATTCAGAGGTAATCGATATGCTTTCGTCCTGGAATCCGTGCCAGAACGCGCCGAGATACCATATTTGCCGCTAAACGTTCGTTCTCATCTCTTCTGTTCTCTTTTCAGGCGTTGTTAATCTCTTGCAGACACCACTCTCTTTGAAATCTATTGAGGTTCGCGCCTATCATTAGGTTTCTTTTCTAGATCGGCTGAGTTTTGTTCAGAGTCGAGCGCGCACAAAGGATTATTCGACTCCGAGAGAGTTTGACACCGACTTCTTACAGCTGTTCGCTAAGGCGAGAAGGTGGCATGATTCCGGTTCTGATGCTTATGGCCATGTTCTTCTTCTTCAAGTCTGTGGAATTTTATCTCGGCTGCGAGAAAGGCTCACGGATTTCCAGAGATTGTACCAAGCTTTAACTTCAAAGGAGCCACCACACGGTCCGCCGTATTCCTCATCAACCAATTTTGCGTCTCTACGTGCGGGACCCGGTGCATTCAATCCTGATCCAAGTACAGGTCTAACTAGTGATCATATTCCTACTGAGGACAGGAACTTTGTGGATCTACATCATTACAAAGGCTGGTCCATCAAGGTTGGTGACTGGGTACACCTCAGCAATCCTGATTATCCAAGTCTTCCTACCATCGGACAAGTGCATAAATGTTGGGTTGCTGAAGAAAGGCACGGCCGATATTCGGTACTCAGTTGATGAGCCGATGCTGATTTTGATGCTTAGATCACGGAAAGGTCAACATGGTGTAACTGTTTGCTGGTACTTCAGACCAGAGCAGGTACATACATATACTTCTTCATTATCTTTCTGCCTAAAATGATCAATAGACCCATCACACTTCTGATCGGACGTTCTTGGAAGGCGAAGTATTCAAGACAAGTATGCCTGTGTCGTTCTCATTCTCGGTCCCTTCTGATGGTTTCCTTGTAGGTCATTTCGCTGAGCATCCGCTCGAAGACATACTAGAAAAGGTAGCGTGCCAACCTGCCGTCGGTAGTTGTCACGGGCGGCCTAGGGCACCGTACTGGTATCCCGGGTTCCCACTCTACGTATGCGAATCTCGATATGACAGTGGTAGCCGTACCTTTGTCAAGATAAAAGACTGGAGCTCATGCATGCCGGAGGAATCCCGCCAATCGGTGCCTATATATCCCTTTGAAAGAGTTGTTCCTCCGCGTCGGCTTCCTAGTCCCTTTGTGGGTAAGGGAAAGAACGGCGCCAAGGCGTCAGGAGGCCTTATTGGCGGTTCTATCGTTCCCAGCAGCAGAGTTACCCACATCATTCCCATATCTACTTCGGCATCAAATGCTACAACAGCCATGGATCGCTCAATTTTATCCGGTTCTGGACTGACCTTGGGAAATAACGCGCAACAGGAAAAACTTCCCCCAGAGACCAGTACGTGATGGTGTATTGACAGCTTGAATATACTGCTCATTACATGCTGTGTCTCCACAGCTGAACATTTTGACCGCGATCCAGAAACCGACGAAGTTCTTTGGTTTGGTGCTCCGCCGATAAATGTTGCGCTCGCACCTGTGCCCAAACACAGCTTAGCTTACCTTCACTTCCTCGCAAGGAAGCGTAAAAATGGCGCCCAATCAAGCCCTTCAACGAAGAGGGTCCGGACAACGCCACCTTGATCAACGAATGGGTAAAAGTGTAAGCTAGGTTCTCCGATAATTTATCCACTGTATCCTCCAACGCTGTATGATCTAGCTGTATCATTAAAGTTCCATCATATCTGGGCAATCTGCACCATATAACTCTTTCATCAAGGTCACCTCAACGGGCGCTTATTCTTGCCTCACATAGTCAAGAGTCCAAAATATCTTGACCCGTGACAAACTGGTATCGCATGCGTCCGTCTGCCGATACGATCTTTTGATCATCCATTTGCTCAGTTCTATAAAGCCGCGAAGTCAGATTGTGACTTTCAGCATCAATAATGGCGATGTCAGGGTCCTTCGTCTAGGCTCCCGGTCTTTGAAATCCGGCCGCAGTGTCCAAGATCCATCTGGTGCGGTTCCGTCCCTGTCCCTGTAAATAAACTCGCTCTTTTTCCAAATTCAACAAGATGTACGATCCGCCACAGTGAGCAGTCGGCTACCGGTGCGATATGTGGCGTGCTTTTCATTTACCATCATCGTGTTATCAGCACATTCATGCACCGCGAAGTCGAACACCGGTATCCCAATATCACGGACACACACGAGAAAAGCTGCACATGACACAACCATTCTGACAGCCATTCTTGCTGATAGATCATCTTCGATATAATCAGACGCTCATTGAATCAGGCCCGCGGTATCATCAACAGCAGCCGAGATTTTCATACAGCGTCGTCTTGCTTCCTGCCCTCCTTGTACCCTTACTTCGTTCATCCGATACCGCCTCTCCTCGTCGGAAGCGTATCCTCCAACTGCCATCATGCTCTTCCGACGACATCTACTCAGGCTGTCATGGTGGAGTCTTTGTCTGCTTACCTCATCGGCGGCACTCGTGTCGCGGGGTCCCCAGTCGAATGCAACATGCACATCCGACTATACTTGGGCTGACAATGCAGAGGAACTGAGTCCTTGTTATGTGTTGGCGTACGTTCTGACTCCTTGTATCGGCACGGATAGTGAGTGTCTACATTGCCATTGACTTCCTTCGAACGCTCACAATTTGGGCTGAACAGCCTACAATGTATTCCCTTTGGACAATGATACACACTATGATCGGCCAGGGGATAATGCCATCACGGTAACACCTTGCTCATGGTTGGTTCCGCCGCCATTGTATAGTGAAATTTGAGATTCTGATTCTTTACGCAATAGCTCCTGGGCCGCATACAACCTTTTCAGTGCTTGCACAGCGTGCCAAAGTGGCAGTCATTCCCTTTGGGGGTGTGTTCACCACATGTTTTCCTATGTACTATCTGAAGACTACGCTTTAGCTGGGCGGCGTATAAGGCAAATTGTGGCAATAATCTGTCCACAACAACGTGAGTCTGTCATTATGATAGTGCATACGTGATATCAATAAATATGCTTCGCAGTTTCTTCCCTTACGATGAAGGTTATACTCTACCTGCAACTGCTTCTATTCCTTATTGGGCGGCTCAAGATCGTAAGTGTGGCCTGCATCATTTCTAATCAGGATATTCACTATAGTGAACCTAGCGTCGACTTGGAACAATGGTGAATTTGATTCCGCCCAGGCGAAAATTTTGTCTCTGGAGGGTGAGAAAGTGATAGGTTATCAAATGGCTCAAGCTTACCTCCCACCTAGGACACGCCGACTTAAACGGCTCCTCAACTGATACCAATAATGAGTCTGGTTCCTCGACACCCGTCGGCGCTATCGTGGGAGGCGTTGTTGGGGGCGTGATTGCAGTGGCAGTTACAGCTGTAGTTGCCTTCTTCCTCTTCCGTCGTTATCGCCGACGTCGTGTGCCCAGGATTCTGGAGAGTCGACCAGGACACTTCCGCTCACAGTCTGACTTGACACAAAAGAGCGGCACTGCAATGCTCTACAATGATTCCCTGAGCCATCGTCCTTCAACCCCGATTACTCAAGCCCCTCACACCATTCTTTCGCACTCTGGAGAAGGGACCGCACTTTCATATTTCGGTTCCGCCCACGGCTCTTCTGCTTTCATGTCTCCACCCACTTCTCCGACACGCCAGCTAATGTCCCCTCAGCCAATGGTTATGAATCCTGAGGATATCATTCATCCATTCACTGCTACTCCCTTGACTTCCCCGCCCTCGTCCTTGGTAGACAGGAAAGGTGGGGGAGTTGCGGATTTATCATACACCCACCATCAACGCCCTTCGGTAACTTCCATGGACCCAATATCGTCCGGTCATTCTGCGACCAACTCTGAAAGTGCATCGAGGCCACGCATAAACCCTCCCGCTTACAGTATGTACCAAGATGCATCTCCTAATCTGCATCAGACGTTGGATGGTACTGGTACCCCTTCACGAGCTCAGACTCCCAGTCGGGGATACCGATCTGAGAAGCGTAGCCAGGAGGTTGCCCCACCTTGGAGTCCAGTTTCATCAAGTATGCAGGTGCGAAACACTGAGAGTCGATCCCATTCTCCTGGTCCTGGAGAGTTTGATAATACAACGAACGCCACCATACCATCTAATGGCGCACCGAGCGATATCGACGTATCTAGGATAGCCTGATTTATGTTTTTATCTGTTTATCCGAGTTGTGACATTATATGCTATCGTCTTATAGCACTTATTTTCTTTGGTTGTCACCAAACTCCTTGAGTGCTTGTAATTTCTTCCTTGATGATCGGGGAATTCAGCAGCATCCTTGGTATAAGGCACGCGCAGGACAGGAATGACTGACCGAAGTGGCTGATCACGTACAGTGGTAGCGGTACCCGCCCTAGCGCACTGTGAGGATAAATCAACTTTACATAAGTTACGACTGCATAGAGCCTGGTGTTGGTTGTGGCCCCAAACTAGTTTCCGTGTGTTCTAGCTAAAAGTGACCTGATGATGTCGGAGACAATTGTGTCAGGTAAGCCACAAAGGGGGAAGAAATCTGCCAATGTTCAACACAGGACTGTAACTTGAGTTCTAAGATTCAAATTTTCAAAATAGAGCACCATAACGGTACTGAAAATTTGAAAAGGAAATTGAAGAAAATCAGATCTTTGAATACACGACCTCAAAAATTTAAATTCAAAGTATAGCACAAATTTGCGCAATGTGCTCAAGAGTCAAGCTAGTCAAGTCTCACTAGCACTGCTCAGTGCTCAATGCACACTTCAAAGTTCAAACTTCACAGTGATCATTGCCAGATAATGTGTAGAGTCTAAAATGAAAGATATGAGTCGACCCAGGTTCGAACTGAGGACCTTCTGTGTGTTAGACAGATGCGATAACCAGCTACGCCATCGACCCATGCTATTAGGTATTGCGCACGACAGATCATCTACTTTTTTATACATTTCGGCTTCGATATCATAATCCGAACATTTTGATGCATAATGGCCATACTGCTCAAAAAAATATACACGTACTCCGAAATGTGAATTTTTCATTGATAATGTACACCAAATCCGTCCATCGCCCACCCATAATCGGAATACAACAACCCTGCCAGCTCTGCCATCGTCGTCTCCCCAAATGTGAAATCTGGTCCACCCAATGTAACATCAGGATACATTTTGTAACCTGAGCGAGGTATTTGGAAAGATGGAAGGACCGCTGTCGGTGACGCGCTGGACCCAGAGCCAGAGCTAGCGGACACAGATCCAGGACTACTTGAGTTTTTGGATGTATCAATAATCATCCGCTTCGCGATGCGCTCAAAGGGTTCTCCTTCGCTCTCATCGTCTTTCTTATCCCGCCCCCGCTTCCTTGAAGGTTTCGATGGGAGATCTGGTTCGGCAGCTACCATGGAAAAACATTCAACAGGAAGCGGTGGGGCAAAGGAGAAAACCTCACTTAATAATCCCTCCAATAACGCGATAGCATTCCTCGAGACCACAGATATATGTTCCGCAGTTTTGAAGAGGTCTAGCGCCTGCCGAAGTTCGGCCCTCCGCTGATCCAGACACTGCCCATCATCAGCCGCTTTCTGATGACATAGGTCAATGAAGAGCACCACTGCAGCAGCGAAACCATAAAACAGCACAATCCACCACTTTAGTAGGATAGCGGACTGCTCGTCGTCAGATTTTAGATGGTCTAGTATTGCTTGAGCGGATGCTATGCATTGTTCACGGGATTTGACCTTCGAGGGGACATAAGAAAGGAATGTATCCGAGGAAATAGTTACTCACATATTTCCGATCTTTATACCCTCGGAACAGATACGGTCTATGCAGCCTCAAGCGCCTCGTTTCCCCCATGATTAAACATAAGGTCAGCTCAAGCCCCTTCACCCCCTCATCGACCGATGAGCTACTGTCGTCGGTTATGAAATGCTCGGGAACGCCTTTCAACATTTCTTCCAGCCGCTTGTCCATCTCCCCAACGAAACTATAACCCGTTGGTGCCTGCATATCATCCACAATCTCCCGATACAGAGCAACGAACCGCAGACGTGTAAGGGAGAACGTCATTTCTGTATATTCTTCCGTAGGTCGCGGACGTAGTGGTCGACCATCGTCGACGAGATCTCTGTCGTTCACGTTGGCTGGCCATCCCGTGTGGTTTTGTGAAGGATGTATGGCATATGTACCATTATGAGCAGCCGCATGGGACCAGTCGTTGAAAACCTGATTATTGTGAGAATGATGAAGGAGGGATGAAAAGAGACATACAAGACTCCACCATACTCTACGTGCCGTCTCCCGCTTGACTAAAGACTTCCACGTCGCGCTATACGTACGCTGGTCGGATTCAGATCCTAACCGAGACATACCAAGGTTCTGGGCAATCTGATGAGATGATTAGTGCTTGTATTTCTTGTGTAGAATAAATAAACCTTGACGGCCGAGCCCAATAACGCCCAATGGGTGCTGTCGATTTCGCCAGTCAGGTTATAGTGTTTTCCTGTTATAACTGAAGGACCACATACTCGGCTTCGTCTAGGTTTTGTTGGTACACGCCCATAAGTCTGAAGGAATGAACATGTGAGCTAGATAAAGAAGACGAGATAAAGTGACACATACAGGATACATTGTAAGTGTTCCAGGGAATGCGCACCCAAAAAGTCGTCGTAGTGTAAACAGGCTTGTGCAGCAGAATACATTCGTTTCGATAATTCTGATGCTGTAGAAAAATCAATGCCGATACTCTCGCAAACATACGGTTCTATCAGGTGTAATGATAGACATAATATCATGAAATACACCCCAAGAAACGAGACGCGGACCATGCCCAAACTTTCGCTTGATTTTTGCATTAGAAGGACATTCAGCTGTCCAATACATCAGCTGATGATCCATATAGGGGAGACGACATGTACCTCACTTATGAAAGTCGGCGCGTGTAAAACCTTTGAATACCATTCCAATCTCTCGAACTAGAGGAGTTGATGAGCCGCAGCTACTCAGAACATGAAGTCGCACGCACGTAAAACTGCACTAATGCACGGGTCCTCATTTCGTCAGGAAGCATTGCTACAAGCCTCGCTATTATATTGACACTGGGATCCAGCAGGAGGAGTAAAGGGTGTCCACTGGAGGGGTTGGTAGTCGTATATGGATCTTCGTTATTATTCATCGTGTCAAAATCCTGCGTGGCTCTATTTCGATTCACGCGGTGTCCCATGGCAAAGTCCTCCAGCATCATCGCGACATCCTCGTCAGTTGAAGTAACGCCAAATGACGACCGAATGGCTGAACGACCTTTCTCCTTGTCCTTTACCTTTTCTTTGTCCTTCCCCTGGTTGCCAGACGAGACGAGCTTAGACACAGTCTGCTCAAGAATTGCTAAGCGGCCGAGTACGTCATCAAGGGTTTCTGCGGCAGTCTTGCCCGACCTGTGTAGCAACGTTTAGAGGGAATACAAGGGAATGAAGTACGAGATGCATACGCAACGGCATTTCGATCCACCTCCTTGCATTGACCACCCTCTCCTCTTAACATACATGGAGCGCAGGGGTATGCCCTATTACCTGTTTGGCACCAGTAAATCCCCTCGGCGATGTATGTAACTCGAAATTACCACGAACATTTTATCTTACGCTTGCGGCCTAGGGTGTATCAGTAACATTCTGAGTAAGACAACGCGACGAACGTACATTGAAAGCAGCTCTGTATCGGCCTCGACGACGTGCGCAATTCTGCCATAGGACATTGAGAATGGATGTCGATAAGGAACAAATAGTAAGCAGGCTGATCGAGATTTTGAAAGTGTCATAACCGATCTCCGTCCCTCGGTCCGTCATCCGTGTCTTTATCAATGCCGACTCGGATAAGGGCTTGCAAGTAGTAACGGCAAGAAATTTACTGAGGTCATTCTTTTGAATCCATGTATCATGTCAGACATTTTTAAAATGGGCGGTACTTACGATGACTCATATTCATCGTTTGCTGGAGATGCCACAGGAAGTACGTGAGAACATCTTTAATGATCAGGTGGTAGCCCAAGAAGACCACTAAGTCTGCAGCCGACCATGCATGAGATGAGAGTGATGGCAAGCCAAACATGACTTCAGCTGCACCACGCCGTGGGGAAGACCGTAGGCGCTCTAATTTCAGACAATACAATGGCTGCGGCGGTATAAGCCCGGATTCGACCTGGCGCGGAAAACAATCAGGCTCAGATGATTAGAGAACTATCCCTGATTGGCCACATGCCCACCTCGAAGTGTATACCGAGCTCTTAGAGCCGAATATTCTCCCATGAACTGGGAATAAGGGTACGGTTGTGGTGATGTAAGCTGGTGATTGATGACTGTGCACAAGACTACGAGTCACGATATACAGCTCCATTGATCATGAGAAGAAGATAGGTCTGAAAGGAAAGCGTTATGAATACGTATTCATCGTGTGGAAAAGGGATTTTCCTCGTGATATTTCGAACCAAAATGAGATCCAGATGAAGCACACTCCGGGATTCCGACTGGCTGAATGTACGATCACAAAGATGCTGAAGTTGCGTAGCTTGTACCTTCGACGATCTCGGGTGGCTTGTTTTTTCGATGAAATCCGTTTATGTAAAGGAACTTGGACGGGTGCCGGACCGTTGAGCCGTTAGCTTGAGGGCCAGCCGATTACTGACTAGGGGGATCTCGAAATTTCAAGCGCTGCCACGGGTGACCTGCAAGTCTATCTCTGGGCCTGTGAAATTTTGTCGCACTGCTAAAGCTGCATATTATACAGTAAGACATTTCAGCTAATGGACAATGCACTTCTACGAAAATCCCCTAGTAAGCTCAACCCTCGAACTACCGGGCACTTTTTACTCTGGTTTTGCTTTGCTCGACGTGCACATGGGCTAAGCTGTCGCACGACCTTTACGTGTTGTAACATCGGTAAGATGATTGCCTCGTTACAAGCAATCGGACCAATTCGGCTAGAAGGGCCTCCCATACCTCCATTTACTCTGGATGAACTTGTTTGATAGTTGGTGGCCTGAGCCTGTTCCCTGCCGGGTCTCAAGATCCCATCGATGATGATTCACTGCACAAAACATTGTGGGATATTTAATCCTCTGTCCTTTTGATAATCAATGGAACTCTCAAATATGTACTATATCAATGACTTACAGCTATCTACTGCTAATTCAGGCTGAAATGTCTCTTCATAGAAAGCCTGGCACTTGACGTCACTACCAAAAAATATGATCGTGACTTGACTGGCTTAAACCTGCTTTGATGTTTCTTTTCGTATCAACACCAGTTCCGCTCGCTTGGCACTACTCATCGGCTATATGTATGAGCTTGAGATACTGTAGAACTAAAAGCTGGCTCACTTGTGAAGCTAGCATGCGTCGATCACTGGGCTAGTTGCCTACGCCCAGTTCTTGGACACAACATTTGGGTATACCCAGTCATCTGGTTTTATGAACTGGAAGCATTGTTTACTTAAGTATCCACCCGTAAAGCAATCAGCGAAAGCAATGCCAACGGCGAAGGATCGGACATAGCGGCCCGGGTGCCTGCCTGGAAGGAGCCGCGGATCCAGGCCACAGTTCCATTTCCTATCTTGATTCCGTCCCTATCAACTTACTGTATGAAAGGTTCAGGCATCCAGGATCATCTTCTATACAACCCCTGTGAACAGAGGAAAATACTCTGACGTCCACTTGAACGCCATGGCCAAACCTGTCTCTTACAATCCTGACTCACCCAACGAAAAGTATGTTCCCTTGCCTTCGGCGCCGCTTGTTACTTTGAGCGAGAATGCGGTTCTTCAACCACCTTTGACTCGCCGCGGAACAGGTCCTGGAATGATTATATTCCTTCCTCCACTATCTGCATTCCAAGCTAATGCCGAAGGTGATAAGACATTGGATCCGGAACCAGTGCAGAAATGGGCTGAAGAAGGCTTCGCTATTGTCGGTATTACTCCATCTGCGTCGGGTTGGTCTGTTGAAGAAAGTATAGCAAAAGGCGTTGATGCTCTGCTAGGTCTGAAAGAACTTGGTATCAAAGACAAATTTGCTGTTACTAGTGCGTAACGACAAGGTCATCTTTTATTTCTTTGTTTACTGACATCCCACTTTTCAGTCTTCTATCCCAATATCCTTCGCACTGTCCTTGACGCAATATCGAGAGATCCACGTATTTCGTGTGTTGTCTCGTTTGGTACGACGGCAGCAATGACATCTACTGTCCCCGTAGCTTTCCACGTCCCGACATCATATGAAGCACCTGAATCCCATGAGTCAACTTTAGTTTACAAGTACAAAACGCCGTCACCATATTTTATTCTCCCTCAAGCGGAGGATTATAAGCCGACGTTCGCCTCTATTGCACACACACGGAACCTTGTCTTTCTGCGGAAGCATATCGGCGCTCCCCATTTTGATATCGAGGCAATTTGGGATGAGCACACTTATTTTGAGTTCGAGGTTCGAAGTGTGGCCCAGACTATGGGAACGATGGTGGTGTGTTGTTTACTTAGTGGCTTCTACAGGCTGATCTAAGCATCATGGTTTATAGCAAGAGCCCTATGTCAATCATGTTACCACTGTAGGTTGTTCTCGTATGCAGTTTCATTCACCGAATTACAATACGCGATATTACAGATGACTGGTGGTATTGGCCGGCAGAATTTGACTGCCTTCTACCGAGATCATTTCATCTTTGCGTAAGTTAATCTCGCGAAACCTATGCCAATTCGCCTTATCCCGGTCGTAAGTAACCCAGATGATACTGAACTTGAAACTGTTTCACGAACCGTTGGTCCTGATCGCATCGTTGGTGTGTATTCTATCGCTTGATCATCTTTTAACGCATCTCTCAACACTTCCTTTCAGAGGAGTTCATCTTCAAATGCACCCATGACAAAACTATCGACTGGCTTCTGCCTGCTGTTCCTGCGACGGGGAAAAGGCTAGAGATCCCGATGTTGGGCGTAGTGAACGTACGTGGTGATCGACTATATCATGGTTGGTGCCCCTGTACAATCATAGATTGCTATTGAACTCATTCATTACTAGAACACATTTGGTGGGACCAGGGAACTACCCTATTGCAAGCAGGTCTTATCCCCACGCACGTACCATTTCCCCTTGAAGATGGAAAGTCGATGCTTCGTCTTCCTGTTACCGGGCAGGAGTGTGCGAGACTACTGGTCAACGAAAGAGATGGGAAAAGCAACGAAATGTTCGAATGGGGTATCCGGGAGTAGAAATGAGGATCATTGACCAAATCTGTATCTGTACTATCAGGCTTTCAAGGGAAGGCCGCACTTGAAGTGAATAGAAGATGAGAGTTTCAAGATGGTTGCGGAGATTCTTGAACATGTTTTGGTGCTATGGATTTGTCATGAGACCTAATCAATAATTGGCGGAATTCCAGCTCTCAAGGTGTACTCAAGCCCGTAAGGTATATAGGCCAATACGGCAACCTCCAGAAAGTAAGGAATTAAATCGGATAAGTTGCAACCTCTAGCAAGGGTACGATCGTCATGAGACACTGTGTACGTCTTCTGGCATTCAATATCCGACAAAAACAAATGTCACACAGAAGTAATTACATGGAGACTCGAAAGCTTTATTGTTTTAGGACTGAGGAGACCCAGACTGGGAGGAAGTTTGGAGTTAGGGCAGCAAAACGACCCCCCCAAGTCTAAAATCCTGCCACCATAATTGTTGAGGTGTGGATATACAGCCGCTTAGATTGACTTTTGTTTTACCTTATTTTGATTTTTGTATCGATCATGACCGCTTCTTGGCTTCATACCACCACCACTTATGCATTTGTCCACGAACTTGAATATACGTCCGTTCGAACCATACCTGCCTCGGTTTTTTGTGCTTGTCGACGTCTATTCCCAACAATAACAGATGTTAATGACGTTGGAGTAACGCCTTTGGCCTAGGCCCTAGAAATTGAAGGGATGATCGGAAATGATCGGCTTACCCAAATTGAGCACGTGATCGTGCTGCGTACTCCAACTGGAATCAACCACCATCAGAAAAATACTGCCTGGCTCTGCTTAAAGCCCTGCCTCTCTCTGGCCACAATATATCTTCTGATATATTCCATAGTAAACCTGCTTCTTCAAGGCACTCCGTCAGGCCAACCTGGGCTATGGCTGTCTTTCCACCCCCCGGTCGCCTCGTGGCGTGCCCATGACCGATCTTGGGTTCTTCTTCTTCTTCCACCTCGTGGACAGCCCTAGATATGCTCGTCTAATGATCATCTTCCAGCACAATAGGCACTCAAGGACCATTCAAACGAGCAGGAAAGACAACTGAGTTTGCTTTTCAATCATTCGAGTCCCCGACCGCCGTGATAGAATGGTCCCTACCTTCAGCCTCCCTTCTTTTCGGCTTTCTCCTACGCCTACAATATCTGCTCCAAGGTCCGACCGGATGACCATCAGATGAGAGGATATCCACTGTACCCAGCTCTGGGTAAGGCTTGAACAATCTCCTCTTTGATCGTCGCTAGAAATGGCGCTCAATCTTAATGGTTCACAGCCTTCGCATCGGGTCTCGGGCAATACTTCTTTCTGGACATTAACTCCTACACGTGTCTGATTTTCACTTATCTTTTGCCATAGTTGGAACTCGGCAGGAATCAATCTTGTGCTACATAACTCTCATTACCCTCTCATACCCGGCGTTGAACTTGTTCCACCATCAAGGGGCCCATCTTCGTGATATTTCAATGCCGTCAAACGCTTCGCCCGCGCATTGTATGATAACCAGTGCTCGGTGGATCAAGTCCCGATATTCATTCACAACTAAAAATATGACCTCGCTGTTTACGGTTCTGTACTCCTGAAAGAGTATTAAAATACGTCTCACTCAGGCTCAGGGCATTAGGATCCGGTCTTGTCGCCTCGTAATGAAGATCTCACAATTCTGCCTCGCCGTCGCCGTCAGTTCAGTCCTTGTAGCAGGTGACCTCCAGAGCAGAGACTCGGATGCGCCTCCCGATAGACTGGAAGTTCCCATTTCGGTTGACAGTAACAAGAAATATTCTGTCCATGTAAATATGGTGCGTCTGATTATTATGCGTTTTCCTAGTGTATTCTTAGTGATTCTCCAGTCTCCAGGGCCTCAATCTCAAAACTTCACGTTTGCACTCAGTTTTGGAACCGGATACACAGTTGTCGCAGGAACGGCGTGTGATGACTGTGACGGTGTTACGCCGTCCGTGCCTCTCAATCTTGAACGATAAGATGCAGAAAATCTCATGCACATCCCTCTAGATATAACCAAAGTGCATCTGCGACTGTCAAACCGCTACCAGGCAGTCGAAATGTTTCCGTCATAGATAGCTCTGCAGGAGGCAACCTCATCACGGAGGACTGTAGCCTTAGGTTGAGTAATGGGTCTGGCTGGTTCTACCCTAATCAAACCAGTAAGTGCACTATAATCCTAGTATCTCATGCGGCGTTCTCATGACATTAGTTGTCCTTGCGAACCAATCCGATTCGTTAATCTCTCCGGGACACAGTGGAATCATAGGTCTTGGGACCAACAGTAGTGCGTTTTCCGATGATCGCGTTATCAGATTTGTGCTGACCGACCCATGTGTAGGGGATGACGATTTTGATGCCACTGTCTTTGGGGGTTTCCTGTCAAGCCATCCGTCTCAAACTAACTTTAGTTTCGGCATGGCGCTCAATCAAGCACCAGACGATACACAGTCTATTGCCTCCGACTCAGATGGTGGCGTGTTCCATTGGTTCCAACCGGATCCTTCGTTCTATGATGGCGATGTGGCATGGAAGAACATGGTTCCGTCCAACTCTAGCAGTCTCGCGGCAGATTTCCATGTGATGATGGATAGCTGGACATTCACGACATCCTTGGGGAATAGTTCGCAAAGTGGGGATCTAGTCACCCTCCTCGATCCAATGTATTCCACGATGACTTTTCCTCAAGGAGCTGCAGCCCTTGTGTGTGGGTGATTTTCTACATTTTGTCTGTATCTACCTCATTAAACTATATCGTACCAGATGCTGGTGTTCTTGGCGCTTCAGTGGTGGCCAACACTTCCCTTACCACCATATGGGGTGTACCTTGCGGGTCTAAAATGAATCTCACGCTCACGTTTGGTGGTGTTTCGTTCTTGGTCGACGAATCAGTCCTAGTGCGAAATCAAAGTGGGCAGTGCTTTGGCGCCATTGAACAGTGGTCGTCGCCGTCGACGACGGAATACCTTTTGGGATCTGATTTTCTCTCTTCCGTCTATGTGTCAGTGATTCCATTATCTTTTTCTTCCGTTATCTTTATATTTCTCTTCGTCGCAGAATATTTACTGTATCCAGCGCGGCTGATGGTATGGTCGGGTTCGCACAGCGGGCAGTTAACGGAAGTTCAAAAAGGCTGAACGCGGCCTCCATTGCTGGTGTCGCCTTGGGATCAGCCGCCTTTGCTATTGCCGTCGTCGTGGCTGCCGTGTTGATTTATCGCGCTCGGCGTAGGAGAAGACCTGCTGAAGCCGAAAAGGAAATTACTCCTTACACCCCCAACACCCCCAACACCCCCCTCTCCGGTTCGACTTCAAAGTCACCACCTCTCTCTGCAGAAATAACAAGTTATACGCCACCTTCCACTGGCTACGGTCATTCTTTACGTGCTACGTCGAATCGGTCGGATTCACCTTCACACGGAGCACCAGACCACCCGCCGCCGTACTCTGGACAAGGCAGTGGACTCATGCAAGTTGTGGAAAGGCGGATACAGGAGGAAATGCCTACGGTGTACATTGGACCACCACCTGGAGGCAAACGAACCAGAAATAATTCTTCCGCGGTGGCGGGCCCGAACTGATGCATTTTTAGCTTATGCGATTTCCCTTTGATAAATCGTTTGTAGTTTTATGTACCAGTAAAAAATATACTTCTGATTTTGTCCCTATATCCTGGATAGCTCAAAAATTATTGGGTTATCAGATCATAAATATACGGTCTCAAGACAAGGCAAGAAAGTGAGTTGACGCGGTCACGTGTGCTACCATCGAGGTTCTTGCCAAACACACCATCATTGACTCGTTTCTCGAATTTCAACTTGTACGTAACTCTGATTCTTACCACCATCATGAGCCTTAGCAGAGGCTTCATGTACCCCGCCATCCCAAGCAGCGAGGCAATGCTCGGAGCTCATGGACCATACGGTCGGTCTTCGACTATGTTAAAGACCTTTTCCTTTATAACGATATCCGTATCTCTTCTGTCTTTCTGGTTTTGGTTATTCCTGGAAACGCCCTACGAAGCATCCTCTCTCAGCAAAGCGATTCACATATCTCAGCAGAAGGACGTTTTAAACAAATCGAAGATATTTGTCGTCTCTCTTCCACGTCGTCACGACCGCCGAGCGCAAATGGAGTACCTGCGGTCATTTCTGGGACTTCAGTGGACGTATTGGGATGCCGTAGAGGCGGAGGATGAGCGGATAAGTGCTATACTCGACCAAGTACACTCTATCCGCAATGAAGCAGCCGATCTTAGCATCGACACCATCTCTGAACGCATTCGGTTACCCTTCCGATGGCCGAGCAACGTCGACACTCTTGCGCGAAGCAATGTATCACTTGCTGCTGCCGAAAGGTTATTTTGGACTTCACTTCCGTCATCTTCTCCCTCTGAGCAAGATGCATCCCGCCCGCCTCTAACCTGCGCTATCGCTGATTTTACCATCTTGCCCTACGATTCAGATCTCCCGGAGCATAAGATTCTCAACGCTCCACGAGTCGCGTGTTGGGAATCTCATCTCTCAGTCATCAAAGAAATTGCTGGGTTGGAAAAGGATACCTTTGGCGTTATCTTGGAGGATGATGTCGACCTAGAGAAGGACATTAGAAGCCGCTTAGACCGCGTCTGGTCATACTTACCAGACGAGTGGGATATGGTATACTTAGGTCGATCTCGATCTTCCTCTTCTGGCCAACTCTATTCTCACATTACTGCAGGACACTGCTGGGGCGACGAAGCTTACTATCCCGCACTAACCCCCTTCACGGCTTCCAACGAGAGCCAACTGCATCCGTCAAAGAAACCCAAATGCACTCACGCTTACGCCGTTTCGCCGCTTGGCGCACGACGATTATTGCTCTATCTTACCCATCCGCCATTCGCATATTCACGAGCAATTGACCAAGCTTATGCATGGTTGATCAAGGCCGGCCGCATTAAGAGTTTCTCACTTGTGCCAAGTGTGGCCGTTCAGACGAAGAATGACCTTAGTGATATCAGCCAGGAGAAACTTAGCGTCTGGAGAGAAACGTTGACCGATGGCGTATTCGAGATCTAATCTGCATTTCTGACAATTTTCTTGGATATCCTTCGATTTAGACCAATTGGACGTAATATGGATGGTCTTTGTTGTATTGTTGTTCCATTGTACCCACTCAATGTTCATCATGTACTTATAGATATAATACTCAAAGTGGTTCCCCTACTCGTCAAAGTATTCTTCACAAAAACATAGGCCTATATCTTTTCCCTTGCACGAATTGTCGAAAAGGCAAACTCGGTGACATCTCCACTCTACTTTGAGGCCTTTTTTCCGCCGGCTGTTATAAGACAGTATAAGGCCTTCAAATAAGCAATGACCAGACTCGTCTGAAAATTCTTGGCGAAGAGGTTATCTTTCGAAATCTTAAGGCGTTTTCATCTAGTGGCAACAGATGCGTAATCCATTTCCTAGACGAATAAGTGTACACTTACATCCTCGGTAAACTTGGAAGCTAACTACCAAGGTTCAGACCAATCTCCTTCCCATCCACATCCCTCCTTGCACGAACCGCCCAAAAGGCAAATTCAGTATCATCCCCACTTCCATGACCTTTTCGCTTGTACAAGTTGCTATAAGAGATCATCAAGCTGAAGAACCCTTCAAAAAGTTCAGTCAAGGTTCCGTCAGGATTCGCTTTCGTCCAAACGCGTTTCATCATGAACTTTCCACGAGCGGTCTGAATTCCGCATCCTCCATCGATGATACCGGTATTGGCGGTGATCGCGGGTCCGCTCCCCACGTCGGAGTCGCGCGCAAGAAAGAACGACTTTTGGTGCTCCGTATAGGAAAGCTTGTTCACTGCCTTGATGTCCTCGAGAGATAAGTCGTATGGCAAGCACTCCATGGGGTCACAGAGGGCGCGGGAACCTGCTACGCCATCCTTCGCGTACGGCGCATCAGGAAGAACGACCTGGGCACTGAAATCAGGCTTTGCTTGATAGGTAAGAATTGTCTTGTAGAGCTCTTCGTATTGCGGCGTTGACGGAGAGTTGGTAGGAAGGTAGACTTTGGATAGAAAAGGCAAGACCATGGCGTAAAGGTCGAATTTACCGGAAAAGAGGGGTCCGTTATCCTCTTCCTTCCGGTAAAAGGTAATGAACAAATTTTGTAGCTGGTGAAAATGATAGTGGCGCACCTGAGTCTCCGCGACTGCAGACTAGACGAAAATCAGGATAAACTTTACTAAGCGTCGGAATAGAGACGCACTTCGACATCATTCTCGCTATGGCTTGCCGTGTCAGCAATCTTCGCGCGTTTTTCCCCTCTCCTCCGTTGTTTTAGACGCGTCAAAAATAGGAGACCGCGGTCGCTTTTCCCCGACATTTTTCGCCGGAGCAGCCTTCTTCTTGGACTTGTTTGCCGCAGTGGCTCGTCCTTTTTTCTAGAGAGGATGCATTGATCAGCAGCTTAACAAGCAAGGTCAGAGCTTCACTCACTGGTGGCATAGTAAGCGATCAGATTTTTGGGGAATGAACGGGGCGATACAAGCTTTTATATGCACGGGGCGGGGGGCGGTGGCGAAGATCGAAGCGGAGGTCAAGGCGTGTCTTGTATTTATGAACCCGTCGGAGCTTGACAACAAAAAAGAACACCTCGCGGTACTGCTCGGTGCAACTAGGTCCGAGGTGGCATCCTATAGTCACATTGGAGATCAATTCTTGGCAAACCTCATATCTAAGTCTAAATTGTAACATTTTAGTAGCTTATTTTAGGTCAACAAACGTCGGGTTTTGGAGGATCAAACACCCTTGCCATCCGCCAGAGAAGAATTTCGGGGGCATCGAAGTTTTATGTAAAATCTGTACCGGATTCAAATAACTTTATGCCAGGTGTCATCAGACGATGCCATGAATTGAATATAAGCCTTCAAGTCTTCCTGGGAGATTTAAATTTGAGTACGTACGATGGTACGATGACACTGTTTGCGTACAGGAATGATAGGAACCATAGTCCGAACCGGCCAACAATATGTTGCTCATCTCAACAGGGAAACGAATACACCTCAGACGATACGGGACAATGAAAAAGCCTAAAGACTAGGCTGTCTGGAATTATGTATTGGACTGGCGCCAATGGGTGTATTTCTTATCTACGTCCAGATACAGAGGTAGCAATCCTGACACAACATATAAGCAGGCATCGAGGGTCAAAAAGGTGAGCTCACAATAGAACGGCCGTAGCGAATACCCTCACCTCGCAGAATTGTTATGACGGGTGTACATGGCATTTTCAGGCAGTGATTTGAATACGGTCGAAGTGGTCAGAGTTTCCCATAGCTTGTGCTGCATAAGAAATGGATAACAGTAATGTGTTCCTCCAATGATTTACACATTCTCGAGATGCATACAGTTCGTCTCAGGAAAGTCGTCAGATGTCGCTCTTCGAGATTGAAAATTGGCTCTGAGGCGCCGACATCAGATTTCGTTCGCAGTGGGACAATTGGACAGACGTTGCGATCGAGAACTGAATAAATTTATGACCACGATGGCGCCGACTCTGTACGCAGGAATGGCAAAATTCTGATAGCATAGAAGGTGGTGGTTGCGGCGAAAGAGGAGCCTGGGAACAACGCCCCTTTGCCAGTTCCCAGGTCAGCTTGCCCTCAATGCCATCGATATCCTCCTGATGACAATAATGCAGCATGGACCAGGCGGCGACGTCGCTGGCCCTGCACCTTGTCGATAAGTTGCAACGGTAGGTACTCGTCGCGGTATAGAAGAATACTGCCAGTGATGCTGTACAGGACACTGCCCAATGACCGACTCCTAGTAGGCATCTGCGGGATCCCAGCGTCGGGCAAATCAGTGTTTTCTGACCTCCTGGAGCGATACACGAACGAGGTGCTGGAGAAATCTGGACATCAATCTCGCGCGGTGCTCGTCGGACTCGATGGATGGCACCTCACTCGGGCTCAGCTGGACCAGTTTCCTGATCCCACATTGGCGCATTCCAGGCGCGGAATCCACTGGACGTTCGACGGCCCAGCGTACCTTGCATTCGTGAAGTCTCTTCGTGTACCGTTGGACGCGTCGCCCGTCATCACTGCTCCATCTTTCGATCATGCAGTCAAGGATCCGACCCCAGATGCGGTCACCATTCGACCTCATCATCGTATTGTCATCATCGAGGGGTTGTACACCTGCTTATCCGTTGATAATTGGGCAGAAGCGGGTTGTTTGCTGGATGAACGCTGTTATCTTCGTTTAGATGTCGAAGAGGCGAGGCAGAGGCTGGTGAAGCGCCATGTATTGACCGGGATCACGCAGACATTGGATGATGCCCACATTCGCGCCGAGCAGAATGATATGCCCAGTAAATGTTTCATCGCCTAGTATTTCATACTTGAATTGACAAGACTGTTAGACGGCACCTTCATTATTGAAAACATGTTGGAACCCACCAGAGTCATCGACAGTGTTGAAGACCCTGCCTTCAAGGTCGCCTGAAATGGCCACGGGAGCCTAGGAAATATTATTCTGTAACAATGCTCTTCAATTAGTGAGTACTGTTCCGATTACCGTACTAGTGGTGATTGATCTAGTCGATGCGGAAAGTTCAAGAAATTGCTCCATTGCAACCGTAATGACTCGATTCTCGATTTTCAAGCACTTCATTCAATTACCCACCGTGTTGAGATCCGAAACCAAGTTCAGTGGTGGTCTTTGTCTTTTTACCACTTGACACCATCTCTTCGGCGTCTTTCAATGCTCCACTTCATGTGTTGATTAAATGAATTTATGTCCGACCCTTCTCCTGCAATGCATAAGTTTCCTTGTCGGATCTATAACATTTTGAAGGCACGATTGGCTCTAGCACAATTCTATTTGTCCGTCTCGATGAGATAGAACAGAAACATTACAAGAACCTAATGCGATTCGGAGGACACTGCCTATCTCCAGGACGTCGTCGCTTTTGACCGTCAACGGATTCGAGAAGTCATAAAAGACTCATCTCTCTACAAGTGCGATCCTCCGAGTATCCGATATCAAATATCTTCCCCTCTTGGATCGCAAGTGATGGTGCCGACATCAGTAAGGTGCGAAGTTCTCGTTCTGACAGAAACCACCTGAGCCTAATGACATGAATGGAAGGTTTGGGTGTTACGCTATTACCGGCGTTCCCGTGTTCGATGCAAGACCAGAAGGTCGAGTGCAGAAATTCTCGTCCTTCTCTGTCCTACAATGTGATGGCCAACCTTTGCGAAACATTGCCATAGGTGAAAATACTCTCAAAAACATCCTCCCAAGGGAACATGTACCCCCGTGAAACCTCTCATTGAACAATTATGGCCCTTTGTACTAGCAAGAGGTCCCCATCGAGGAATTTGATGGGTCCTGGCTATCATTCAGGCACAAGCCTATCAAAGATGTGGACTAGGACAGCCAGCCACCGAAGAATATTCTGCCCTTGTCCGCTTCGTGCGAAGCGGTTATTGATTTGAGCGGGCCAATCGACGTTTCCCTCGAACGGCTCGAAAACACACTGCATAACATGGTCAGGAAAGCTCTTCTCGGTAAAGGATAATATTTTAGAAGGAGAATTGCCCTCAGTCCAGCGAATCGGGACAATTTAACTTCAGTCTGACCGGTTGCTCATTGTTTCATTGTTGATTAGAGTAGAAGGCCCCGGAGGCATCAGTGTCGTTCATCGAAGCATACCACAAGAAATCAATGCTGCATGGTTCCAGGATGGATCAGAAGGAGGCCACTTCGTTGTTCTGACTGATGAAAGACGAAAGGGAAGATGAGAGTCTGTTCGCCAATGTCAAGAAGACAACCAGCATTTTGGATCCCATACATTCTTTGGAAAATTGTGACTGCCAGGCTGTAGGCTGTTTTTGATTTTGAGGATTTGTATAGTACTGTAGTGACATGAAATGTAGTATTTAACTGTGCAAGAAGCTGGTCGCACGGTTGCAACTTGCGAATATCGGACATTGACCGGTCTGTTAGCCTTTTTTAACGGTGGCGTTGTCCATATTGTTCCTGGTATACCACGGCGAACTTGCATCGCTACAATCTCTCGACGAAGTAGTGCACCAGCAGTGTCAGTCATTGTCACTTCCTCGCGAACGAAGAAACATTTATGGTTATCGATGAGCGATGAAACATGCTGTACGTGACCGCAAGTGGTAAAGATCATAATGGACTGCCACGATCCTCCCTCTCCGCAACCACCACCACCTCGCTACGATGCACCATGGAAGGCAACTGAAGAGGTACGTCGCCGATGTCCAGGAGCAGCTGTATATTCATTTACTTCGAGAGCGAATCCCAAAACAATCCAAGACAAGTTTCTCGTTGGATATCAAGGATGGTGAGCGCCCCGCCGCCTACATATGAAGATAATCATTGCTCAGGGAGGAGGAACAGGTTTACTTGTGGTGGCGATGGCGAGCCAGTCGGCGAAGGTGAGTGTCAATGTCCTGTACTCATCGTCTTTTCCTATCTCTTCAACTAGGTCACCATGGATGGCTCCATTGGTTCAACTGCCCAATTCCTGACGGTGGAAAGCCTAACATCGATGTCTGGCCCGACGTCTCTACCTATTCACCTTCAGAACTGTTCCCAGCGCCAGGACTCAAATTCCAATCTGGAGAACAAGCGTTTCTATACTCATCAAGACATCCGAAAACTGTCCAAAGGTAGGGGATATACTCCATATATGCGCTCATTTCTCATCCTTGAGGTAGGCATTTCCATTGGATGGCAGAACATGGCGTAGATGGCGCGTTTCTACAGCGATTTGCGGGAGAAGTCGACATCGAAGGCGGTGCAGTCGGGAACCTGCGTATACGTGACGAAGTTGGAGACGCGGTGATGCGAGCAGCAGAGCAAGAAGGCAGAGTTTTTGCCATAATGTACGCCTATTCTTACAGCTCCGGTCTTGACATTGATCACAACGCTGTACGTCAGGTACGATGTAACAGGCGCGCCACCAGACCGCATACAACGAATACTAGAGCGTGATTGGATCCATCTTGTGCGAGAGAAAGGTATTCTCGACAGTCCAAACTATCTTCACGAGAAGGGGAAACCCGTCATTGCACTATGGGGATTCGGGTTTGCCGAGGCGAGACATACCCCAGACCTCCTACGTGCCATAACCAATTCAATACGGAACCTTACACCTGGAGGCGCGTACTTGATGGCGGGCACACCCACGCATTGGCGTACATCCGAAAGCGATGCCGATCCGGACCCTGGATTTCTAAATGTCTGGCTGAATGAATTCGATGCAATATCTCCGTGGACGGTGGGACGATACCGAAGCGATGAGGATATAGAGAGGTTCGCTGAGACGAAAATGAGGGGCGATATGGACTTGCTGAAAAGACAAGCTGAGAACAGCGGTCGAAAGATTGACTACATACCCGTCGTCCTTCCTGGCAGTACAGTCAGTCTTATCTACTCTCTTTTATTCAGACCGTCGTCAACGTTTCTGCAGGGCTTCAACCTCACAGAAGGCAGATGGACGTGGAATGACATGAAACGGAAAGGAGGTAGGTTCCTCTGGAAACAGATTTTTCACGCGAAACGACTTGGTATACGGACGATGTATGGAGCCATGTGGGACGAGTGAGGATGCCAATTTCAGTCATCATGCTGTGACTGAATATCAATCACTACAGGTATGACGAAGGAACAGCATTTATGCCAATTGTGACGAAAAAGAGCATGCTACCTCAGTCGGACAAGTACCAATTCATGGCGCTTGACGAAGATGGCTATGATCTACCTTCTGACTGGTTAGTCCTTGTACCTATCTACTTCTCGTCACTGACTGAACATCGTTTTTCTAGGTACATGAGAATCTGTGGTTTTGCTGCTGAAGGGCTACGCAGTGAACGGCTAATCCATGAAACTTTCCCTGTAAAGGAGCTTGACGACTACTGGTCCACACGGCCCAAGTATGAAGAATATGCTGAGAAAAAGGAAGTAGACGGAGAGCAGGCATACCAAGCATGGCTAAATTCACAAAAGGAAGAGAAGGATGAACTTCCGCCTCCTCCATACTCGCTGGAAGAGGACGAAGCTAGACCATCAGGCTCTGGATCAAGTTCTACGTCTTGTCCGGCGAGTGTCACAGGTCAAGCCCATCCCCCAGCTGGGATATCGCCACCAGCTCAACCCGGAGCACTGAACAGCTATTCCAACGTTTCGTACGGTCGACCGATGGATCCGTCTCCTAGCTCGTCATACGCCGGGCCATTACTATCACCTTTACCGTCTGGCTCTTCGTCGTACGTTCCGAACGTGCCTCATACAATAGGCGGCTCTTCAGGATCTTCTCATGCTACCGCAGTACCTCAATCGCTGTCGCCACCTTCCACTTACGACAATACCTTATCGTCACTTACGGATGACTTTGCCCGTCAAGGGATTTCATCCTCCTCCCCGCCTTCAGTTATACCTTCCACTCGGCCTTATTTTACACCATCGCCGCCAGTGCATCCTGCGTCGTCATCTGCCTACCGGCCACCTCAAAGTCCTCCGCAATCTCAGCCGTCATTTGATATATCACCTCCTCCTGTACATCCATTATTGGCGAAGCGTCCTTCGTCCACCTCCGCCTCCCGTCCTGGATCATCTTCAACCTCCGGACCTCCACCCCGACCCGCAGCTGAAACTCGCCCAGCCGGCTCAGCTTCAGTCCGTCCCTCACCCAGCGTCAATTACCACACTCGTCCGCCGTCAAGACCGCAACAGCAATCGTCCCCACAATGGCCTCCGCCTGAATGGGGTATATCGCCCCCAGTACCCAGACCGGAATCTGTTCCCTATCCAGCTTACTCGAGACCTTCGTCGCGCCCACCAGGTTCTCCTCAGCCTTTTGGCCAACCCCCTTCACCTTCGATACCCCACTCTCCTAGTTCATATAGACCTCCGTCCCCTCCCGTATCATTCCCTTCTGCTATGGGACCGTCGTACTCCTCAGAACCTAGACCCCTGCCACCTCCAATGATGTTCCCCGGAGCGGATACATTCCCCGCCCAGGCTCCACCTCAAGATGTGTACCGTCCATCGTATATGTATCCAGAGCCTGAACCGTCACCTCCGGGCTCTACGTTCCCTGTGCAATCAGGCTATCCTGGACAGCCGAATTATCCAGGGCAAGGACAGTCCAGTTATCCGTCATATTCATCATACCCCGGACAAGGACAAGGATACCCTGGACAGTCTTCGTATCCCGGACAGTTCGATCAGCCTACGCCCGGTGGATACATGTATCCACAGCCTCCGTCGCAGCCTCAGCAGGGGTCCGGATATTACAATAACAGCACTCCTCCACCTCCAAGTGTGTGGGTTTTCTTTAGGCCTAAGTATTTTTGATTAATCCCCTCAGGGCCACCCACGAATTCAAGCGCTTCATCGATGCCGGCGTATATAGGTTCTGCGCTGAATGCAGTGGCGGGGAGGAAGCGGGGAGACCATATTATGCAAAGTGAGTATTTATCTGTTCGGTTGGAAAATAGAACGCTGATGTGATTCAGGTGGGAGTAAGCTATTTAGTAAGTTTACGAAGTAGATTCGGGTAAGTAGGTGGAGGAAGTGAGATAGCAGTGTGTTATGTAACCAGTGCATTCGATCTGCTTTTTTACTTTGCCCAATAGTTCAAACAGGTTTACCTGTTTACAGTCAATTTAAATGAGCGTCAAAGCAGTTCTCAATATAGACCATATAAATGCAGTTCATATGTTACAGCGACTAAGAATCACCGTACATAAGACACCCTACATCTAATTCCACAGGTATGCTGTCCTCTCAATAGCGCACCGTTATTTCACACGGGTAGGCCTCATCCAACAATTATTCCACCTGCCCTATATTTAATACCACGTCGACCCAAAATTCTGGCATTCTATGACCGAAGGGATACATATCCATGGTGATGCGGAGTCCGGATGGTCCCGAAATAACTATGGATTTATTATTTAACTCCGATTTCAGCTTTCAAGAATCAAAAGGCTTGCTAAGCATTGATATTGATAATAATTGAGCAGCGAGCGCTGGAGCAGTAAGCACTCGGTAAGGAAAGAAAAAGTCATAGGATTTGTTTCCGGACTGAGTCGACCCAGGCTCGAACTGAGGATCTTCTGTGTGTAAGACAGATGCGATAACCAACTACGCCATCGACCCATGACGTCATCCATGTGATTATGAATTATCATGCGACGAGGAAGTTGGCCATGAGAGTTCATATACCAGACGCCTCAGTGTAGGTCCTAGGAAGATTTTATGAGTTCAATACAAGGGAGGCGGGGAATGAAAAACATTGAAATTATCAATGTCGTAGTGAACTAAAGCTTCAAGCAACTTTCGAGAGGACGGGATGGGGAAAGCGGCTGTTCGCAGGATTAATGAGGCGCGGTCGCGTTCCGACAAGAAGCGTCAATCTCGGCAATACCTGAAGCTCTTCCTTGTTCACCAGTAAAATCATTCGGCCAATGGCGTAATTATCTCTCGCCTACGATTATTCGAATTTCACGAACAATGCTGGCTGAGAGATCAGGTAGAGTTTTCTAGTAAATCCTTGATACACCTCCATCATAGTTCAGCATCGATTAGATAAGATTTCTTGCATTTCGATGAAATTCTGAGTAAGTTAATTGCCGGGGCAGATTTCGGATGATCGACGATATGAATCAGTAGTCATCGGTAAATCTGATGTGGAAGTTATGGTCATCATTCCAGGTGAAAACGAACATGTTGATGCCGCTCCGGATACATATGGCACATATTTCTACTGCTCCTCTCATTTCATTGCCTTCATGTAAGTAGACCATGTCTGACACTCCACTACATGCTGTAGGTCAAGTTATTTAATTTCACGAAAGGACGACAATTAAACGAAAGACCAACCTTTTTGAGTGCTTTCAGGTAAGAACATCGTCGTTCAATATAGGGCTCTTTCTCATTTTCCGGTAGGGAGAGATAGCACTCTTTCGCCTGCTCAAAATCGCGTCGAAGAAATACAGTATGTTCACCAGTCGTTCGTTCTCGTCCTTACGAAGATGTCAATGATAGGTTCGAAGAAGGGAACAGTTCAGCATACGCTTCTTCATCCGGGTGGGTATGAGAAACAGAATACGTGACGCAAGAAAGTATTCATTACTGTTCTCGTTCTTTGGGAACACCACGGCGTCAGAAATGACCCTGATGTCACAAAAGTCCAGGCTACGACGACAATTCAGAAGACGATTGCCTACTGCTTTTTTGTGCAGGCGCCACAGGTCCGGACACGAAAGAGAAAATCAATCCTGCGGATCCCAGTCCTGGAACAAAACTGCCGTGATACAAATTCAATTTACTACGTTAGTAACGCCGCAGTTGACCGTAACAGCGGCAGAGACAAACATGACAAGTAGAATCAAAAGCAAGATTTGCCCACGCAGGCTCAGAGAGTCCAGGAGGTGGCCCAGGGAGCTTTGGTATGTCTGAGCGAGCAGTCCGCCATACGATTTCGGACGATCGGCTCATCAGAACAGAGCGAAATTGTAGGTTTGTGCGAGAGAGACGTAGTAGATCGGAAGCATGCAACAGTTTGAATACCTCAAGGCGGTAAAGTTACTTTGCACTCACTATCGAGGAGATCGCAAATGTCCTCACCTCAAGCCATAGCTCCAAAGGAAGATTCATAAAGTTCTTCGTGGTGCTTGAGTCAGCACGTATCCTTACAAGGCGGAAGTTTGCATTGTTGGAGCTCGTTTCGAGTTTGACTCGTTTGGGTGTCATACCGCCCACCCGATGTCTGGCGCTTTGAAGGATCTGGTTAAGAAGGAAAGGGATGATGCTGTCACTGAGCACGTGCATGTGTCCGCTTTTGGGCATGACCACCGCACGGTTCACCGTTGCACGAAAACGATGGTGATCACATGATATCAAGAAGGTAGAAGATTATCTTCAGCAATCCCAGCTGGGTTTTTAGGATCAGGCTACAGGTAGACAAGATCCCGAGTGGTCGCCGCTGAAACTTAATATTGAGGCCTGGACTACTTCTCGGTGTTTGTTGAAGAGTAATTTGAAAACGACAGTGAGTACCTCGACAGTTTGAGATAGGATGCTCGTCTAACGATTACTATAAATAGCCTATACAGAGAGTGCCCATAGCGAACTCATTACCGATCAAGTCTCATCGGGCAAAGTTGGGGATGCACAGGGAGAATATTGCAAAAATAGGAATACAGCGACGAATCACGTAGGTTCTTGTAAGGGGAGGGTGTCCAGTTAGTTTTGGGGTAATAATGCAGAACGAATGATTAATTTTGCAGCCTCGAGTTGTCCGGCCTGCAACGGTTGTGCGGTTCTATGCCTGCCCACGAAAAGCGCCAGGGAAGGTACATCACATTGTGATGAAGAATGGTTCAGCGCTTCTTTACATTGTAACCTGAAACAACAAATAGACGTAAAGAGACATACAATATAAAATGTGAAGTCTGTTGACCATGTCACGGTGCATTACTTGCCATATGGCAGCCAGACTATGGACCTAATTCTTCGGACAGACTGATCGCGGAATAGAATGAAGAAGCTGAAGGTGAACTTAGGTGATCGCAAGATTAACCATCCGGCTGAAGCATTCACTTGACAACACAGCAACACAGATGCTGCGCTGTGACAGAGCTCGTTACCGGACCCTTTCAATTCAAGGTGAGCAACCGGGCATGTAGAGGTCGAGATCGAGGGTTTGAAATGATCAATTGTATCGATACCACTGGCACCTGTTTGATGGCATTGCGTAGCAGACGTCACCATAACCGCGGGATATGAACGTAGTGTGAACTAGACAAAAACGACCTAGTGACGATAACGAATGCTTCTCTGCCAGTTGCGAGGACCATCCGAAGTTGCAGACAGGCAGATTCAAAAAGCTCCTAGTGCTTATCAGTGGCAATCGTCGTCGAATAAACGAGGACGATCACTATTACCCCTGTGACTTCCGGCGCCGCAGTTAGGGTAAGCGAAACCATGTGCAGTCGTTCGCAATCATAATTGGCATCGGGTGCAAATAGCATAGTCTCGCAGACAGACGTTCTAGGTGACAATGTGCCAACACGCGTGCATTCTTCATTTGAACGCAAACAAGATACCAGAAAAGATTCCGAGCCTCTGGACAACCATTGGTGGTTGTTCTTACGTTTAGCGCAAGAATCGGAGACGTCCTGGAACGCCGTAAAAGGACTAGACAGACAATTCACTCCTGTCAAGTGCTGCACCCTTTACTTTTGAGCGCCGCGATGGGTTTTATCCTGATTTGGAGGTAATGTAGAAGAGAAGATATCGTAGGTGATTTTGGACAAGGGGGTTTAGTAGGGGCGCTTGGGATATCGAAGTGGAAGGGTTTGGGTAATGGCACCACAAGAACACCGAATGGATACATAGCGTTTACGGGAAGGAGAAACGCGCTCGGGCTGGGCCAGAACGATAGTAGACCCACTTCTTTTCGACTGCGACGTGCGCCGGAATAACAATGCATTAACTACGGAAAGACTCGTGAACGACAATGCATAATCAGGTAAGGGGTGAATAAAGCAAATCTTCACGAAAACAGAGTGCCTCCTAAGACTGCGTGTTTCGAAGAAGATTCCCTAAGTGGGAGAGGGCTCGAATCGAAGTTAAGTTAGATTCTTTGCGTTGTTTGAACGTCGAACGTCATGTCCACCGAAGACGAGCCCAGCCTGTGTGCGCAAGGTCCTTTCAACGAACCCACAATGCAAAGGGAAGAGATGCATACGACAACCAGTGAGAAGTCATCAAAATCCGTCAACTTGTCGACCGCTTCAAGTTCGAACTTCGATTGCTATCTGCGAGGACCTTGTCTGTGCAAACCCGTACTTTGCTGACAGTATTCTTCTATAGAAGGCCGCTAGCGATGGTCCTAGTTACAGACCGGTAACCAGGCTCGTGAAACACGCATCTCTTGGGAAGGATGCGCCCTTTCAGCAGTCGGCATTCCATTTTTACGCCGCTTTCGAAGTCCACGCACTTCTCGGTGGAGTTCTGCGTCAAGTGTAATTAATTTTCCGCCGCTAGGGTGGGCATCCTGGTATCAAAGCTTCCGTTGAAGATATCATCTCCTTTCGAGGGCAACGGCAGCGACAGTACTCAGAGTTTGCGCCCGACACGGATGGCAAGCAAAATGAGTCTGGGCTATGGGAAAGCTAGAATGAGCCGGAGCGCTCCGAGATGCAGTGGTGGTGAACAAACAAGTTAAAAGCATGCTGCACGAATATAGCACTTCTTGGAAGCGCCAATTATACGTTTACATGTCATCAGCGACATATTTAGCTCCCATGTAGCTGTTCAAGTAGCATTAACCCAGCGGTTCATTGAGGGTATAGCCCGGCATTGGCAGTATTGAGTCAGTGCCAAAATCAGTGACGATCAATCTCACAAGCGTGGGCCCTCTTCTGCCGGCAGGACTTGGCCGGTGTACCTGCAGCCTGCGTCATGGAGTACGCCTTATAAAGAAGTATACGCCATCTCCTTCGGACTGATTCATTACAGTACAACATCACAATCAAACGTGATGATGAGATGGGTTCAGTATCGCCAGGGCGTGACAAGGGCACGGAACGGCATTAGAAGAGGACCATCCTAAGGAAATGACGAGAGTTACGGGTTGGTGGTGTCGTACCTTGGACGATGGACCCAGGAAACGGATATTAAAAGTGATAGAGGAAGTTTCCAAATTCCAATTCCCAACAGAATGGGAAGACTGCGGGGAAAATGCACAACAAAAGCTCACCAAAAATCAATAAACGTCTCCAGTCATGAATAAAAAGGGGAACGAACAGAATTTGATGAAAGCACAAGAAAACAAGCACAGATGGGGAGCTGCGCCAAAAAAGCATTGCTACCTTATGCTTGGCGTTCCGTAAGTTGTGGCGATAAGGAAGGGCCGACAAACGGACTTCGAACATTCGGTAGGACGGACCGGAAGCCGAACTCATTGACCACGATCAACAACCGACTCGGACTTGTCACAATCGGGAGAAATTTCTTTGAACTGAAAATAGGTATCGTCGGCTGGCAGGAGTGGAGTATCTGTATATCTGTAAGGAGATATCCCATTCGTTACCACTATTCATATTGAAGCACTTTGCATGTAGTTTACTCATAACGATCACGATGGCCGAAACCTTGCCTGCAGATACTACTACTGCTGACCGCGATGACCTCGTATCCTCGCTCTTCCACAGTGAAGAGCCCTTGTCGGGTTCCGATAAAATCTGGATACAACAAGACATCATCATTTTCGAACGCGATATTTTACTGATCAACGAAAAAATCGCTTCGTTGATCAGTCAAAGAGATATATTGCGGCGACGTCTAGCCAGATACAAATCAGTCCTATCACCCATTCGCTGTCTTCCTCGAGACATCATCATAGAAATCTTCCTCCAGACCATCCATCCATCAACGAGCAGTCTAGACATTAGCCAAGGCCTATGGCCACTCTGCCACGTTTCTTCATCTTGGCGCAAGATCCTACTGAGCACTCCTTCTTTGTGGTCCACCATCATTCTCGTCCCGCCATACACATCTCGACACTCCAAGGGCATCCTTGCAGAACACCTCCTTCGTTCCCAGAGGCACCCTTTGCGGGTAACAATAACACAGGAAAAGACCGTAACTATCATAATCAGTGAAGTCTGCGACATGGTGCTCCAGGCATCAGACCGCTGGCTCTCTGCGGACCTCACCTTGGATCCCTTCTATACTTCGCATCTGTCTCCGATGTGCGGACGTTTGCCGTTACTACAGGATGTGCACTTCACGGTCTATTTCGTCGACGAAGGGACAATATCTACAGGGCGCAAGGTCTTCTCTATCACACCTTCTCTCCGTCGAGCAGATCTACCGTTTGCGATCCATTTGACACCGCGGAACGGAGACCGTCTTACACATTTGTGCTGCACCATCGCAAGTCTTGATGATATCCGATCCATCTTCCAAGCTCCTTCTCTAATTGAGTGCAAGCTGATACTACACAAAGCTGGTAAAGTCTATGAGGGTCCTCTCATCTGTAACGACACTATCCAGGCCCTGTGGGTAAACGACATGGATATCCTAGACATACTCACCCTCCCAGTGCTGAAAAAAATGATCATCCGCTATGTAGGCGGAGACGACGCCGTACGAACCGTAGTCGACTTCCTCAGCAGGTCATCGTGCTCCCTCCTCGAACTCGGCGTGGAACCCAAGCTGGGAAAATATCTCACCCGTCTCTCCGCACACATCCAGAGCATCCACCGATACACCCTCTATCTCTACGACGACTTTATCAGCCCTGACACTATCCTCGCGCTAGGACAGCTTGAGCAGGCAGACATTATGCCTTCGCTAGACCAGCTCGACATTCATTTCCACCGATTCTTTATCCGCTTCTGGAACTCACTCCATACCAAGGCCATCGGCAAAATCGCTCGTCGGCGCTTCCTGAACCATCCTGCATCAGCGATGGTCAATGGAAGGCCGCGCGCGCCTATCATATTCCGTTGCAGTCACGAAACAGCGAAGTTGGTCAAAAGCTTCCATAACTGGGACCTTTCCGAACTCCAAAATGCAAGACTAGTAGATGTTGAACCCGTATCGGAAATATCACCGCCTTACTGGATGAAGCCGCATTGGATGGACAGCGGGAATGAATAGTAACAGCTTGTTGGAGCTACGAAGT
This sequence comes from Armillaria luteobubalina, assembly GCA_030435615.1. Lineage (NCBI taxonomy): Eukaryota > Fungi > Basidiomycota > Agaricomycetes > Agaricales > Physalacriaceae > Armillaria > Armillaria luteobubalina. The sequence goes on from JAUEPU010000001.1 coordinate 2,907,146, forward strand.
CTGGGGGATTGTCACTGAAGGATTTATAAAGTAAGTGGCGATACAGGTGAGGACTATGGTCGATTAGGGAGCGAGAACTGTAAATAAAACAATGGATGGACAATTCGAAGGGAGGGGGGAGCGAAATGAAAAGCGACAGTGTCATAAAAGTCAAGAGCTCGCCGGGATTCACAGTCGAATCCTAACATCGTCGATTACAATGGAAGAGGGGAGGGAGGGCACAGGGGATTCCATGGACTAACGGCTACTTTTCTTTCAGCGTGGGTAGCCGTGTCCATTGTCTCAACAATTTCTGGATGACAGAAGTACGGGATGTCTGCTCCACAAAAAAAAGATATGGCGTCATTTTACGCCGGTGAACCACACACATAGGCTTTGCTTGCAAGCCTTAACTCGCACTCGCACTCCTGAATCTTTGCCGAGGGGGGAAAGTTTTTCAAAATCGGAGAAATGTCCAGACCGGTACAAAAAAAATCGGGTCGCCTACCAAACCTGATGTTATTGCGTAGATAGCGCGACGATCAACTTTAGGCTGCGAGTGACTGGCCGCATCGAAGTTACTCGTACTGCGTCCGGAGCGCTGACTTATTACATTTTACGCAGAAACGTTTTTAACTTGTTGCATTGACATTACGGAGCAACAGTGCGGTTTACGCTATCGGCGATTAGGAATAGAACCACTGATCTACAGCCGACGCGTAATCATTATATGTAAGAGCGAGAAATACGTGCCCCGCAAAACAACGGGAATCCACAATTGAAACTATGTTCGAAGTCAGTGATTGCCTCGAGGCAGCAACTGTCGAACGCGAAGACGTGTTACGAGTCTTCTTACCGGTGAATTCAATCAAGGAAATCGCCAAAGCAACGTAAAACTGTCAAACGTCGGAGCGCTAGTGTCCTGAATTGAGTGAAGATCCATGGGGAGGCGAATGGTCGTCTTCGAAAGTACAATGTGACGCGATGTAGAATGGATATAGATTCCTCTGATAGAGAATACAGCTAAATGGTATACTTGAATGAATACAACAACAAAATGCACGTACAACCCGTGTCCGAGATGGAATGAAACCAAGAAAATTCCGATCCATCCAAAATGTAGCAGCACGAGCAGAGATACGACGTCACAGCGCCTGATAGGTACCCGGTGTCAGCTAGTATACTGCCACCCGACCGATTACCCCCCACCCCATCCCCGCACTCTCCTCCCACTCCTCCTTCAGGCCCACTCCAAAGCCGACGCCCAGGATGACCGCCGGGCCAGGGAGCCTGGGCTTCCACGCCCAGTCTTTGGGATGGTACGGGGTCACGCCGACCTGCGAATCGTAGGAGTCTCTTTCGTCGAAGGGACTGGGTGAGACGGGAAGTGCCGGACAGGAGACATGGCCCGAGAGTACGACCTTGTAGGCGCGCAATGAGTACGGAATCCAGACCGTGGGGGACGGCGCGCGCCGCCGGCGTTTTGCCGAAGACGGCGAGGAGCGCGTCGGGGGCGTGGGAGAAGGTGTTCCCGACGAGCGAGCTGCCGCCAGCGCCGGCAATGACGCATTCACCGGCTTCAGGATGCAGCGCTTGACGTGCCGGTTGAGATTAGAGGCCACGCCAAAGCGTCGTCCGCACGTTTCGCACTGGTACGCTAAGTTCCAAAAATAAGTCACCATGATATCTATTAAAAACAAAACTTCACCTTTCTCTCCCGTGTGCACCAGAAGATGTTTCTTTAATGTACTCGGCCTGTCAAAGCGCTTGTGGCACATTGTGCAGGCGTGTTTGCGTTCCCTGCCATCGTGAGGACCATCCATTGCGACTCAAAGTACTGGCAGGCGAGAGACTTATAGCGACAGTGGGAATGCCGGACGCCAGGTCGAGGCTTATAACTTATATAAGAGCGTCGCAGGGAAGGCTTTGCTGCGCCACTTGCCATCGATAATGTGCCTCGTGTCTGCGATCGTCGACACGCCACATCATGCAGGAGGAACGTCGGAGATGCGGCGGAGTAGTCCTGTGATCCCATTCTTCTGGCCCCTTCTTTCAGAGATCACCTCAATTAGTTACCATGCGGTTCCGTGAAAAAGATCCTTTTCGATTTCTCTAGAGTTCACGCGTACGAGTTGAGTTACCGGGGGCTGGCCAGAGCGCTGCAGCGTTCTGTTCTTTCTTTCCTTTCAAGCGATTGGTTTTACCCGTCTGCCTGCCTTGCTGAACACATGGAACGGACATTTCGACGCCAAAGGGGAAAGACGGTATTCAATACGTGGGTTCGATTTTTCCTTATCTCAGGTATGATGTATCGTGTCCATATTCCGTCGACCCTCGCACAAAGGCTCATTGAATTCTGCATTCTACTACAGGATTCAATTTCTTCGTATCCGACTTCGACAAACACCACCGGGTATAAAAACCGTGAAAGCCGTCCAAAGGGCACCTCATTGAAATCTTCGCGTAGCCTAACTGGCAATTCCTCGAACAATTACTCCGTTCGAATCGCCCCTCAAGCCTCGAATTTCTTTCACTGCACCGGCAAACCCGTCGAGATTCGCGCAGGATCTTCCCACCACGGTGATGCAATGCTCGGTCTCTAAAGCTACGTGGATCGGGTGCAAAGGAAGTTCACAGTCACCCTACGCGGGAGATGTCTCGATTGCTGCCAGGCTTCTCTTCTCACATGACAGTCCATATTCCAATTTCTCATCGGAGCGATAGCTCGTGTGTTTTCCGTATTTCAAGCTCTCAGGATGATTGATAGATAAAGCACCCAGACCCCCCTTTATATCAGGGTATGGGCAACAACGAGTAGCGTATTTCCCTACCTCTGGGAAAACTTCAATATACGGACGGTGGATCACTTTGAGACCTGAACAATCAACACTTCGCGTTCCCACTCCAGCCTTCGTGGACCGTAGTTACATGTACACTGTGCTTCGATCTCCTGAGCAGGGTCATTGTCGTTTCATCCTGTTTCTGGGCTGAGTGTTGAGGCCAGGAACAAAACCCTTACTGCACTGACAAGATCACACCGACGTGTCAATTCTGCTTCTCTTTTTTTTCTTTGCCATGACAAAATTTTACTTTCTGATATGCAAGCTACGGAATCATTAGATGGTTCTTTGCGCCTCGATTGTGAACATCAAATTCTGTTACTTGTACCTCTCCGATTCCCGAAACCGAGTCGGAAACCCGTACTAGTAGCGTGAGCGGAGCCAATACTAGTGTCCCAAGCGAAGCAGTTTGAAAGTGAGGTCAATTAATATACCTTTGAATACTATCCATACTCAACCCTCATTTACGGGGTCGATGGCGTAGCTGGTTATCGCATCTGTCTAACACACAGAAGGTCCTCAGTTCGAACCTGGGTCGACTCACTATCTTGTGATTGTTGGTTTTTGGCTCGAAGTTAAGATTTTTGTTTTATCAATGTTACAGTTTATAATAAGATGTTGAACGGGCTAGTGCGAAGTAGGCTGCGCATGGAACCTCCCAGGGAGGGCGGGGGTATGATACCGTTTTGTACCCAGCCTCCCTGAGGGGTTTCTTACCAATACAGTTACTTTATTTCGATCTTAGCATCGTTCTCATGTGAAAAGGGTATGGCTTTCCCGAGTACACCGTACAGAGTTGGCGACGACGGCGTGCAGTAGTGGAGGGGATATCCTCAATCTTTCGATGTTGGGCTCAATGAAGGTCCAATGTCTGTGGATAAAGGCGAGCTATACTTTCTTGCACGTTTGTTAACTGGCTGGTTGACCTGGCTTAGCACCCACCATTCCCCGATCCCTAAATCCACTTTTCTTCTCCACGTCAACCTTCCCTAGCCAAACGGTAGCAACCCATACACAGTCTTGGAAGGTTCATAGAATGGGTGGGTAGCCGGGGCATCGAAGGACACGGTACATATTCCGTAGCTGATTCATTATTTTGGTCACAGACATTTCCCTCGGCCTTTGATCTGGTGTCAACCAGATTCAAGTGGTGTACGTTCTTGCCGTGTGAGTGGTAATCATTTGGTATCCATGATTCATGCTGAGTGATCGATCTGTAGGCATCGAAGGAATATTGTCGGAGTCAGCGGTGTGTTCTGATAACCATCCGTCAATGCCATGCCTCATTCATCGTCGACGTCTGGAAACGAACGACACAAATGAGCATTCAACAATCGAGAGAGTTATCATGATTCATGGGTGCTAACTTTTATCCAAGGCATTTTTGCCTTTGTTTTCGACTGATACCTGGAGTGAAGCACTCTACGCCTTTGCTGAACCCCGCGGCCGGCTAGTAACCCGTCACAATTAATTGAATGGCTGCCGTTTGTTGAGGGGACTCGGGGTTTAACAACAGCGTGAGGCGTTTGACTCGATTCAGCATTTTAGAGGTTGAAACGGGTGAGCTGGATCGTATATTCTATTGCAACCGATGCTGGTTTGCCTCTCTATTCATTGCGGTAAATACCATCAAAGGTATCTGGGTGGACGACCATCATACTTCTTACTTGGTAGTCAACTCCGTAAATTGAATGAGTATCAGCACCAAATATACCAGGCGGGCCGCGGTTGCTGGTCGTCAAACACCACCGGGCATTCTTTGCTAAGAATGTGTAATCTCGAATGCGAGTCTTCGCTTGGGAAAATGTTGACTGAACAACGTTAAATAGATCAACATCGGCGCATTTTTTTTAGAAGGAACTAGATGAGACGAGGTAGGAATCCAGCATCTGGAGCCATGCTCGGTTTCAACCCCTAGATTGCTTCCGAAGACAACGAGTTTGAACTGGTTTATATGTCCAAAGGCGACACACGATCTCCCGGACACAGCTCTGGATAGGGAGACTCATGAATCAGCAGCCCTGTCAGCCTATTAGCCTGTCGTTTAACAGGAAAGTATGATCACTCCGTACTCGCCGCGAACGCCTGTAATCGAGCTTTCTACAGGTTTATTGCGCACGCTATCCTGTAGCGAATGTCAAACTCCATAAGGAGCCCTTCAGCAGAGAATTGTCTGAACGAAACGTGCGGATTTTCTCCTGGAGAAATTTGTCGGAGATTTGGCAGTTGCCTCAAATGGGTATTTAATCTGACTCTCCTATCAAATACCATCATAAAGAATTATCAAGTGTTTGCCGTCGTCTGAGGTCCCTATTTTTTTCTTGGAAATAACATCAGCATATGTTTGTTCATTTCCTACAACGACTATGTCAATTGGCCTAGTGGATTCAGAACTTTGTAAATGCACATTGTAATGTCACGTGTCGATTTAGGACCTTATAAGCGATTTTAATCATAATTTAATGCATCATAAAGCAAAAATCAGATTAAATGGGGTTTCAGCCGGAGAGTCGGCATTATATTCTATTATATTCCCATAAAAGGCATCTGCAGAATGTCCGACAAAGGAACGACTGCCGTCTCCTCTATATTCATTGGCAACCGCGAACCGTCTCGGCTCTCAAAGGTGCAATTCCCTACAGAGCGAATTTACCTGGTAGATGTCCTCACTGCTCCAAGGGCATTTTATCATATGAGGCTGGTTTGGCGATGCCTTTGCTAAGAGCATCAAGTTTCCAACCGAGGTTGTTTGGGCCTCTAGGACCCTGGTGTTCATATCCGCGTTTGGGAAAATTCAACTCGTCAATATTTAATTGACTACGATGTCTTCTTAACGTAAGTGCTGTGAATATAAACGATCGACCGATCTTTTTCCTCTTCAGAAAATTGACATAATGTAGGCACCAGGTATATACCTATAAAGTCGTTCACCCTCAAGGCCACTACTTCCATCCCCCGCCATCATGAACGTATCCATTGTGAGCATCAGAAACGCCGACGCTATTGTCGGCCTTCTCCATCTCCGTATTGGACTTGTGTGGTTTCGGACTGGGCGTACCATCAACAAGAGCTTCACCGGAATTGTGGATCACCTCGCCGTCGAGGTTGTCGAAGCATACGCGTATGACATTAGGAAGCTGAAGCAAGCGAGGGCGTGTTATACTGGTTCCTGTATACTTGTGTGATATCCGAGTGGCACCTTCAGGACAACCATGCCGCAATCCTAAAGGCCTCGCACGCGCATTACGCCGCCATTATTGGCCGGCACATTTTTCCAGCAACCCAGGCGGACACCACCCCAGCAGACCCATCATCTCTCAAAAGCGCCCCGCCAGTGACGTGGAGTCTTTGGACGAGAGTTTGGATGGCGACCATTGGCGACCCCAGGATTATTTCCTTGACAATCATCTCGGTGCTAGCCATACAGGTGGGTGCCGCCAATACAAACATGCAGCTGGGGGCCATGGTTCAGAAATGGAGGAAGTAGCTCGAGGTGCTGGCGTGCAGAATCGCACTTCCATGGTCAAGATGCAGGTAGTTTTCTAGAATAACTGAAGTTCCGATTTCTTTTCTCTGTAAGAATAGGTCTGTAATTGTCTGGCTTGGGTGACATGTACTCGTAGGAATACATCTGTACTATAGTAATCTGTGAATGAATTAGGTCCTTGCTAAAATCATCATTCTTTTAAAACCGACTTTTGTTCTAGCTGTTACCTTAACTCCATATTTTCTGTGGTCGCTCTTTAGGGTGGGGCATGATGCGAGTCACGCTCATCTATCCAGAGGATAGAAACAGCGTCTAGTCTTGGAAGCCCACCGCTCCCAGAGATAAATTTCTCCAATTATTAGGACTCAGCTGCGCTGACCAGGTACCGATACGTTCACTCGAATCTTCCCAGCAAACCCTGATCGAGATAGTATTCTGGGCCACGCTTCGCACACTAGTATGGGAATGTTCCCCAACGATCATCCGGACCGAGGATGAATCGATGAGGGTAGCATGAATATGGGGCGCAAAAGGAAGATTTGTACGGGACACTCCAAGTTATTCGTCCAATGTTTTGCCTAGCTGCTAGCATCGCCTGTCTTCGCTCAACATTAGGCAGAGCGGCTGCTGAACCGAGATTGATAAGCTTATTGCGCTTATGTGCGACAGCGAGCCTGTAATGCGTCTGCTTGCTCGACAGAATTTTCCCAATTCGATGCTCACTATAGCTTTGAAGCTGAATAGAAAGACAAGAGAATTTCGGTTTTGTGTGGATGACAATGGTTGCAGTTAGTGTGTTTCAAACTCCGACTGGAGCACCGCTGCCAGGAGCTGCGCCCCTGTCGCCTTAAGATGATAGGCACGCTCGCCTCGATAGTATGTTTTCAGTTCACTCCTAGTCAATTATACAGCCTCCCATACTGACGAAACCCGTCTCAAGTCTGGTATCGAATTGCTTCTCATCTCAAGGGCCTCAACACCGACAAAAAATCGAACGTGTTGGAATCAACCGAGTTCAATGAAACCAGCCATAGCACAATGTTCAATTTTCTTGCCAAAGCCATGCTACGCCCCTTCATGGTCTGTTGGTTGGTGCGTGAATAGATCAAATGCCAACGGGAACCACTCCACACCCAGGTTTCCGTTGGATAGCTAATGTCGAATCGCGACCTCCAGGTAACGGCCTAGCGCGGCTGGTCGAGGTGGATGTATCAAAACGAGCAAAGTACTTTCCATTTTCCGAGTTGATGTTGCACTTATACTGACACGTGTTTCAGCTCTGAGTTCCGACATTGGAAAGTAAGTGACTGGTATAATGTTGCGCATAGGCTGACTGAAGCTTCCGTGAGTTGCATATTTATGCTAAATATCTGGATTCGACTCACGGGTGACATGAGATACATATGCTTGACTGAAGTTGCACCGTCTGTTGATCGACCTAGTAATTTCCGTCGTGTGCATGGAAAGGGTAAAAAGACCTGCATCCCTGCTGCTACTTTGATTTGACGTCCCTTAGATATGTGTGTAAAGCGCTTTGCCCGTGAACTTGATCTCTACCTTCATCATGTCTTCCCGAAAATTACAGTGGAATCATTGCGTATCAACCGCATATGAAATACACTGAGCCAGCATAATCCAGGAACATCGTTGTATGTGCTTCTTCGAGTATGTTCGACTCGGACTCATTAGAATTATAGAATCCAATGGGATTTTTAGTGACAAGAGGCCAGATATCTCGGCGTGTTGTGTTGTGGTGATATCCTTCCTCGTACATGTGAAACTGTATCTTCAAGTTCACAATCAAATCGGGCATGTACCAGGCCTTTGGCACGATGGATTATTTGCTTCTGTTTTTAAACAGAACAAATCTCGGGCGGCTTTCCTCTTTCACAATGGAACTCCGCTGTGTGCTCGCCTTGTACCTGGTAGCCTCTCATCCGTGTTATCGATGGTACTGTCAGGCACAATAATTGTCTTCTTTCTCGCGATGTAAGACACCATGCACGCACTATCTCAGGAAGGAATGCACCATCCCACCAGACACTCCCCGTTCAAGCAATCTCGACACAAAATGGTGCGGCAAATGGAACACCCGTTGTCGTATCGAGGGGGTTTTGTTGCATGACCTATGCATCTGTTCTGCCAGTCACGGACCATTCAAAAGATGTCTTATAGAGTCCTAAACACCATGATGACATGCTCAGTATCAGAGATGTCTGGAAGAGACTCTTGGCACAGATGTACGTTCCTTTGCATTGCGAAATGCAGGACACATGGTAGAACAAGTTTTGAACTACCAGCAGCACTACATCAGACTCTGAGAAGCATGCTGTATTGAAGCAACCCCGCGGGTTCGAGTATGATGCGCCCTGTGTGCGATGTGAAGCTAAGGTTTGTCCATGTTATAAACGGGGTCAACAAAGTTCCTGGTGTATCCAGCCTATTTTAGCCTTCCTTGACAAGGAGAATGTTGAAAGGAGGGAAGGTAGGAAAGTCCGAACATTCAGTCTGATATTAGGGGCATTCACCGATATATTTCTCCTCCGCATAACTAAGGTCAGGCCCGGGGTAAATCCTCATCGTTCTTGTGAGATCCTGCAATTCGTATATTGTTTTGCGAACTTGGCTCTCAGTCCAAGTTCACAAAATGTTTGGTTGCTGACATACCACCTTGATAACTCTTCGTCTATAGACCATAATGTGCTTACAACAAGATGGCAGGAAACCTCTACATCTATCGAGCACTTTAGTATCTTCGTTAGGCTTGGTTTACAGCACTATGCGTCCAAACAGTAAAGATGAAACTAGTAGAGGTATAAAAAGGTTTAGGAGATTTGTCTTTTAATATATACTCCGATGAAAAGGCGTAGGAAGACTGCGCGAATGATGAAACTGAATAGCACGCAGTTTATCCTTCGTCATAGGCTCACAGCAAGTAGTCGAGGAAGCCTCAATATTTGTCCCCGGCCAGAATTGAGGACCGTATAGGATGTGATTTACGGCTGATGCTTGCACAGGACAATCAGGACTCAGGTTATGTAGTATATAATCAGAGCTCTTCGTGCAGTATTCAAAGATATACACGACGACAAGATGTCTCCTCAACTTTCCCCTGCAAATGCATCGCACGCAAATCTCCATACCCAACGTTGGGGAGCTCGACTCTGGCCTTCTACTCTATCTATTTTAGCTCGTAAGTTGTTTTGTTCACTATTCCACCGACTCGGACTGAACAATCCCGTAGTTTCTTTAGGACGTTTATTGCATCCCGTCAGACCTCGAAACCTTGAACAAAAATCAGAGAAGGCTGAAGACATCATACGATCCTTCGTACACCAATTTGACACCACCAACTTGCCTTCCATCTGGGATCCTGAGCTCGAAAGTCTTTGTATGAAAGAGGTCGAACGCCGAGGTTACGAACTCGAGCCGCTTCAACCCTACCTAGTGACCGGACTCAACATTGCTGCCTCCGCATACCATCATGTCAGCAACGTTAATGTCAAAGTATATATCGCCATCTACACCGCGTTTGCGATATACTTCGACGACGCTTATCCTAACGACACTGATGCCCTCGTTGGAGTTCCAAATTTTACCAAGGTAAATGTCGATATTCATATCTCTGAAATAGAAATTCCATTAACTTCTATGAAGCACTTCGCGTCTTTAGAAAAGCAGCCAACCAAGATGCTGGACGACTTCGCCGGCGTCTTGGCAGAAGCCTCGCAGTTGTTTGGCGAAGTGACCGCTGATCTCATTGTCCAGGGGATCCTCAAATTCATGACTGCATTGATTTTAGAGACACGATATAAATCTGAACCGGTGAGTAATTTTCTCTCAAACAACTGGCTTACTTACTCACCATAGATGTGACAGATGGAAGTTGATAAATACGCCATATTTCTTCGAGAACTAAGCGGAATCGCGGAGGCTTACGCCGTGTTCATTTTCCCTAGCGAGCTGCCGTACTCTGCATACATCCAAGCCCTCCCCCTCCTCCGTGACGTTATCTGCTTCATAAACGACATTACCTCGTTCTACAAGGAGGAGGCTGACGGTGAAAACTACAACCTCATATCGTTTTTGGCCGAAGCCAATGACGAGCCAAAGACTAAAACGCTTCACAATATGGTGGGGAAATGCATGGAAACACACGAGAGAGTGTTGCTCATCTTGTCACCACACAAAGATGCGCACCGGATGTACAAGGAGTTTGTAAAGGGGTACTTGGCGTATCATTTGGGTGCAAAGAGATATAAGCTTGATGAACTAAAAATATAGCCTGTGGATCGCAATATGGATATATATATCAATTTTCGTGCAGGTAAGACCGAGAATGCTCGACCAATCAGATGAGTATTTGAGTCCACGAATTCATGCATGGTGATGAAGCCGTTTCCAGGTAGGTAGGTCCCATACAGCTGGAGCCTCTACAGAGTCTTCGCCGTCCGACGAATACTTTTTGTCAGATTGTCTTCGGGAGGTCCTAATTTGAGAGACGTGTCATAATGTTGGTAGTCTAAGGAAGTCAGGATCACGCCGTCGCGAGCGACAAAGCCTTGAATATCAGGCAGAGTTGGATATATTGGATATCCTTTGGAGCCGCGTAGGCTGAGAATGCACATTTGAGGTAGATATGAGATCTTCGAGGATATCTAAACAGTCCGATCGAGGTCTGCGCTCGAAGAGATGGTGCTGAAGACAAGAAATCTGTGCTGAAGTACGCTTCCTGCCCAGTAAAAACGTACAGCCCCTCGAGCGAAGGAATATTTCCTGTTACAGAAGACGATTTTGCCAAGTCTTTCAAACAGTACAGACATTTTCATCACTTCCAGAGCGGGAATTGTTGAATGACCACATCGTAGACACGACTAGATTCCGCATTATCGCTAGTGGTTCTTGCTATCCACAACGGAAGCTCTGAAGAACGACGAAAGTGATGGGTGAGGATATCCATTGAACGTTGCGTTTAAGGTGGTTCCAGAGTGACTAGAATGAGCGACGTCAGCGTCCAGTAGAAGTCTCTTCTTATGAAGAATTGATGCTACTATCACTCCGTCTTCGGGATTTGATAGCGTTTTGGAGAATTGAAATGCGCCGACAGCTGAGAGTTGTCAATTTAACGTTGTACTTTGGACGTGATTGTTAGATGTCTATGGTACTCACACTTCGAATTTCAATAAGAAAAGGCTCCGGACGACCGACTCTTGCTAGTCTGAGGAAATCGGGAGGTAGACATGTACGTCATGGATGCCAGGCAATTCTGCCCCTTTCTTGACTCGGCTTATCGGAGTAAAGCGTCCCGGGCCGTCCCGTGGCTGACAAAGAAAATATCAGTCTACATTTAGCAATACTCGGTTTGTTTCTGTCTCTCATCTTGTTCTCCTGGTGGCAAAAAATTCAAGATGTATCCATTTCGTTTTATAGTCACCCCAACAAAATCCACCCACCTAGGAGATGGAAGTGGTGGACTCTCAGTAACCAAACAAATGCAGAAGATCCTAGACCAGCCTGGCTACCTGTCATGCGAAATGGGTGGCCAAACTCTCCGGCAACTTTACAACAGCAGATCCTCTTCCTTTGATCCACACAAGCTTACCTATTTTGGACTGTGCTGCTATCTGGGCGATTACGAAAAAGTAGTCAAGGTGAGCTTGAGATAACAAACCGGTTTCCTCAACCACTAGACTGCAAAATCAGGAAGTTGAGTCTGGCGACGCACCAGACCTCGAAGGCACAGAAACGCCGTATAAGTTTGGATATCTTACAATCGTCATGTCTGGTGCCCAACGACTAGAACAACCCAAGCCGCAGCACCTCAAAGTCCTCAAATATCTCATATCGTGTGGTGCACCTGTCGACCTCCCAGATATCACCGGATACACTGCCCTATCCCACGGAACTATGAACCATATGGCCAAACTCGATCTGTGCCGCGTTCTCCTCGAGTCTGGGTCAAATCCCAATCAGCGTAATCGCTACGGTGAAGTTCCCCTACTCTCGTGCTTCCAGACCAATGGAATAGGGGCAATCAACCTTCTTATGGAATTTGGCGCTGACATAGACATCGCAGACGCAGATGGAGTCAGGCCTCGGGAGTTTCAGCTTAAGTCTGGCCCAGAGGTGACAGCTGCTGTGCAACGATGGCTGAGGAAGCGTTCAGGGGACGAAAAACCGATGGACACCAAGGCATGCGAATTTTGCAAGAAGCCAGGAGGAGACGGTGTCCAACTTAGGCTGTGCTCGAAGTGTCAGACTGCGAGGTATTGTTCGACAGCGTGTCAGCGTATGTTTCAGCCTTCGTAACATGTTGTGCCTCCTTGACATTCCATCCAGGCTCACATTGGCATACACATAAGCCCCTCTGTCAGCCATTCTCCGTGCGAAACACTGTCACCCTCGTTCCATACTACCCGAACTCTCGAAACGGGTTCTGTCAGCCTATGGCCAAGTTTTCTCGTGACCTTTTCTCTATCCCGACCCCCGACACTCCCGAGTCTCATCATCGCTTCGCGCATACGCCCAAGAACCTTTCAGTCAATTCTCCAAAGAGCATCGTCATCAAAGTGCAGGTACCCTTTGACGGATTTTCGAGCAGGCCAATGGCAAACGTAAAGCTCGAAGGGGACCTTCTGGTATACACGAAGAAGAGAGATTTTGTATGTACGATAAGACGGGGTGACGCACCAGAAGAGTATGACCGCATATCCCAAGTAGTCAGGACTAAGGGTGTTGGGGGAGCGAAAGCGTATTTTGCTGCGGAACTTAGAGGAAAGACGGCGTTGATTGTGAAAGTGTCGGAGCTTCTTGCAGAACAACCATTTTAATTTTGGTACCATCCACCTTTTCGTATATGGTCCGTAGAGTCCTCTATGTCTGAATAGGAAGAAATGGAATCCCTCTACCTACGGTGTGATGTACGAGAATGCCACACCATCGCTTGTCCATCTTGACGAAACTCTCACGAGAAGGTTCAATGTCGAAAGAAGCCATGTCCTATATGGTCCGAGCACATTAAATCCCTAAGCTAAAGTCATCAAGGACAAAAATATCATGTAGTTTCAAATACAAATAGTGTGCTGCTCGTGCGGCCACTGACCTTCAACTTAGGTTTCCCATTTCGCCGCGGTTAGTGTCGGTTGCAGTTCTTGTAGTCGAGTCTGCAGGACGTAAACCTTATGAGGCCATACACCGAAAGAGCGGAACGTACAGCAATCGCCAGTATCCTATATGTGAACTTCTGCTTACGCTCCTCCTTCGTTGAGCCACTAATAAACCCATCCGTGTGTCATTTCTCCTTCAAGTTTCTCCAGGTCACCATTAAACCGAGTCTTGCGCTGTTCTGTTAGGAATGAGGTTCGCTTCAGACTCAGCCATCTTGGCTCCCCAGATACAATTGTTACCTTTGCCACTAGGACGACATGCAGTGATGCTCTTTAACATGAAGGGTGAAGTCACACTTTCTACACTCGAAGTCCAGAATTTGAGTTAGCATAACCAATAAAGCAGAGACTAGAAACACGTACCATGACTATAACGGCACCATGTGGGTTACCGTTCTTTCAAGCAGCACCAGTATATCTATCTCTTGCATCAAAAAAGACCTAACCAGAAACGATGAGCTTACTGAGCAAACCAACACCAGTCCCGAAGAACCGAACGCCGTAGCTATATATCTAGACGAAGCAATCAGATACTTACAACCCCATTCATCAAGCGTGGAACATACCTGATCTCCTGCAAATACAGCTAAGCCGATCTATCGTTGTCCATATATCGGTATACAGCAGTGAACAGAAAGAACAAGCGGAAGGTCAAATATATCCATCTGAGCCATAATCAGCACCCAGAGTCCTCGATATTGATACGCGAACCATCATGAACCTCATGAACAAACGAGCCTGGCGCGACTCTGTTCTCTATCCGAAAATATCTTTTGCTCAAGTGTTGTCGTCAGCACCACTCCTTCGATGGGCTTGCCTCCGCCCATTTGAGATATTTGAGAAACCTCTTCACGCGAGCCTGTCTAAACACATCGGGAAAGATGTGTGTTTGGAAGACATCCCACAGCGCTCTGAATTCCGCCACTTGGTCGCACGCGCATGTCCACGCTTTCCCGGGGGGCCTATTTCTCGAGGACCATGTCCAAGAGAGAATTACCAGTCGTAGCCCTTGGAGTAGCTAAAAGCGCCATCATGTCTCTTCGATGGTACCCGCAATAGATGCTCCCCAAAGCGACGGAAGTGATGAGTGGGATGTTCGCTGAGTGCTGCGTGTATAGGGGTTTCGACATGACAACAGATCATAGGAGGAGGAAGTTTTATTCTGATCGCTGTCCCTAAGAAGGAAACTAACCAGAGTCCGTACTACGCATGTATTACCTACCTAATCCATCGCGCTACGGTACCGAACGAACGTTGGGCCTCACTGATACAGTCACGTCCCCGCAAGGTACGGCCTCTCAGCACCAGCGTCAACGCCGTGAGTTTTTCAATAGATATGTACTAGTGTTATGCTGATGACTATTGTCACGGCACAAACGGCGGGGGGAGAACTGTACAGGACCCCCTATGCCTGAACCTTAATGAATCCTCGGACGGGAGCGGCGAATGGAAAAAAATATAAAAACCATTTGTTGCCTCATGTACTTATTTCTGGACACGATGGCCATTCCCGTTCCTAGGATGCTCTTAGTCTCGCATGAAGTCAGATAAACGCGTCCATACATGATAACTTGAGGCGCCCCAGTGCACGACCGAGCAGTCGCCCGATTTCCTGGAGTCACCTACTGTCCGGGGGGGTCCTACTCAGCGCACAAGCTTGAGTAACGACACCGAAGGATTTTCAACGATCTAGCGTGCAAGCTTGGAGTCGCCCAATGTCCAGGAGCTCAGCGCACAAGCTTAAGTCTATGACAGAACGGCACAGTGGCCCATGGAAGTCACTATATGATTATGAATCCAGAGGGTCCTACTCAGCGCATAAGCTTGAGTAACGACATCGAAAGACTTGCAACGATTTAGCGCACAAGCTTGGAGTCGCTCAATGTCCAGGAGCTCAGCGCACAAGCTTGAGTCCATGACAGAACATGGTGGTTGAGGACCAGACGTCAGTCGAGAGGTGTACAATCTTGTGTGAGATCCGGCAGATAGCTCGCGCAGCACCGTGGACATCGACGTCGACAAGAAGTGGGAGACCTAGAGTAAATCTGAGTGTGGGGGAACTGAGACGGGCTAAGTCGGTAAAACGTTTCGCAGGATGACTCATAGACTTAACCCAAAGGCCACAAGCTCTTAGGGACATCGAGGCTATTCTTCAGATGGCGCGCAACCCAGCGAAATATCTCCAGAAGGATGTTCCTTGGGAATCAATGGATAAACAGACCTGTTTTGCGCCTGGAAAGTGAACGCTCGAACTGTTCTTTTTTGGCGCATCAACAAAGTGATTTGTTTCTCTAGAAGGAGGATATCGGATGAAAATCTTTTTCAACCCAAGACGCATCAGCACCTAACAAGATGAAGGGGCCATGTGATTAGTTGTTCATGTTCAGGCTCGTCTGCTTCAGAATAAAGAGAATCGAATGACGGCATTTTGAAGGGTTGAACAAGCTGAACAATGACTAGGGGTCATTGATAATCTGCCAGCATCTGCCAACCAAGTTACTCACTTTGTTGTGATGATGCTGTCGACAAGTGAGCTCGGGTGAAGAATTTGAGACTCGAAAGCGGAGTAGGACGATGTCGGACGAAAGAACCGATTACCGAGCGGCCCGGGTTGCATGGGTTTTTACTTCGTTTCAGATACTATCAACGCTGTCACACTAGTTGTGCTGGATTCAGCCCAATAGGAGGCCTAAACGAGAGTGCATTGCCCTACACCGCCTCTTAGTTACTGTAAGGAGTGTGAGCTGATAGTCGAAGTCGAAGAGAGAGATGTCATACCCCGAGCTACTAAAACGGACCCGAAGTGAACGAACACGGGTCCGGTCAATCCTCGTCAATATGAACTGATGGAGGACAGTCAACCGACAGAGAACCGTCGACGAAGATAACCCGAAGATAACCAGTTTACAAGGAGATGGAAGAAAGTATTTCCTCAATACATATACTCTTCCTACGCACACAATGCGTCGAAGCGACAACCCTCGTAGATCTGCATCTAGCGGATTCACCCATCTGCTTCAAATGTTGAGAAGTACAAAGCGGACTAGATCCCCTATATCCGGGAAAGGGACTGAGCACTACCCCACCGAGAACATGGAGAATGGAACCGTTCAAAATTGTAATCAGAGCATTCAGAGTTTGACAAGACCATAGAATAATTGTCGTTTCAGAAGTACACTCCGCTACAAGTTGACCGCAGTGGGAAAGAAGATTCATGTGATCCTGAAGGCAAGAAGGAGATATATTAGCGTCGGAACTCGGTTCAAAAGGAAATTACCATAAACTGGCAAAAGGTTACAACAAAATCGACAAGGGCCAAGATGTAGTAACAACGAACCAGATCACTGGATTTGATCTTCAAGGCTATCTTAGGGATCGCAACCTACCCGCGGCTGATTGAAGGAGATAGACATTCAAAATGCAAGCCACGGTGATGATGGTCAAAGATAAGTGATGTCACCATGCGCCCAATACAGAAAAATACAGAGTCCTTGGCAGCAATTTGAACCTACGCTGTACCTTAGCTTCGGTAACCTAGCTCCCCGGCCGACTGCCGTTGGATTTTATCGTACTACAACATTTCAAACAGAGAAATCGAAACAATGAGGCGGACTAACTTTTATTTTTTGGAAAAATAAATAATCTGCTAATTTTATCCAGGCCATACACGTCCTAGGTAGTTGAATGGCGCGCAGTGATAGTCCTTCCGAGTCCGGAAGTCGATAAAGATTGAACCGCTTCGATTCCGAGACGACATGGAGCACCATTGCTAGAATGTTTTCTGAGATCACCACTCGCTAGCGATCGTCGCCCCATTTCGGTGGCGGCTGCAGCTAAAAATCGAGGAAGAATACGACACATATAAACCAGCATGTAATGACAACGAACGTCCAATATGACCGCTCATACATATGCCGGTGCCGACGGGATCGATAGGAGAAAGAGGAACGGAAAAGTGATAATGGGGACAAGAGTAGATGAGTCAGATGAACTAAACAGCAGCGAAATCAGGATGACAGAGACTTGGGTTCAACATTAACGTAAGGTATTGGGAGGAGCGTGGAGACGGTACCTTGCATGATCGACTACCAAACGAAGGCCAGAAGTTCACGAACTCGAATAGTATCCGTGACCAGCTCAGGACCCAAGATGCCCAGCTGAGATTGGACCTTCTGGACCGGGAAGAGGGCTAGATGCGGAAACATCTGTCACAAGATAATGAAGGGCCGGGCGAAAATAATTTACCTCTGATATACTATCTCCATCCCGAGGGGCATGATCTCATCAGAACTTGGGGCTAAGTACGCATGTACATAATTGCACGGAACTTGAATATCGATGAAAGACCTCGGTAAGAAGATGATATTGAGAAATAAAGGACTGAGAATATGATGGCATATCATCATTGATAAACGCGCTACCTGATTACAGACATGTATGTAAGTGGTTTCCTTTCGCGACGGAAGAAAAGTCCTACCGCAACTAGACTTCAGTTTCATGCGTACGAAAGACCAGAGTAAATGACAAGTCACAAGTCCGAACCGAGGGTTGCTTCGTTCTACATAGATTAGAACTCCAAGAAGGGCTTTCGGCGTACAGAGGCGTCCCGGACATACATTGTATGTCCTCGCTGACAAAACGCTTACGTCTGGGAGCAGGCTGCTCCGCTGAAGTGAACGGCAGAACTAATTCTGGGCCCAGCGGCGATGGCCAATAATCTAAATGTGGCACCAACGTTGAATGCTGCGGAAAGCAAACATTTAACTTGTGGGGAGACAAATTAGCATCCACAAGTGACAGAACCGGAGTACTTGCATCTATAAATCAAGGTTGGGTCGTATGTCCGAGACTCGGTATGGAGGCGTGTGAGGGCCGAGCTGCAAAGAACAAAGAGTAACCTGTCCACACGTCGTAATGTGGAACATGGAACCAGATGATCGTTAAACGAAGACGGGTGACCGACCAAGCAGTGATGTCATGCGGGAATATTTTTGAACGGACTTGGAACTTACTGGAGGATCGAAATGATAGAATGACGGAGAGGGACACAGGGTCCTTCCCGAGTGAACGTCATTGGCTACCTAATGATAGGACTGCTGAGTTATGCAGAGCATAGCGTAAATATAGCATTCGCTTAGAGTGCGCTAGAGTCTGAGTTGATCGGTCAGCAAAGCTGTAGACACACTAAAGTACGTACCAATGAACATCAGTTCAGCAATGAGATATGATTGGCACGGCTGAATTAGGAGAAATGAGTATTATTCATCATCACAATAACCAAAAGGGAACGAACCATTCCTCCTAGTCAGACATCATCGGAGATCCCGCGAAGGATTTAAGCATGTATATCGTGCGACCAAGTTTTACTGACATCAATGACTTGTATTGGGTGTGTCCGATGAGAACACAAACACCGCTAGCTTGTATTGATGTATCTGACACAAAGCCAACAACAGTCTTATGTCGATAAATACTCTCTCGCCTTCCTTTATGGAATGCAAGTATCGTTCCCCGGATATCCCGATTTGTGTCATAGAAAGACCTTCCATATCAGCGAAAAGCCCATTCAAGTCGCCGACGGAAAGGTCAGGACAGGACGCAACCTGAACTCCTCAAACACATAGAACAATCTCTCAAGAACACTAAGGACTCGCTAGAGGGCATTCAGAGAGGTAATTTTTCAAGTCTAGACCCGCAGGATATATCAAAGACATGTTCAGCTTCCTACATCAGAAACGAAATGATGAACATGAACCGACCTTGCGAGGGTAGTTTTAGTATAATGCTCAAAAGAAGTAGATTGAGAACCTACTTGTCAGACCTGAGATATGTACAATTTATGCGCGGACTCATCAGTACCAATAATTCCTCAGCGGGACCGAGTTTCAGCGAAACGAATGGGATGTCCCGTGATTAAGGCAGAGCTGTGAAACTTCGTCCGCTTCCAGATGGACGCCCGGAGATATGGGCCTAGGCACTACGTCTACAAAAACAAGTCCAAAGCATCAGAAAGCAACAAATTGAAGACAAAAGCGTCTGACTCACCGCTCACACGCTCGCAACCAAATGTGAGGGCGACAAAGGAACGGAATGTATATTGGATAACCGGCCTTTTCACAAAGGGATATGGAAGCGAGCAGACTTTCTCCGTCCCGCAGGGCGCTCAATTGCGCAAACTATCGAAGTCCGGACCGGCACTAGCCGGTGTAATGTTTGTTTCCTAGTTCGTCTGTGTTGGACTTTGAAAGATGAGCTTGTGACCATAGTTACGAGGGTAAGTGTGTTCCTCTACGAACGACTGGTGTGAAAACCAATTCGTTTGCGTCGATGAAGGGTGCCAATGAGAACAGCCTCCGCGACAAAATCCTAAACGGCGGTCTGCGCGACTTAAACCCCCCTTCGCGACTTCTCCTCCAGGGTGCATCTGCATTAGACCACAATTATTCGAGTCTTGCAAGGTTATGTCCTACGCCGAAGTTCCCCCAAAGGGCGCTTCCCGCAGTCCACTTCTGTTCTCTCGTCACTCCCTGCCGTTCTCCTGTCGTGCTATATCCACGCTGTACCCCTCGATCGCATGCATTTGTACCCAGAGACGCACGGCAGCTCCATGTAATAAGTAAGCGCGAAGGGATCAATAGCTTGCAACCCTGCAGAACCAAGGCTTATGGTACGAGCCGCCACATTCAGGGCATTGAGTTCTTGACGGGAGAACCGAATTTGGTAATCGCCACCGGAGGAGGATGGGCGGCCCAGCAACCATCCCAAAATCAACAGTGCCCAATCCCGAACTCATAAATCCAACTCAGATACCGACGAACACGGGCCCGACGAGCTCAGTGGCGGGCGGGTGTAACAGCAGTTCGCAAAGCGTTCGTTACGTCCGTTGTTAGAGAGGCGATGGAACAGAGGAGAGAATCATTTTGCTACAACTTCCATGAGATGAGTATGAAACCGTAGATTTCACAGATCGCCACAGTCCAAGGATCGGCTGGCCTTCTGCCGCGATGCTGGCCAAGAAGGCTTTAAATAGCCTCCGCCCAGCCATCTTTCCCTTCAAGTCCAATGAGCGCTGATTCAGCGACGACATCAAACCGACTATCGAAAGCGAATGAGAATAATTTCGAATCAGTCAAATGGCATAAGAGCTAACCGATACATAAGCTTCATTTTGCTTTAGCTCAACTACTCCTTCATCCCATTGGCGATCATTTCGCAACATGACGAAAAAAGGCCTTCCAGAGCACAAGTGTGCTGTCAAACGATACGCTGGCAGTGGCAGACGCCGGAAGTCCCTGGCTATGGGTGTACCACACTTCGGATCAGGACTGGTAGTGAGAACACGGATGAAAACATACCACCGACTATTGTTGGAGCGTGGGTAAGGAGGCGCTTCCGAGTCGGAAGTCGGTGACATGGTATATCCGAAACGAACATTTTTCTTTCACCTTCATACGCGTCCACTTGATCGGAAGTCTTCCTCTCACCAGCCCCGCGCCGATCAAAGCAATATCATCACATCCTTCCATTCCTTCAGCCGCGAAGGACAGTCCATACGAACGGCAACTCAAGGGGCTAATGTACCAGCAGGTGATGGCGATGGCGACGGGTTGGAAACTCCAGTCGAGGTGTCAAAGAGGGTGTTGGATAGGGCACGGCAACAGATTGTTGACACACGGACCGAGAAAAATGGCGGCGTTCTTGAGGGGTGAACGAGTACGTCTGTAGACGGACCGTAGACGTACTCGTAGACAACGGAGGTGGTGCTGTAGGGCTCGAATGAATGACAGCACGATGGCAGCTTTAGTGCCATGGTTACTTTGTCCAATATTTGACAAGCGGTCCTTACTTGAGGAGAACGGGTGGTATGAAGACGAAACGATGACTGCATGCATATTCTTCCTCGGGTGGAGATGCAAGGTTAGGTGTAAGTGTCGACAACTTTCTGGAATCGACCAAGCACACAGGTCCCACAATCTTCTCCGGAACAGCTTGACCTGCGTTCGTGATCTACAAATTGCAAAATCAGACGTTGAACGAGGGTGTAAAAATTTTTGAGTGCTAAAGACCTGAGCCAACGGAGGTGCTGTAAGTTAACCTGTCTGTCGGGCTGCGACGTACGCAGCGTCTGGCCCGCGGGACAATGAGCAATCATTCTTAACATCGTCCGTACTGAGTCCACTGTCCGAGAACCCCAACGATTGACTCGAAATGATTCAAACTATATTTACAGCCGCACCGTCAGTCACTGCTGGCCTATTCCCAAAATTTCGTTGCTCAGAATGGAATTCTCAGCATTGAAGTAGGGCATCGATGTCCTGGCATCATGGCGCACGGCAGGTCTGATCTGGACTCTAGAAGTGCTAAGCGCATAAAGCGGTAATTCTGCTTAATATTGCGGCAGTCAGCTCGATAATCCATTGGAAAAGAGGATTAGAACGTACATTGGCATCTTTTCCGTGGGGATAAGGATAACGACACGAAAAGGTGGTTGAAACGAAACGGGGACGTGGGAAAAAATAAAAATATTCCTAATTTGTCGCTTAGGTGAAACGGGTAGGTCCGAGTGGGTCCACACATGGTCTCCACTCAGAACTAACTAGAGCGCCCACAACGAATGACCTCGCGTATCTTAGTTGCGGAATATTCCGTTTCGCTTGGATAAATTCGGATGATCTTCGAGGTTTCTCAATGCCTGCCGAGTCCTCCGTGGCACGATTCATGACTCCTCCCATTATTCGTAAATTTAATCAAAACCCACCCACTAGTCGCCGATTGTGCCCTACCATCGGTATCTGTCCGCCGCTATCTCTAGTCGGGAAAGAAAACGCCGTAACAAATGTAATTCAAAAAAGTTCTTTTTCTTCACTCTTCCAACGATCCCGTAAATCAACATTTGTATCAGTACTCCGCCAAGTATGGATATGAATCCTCCCATCCATTGTTCCCGCCAATTACATCTCAAATGCTCCTTGTTCGAGCCGATCTTTCTGTCATGACGCACACTACCCGACGGGCCTTCTCCCTTCTCCCAAAGCCGGAGATAATTAACCTTAACACCTCGTGTTCGTATGACAATGAACCTTCTTGCTCCCCAAAACTGTTTCATTTAAGCCGGACATTCACCCTCCTTCCCAGTGCCACACTAAAAAGAAAGAGAAAAAAATCCCCCTTGTAGCTCCCAGATCTAAGGGAAACAGCACTGTGTGCAATATCTGTTTCCGCGGCCCGAGATCAGGCTTTATAGAGTCAGACGGTGGGGGAGGGGGGACGGAATCTCGCTTCAAGTGGCGCCGACGTCACGGAACGAAATTGGAGGTGCAAAAGATTCGGGAAATCTCAGGGGGAGAGAGGGGAGGTGCCTCGGAGTACGTCAGGGAGGGAGTACGTCATCATAACATATGCATATTACGGCAAGAGAGTACGCGTTATGGTATGGTAAAAGTAAAGTAACACATAGGAATTTGCAGCGTCGAGTACCAAGTAAGTACTAACACAAAGCGGCGCTGGCTTCCAGTTTTTTTTTTTTTTTGCTTGGGATAAGTATCTGGAGATTTCCGAAAACCAGAAGTTTGGGCCGACAGTGCGGGAGAAGGTCAAAAGACGATGCTAGATGTGGGGTAACATCTTTCGCAATAATGGAACTGAGAACATAGAGGTACAGCCATGAAACCGGATCCTGGAGTGGCAAAACGAAATTTTCAACGTCGTTAGTACTTAGTGCTTACTAGCTTCCGAGTCAAGTTGTTTTTAGCACCGATCGTGGCTGATTGTGAATGGTTGGTGTGCTTCGCCATCCACGGAGGTTACGCACATTCTGATTATTGACCATAACAACTTCTTCTCTCGCAGCAGTAAATGCACTCTGACAAACAAACACCGTCTGAGAGCGAGGTGTGGTCACATTGAAATAAATGATCGTGCACTTGAGCACGATTGACAATCTATGCCTCATGTCGGTTGTCTTGCACTGGCAGGGAAGAACGCTTCTTGGGGTAGATGCGCACACCGCGAACGCATGCAAGTTTACTAAAATTAGTGCCAAATTTATCAACTTGAAAGACTTTACATGTGCGAGAACGTGCGAGCCCTCCGTTACCGATATATTTTCTCGCAAGCGTCACCAGTTATCAGTCGATCGTAATGGTAATGTTTTGTGAAAGGTTCGTCACCGTCAGGGGCGTTCATCTACGGGCCAAGTGTATGTTGACGTTCACATCTGATTTGGGTTAGATGCATCAACCCTAACGAAACCGCGAGATGCTTCCCCGTCTTGAATGTTAATCTCCCGTGCGCAGTGGCAACGGGTGCGCGTCCCTAAGTCTCTCCCCACGAATTATAATTTGACTGACCTGCAATCGTGCGACGATTCTGTCGTATGCGTCATAATCTCCATCATCATGCATGGAACGCTCGAGTACTTACCCGGGAACGCTGAGGTCAACAGGCCACGAGATCTTATCGTGTTACCGCTCGTCGTAGAATCTGTGACTAGGGCCGGGTAAAATGCAATGGGATAACTGCGTAACGTACATCATCTATCACTTATTTGTTGGTACGTTCCCTTTAAGGCGGGGTTTATGAAGTCATGTATGTGTTACGAATACACCTCGGGGGTACAGAAAACGCCTAGAGGTGGCCCAGAGCATGAAAGTGTTTGTGAAAGGAAGTAAAAGGCTCCGTATGCAACTTGAAAAACGTGGAAGAAGCTTGTCTCTGTAAGCAGAGGACATTTCGGAGACCCGAGTAAGTAGGTAGGTAAGGCAGCAGACTCGATGCATGAAAGACTTGCTACCATCTTGTCACAAGGGAAGGCGTCATTTGCCAAGGGCAGCTGTTTCATGAAGTCGCAAGCCATTGTTTGCGTCTCTAGCCTAATCCTGTAAAATGACGGCGAATCACATAGTGATGAAGCCTGAGGTATGCATGTTCGTAGTCTGATCAGTCTAATTCAGTCGGAACAAGCACTCTGTAGCGTCACCTGGTGAAAACAACATCCCAGGGAATAAGAACATCCGAGTCAATCAGAGAGATAAGAAGTCACGGAAGAACGACCAGTACTAGCTTTACATAGAGTTAAACTTGCCAAATCACCTTGTGGCGAGCAAAATCGGAAACAAGGAATGAAAAAGATCAGCTTCCAATGTTTCGAATAACTCCACTAGTTAAGTCTGCATTGAATCACAATGATTGAACATTTAGAACAGAACACGCTTGCGAGACAACCGGAGATTTACAAGAAACAAGTACGAGTTTCCTTCTGATCCAAAGGTGGGTCCAACATCTGAGCTATTCGGACCAGCAGAACGAGATCCAAGAACCACACGCGCGAGATCTGAAGGATGCGAGTGCCTAGTGTGAGAGCAGTAGCCAAGTATAGCTCGGCCCAGTTCGGCAAGTAGAAGTATTGGACAAACAGGAACAAAGTGACGTCCGAAAATAGTCTCTCTACTTTTTCTTCTCATTTTCATGCGGTCTGAATTATAAGATGCCGAAACGCGGACCCAAACGCCAGAAGACCTCAGCTGACGACAATGCGAGTAAGGACGATGAGGAGAGAAGGCTGGAGAGCCTACTTTTTGGGGTACCGTATGTCCCGGCAGGTGAGGAGATTGTGCTAGAAGACGAAGGCGAGGGTGAGGAAGAGAATGGGAAGGAACTTCAGAACCTTACGGACGGAGACGTGTGTGGTTATCTTTTTACCGTTATCGATAACCTAACTTGTTTGTGTTTTTTTCAAGTTGTTCTTTGTAGATGATGAAGCTGGGCCTTCTGGTGATACTGGCAGGAGTGAGGAAGACGACGGAGAGGAAAATGAACGAGAAAAAGCGAGCGATGATGAAGACGACGACAATGAAGAGATAGAGTCTGTACAGCGACCCGAAACCATACTCTCGTCTCGCAAAAAACCAGCATGGACAGATCCCTCAGATCCTCCCGTTGTATCCCTTGTAGCATCCAAGCGCTCCCGAAAGCTCCGTGACGCGCCATCAGAAACGACGCTGTCAGGTCGCGAGTACGAGTCTCGTCTTCGCCGCCAATTTGAGCGCATACATCCAGCTCCAGCATGGGCTAAGAAACGACAGCGCGAAGGTGGAGATGAAGACGACAACAACGACAGCCTATTCACGTCAACGGCTGGAATATTGTCACGACAGAGTCGGCGTACACTGTCGCCTGGTGTTCTCGCCATCGAGCGACTTAGGGACGCTAACCAGTCTTCACAAAAAGCCGACGTTAAATCGCTCGCCTTCCATCCCAGCGAGCGTGTCCCCGTACTCGCAGTCGGCACGTCGGACCGTCGAGTGCGTTTATACAACATCGATGGGCACACGTCGCCACTCCTGCAGACGCTGCATATACCCACCATTCCCTTCACGTCCCAATCCTCCGTTACCTTCCATCCATCAGGTACGCACCTCCTTCTTACTGGCAATCGTCCGTACTATGCCGTGTACGACCTCCAATCCGGCTCTCTCAAAACACACAACGGGCTATGGGGAACGCGATTCTCCACCCCGGGAATTACCAAGGCAGAGTGCATGGAGACAACAGCATTTTCACCCACTGGCGAGATGCTCGCTGTGGCCGGCCGAGGGGGAAACGTACATCTTGTGGACTGGCGCAGTGGAGGCGGACAGGTCGTCGGGACGCTCAAGGGGGCGGCGGGCGGCGGGATCCGGGAGCTGTGGTGGACGAGCGACGGCGAAGGGGAGAAACTGACGGTGCTCTCGGGGGATGCCGAGGTTTGCTTATGGGATGTTGGCCAGCGACGGTGTCTGAGACGATGGCGGGATGAGGGCGGGTTCAGAGGGGCGGGCCGGGCCATGGCCGGGAGCACGACCGGCGGGTGGATGGCCACCGGGTAAGCTCCATTCCACATGCATCACGTACTCGCCATTGAAACGCAGATGATTATCAAGTTCAAATTCGGGGTTGGTGAATATGTACAACGCCGACGCATTCGCTGGCACCAGTAGCTCCGCCCACCCAAAACCGACTAAAACTATCGGCAATTTGACCACTGCGATATCAACATTACGCTTTAACCACGACGCGCAGTTAATGGCTGTAGCAAGCCGGGAGAAGAAAGATGCTATGAAACTGGTCAGTTGTTCCCGTCCCTTACCTTCATTCATTCATTCATTACTATTCATTTTAGATACATCTTCCATCTCTCACAGCCTTCTCCAACTGGCCTACATCAAGTAGTCCTATTGGACACGTCACCGCTGTAGACTTCTCTCCGCGAAGCGATTATCTGGCTATTGGGAACACGAAAGGAAGAGTGTTGCTCTATCACCTAAAGGACTACGGCAAGGCGTGATCTCGTGGTAAAAGTAGAATGGATGTACATCATATGATATTATTGCCGTGACAAGTAAAAAGTATGCGTATGATGATTACCCATAATGACGATACATTCATTCATAAGAGGGGGCACAGGGTAACAGAACAGTGGGCGCTACGTCAAACAGAAGGCGGCGCGAGATCACAGATCAAGAACAGGGAACAGGGAACAGGGAACAAAGAACAAAGACGGAGGTAAAGAAGCAACAAGACCAAAGAGCCAGAGCCACAACAGCAAGAAGCATCGCATCGCACTTTTACCCAGTCGAACATCTCTCCAACAAGCGCGTATACGTATCCGAGATCTGTCCCATCACAGGTCATCAGCTCCACTTCCCAGAGATGCATGCAGTATGTAAAAACAATCAAAAACATACCTTTTCTGCGCGTTCCTTTCCCCCAGGCACGTACCTACAAATAACCGTGCTCGATTCGAACCATCTCTTGGCTTCATCAAACGCCGATGACCTACGCATACATACACTGCAATAAGCTCCTTGCGAATGATGTGGGAAAAAAGGAAATCAGACAGACTCTAGGCATTCAAACCCAACGTTATACGCTGTACTCAATAACCAGAAACGCTCATCCATGGGGTAAGGCTAGCGAGGAGGCGGCGAAGGAGGAGAAGGGTTAACAATACCGTGAAACCAACAAACACGCTCACCTCATCGCCCCCAACACTCCCCTCAATAACTCCGACAGCCTGCTCGACGTACCCAACCGCCTTGAGCCGATCATTCCTCGCAATCATAATCGTGCACAGCGCCCTCAGCCACCGCGAGAACTTGTCAATCGAGAGCGAGTTGTGATCGAGGCTCGCGCGGAGGATGGACTGGTTGGTCGATTGGTTGGTTGGTTAACAGAACAGTCCAAACAACGGCAACGACTCACCTCCAGCCCCACGTAAAGAACTGCCGGAAACAGAAACACAGCACATATTTAGTTCACGCATGTATGGTGAGGCAGTCAAAAGTAGTTTTTGATACGTACTGTTGATCGGGCAATCCTTCCTCACCCACTAAAACGGGACGCTCCCAAATGAGCCGCGGATCAGGAGGGCAGAGCGGCCGACGGCCAACGGGAAAAAAGAGCAGAAAGAGAAACCTTACTTACAAGAATATCCGCTATCGCTTCGTACGTGCTCGCCGCTAACGGCCCAGCCTTAACCGTATCCTAACCATGCCCAAAACAGAAAAAAAACGAAAACGTCATGCGGGTCCAACAAAAGTAAAGCACCAAACCTACCGCAACGACCCTGCCCACCGCCTCCCACTCCCCTAACCTGACGAGCATCTCCACCTCAAACACCCTCAACGTGTGCAAAAAATACCCCACCCTCACCACATCATTCTCATCCGTAATCACTCCCTTCCCCTGGATCTCCTCAACCCTCTCCCGACAGCTCTTGATTTCCGAGGATATATCACGTATCCGGATCTTTTTGTCACGAGCCACCAGGTCCAGAATAAGTAAGCAACCAAGCAAGCAAGGGGGGCAGGGAAAAAACACGGAAAAACAAAAAAGGGAAAAAAAGGTCAAGGGTTCTCTCACATTCATATTGGTTTGAGTCTCCGAGTCCGAGTCGGGTTCCCGAGATTGCCGGAGTGCGAAGACTAGAAGAAGAAGGGAAGTTCAAATGGGGTTAAGTAGGGATCGGGAAGGGGAAGGGTCGAGAGACGGAGGGTGGGTGGACTCACTCCGGCCGGACACGCCGGAGAACGACGCGATGATGAGATGTAAATAAACTTCCGCATCGACGTCTACAGGTGATGTCGATGATGCCTGGCAACACGTTTCTAGCAGCTATCCATGGAAAGAAAAAAATCAGTCATCATCCCCCCCTTCCACATCCACATCCCTTAATTACTCGATTACTCACATCTCGCGCTATATCAAACAAATCCGAGATCCGCTCCTCGCACCCCGAGCCTTCCCACTCCGAACACCCTTGCACAGCGCAGTTGAATGCTGTTCGCCATAACCAGGAGATGTCTTTGGTTATCAGATTCAGCGCTTTTTGAGCGTTG
The DNA here is from genome assembly GCA_030435615.1 of Armillaria luteobubalina. Classification (NCBI taxonomy): domain Eukaryota; kingdom Fungi; phylum Basidiomycota; class Agaricomycetes; order Agaricales; family Physalacriaceae; genus Armillaria; species Armillaria luteobubalina. The sequence goes on from JAUEPU010000001.1 coordinate 2,935,995, forward strand.
GCCGCTTCGATTAGGATCTTCGCTTTTGTTTAGAAAGGGAAGGGGTAGGAATTGATTATTAATAATCTATTTATCCACCCACGCGTTTGGGTACGAGAGGGAGAAGGGTCGACTCACCCGTCCGGAAATGCTCCACCATCGTACCAATAAGGACAAGCCTGTAACGAGATTGAGATTCAATTAACGCGAACCACGACCCAAGAAGCACGAAGCACGAAGCACAAGGTCCGCAGAAAAACGCAAAAACCACAAAAACATCCGAAACGCACTTATCAGCGGCAGGCTCGGTAAGCAACCTGAGCACAAGCTTGATGATGCACCGAAGCAACGCCATCGCTTCCAAGACAGGCTCACCCTCGCTCTTTAGTTTCAGGGTCTTGAGGAGAGCTTCCAGGGCGGCTAGGAGGATCCGCTTGTTTGCGGATTCGTGGGATACTTGGGTGGCTAGGAGGAGCATCTTTCGGGAGAAATCTGGGGATTTGATCATGTCTTGGACAGCTCTAATGGCTAGGGTAACGGCATGTCATTAGGCGCGTTCGTTGTTGAGAACAGAAACAGAACAGGAAACGGACCTTCATCATCGATGCCTTGGCAAAAGAACAGAGTCAGAATGAATGAACACCTTCATCCCGCGCACAACAATCAACCACCCACCTTGTTTAACAGCAATCAAGAAAACCACATAGTTCGTAGCCGCCTCATCACCGGGACACCGGCGTATCACAGCCTGAGCCTTCGCATACTCCCCCTTCTCAACATAACACAGCGCCGCTTTCCTACAACACTTACCCTCACTCCCCGGGGAAGTCCCCCGGAAGAGCCGGTGCCCACCGGCAATAAACCAATCAGCCGCGTCCGACCATCTCTTTGCGTGATAGTGACGATCACCGTATTGCCATAAAAGCTAAAAGGGGCATAGAAGGGGGGTGAGGGGGGGAGGGGGCATTAGTAAGTTGGTTTGTTATAGGTTAGGTTAGGTTATATTGCCAAAACGAAAAAAAAAGCGGATAAGCGAATAAGAGAAAAGGGAGAACGCACCGTAAGACATGCTGTTGCCGGTACGCTCGGAAGTTCATACTCTGCTTCGCAAATCGCTAAAAGGAGGATGAGATAAATTTCCAATCAGTCAATGGTCCATCAGTCGGGAGATGCGTCTGCGTAGGTTTACTGACATGTGAACGCAGCCTCAATGGCCTTCATCGCCCTAGGATGGACTTCGTCTTTCGAACAATGGACGATCAGCGACAGCACCAATCTCCCAATATGCCCATGCCCATCCCTTTCCCTACCTAGAGCCCGTTTCAGACAGTGCTGATTGACGGCGGTAACGAGGGCGCTGCAGAACGGAACCTGTTTAGCCTACCTGAGACACAAGCACACAAGGGCTAACACTAACTGTTGGTGGCTGATTGTTCGCAAGTCCTGTAGAACGCTTGACAGACAGACATGCTGTGAGCTTGCCTAGATAGGGTACACCCAACACTTCGCTTACTCTGTGATTCTCTCCTCCGTCATTTCCATATGATCGATTATAGACTTGAATGCTAGAACCAAAAAAAAAAAGATTATCAGAGAGAGTTGAAATACCAAGATGCAACTGACCATCTAACAAAGCTGGATCGCCAGCTTTGCGCCGTTTAAGGATAGCAAGCCGCAGCCATCGAAGTTCTTGATACTCGGAGCTTGCCTATTAAGATTTCAGGGTCAGCCTCGATTCCCAAGTCTCGATTTGAGCGCTAGGTGGACCTACGGGATCATCTGAGGAATCTATGCCTGGGACGAGTTCGTCAAGTGTTGCTTCTGCTCTGTCGTATGACCCCGAAAGGAAATACGCCCTCGCTGTATATACATATACATATGCTTCTTCAGCCAAGGCACGAGACGAGACAAACAAAACACAGACCTAGAGTTCTCAGCATCGATATCTGATAACACATCGCGTGAGAATACTAAATAGCAAGGGGGGGCTGTACACAACCTAACTTACCTTCAGTTGTGACACGCCGGGAACGGACACGGACACGGCCGAAGCATCTAGTTGGTCCGCCATAGTGAACGCCTTCTGTAACCACCCCACCGCATCTGCAGGCTTCGTTCCGTTACCGTTGTTGTCCGAAGTGGCGTGGGCGTGGCTTTTTAATATGGCCCTCCCAATAGCATGGAACTTGCTAGCCAGAAGCGTACGCTGATAGTTGATAGATCACATAACACAAGCTGATGTGAACAAGGGGCCTCCCCAGAGCGAATCATTATTCCCAAAACGGACTTACATCATGAGGTGGTAGCAGAGCGAGACGCTGGTCGTCGTCTGTTGTTGTTGTGATAGATACACGTGAGAAGCGATGTCGGCATTGCCCCAAGAACGGACGGACGGAACGGACCTGTTATCTTGTTGGACATGAAATCAGCCACGGTGTGGTTTCCTTCCTTCCATGCCTGAATGGGAACGGGGAGGATGATGAATGAGTACACGGAGGGCTGTGCAGGGGGGAGGAACGCCTACAGCCTCCATGCGACTAGAGAAGTAGACTACTATAGCACGGGCTCTAGCCTGGCGATGCGTTCCATCCGGGTCTGGCGCGTTTCGCAGGAGCTCCTCAAACTAGATCAAAAATGAGCTCAGTTCAGCCCAACCCATCCAGACGATCACAACATAACATTAACCTTTGCGGCGCTAGTGAGCACCCCACCAGCCCTATCGATGTTTCCCAGTTCTATCATGGTAGAATTCAAACTCAGCCTGGAAACACACACAACACAGCACAGCACAAGGGGAGAAGGACCGGACCTGAGAGGGTGGCGCCCGTCTTGCTTGCCATCTGGAGAACATGGAGAAGTGCTAATAAAGGATAAGCTACGCAGCAAGCAGGCAGGGAAACGGGGCTGTCTGGCAAACACACATTCTATCCCCGGCTTCAGTTCCAACCCTGCTTCAACAAGACGGAAAGCGGCAAGTCTGACTACAGCCAGCCGCGGAACGTATAATATATGTAAGCGAATGAATCATCATCATCATCAAACAGACAGAGTGCTTACGTGCTGCGACGACAGCCCGGCCGTCGTCCGTGACTAGACTTGATATGTTCCACAGATTGACACCTTCAACGCAAGCGTGCAACGCATTTGTAGATGATTACCAGCAGGAGACAGAGAATGGAAAACAGTACCTTCCTGATCCAGCCCGTCAGCAAGCTCGGCGCAGTCCCGCGGTCGCTGGTCCGTGAACGACTCTGCCAGGGAGGCGACCCGATGGAGGTTCTGCACTAGCGCTGTTCGCTGGCTCGGGTCGTCCAGCTGGGACTTGGCGCGAGTCAATAAATCTGCAGACGCGTCAGTCGTTAAGCAGGACAGCGCCAGCGACGGGCTCACCCTGGATAGACTCGAACACACCGCGCGCCGACCGTTTCTTGGCCGTCGACATCAAGGGCCCGCGTCACGTCACCGTCCCCGTCACGTAACAGTCACCCTTCCATTCCAACGCGTGTGTTGACTTCAAGTGCCTCACCGTGACTGGCATCTACAGCGATGGATCCCCCGCCTGCCGATGCCATCGAGCGGGCCAAGACCGTTAGTCCCTTCCCCCTCTCTACCGTGCTACCCCGTTTCCTGTCGGTTTATTCTAGGAAGGTCGCAAGGAAGGTCTTTTTGCGGGTCTGACTTCGGCGTTAGCCTCAGGCGAGCGCGTCTACTAACTACTCACCCCGTTGCTTGCTGACTGGCTGGTAGGCCTCATCGGCGCCAAGTTCATGGGCCTCAACCGGAATAAAACCGTCGTCACCATCGTCCGTGAGTCTTACACCAACCCAACCTATTCACTTTCATATGCATCATTCATTATCAGTATCGGGTGCCTTGTCCGGGTATTATTTCACAGAGGTCCGCTTTCATCTGCCTTCTGCAACCATCGCTAACGTACACCCACCCCAGGCATTCACCCAAACCGCCCTTAAGCAACTCCAAGTAGAGTGGGAGAAGCGTCAAAAGGAACCATCGCAGGGCTCAGGCTCAGAACCGCCGGCATAACCTAACCCGGTACGCGGATGGGTGGACGGGTGGGTGGGTGGAAACCGTGCCTCGCCCTCCTTTGTCGTGGAAACCAAGGTGAAAAGGCAAAATCCCCATATCCATATCCACATACGCGGACCCTGTATCCTAGAGAACCCACCTACATACCTCAATTGTGTCGTATACGTTACATCATATACATATACATCAAACCGCTTCTTTTTCTTTTCTTTCTTTCCTTTCCTTTCCTTTCGGCGCGGTGTCACTCAAGTTATGCCATTGGACATTACGCCGTGCCGTGCCGTCCCGTCCACCCCTCTTCCTTTCAAGTGTCATGGCATGCAAATACCATTTTCCCTGGACAACGGGTAAGTTCACCCATCCAATTCCACTCAATCGATTCGATAGAAAGGAGCCAACGAGCCAACGAGGGGGGGCTAGGTCAGCCCCGATGCAGACATACATCCGTAATTCCCAATCCGTACCCACATTCAATCCCAATCCATCCTCAATATCAATACAAACACACACCAATACCTCGGACGCTTTACCTCTCCAAACACAAACTCTCATTCATTCAACAGCACCCAAAACCTGTGGAGCCACCCAACACACTTAGCATAGCCATAGCCCACCCATTCTTTTCTCAAAGACACCCAACACAGATATCCCACCTTCCATCCACCGTTTCCGTTTGCAATAAAAAACTACTGACAGGACCCATGCATTACCCCTTTCGAGATCCTCGCACATGCAGAGGGCTCGGCTAAAACGAGACGTCCAGAAACCTTATCTCTGCGTGACTCGAGCGTTAGCCCGGAACTCGCCATGTCTTCATTCAAAATCAGGAGCCGAGTGCGTGCGTGCGGGAGGGGGGGGGTATTTCGTTACATTGCAAACCCACCCGAGCTGTCAAACTATCCTACAATTTCAGGGTACGAAAGAACCGTTACTTATAGCGACGATGGGATGTAAATACAACAGAATAAATGAGATAATGCGTATGTATGTATGTATGTATCAATGTATGAGTGTAATGCAATTGCGATGAGATTGATGGAGGAAGGAATGCAAAGAGTATGTTATACGTGCGAATGAAGGTCCTGCAAATGACATCATCATGGACAAGTTGTAGAAGCTTTTGAATATTATCATTATCTCCCTAATACCCGCGCGCGCGATACCAATTATCGTGGTGCGGCGTATAGCGGGGCGGCGAGCGCGAGACTGTAGAGTAGAACTGGATGCCGGGCGGGCCGGCATTAGCGAAGGGCGCAGGGATAGGACTAGGCGTATTATCATTAGTGTAGTGCCGGCTGGGCTGCGGGTGGTGGAGCGGCGGGAGCACGACCTGCTGCGTCCACGCCGTCTCGTGCAGGGGCGCGTGCGCTCCCTCCAGGTGCATGTGCACGTCGTTCGGGCTCGTGGATGCCGACTGGATGTTCACCGGCATCGACGCGCGCTGCGAGTAGCACGGCGCATTCGCTGACGGAGGCGGTGGCTGGTGGTACCGCAGCCGTGGCCGGCGAAAGCGGTCCTCCTCATCCATAGGCGAGCCAGTAAGGGTATAAAAGTACAGATTCTAGAAAGCAGTCAGCACAAGTCCTACTAGTAGAAAGAAAATCTTCTCACTTCAGGAACAGCATTCCGAGTGCCCTCGCTCGCATGGTACGCAGACACAAGCGTCTGGGGAACCGTGTCTCGTTTAACCGGCACCCAAGGCGAAGACGACGAGGACGGTGGCGCACGCGAGGGCGACTGCAATGACATCTTCGCAAAGCTCTGCAAGCCTTCCAGCGGCGAATGCGAGCCGCTCGAGTTCGCGGGCTCCGGTATCTGCAACGAGATCGCAGCAGGCCTTTTCGACGGGAGCTGCGAGAAACTCGCACTCGTAGGCGAGAACGCGGCTTCCGCCGTACGCTTCGCACCCGACCTATACGTCAAATCGGTCGCCGCCACCACCGGCGGGTAGTCCACTCTCGAAATCTGGTTAGGCGACGTCGACCTCGCGCGCGGCGCCGGGATAGCATAGCGCGACGAATAACTCCTCGTCGCAGGCGAATGACTCGCCGCAAGCCGCGAGGACCGGGCCGGGGTGCGTGATTTCCGGAAATGGCGGCAATCGCGCTCCTTTGCGAGGACGAGCCCTTTGAGGAGGCTCAACCACGACTCGTACGTCTTTTTGTCGACGTACAGGTTAAAGTCGACGCCCATCAGGAACTCGCGCTCCATGCGGTTTATCTCGGGGAGCTCGATGCCTGAGACTTCGGACCATGTTTTGTTCGTGTATGTATTACTACAAAGTCGTCAGAAAACGACGCGTAAACGGGCGTGCGGGCGGGCGGAACTTACTCGTCGAGAAACTTATTCGCCATCATGAGCGCCGCCACGGCTATCCGGAACTCACTCCCCGCCTGAGCCGGCGTGCCGTTGTTTCGGTCTTTCAGGCGGTAGATATAGTGCAATGAAAGCACAATGACCGAATGTGAGACCTGGGTTGTCTCGAGGAGTTTCTGCATGAACTGCACAAAGGTCGGGGTGGCGACGAGCTGGAGGTTGCTCGCCGAGGCGGGGCGGTTGAGGAAGGGGGGTGAGTTGGGGGGCGAGGACGCGAACCAGAGATAGCAGATCATCTCGCATGTTTTCTCGGCGATGAACCGTGCGGAACGCGTCCGCGAGACGTCGAGCCAGTCAATCGACATGTCGAACGCGGGGGGCTTGGCTACCGCTAGCGGTGGGAGACGGGTAGGCTCGGGCGAGTATGTCGGGGGTGGGACGTCGTCTGGTGGAGTTACTACAAGACAAGACAAGAAAGTCAATTTCGCGTCCAGAAAACAACGCAAAGCCACGCACAAGGTGGCATCGCCGACGCCAAATGGCGCACCGACAGCTGGCGGTCAAAGTGTGCTATCGAAGGCAGCGTCGGGTGCAGCAGCTTTCTCCGCTCAAACGTAGAGGTCATCGGGGGCGTAAGGGGCACGCGCCAGTGCAGCGACCAGCTCGACAGGAGCTCAGTAGGCAGGGCATTCATCGTGCACGAACTGGGGATGGAGGACGGTGTATAAAAGGCCATGGCGTGCAGCCAGTGTTCAGACGAAAAAGCGAAGCGGGTGGCATATTGCTCATATTTAAAACGGAAGAGATGTACGGTCTCGGAGGAGGAGTAAATCTAAGGACGTGATCTAACGTGATCTCAGGACGTGGCTGCATTTCCGCTTAGAGACAAACAGGGGATCCGTCGAGGGTCACCACGGCTTGGGCCACCCCCAATTTGGAACCAGAGCGCCTCACCACTTATTCTTTTTTCCAATCAAATTCCATCAAATTCCGTCAAATCCTAAATTCATCCTCAACAATTCAGACACTTAAGCACTAGCACGTGATTCGGCATCTCCGGCACAGGGGACTCCCCAGGGATTCCCCATAGCCTTACCCTTAAGCCATGTCTTGGTCGCTCCTTTTATGGCGTCCTTATCCTCCTATTCTCCCACGCTCCTATTATTTTCCCATTTTATTCTCGCACTTATCCCCCATTATGTCCTTTTTCCTTTCTTTTGCCTTCCTCTCGCCATCTCCCCATTAGGCATGCTCGTCGTCGTCCTGTTCACCTCCGAATATACGCTCATCAGCCTCATCTTCTCTTCCTCTTCCTGTTGCTCATTGACACACGTCCTTTCCGGGTTTGTCCCCGTTTTCGTTCGTGCGTCCCTATCCACAGCCGTAAATTCGTCCAGATCCCCTCCCCTCCGCGAGATTTCATCCGGATCTTGTCTTGTTTTGCTCCTATGTTTTGACAATACATACAATCCATCCTTTTCTATTTCATCAGCTGCGCCAGTGTAGGCGCGATCACCCGTGGCGCACCACTACGACTAATCCCACCGTAATTTATTTCTTCCCTCTTTCCAATTCCTTCCTACAAGCCCAGACATTCTCGTATTTCCTACGAACGGATAAAGCCAGTTCTTTTTCAGTACAGTCACAGTCCGTCAACGTAACAGCTCTTTTTGATTACACACCTTGATTTCGCTGATTCGTACTGCTTTCTTCAATCCGAGGACCATCAATCGCTACGCCGTCACTATGCACAAATTCTTACACCGAAACTGTGTCAGCTAGCTCCATTTACGGTCAGGGGTGATCTTTGCGGACCTTCGTATCCCAGCCCGTAAGACATCTCAACCCGTCGTGGAGTACGAAAGGGTTGTCCTCCTAATCTTCGTCTATCATTCTCTGCATTCATTCCAATTAAGCCGCTACCGCGTTTCATTCCGAAGCCTACATTTTTCCGGGCCCATCCCTTAATAATAATAAAATAGCCATCTTCTTCTAACTCCTGCACAGCTTGTGCTTCGGTCGACACACGGCACAGGAAAAATCCAACTCGGCATTCTCCCGCGTTGGCCCTGTTCGTCTTGCTGCTGTCAGATGGTGGCACAGAGCGAGGGCTTCGAACAAAATACGCTGATTCAACGCTGTATGTATGTATGAGTTTTTTTTTTTTCACATCACAAGAAGGTGGTAACATAAGGACGGATATGTGCTGTTAACTTGGTTCAGCTGGGTCCGGAAGGTGTATACGTCCGTCCCCGCGATCTAATCTATCCTTGCGAATAATAATATCAGTATCTCGCACCCACGATCAGACAGACCCATCGCATCGCAAGAAACGTCCCATGCAACTCGGAGGTTTTGAAAGACGCGGTGCATTCCATACCAACGAAAAAAAAAGGCTCGACAGAGGACAAGTTACTTGCGATTCGCACAAGAAGCCTAACGTCGGCCCGATTTGTCCCTATTCGGGTTTATCTAACATTTATTTCTCTATATTTCTCCATATTCCTCTTTAGGCATGGACCTGAGATTATGTCCTAGATGCCAATTTAGAAAAATGATGGCAGGGCCCAATATCCATCGTCTGAATCTGGATATCTCTCATCAGTGGTCGTAGCAGCCCACGAAATATACGCCCTTCGCCTAACACCCAACACAGCATAACCACCCCCGGATCGCGCAAATTATCCACCCACCCCCCAACAATATAATACTCGCGCTTTTCCCCCGGGTGACACAAACCTGATCGCCGCCACATCAGCCTTGGCCTTTATTAGGGCCTGCCTCCAAGTAACAAAACGGAGTTCGAATACTACCCATGGCACTACATAAGGCTACTTAAGATACCGTGCTTAATTTTCAGTTAACCGTGGCCAGATCCCGGCACCCTGCACCCTGCACCCTGATCTTCTACTAGGAGATTGGGTTGTACACCGCATGGATGCCGTGTAAGGCGCCAGGCGTCAGCGTTGTTATATAGGACTAAAACCGAACCCGACCGCTCCATGGGTTCTTTTCAGTGTAAGAAAGAAAGAAAGAATCGGAGTCATCGAATTTTTTTTTTCGGGTCTATCTATCTATCTATCATAGCATGGTCCCCCTCCCCCTCTCAAGTTCTGTTATCAAATCAGACAGCGCTTCCGGAGTGCTAAATCATAATTGGGGTGCGCATAAATGGTTCTTTCAGATGGGTCGACGTGTGTAGGAGGATGCAATGGACCGGTGGGTTTGATTTACATATGCTTAGACTGACGGGACCGAGCGTGGACGAGTGGTATTTATTTATTACCCATCTGGGAGGCCTCGGGTGAGCGGGCTGCATGCATAATTGGACAATTGGCATTTCCACTGTCCAGCGCAACCAACGACAGAAGCAGTGTAACTAAAAGTAAGCCTGCCACCCGTTCGTAAGGGCCCGAGCGAAAATGAAAAAGACCAATGTTACTGTCAAGGCACGGAATGGCACCGGAACGGATGCAAAACCCATGGGCACGGGCATGGGCAAAGTCCAGACAGGCTTCAAATACATAAGTTACTGCCTTCGTATTTAGCCAGACAGAAAACGGCATGGCATAGCTTGCCATACATAGATTGATAGCAACTGAGTTCCAAGGCGAAGACGCAGCATCAGAACACACACACACGACATGCGATGCGTGTGGGCTGCATCGAATTTTCGAACGGATGGAAAAATATATTACTGCATTACATTATATGCAAATGCGTCCGATACATTGATTGCGATGCATGAATGTTGATGATGATTGTCGAACAGTCTTGTTTGTATTCGCGCGCTCACCAACAACGGGCGAAAGAGATTGATCATCAACAAGGGCCCATCAACCAACCACCCGGCGGCACCGCGTCCGTACACACATATCATACATACCCACATACTCGCATTCACCCAAACCCGACACACGCCCGAACACCTACTCATGTTCCCATCACCCATCAAAAATTTTATGCCCTATTCTGGCCCTGCGATGGAAGGGCTGGTTAGACATGGACGGGGAAACGGGAAACGGCCCAACGCGGCAACTAAGTTTAAGGAACGGGCGAACACGACAAATGGGCTATTACTCCGCTTCAGGCTTGGTAACGTTATGTACGTGCATTCAAAACTCACAAGCAGTGACTAAGGGTGTGGCTTCCACGTGGAGGGCTCTCAAATGGGGGGTTAGACGTCTACGCATAACAGCGTCCAACACCCGGACCGACCACTCGCGAGCTCTGCCAAAGTGCTAGTGCGAAGAACGTGTGATGGATGCCTAGTAGCACTTGCTGTTACACAAGTCAAAGTTGCTGTCCTTGTGCGTTTTGAACGGTTCCCGGGTTTATCCCCACGTATATTGCTATTCAAGGGTGCTTGATGTTATTTTTCCAGGGGCACAGATACAACAAGTATCCTTCAATCATTGGTGATCCCCTCCTTCAGAATCCCGGTGTCAGTTACTGCTTAATACCCGGTTTCTAGGCTGTACATATTGGGATGCAGCAATCCCCCTTCTCGGATGGACGTCAATTGTGATGGTACGTACAATCAATCCAAGAACCTCCGATGCACCTGCAACAAGCAGCCGCTGCGTAAATGTAAGAACCGCTGTTCCCGTAACATCGTTGCAGCCTAAGTCCTAGGGCCTTGCCTAGGGTCAATTTTTGAATGGATCTTCCCCATTGTACGTGTCAGCCACAAACCCAGAATTCATCTCCGACCAGACAATGCACGCTGAGCATTGCCGGATATACCAAAAAGCAATTAAGACGTGAAGAGAACAAACGAGTATGTGTCCATTGAGATAATCGTAAAGCCGAACAATACCGTGATCAATACCCTCCTCCCGCAGGAGGATACCCGCCTCTGTTATACCCGCCTCTTTGTTGATACAACTGCGCCCCACTCACTCCACCAACTAAAGATGCTGGCTTGCCTGCGCCATACCCGTAATTATTATTGTAACCGCTGTGGTAGTTACTGCCGCCGTCTTCTTCAGAATAATCTCCGCTGGGTGCGGACGCGTTCGAGGACCCAGGATAGCTAGATGACAGAAGCGGGTCCTTGACCTCCCATACGGCCTGTTTGGAGCCCACCGAGAATTCGAGATCCTCGCGCTGTTGAATAGAGTTAAACGATCGACAGTCAACGAGGTGCGGTAGATCGTGCTTACCGTTATACTATCCCAGTATTTGTACACCATCATCACGCTGAGTAAAACGCACAGCTCGGAGAAGAAGAGTCCATCGATGTAATGCTTGATGGCGTCACATATGGTCGTGCTAAAAGCGAACAGAATGACCATGCCCACAACCCAGAAGCTGGTGCCGAACACGATATCGCCAATCGGCCATCGGTCCTCTAGTGTGCGGAATACTAAAACCAGCTGGGAAACAATATAGATCGCTACGCATATAACTGGCCACAGTATGTATATGATCCATAAGGGAAGGGTTTTGCTGTAGGAGAAGGAAGCGAAGGATTTGAACGTGGCGATTGCGATGAAGAAGGCAACGCCAAAAACGACGAGACAGGTTATGCGAAGGAACCACAATGAAAGGGGAGTTCCGTCTTCAGCGAACTGGAAGCCGACAAAGGCGTTGATTAGGATACAGCAATAGGCGGAGGCGACGAGTCCTGTGTATACAGCAGCGAACCACTGCACAAAGGGGGTAAGCAATATAAATTGGCATAGCACCGGCATACGCACTGCATATACCGAATTCGACGTCGGTATAATACCCGAATCCAGGAATATTCCCAACAGCTGTATAACGGCATACATCCAGAAGAAAAGGACAATTTCCTTCCTGCCGACTGCGGTGTATTTGCTGCGAATGTGGTAAATCATTATAGCGGTCATGATGATGGCGACGATGTGTATGAAGGATGTCGCTAAAGCCACTGTCAGGGAAATACGCAGCACACAGGTAGCAAAACTGACATGGCTGGAAGATAAGGGTCCCTCCAACGTCCACATTTCGGCTATAGCATGTCGGTACGATTCCTTGGTCAGTACCGACCAGTGGGCATATAATGAGCGCTGCTGTTTCGCATAAGGAATCAAAGGACCCGAATTTGAGTCCCATCCCGGAATGAAGAGAGGATCACTAAGAGAAGACAGTAAGCTATGGACTGTGGGGCTGTCGAGGGCCTAAAGGAGTGGAAAGGCGAGCTCGACGTTCGTTGTGGGCGTTGTCACCGTTGATTGGAGCCGTGACGAACGTGACGGTCTCTATTTGCCCGTGTTTCCGCTCGGCGCTCTTGCCGCCGGCAAGTTTGTCGGCTTTGACAAATGAGAATAATAAATCTCGAACCCCTGCTTATGGCAATGCAGCGCTCACGCTCACGCTGCTGTAAATCGGGATCAAGGCTTGAGAAGAGGCACTAGTCGAGTGCCAGCATACCTGATAAATGCAGGGCGATTCGTATTTTTGCTAAGGCTCTCAGGTAAGTCATCAATCGCAAACCTAGCTGGAGCGATGATGAATGTTTCCGGACCTTGGTAGATGGATCGGAGGGTCTTGGAATGAAATGTCTTGATGCTGATTCAGAGTCCACAGAGAAATCTTTTTAGATGCTGTCTTACGTACCGACCAATTATGAGCGCTATACAATAATAGCGCGATGTCACGATATATTGTACAGCACAAAGTTCCACAGCACCGTCACCCTGCTGGCGGAGGATACGTGAATGTGATTTAGAACACAACAGCATAGCAAGATTACTTCAACAGCTCCTATTTCTGGCCCTGATAGACCACTATGAATTTGGTATGTCGCATGTCAGGAATAACTGAGCATCAAGAAAGTTCTGGAAAGCTACAATGGTGGTAACAGCCCTTCCAAAGAAAGCTTTTCCATGCAAGGAGGCCATCACACGTGTCTAAACTTGTCGGAATAGCTGTCTTTATCACGGCATCGCAACTCACAGTCTGATCAAACACTGCGAACAAAGTTCAAGCGATTCAGATTTCCAAAGGGAGGTGCGCTTTCAACGAAAGTAAAAACTTGTTAGTGATGGTTTGCGTAGCACCAAGTAGTGATACCGAAATGCGTCCAGTTGACTCAATTGCTAGGTTCGGCCTCGGCTTTCATCTACAGACAGCACCTAACAGCCAAATAACGGTTCATAATGGATCCAAGGTTTTGCCAAAGTCAAGATTAGGCCCTCCCTCAACGGGATAGGAATTCTTAGAAACCACTGATCCTGGATCTCCGTATATGTATTAACGCCAACTTCCACGAAATCCACAGAAGCCGGGGTGTAAGGGAGGACTACCCACGAAACGAGAGTTTCCGACCATGCGAGCCGCACTCAGCGTGGAAACGCATGACTGAATCCGGCCAATTGGATTTCGCTCCAACCCTAAGTGCCGACATTTCGGAGTTCCTCCTGTCGGTCATCGTTGCTGTATGGGACGTTGAGCGCGAGGGAAATACCGCGTTTTTCTTCCTCCAAGCCTGGACTCTGATGTACACCCTATAGAGTTGTGGTCTTCAGTTCGGCTCATGTCAAGGTTCAGCCACATCCGCTTTTACGGTACTGTTTTCGTAATCATCTACTAGGGCCAGCAGTGCTTAGGAAATTTGCGGATCATGCGGTTTAACGTCGAAAATGCACTTGTCTGCGAAAATGTCTTTCTCCGAGCATTTATTGGGTGTTTACTCGGGTGTGTGGTCCAATTGGCAGATGTTATTCATTATTAAATCATATATGTAGTAAGTGTGCTACCAAGTCCATTCGCAGGTATATCACGGCGCTGGTTTATGTTGGTTGTCCCCCGCCCGCATGGCCTGTTTTTGAAATCATCGATAACGGTCTGCGAGCAGCGGCATTTCTAGGCAACTTGAAGCAGGTCTCACCATTTCTTACTACGCTGACTCTTAATGCGTTGTTACCGCGGGCCTTTTCATCATCATCTTGTGACTCCTCCATGACTATTCTATCCACGATCTTCATATGTCAATCTGTTGTGCCTTAACTGGATTCCTGTCGATCCACATTGTCCTGAAAGTGACGATATTGACGGTCTTTATAGACGCCTTAGGCTGGTGGCACCCTACTATTCGCTCGTGGAGAAATTCGTAATATCTCTCGTCAACTGGGTTCATATCCTCTTGATAACTCCAACGGGGAATCTTATTCTTTGTTGGTTCTTGGTGATCCGGAGTCATAGCGTCCGATGTCACTCGTACTTAACGTACTTGCATGTCTCCTCTCATTATGACCCATATGTCTCTGAAACGGCGACCGAGAGATTTAAGCCTGGCGATGTGTCGTACTATGCCGCGGATTGCTATCAAGAGCTTGGTCTTCTGAAATAGAATTTCTGTAAAGGAGGTGGGCGGTCACAATGCTCTCCACATGCAGCTGACGTGGAGGCATTGAAATATCGAGTGTTTGGTATTTACCTGAGTGCCATATCAACAATGCGAGCACGCGCCAGGATGCTCCGATTAACGCTGTGTATCGTAGCTGACGTCGACAACTGGATGACTGCTGTCGTTATCGATATCGACTTCCACGCAGGCCGACCGGTCCTAGGCGAGCTCTGGGGGCCGTGACACATTCTTGTCGGGACTCGGTTCCAAGGCGCACAATTCGAATCTGATGGTCTCAAATCCCACCGCGGCTGCCCATTAAGACACCTTGGGGTCGCCACTGACGGATGAAGGCATTCGCCGTAAACCTGATCTTATTGATTAGTTTCAGCAAGACTGTACATCCCCAACTTCAAAACCGGTCTAGATATTAGGTACTCTTGCTGAACCTTGACGGCGGGAAGCGAATACGTACTTATGCCTTTTGGACAGCCAGCTAGTATGGGTTACGACTCGAATTGACTGATCAACAAACTCCACACTGGCCTAAAGAATACAACTTGAACAGACTATACACTCATGATCCACTATTCCAATTCGTTAGTAACGGCAGATGTGTCGCAAGCGACAATAACCAAATAGATCCAGCGCTGTGATGAGACTGATACATGCAAGAAGGACGAAACAGTAGCGAGGTGTTTGTACGGCAGATCAACAGGGACATAAGGCTCGTTTCCAGTATATACTCTTAGCACGGCCCATTCTCTGTTTACCCTGTTTACCCTATCTACTACACAACGACCAGGTGGACGATGCCGGCATAATAGTAGTATGGAGAACACAAAGGCATGTAGGGGCATAAGGTTCGTTCTCCACCGATGTTAATTCGGCGTACTTTGTAGCGACCCGTGCTTCCAGGCGCTTCTGCAGTTGATGTTCTTGACGTAAGAATTTGCAGCTGCATATCTACGAAGTTGTGGATGGGTGCCGATGAGAACGGTGACTTAAACATCAAGTGAGAGTAATAAATGTTGAGAACTCAGAAAATGAATCTTCATCGAAGCAGTCGACGACCTTCACGGATGGCCTCCGGTAGTCTGCGGTAAATTTGAGAGGAAAGATGACATCAGCGGCCACGCGACTTCCGAACCGTATCCATGTTCGAGCAGTACGTCGACGTACCATCGGTTAATACAGTTTCCTTTCTGCTCTCTCCACCACCACCTCGGTCGCCATGGTCGCGCACCAGACAATCAAGGAAAAGGCGGTGACGTGGCTGAGGATGACCTTCAAATCCAGAAGGACCGTCAAGACTTGGATTCGATGCTGCATTTCGCTCGCCATTTCGTTGATCTACCTCTGTGCTACCGAAACTTCGAATGCTGAGGGACAGGCGGCGTTCTTTGCTTCGTGCGTCGAGGTTTTCATTTTACGCTGATGTTCGGCAATTTGTTTCCTAGGATCCTGGCAGTTATGCTACCGCCGTCGTTCGCGCTATCGATGTTTCTGTTTGTATCGGCTACGCTCATAATAGGTTTTTAGCCTTTTTCTTGCTCGTGGATCTACCTAACGGCGGCTAGGTATGCTTTTCGGTTGGGCGTGGGGCTGCGCCGCCATGGCTTCTGCTCTTTCGGTTCGTGACCAGGCTCGATTGGCGCGGCAAGTTCAGGCTCTTGGGGCTTTGTTGGTTCTTTACAGTCATTGTATCCAAGTTTAGGCTCATATTGTGCCTGCAGCGGCCCTCCGACGGCACTTCAGTACCAAAGTGCCATATTCCACGGCCTGTTTCTTGATCCTCGGTCTGTGATCTCGCCCGTATCTGCGCCTTCCCCTCAACTCTATTGTGCAGGTCTTCGGCCGTCTTCGGTGCTTTCTTCTTCATTGGGACCTTCTTTCTGTCTACCGTTGTGGCATACAGACCGAAGCTCGCCCTTTTCAGTATATTCGGCACCATCGTCCTGGACGTCATGTGTGTCTATGGTCCCAGTTAGTTGATAATCGTAATGATTCTACGCGCCGGATTTAATCAATCGCATGTAGCTTTTCCGGTGCCTCAGTATACTCTTGCCAAACTGTTCCTGATTCCTAGCGGCTTTTATCTCGCAACTGCCATCGCATGTCTCATTTTCATTTTCCCAGAATCTCTGAATCATGTTTGGCTGTGAGTACTAATATCAAAGCTATATATCTATTAAATATTGGTATCTAGGAGCTTGCTTGGTGACGGCATGCTTAAAGTTTGTTTTCCGGTTTAGCTCTTCACATCCCTTACCTAACCGCTTGTCTATATAGCCCGTCCTTAATATTATCGATCTTCAAGCTGAAACCCTAAAGGCGAATGCCTCGGACCACGAGGCACTTGAAGCCCTGATTCAGCAAGGGAAAGCGTACCGTGCATTAGTAATGGCAGGATTTCAAGGCCTGCAGGGCCAAATTGGTCTCATTGATCTCGAGAGCTCGATGGGAAGGCTAGGCGCTGCAGATTTAAAGCAGGTGAACAAGGAATTAAAGACATTGACGAACCGGACAGCGTGAGCGTTTGTTGATGTGTGATAGGAGTTGATGATATTCACATTCCATCACAGTGGATTATTGGCGTTCCAGACGGCAGTAGACGATTTACTCGTTGCACATGCCAAAGCTGGTAATGATGGAGATCCGAAGTCTAACAATGCAACCATGAACCGATCAATCTTGCTGCTGCGCGATATTAGGGCTCGCGAAATGAAGCATGGCCATGACTTAGAGACATTGGTCCCGTTACTGTCTTATGCGTCCAAGACCCTTAACGGTGACTGTTCGGAAACTGTCAAGGTCATCACGTCGTGGTTCCAAGATTGCAATAGTGCAAGGTGGACGTGGTTGTTCAGTAAGCCCACTCTCGAGAAGATCCAACAAAGGCAGCAGGGTCTAGTTGATCAGTTGAATGTTATCAAGAAATCATTGGACCACTTCCGTAACGTCGAACGTGTTCAGCTCATCAAGCCATTTGAGCAGTTTTTCGATCCAGTCACCGGTCGACCACTTGCCTCAGTTGAAGAAAATGCGGGTAACTCGGGTTTCTCTGTGCGGTGCGTGGTTACCAGACGTGCCTGGATGCCTTGTACATGGTCATCAATACTGATTGGGGTATTTGCTACTCTTAAAGATCGTTGTTCATATGTTTCGTGTTCTGTGATACTTTGGAGGCCTTTGCGGATTCCCTAATCAAGCTCATGACCCTGATTGTCTGTCTTGATGATAAGCGGCCGAAGCCTAGACTGTGGATGCCTATAGGATTTGGGAGCGTGGGGGGGAGAGCAAAAGGGACCGTCGGAACGAATAAGAATGTTTCGCCCTTCGCAATGGGGGCGCCCACAGATCCGTTCAAATTTGACGAGAGCCTAGCCGAGTCTCAGGATACGTTGAAGGCTGAAGGCGAGAAAGCTGAAATGGAGCCAGGGGTACTCCGACGTGGTCAGTTGATATTTTCCCCGATGAGGCTGATTGATACCGATGATTGCATATGTGTAGCACGAGATCCTGATGCACTTCCGCCCAAATCTGCACTTGGGAAGTTCTCTCTCAAGCTAGCCTCAGCTGTCAGGTTTTTCTGGTCTCCCCAGGGTGTATATGCGACGAGATATGCCCTTGTGTCTATAGCGCTCTGGATTCCGTCCGTTTGTTTCTCGAGTTCATGGTTCGTGTATCAGTATCGAGGACTTTGGGCGCTGATTATGGCTCAGGTGGATTTATTTTACTTGGCCCTTGTTTCTTTCCGTACATTATTGTATACTGATACATGGTTATCGATAGATCGGTCTAGCTGTATTTGCGGGGGATCAGGTATGGTCTATGTTTTATGAACGGGGGCTGAAGTTATTCTGATTGTTTCGTCTAGATATATAGCTATGGCGTCCGATTAATTGGGACTGGCATTGGTTTACTCAGTAAGCTCATCGGTTCTGGTTAGGTTCTTTTTTGATGCAGGAAATAGATGGTCTGGTGGCGTGGTATATTGGTGCTGCCCGAGGGAATGGTAGCCCTTACGGTGTCGTTATAATCACGGTGCGTGTTTCTCGTCTCTGTCTTATTGGGTACGCTAACTTAAACCCTGGATTTCGAATGTAGACAGCCTTGACTGCGCCCTTCATGTTAAAGAGTATCACATGTCGTCCCAGTGACAAAGCCTTCTGGAGTATGATCGGAGTAACAACTGTATTTGGTGAGCCAAGATGGCTGATTTTAGAGCGAACATCGTGTAAACGTGTTTCCCCTAGTTGTCGGATACAGTTGGGTCGATGCCCATCAGGTCATGCTGGTCAACACTGGAATAGGTATCGATATCGCATGGAAGCGAGCGTGAGTCTGTTATGCCATGCGCAGTTGTTGTTGGTTGTTACTCACTTTTTTAATCTTAGCCTGCTTATCATCATAGGGTTTACTGCTGGGGTACGCGATCTATACTTGTCCTGGTTTATGTGCACGCACCTGATACAGCTTCCGTCCATGACCAGTTTATCGTGATGATTGTACCTAGGCTGATATCTTCTCGTGTCTTCGTCCGTCGGTCTTTGGCTGCCATTATAGATGAACTGGGTCACATATTTGCGTCGGAAGTTGAAGCATTCCTAGCAGAGGAGCGCAAGACTCGGCTTAATGTTGACCTGGAGAAACACCAAACGAATGGATCCGATGATGGCTCGACGAAGGAGGAGCGTATCCGGAAATTCACACCTAGGATACTTGCGATCGCTGTACGTTCCGCTCTCTCGGTGCATGTCATCATGATGTTTACGTGCTGCAGACTCGACTACAAGAGCTACAACCGACGCTGACCGCTGCAAAATGGGAACCCCAGGTTAGAGGCCAGTGGCCGTACGAGCAGTATACTTTATTGCATTCGAAACTGTATGATTCTTCTGTCCTTTCCCACTTGAGTCCTAGGGATTTAATGTGCTTGAACTATATAGGACACGGCTTCTAACGACATTGAACCTTCTCGTGGGAGCTTTGTCAAGAATGGATGAGCGATGGTGTGGCATCCTTGTACATCACGTTGGTAGTGTTCTATGTTGTTTGCATTTAATATTGATCTTCGCTGTAGACCCCGTTCATGAATCCCAGCTTCGTGCGTTCTTTCATCCGCTGTCATTTCGTTCAATGGGGTTAACTCAGGATCTGCAGCTTTCCGATGTTTTCACAAAGATTTCCGTCATCTCAAGCTGCCTTTCCGGTGCCCGTCCTTTGCCTCCCGCGTTTCTCAGCTTGAAGGATCGGATCATCTATCACGAGCGTCGTTCCAGGGCTGTTCGGCAGAAACATGCCCAGATACAGGAGGAGGGAAAAGATGACGACTCCGTTTCTTCCGATTCCGACGTAGAGGACTTACCGGATCTTGTACCGGAAAAGGTGGACGATACCAAGATTGGTATCGAAGAGCTGACACTACGACTTCTTATGGTGAGTCTTTCTAGTTACGACACTGATATATACTAATCACTACGCATAGGATCCTCATCTTCCGGCGCATTCCACGGGTGAGCATTTTGACTGGCTGCGGCGAAATGTTGATTCTCAATGCGACTGTCATTTTCAGCTGTAATTGCGCTTTCTTCCGTCATGACAGTGAGTTCCAGAATCCAGACTCTATGATAGTGTGTGAAGCTGACTATGACTCGGTTAATAGCTTCTGGATGATATTTCTGGTATCATTAAGGATCTGTGTGGCGAGACATCCTTTGCTAGTTTGGATACGCTGCATCGACGTTTCTTGACTTTTGAGGAAGAGGCACTGGGTCGAACCGTTTAGGACATTATCGGATGATACTCATCGATCGTGGTACGTGAGAGGTTGTGCAATGTCGAATGAATCTAGCATCCTTGTATTTTCTCCGTGTACTTCGGTCTAGCCCTTTTTGAGATCGTTCGAAGATGTTTATAGTGGTCTGCCCGAGCTGCAGGAGAGGAGGAATTGGAGCTGAGGAACGCTCAAGTGGGTCCATGTCTAAGCTAAAACGAGGACGGATACTGTACAATGAAGCACCTTGCTTGCTTGCATGGTTTCTTTGGCATCGCCATTAGGTTTGGAATGCACTTTACTAATCTAAAGCCGCCGCGGCACAGTCCCTTCATAGAACCGTCTTGTACGAAACGCGCTAGCCCTTCCGCTTGTCGAACTTACTTCCTGATGCCCGTGTAAATAAGACTGCTTGAACTTCAGTGTACGACACGGAGATATAAAAGAGTAATCAATATGAACATACGATCACGAAAGGAAAACTAAAATGGCTGTTCTGCAAGAACCTCTGTCACTTTTACAATTAACGCGTTCTCTCCCCTAAGCTCCGCAGTAAAATATGCTTTTGCCCCCCCAACACCCTGGGTCCTGACCACTTGGGATATGCGATCAAACTCTTCTGGCCTGTCGACTCGTTTGATCTTGCATACAAAATCCCTCTTCTTCGTGTAAACCAGGAGATCCCCGTCAAGTATGTGTCTGCGTGAAAACAGGTCAACCTGTACCTGCACTTTGATAACAATGCTCTTAAGTGAATCGGCGGAGATGTTCTTTGGCGTACGGGCATGCCCTAAACGGTGAGGAGATTGAGTTGTGTCGGGAGTGGGGGTAGACAAAAGGTCACGATACAAATCGGCCACTGGTACGAGAATCCCGGCCCGAGAGTCATAATATGGGATGAGAGTGACAGTGTTCCCCAAGGAGAATGGCTGACAAACGGGCTTGTGGGTACGCCAATGCGAGCCTGCATGAAATGTCAGGAAGGCATACATGCTACGAAGGCTAAAACGTACGCTGGCACACTGTCGAACAATACCTCGCAGTCTGACATTTTGAGCAAAGCCTGAGTTGAATACCGTCTCCTCCAGGTTTCTTGCAAAATTCGCATGTTTTGGTCTCCATCGGTTTTTCGTCTCCTCAACGTTTCCTGAGCCATCGCTGCACCACAGCTGTGACTTCTGGAACACACACAGGCTGAAAATCCCGTGGCGTGACTCCATCTGCGTCCGCGATATATATGTCGGCGCCGAATTCCATGAGAAGGTCGATAGCGCCAATTCCATTGCTCTGGATGCACAAGAGTAGGGGAACTTCACCATAGCGGTTACGCTGATTGGGATCTGACCCATATTCGAGGAGAACACGACTCATGTCGAGTTTGGCCGTGTGATTCATAGTTCCATGGAATAGAGCGGTGTTTCCGGTGATATCAGGAAGGTCTACAGGCGCACCACAAGATATGAGATATTTGAGGAGTTTGATATGCTGGGGATTGGGCTCTAGGTCTTGCGCGCCGGATATGACGATCGTAAGATATCCCCACTTATACGGTGTCTCTGTACCTTCGAGATCGGGAGCGCATCCAGATTCGACTTCCTGGTTTGACATCTCAAGACCTGAGAAAACTTAATGGGTGTCGAGCTCACCCTGACGACTTTGTCGTATTCTCCTATGTAGCAGCATAGTCCGAAGTAGGTGAGCTTGAGAGGGTCAAAGGAGGAGGATCTGCTGCTGTAAAGTTCTCGTAGAGCCTTGCTGCCCATTTTGAAAGACAGGTAGCCAGGCTGGTCTAGGATCTTGTGCATCTGTTTGTTCATCGAGATTCCACCGTCTCCATCGCCTTGATGGGCGGACTTCGCTGGTAGGACTATAGCCTGAACTTGAGGCATTCTGGGAAGCAGTTTGGAAGTGGTCGATACGGATCCTCAAAACAATGGGAGATGGGTAACATACCTGTATATATGCAGGGATGGTAGTTGAATTCTGCGTTTGCCCTTGCCTGCATGCCGCGTGTTGAGTTTATACACATGTGTTGTTACATCTGTGAGAGCGTGACAGAGTGGGGGTCTTGTGCGTCGGCGCTTGCAACTCAGTCACGGAAATATCTCCGGAAAATTCTGGAATGTGAGTCAATGCTCACGAGAAAACGCAATTAGCCCGTATCGTTGGAACGTCATTAGCTATGAGGAGATCATACATGTAAACGCATTGATGCAGCAAACGCACGCAAGTTCAAAACATGAAAACGCAAACAAGTCCCGGTGAACGTGCACCAAGGTCGAACGCGGAATCTTCTTTGGCCCAAATACACGTCGGTTTAACTTATAGATCACCTGGGATTATAAGGCCAGAATTATAGGGCATTGGTGGCGAAATGAGTCAAACATTCTATTTGGCACCCAAAGGACATAGCTTTTGGAACGCAGACTGAGGCAGCAAATGGTGAGAGACCCAGTATGTATCGTGCACCGAAATACAGATCAGCTACCCAAACAATCGTCACAATAAACCTCAAAGATAGTTTTGGGTTCAATATGATAGCGATTGAATCTGCAGGGTTCGCGTAGATAGATAGATAATCTGTCGACGCCAGGGCTCTGTGCACGAAACGTGTTATTCTCGAAGACAAAGCCTGCAACAACACGCCAATTTTGACAGTTTAAAATGCATGCTGGAGGATCTCATACAGAGTGGTGTTTGAGCTACGAACGACTCAGAATTCGATACTGATTAAGTATCAGTTTGAGCATTCTCTTCTCCTGGTACAAGTCGTAAACTGGCATTAGATGGGGTCCATCAGCATAAGGACAACAGTAACGCACAAGATCAGGTTTCCTTTAGAGTTATAGCCAAAGCCTGCGAGGTACGACGTTATGGACGTAGAGAAACCGGGCTTCGAGAGACTCTGAGATGGGAAACGGAAGCGAAATGCGCACTTGCTTAATGTAGACTGAGAGATTTCCTTTGTCAGCATTTCGGACATGCCGATCGAGTGACGATTTTTTGTCCATCTAACTGCCGCCACCCCTTCTTTCGTTCCTCTGGTTCTGAGGACCCCACTTTCTTACTTTCAGCGTCGGGTATACAGAGAGGTTCCGAATCCATTTGATCATCGCAGAACTCGCCACCTAGTCAGGCCAATGTTTTTTCGTAATATCTCTCCTCGAGGATTGACCCAGTCGTCAGTACCACTCCTTCAATGGGCTTACCTCCGTCCTTTTCAGGTATTTGAAAAACCTCTTCACCCGAGCCGGTCTAAACACCTAGGGAAAGATGTATGTTTGGAAGACATCCCACAGCGCTCTGAATTCAGCTCGTTTGTTCATGAGGTTCATGATGGTTCGTGTATCAATATCGAGGATTCTGGGTGCTGATTATGGCTCAGATGGATTTATTTTACATGGACAACGATAGATCGGTTTAGCTGCATTTTCAGGAAATCAGGTATGTTCCACGTTTGATGAATGGGGTTGTAAGTATCTGATTGCTTCGTCTAGATATATAGCTACGGCATTCGGTTCTTCGGGACTGATCTTGGCTTGCTCAGTAAGCTCATCGTTTCGGTTTAGGTCTTTGTTTATGCAAGAAATAGATATACTGGTGCTGCTCAAGAGAACGATAACTCACATGGTGTCGTTATAATCATGGTACGTGTTTCTAGTCTCTGCCTTATTGGTTACGCTAACTCAAACTCTGGACTTCGAGTGTAGAAAGTGTGATTTCACCCTTTGGCAACTCTCAGCTGTCGGCGCATTTCAAGTCTTCAGAACGCCATCAAATTCCGAAGACGGAGTGATAGTAGCTCGTAAGAAGAGACCTCTACTGGACGCTGACGTCGCCCATTCTAGTCACTCTGGAACCACCTTACACGCAACGTTCAGTGGATATCCTCATCCATCACTTTCGTCGCTCTTCAGAGCTTCCGTTGTGGATAGCACGAGCCACTACGACAGCGCGGAATCTAGTCGTGTCTTCGATGTGGTCATTCAACAATCTGCGCTTTGGAAAGTGGTGGAAATGTCCGTACCATTGAAAGACCTGGCAAAACTTTCTTCTGCATAAGGAAATATTCCTTCGCTAGAGGAGCTGTACGATCTCACTGGGCAGGAAGCGCACACCGGCACAGATTTTTTGTCCTCAGCATCGTCTCTTTGACGGGCATCCTCAGCGCGCGCACCTTTTTACAAGACTAAATGGAAATCCTCTTGACCGTCTAATGCTCCAAAGGCTATTTAATATATCCAACTCTGTCTGATATTCAAGGCTTTGTTGCTCGTGAAGGCTTGTGCTCGTGACGGCGTGATCCTGGCTTCCTTAGATTACCAACATTAGTGACGCGTCTCTCAAATTAGGTCCTTCCGAAGACAATCCGACAAAAAAAATTTGTCCGATGACGAGGACTCTAGAGGCTCTGGCTGTATTGGATCTATTTACCTGGAAACGACTTCATCACTACTGTGCATTGATTTCGCGGACTCAAATACTCATCCAATTCGTCGAGCATTCTCGGTCTTATCTGCACAAAATTTGATATATATATATCCATACTGCGATCCACGGGCTATATTTTTAGTTCATCAAGTCTGTATCTCTTTGCACCCAAATGATACGCCAAGTACCCCTTTACAAACTCCTGGTACATCCGATGCGCATCTTTGTGTGGTGACAAGATGAGCGCGACTCTCTCGTCCGTGTCCATACATTTCCCCACTATATTGTGAAGAGTTTTAGTCTTTGGCTCGTCATTGGCTTCGGCCAACATTGATACAAAGTTGTAGTTTTCACCGTCAGCCTCCTCCTTGTAAAACGAGACTATATCGTTTATGAAGCAGATAACGTCACGGATGAGAGGGAGAGCTTGGATGTAGACATAGTACGGCAGCTCGCTGGGGAAATGAACGCAGCGTAGCCCTCGGCGATTCCACTTAGTTCTCGAAGAAATATGGCATATTTGTCAACTTTCGTCTGTCACATCTTAGGTGAGTAAGTAAGCCAATTGTTAGAGAGAAATTTACTCACCGGTTCAGATCTACTTCGTGTCTCTAAAATCAATGCAGTCATGAATTTGAGGACTGCCTGGATGATGAAATCGGCAGTTACTTCGCCGAACAGCTGCGAGGCTTCTGCTAGGACACCCGCGAAGTCGTCCAGCATCTTGGTTGGCTGCTTTTCTAAAGACGCGAAGTGCTTCATAGAAGTTAATGGAAGTTCACTTTCAGAGTTATAGATATCGACATTTACCTTGGTAAAATTTAGGAACTCCAGCGAGGGCGTCGGTGTCATCAGGATAGGTGTCGTCGAAGTATATCGCAAACGCGGTGTAGATGGCGATGTATACTTTAACATTGACGTTGTCGACATGGTGGTATGCGGAGGCAGCGAGGTTGAGTCTGGTCTCTAGGTAGGGCTGGAGCGGCTCGAGGGCATAACCTCTGCGTTCGACCTCTTTCATGCAAAGACTTTCAAGCTCAGGATCCCAGATGGACGGCAAGTTCGTAGTGTCGAAACGGTGTACGAAGGATCGTATGATGTCTTCAGCTTTCTCTGGCTTTTTTTCAACGTTTCGAGGTCTGACGGGATGCAATAACCGTCCTAAAGAAATTACAGGATTGTTCAGTCCGAGTCGGTAGTATAGCGTGGACAAAAGAACTTACGAGCTAGAATAGATAGAGCGGAAGGCCAGAGTCGAGCTCCCCAGTATTGTGTATGGAGATTTGTGTGCGATGCGTCTGCAGGGGAAAGTTGAAGAGACATTTTGTTGTTGTTGCGGAGGATACCTTTGAATACCGCATGAAGAACTCTGATTATATACTACATAACCTGAGTCCTGACTGTCCGGTGCCAACATTAGCCGTGGATCATATGTTATACGGTCCTCAATTCTCGCCAGGGACAATTAATCGAGGCTTCCTCGAGTACTTTCTGCGAGCCTATGACGGCGAAGTTCGCGTTTTATTTCCGTTCCCGCCTTGAACTGCGTGCTATTCAGTTCCATCAAGCATGTCATCATGGTGCTTAGGACATTATAAGACATCTTTTGAATTGTCCGTGACGGGTAGAATAGATGCATAGGGCATGCAACAAAACCCCCTCCATACGAAAACGGGTGTTGCATTTGCCGCACCATTTTATGTCGAGACTGCTTGAACAGAGTGTGTCTGGTGGGATGGTATATGAGTTCCTGAGATAGTACGTGCATAGTATGGTGTCTTACATCGCGAAAAAGAAGACAATTAATGTGCCTGACAGTACCACCGATAACACGGATATGAGAGGCTACCAGGAACAAGGCGGGCACACGGCGGAGCTCCATTGTGAAGAAGTAAAGCCGCCCGAGGTTTGTTCTGTTTAAGAACAGAAGCCAATAATCCATCGTGCCAAAGGCCTGGTACATGCCTAATTTGATCGTGAACTTGAAGATACAGTTTCACATGTACGAGGAAGGATATCGACACAACACAACACGCCGAGATATCTGGCCTGTTGTCACTATAAATCCCATTGGATTCTATAATTCTAATGAGTCCGAGTCGAACATACTCGAAGAAGTACATACAACGATGTTCCTGATTCTGGCTCACTGTCTTTCATATCCGGTTGATACGCAATGATTCGACTGCAATTTTCGGGAAGATATGATGAAGGCAAGGATCAAGTTCACGGGCAAAGCGCTTTACACACACATATAAGGGACGTCAAATCAAAGTAGCGGCAGGGATGCAGAGACTTTTTACCCTTTCCATGCACGCGACGGAAAGTACTAGGTCGATCAACAGACGGTGCAACTTCAATCAAGTATATGTATCTCATGCCACCCGTGAGTCGAATCCAGATATTTAGCATAAATGTACAACTCACGGAGCTTCAGTCAGCCTATGCGCAACATTATACCAGTCACTTACTTTCCAATGTCGGAACTCAGAGCTGAAACACGTGTCAGTATAAGTGCAACATCAACTCGGAAAATGGAAAGTACTTTGTTCGTTGTAATACATCCACCTCGACCAGCCGCGCTAGGCCGTTACCTAGAGGTCGCGATTCGACATTAGATATCCAACGGAAACCTGGGCGTGGGGTGGTTCCCGTTCGCACTTGATCTGCTCACGTACTAACTAACAGACCACGAAGGAGCGCGGCATGGCTTTGGCAAGAAAATTGAACATTCATTCGCACTGTCTTCCTTCGTTTCTCCGAAGTATATATTAGTTTTATTTTTGCCGTTTAGACGCATAGTGTTGTAAACCGAGCCTAACGAAGATAATTAGATACTCGATAGATGTAGAGGTTTCCTGACATTTTATTGTGGCACATTATGGTCTATGGGCGATGAGTCGTCAAGGTGGTATGTCACCAACCAAACATTTTATGAACTTGGACTCAGAGCCAAGTTCGCAAAACGAGATACAAAGTGCAGGATCTCACAAGAATAATGAAGACCTACCCTGACCTTAGTTATGCGGATGAGAAATATATCGGCGAAAGCACCTGATATCAGACTGAATGTTCGGACATTCCTACCTTCCCTCTTCTTAACATTCTCCTTGTTAAGGGAGGCTAAAATAGGCTGGATACACCGGGATCTTTGTTGACCCCAAACCTTAGCTTCACATCGCACACAGGGCGCGTCATACTGCACGTCATACTTGAACCCGGCGCGGGGTTAATTCAATATAGCACGCTTCTCAGAGTCTGATGTAGTGTTGCTGGTAGCTCAAAACTAGGTCTACTTTTTATCTTACATTTCGCTATGCAAAGGAACGTACATCTGTGCCAAGAGTCTCTTCTAGACATCTCTGGCACCAAGCATGTCATCATGGTGCTTAGGACGTTATAAGACATCCTTTGAATTGTCCGTGGACTGTGACTGGCAGAACAGATGCATAGGGCATGCAACAAAACCCCCTCGATACGACAACGAGTGTTTCATTTGCTGCACCATTTTATGTCGAGATTGCTTGAACGGGGAGTGTCTGGTGGGATGGTGTATGAGTTCCTGAGATAGTGCGTGCATGGTGTCTTGCATCGCGAGAAAGAAGACAACTAATGTGCTTGACAGTATGACCGGTAACACGGATAGGATAGGCTACCTACTTTCAAGCGTCGTGTACACAGAGAGGTTCAGAATCCACCTGATTCTCACAAAAGTCGCCACCTAGTCAGGCTAATATCTTCAGACCTTTTTTGCACGGTTGCGGCTAAGTAACCGCCGGGAACGATTTAGCATCAGAAGAGAGTAGAGTAGAAAATCATTGTTCCCTTTGGGATGCGACATCGAGAATCAGGAGATTGGCCGAATAATGTAAAATGAAGCACCTTGTTTGCTTGCACGGTATTCTTTGGTATCGCCATTAGTTTTGCATCTAAAGCCACCGGGGCACAGTCCCTCCATAGAACTGTCTCGTACGAAATGCGCTAGCCCTTTCACTTGCCGAACTTACTTCCTGATGCCCGTGTAAAAAAGACGACTTGAATTTCAGTATACGATGCGGAGATACAGACGAGCGATCATTATGAACATACAATCACGAAAGAAAAAATTAGAATGGTTGTTCAGCAAGAGCCTCAGACACTTTTACAATCAACTCTGTCTTTCCCCTAAGCTCCGCAGCAAAATACGCCTTTGTCCCTCCAACACCCTTGGTCCTGACCGCTTGGAACATGCGATCAAACTCTTCCGGCCCGTCGACTCGTCTAATGTTGCATACAAAATCCCTCTTCTTCGTGTATACGAGGAGATCCTCGCCAGGGCATCACGTTTTGTTCATTCGAAAGTGCGTAAAAGGGTAAGGCTACCTGAACTTTGATGACGATGCTTTTGGGTGAATCAGCAGAGACGTTCTTGGGTGTATGCGCGACGCGATGATGAGACTGGGGTGTGTCGGGCGTAGGAATAGACAAAACGTTACGAGTTAACTTGGCCACTGGTATGAGAATCCTGTCCTGAGGGTCATAGTATGGGATGAGAGTGGCGGTGTTCCCCAAGGAGAATGGTTGACAAAGGGACTTGTGGGTACGCCAATGCGAGCCTGAATGTAACGTCAGGGAGGCATATCAGGCTAAGAAGGCTGAAACATACGCTGACACGCTGTCGAACAATACCTCGCACTCTGACACTTTGAACACAGTTTGAGTTGAACACCGTCTCCTCCTGGTTTCTTGCAAAATTCGCATGCCTTGGTCTCCAGCGGTTTTTCGTCCCCTGAACGTTTCCTGAGCCATCGTTGTACAATAGCTGTCACCTCTGGGCCAGACTTGAGCTGAAACTCCCGAGGCCTGACTCCGTCTGCGTCTGCGATGTTTATGTCGGCGCCAAATTCCATGAGAAGGTCGATAGCGGCAATTCCATTGCTCTGGAAGCATAAGAGTAGGGGAACTTCACCGTAGCGGTTACGGTGATTGGGATCAGATCCAGATTCGAGGAGAACGCGGCACAGATCGAGTTTGGCCATATGGTTCATAGTTCCGTGGAACAGGGCGGTGTATCCGGTGATATCTGCGAGGTCTACAGGCGCACCACACGATATGAGATATTTGAGGACTTTAATGTGCTGGGTCCTGGTGTGTTCTAGTCGTTGGGCCCCAGATACGACGAGGGTAAGATACCCAAACTTATACGGTGTTTCTGTGCCTTCGAGATCCGGTGCGTCGCCAGACTCAACTTCCTGATTTTAAGGTCTAGCGGTTGAGGAAACTGAATCGTTGGCTCAAGCTCACCTCAATCACTTTGTCATAATCTCCCAAGTAGCAGCACAGTCCAAAATAGGTCAGCTTGTGGGGGCGAAAGGAATAGGATCTGCCTCTGTAAAGTTGTCGGAGAGTTTGGCCGCCCATTTCGCATGACAAGTAGCCAGGCTGGTCTAGGATCTCGTGCATTTGTTTGGTTAGCACTGAGATTCCACCACTGCCATCGCCTTCGTGGGTATACTTTGCTAGCGAGACTAGAAGCCGAAGTTGGGACATTCTGGGAGAAGTGATCGATGGGAATGGAGGTGGTATCTATATATATATGCATTAGTTTTAACTTTGAAAATTTCCTGAAGGTGTAGGTATAGAATGTCAGGACACTCGTCACCTCGAGTTCATTCTAACTGTCACCCCCAGGCCATGTTGACGCAGCGAAGATGAGAGACTAAGCATGGACCGAAATACAGATCAAAAACAGATATTGATCGCGGTAGACCTCAGAGGGTCTCTATCTCCAAAAGATAGCAGCTGGATACGAAGGGCTTGCGAAGACAGACAGGAAACCGGTCTATATCCTAGTAAGGAACGCCGACATCACAAAGTGGAAGACAGGGCTTGCAAGAAAAAAGCGTGCTTATATTTACACCTTCAAACGTATACCAGAGGGCATATGTAGTGGTATTTGAACCACGGACGAGACACTGACTATTGATTTGAGCCTTCTCCTCTCCTGATACAATTCAGGCATCAGATGGGATACATTAGAATAGAATGTCCGCACCGTGAGGTAACGACAGCGCGCAGAGTCGAGTTTATTTTTGAGTTCGGGTCAAAGCCTGCCAAGTACGACGGTATGGACGAGAAACCGGACTTCAAGATGGGTGACGGAAGCAAATTGACCGCTTGCCTAATGTAGACGATATTTTCTTTGTCAGCATTTCGGACCTGATTCCCGATAACGAAGATTCTCTCGATCTAATTGCCGTGGCCCTTTCCTCTCGTTCTGAGACCGTCTCCTTCTTGGTTGCAACGTCAATTGCACAGAAAGGCGATTCAAGAATCCACCCAATTCTCACCAAAGTCCCTATCTGGTCAGGCCGATGTCTTTCGTATCTCTCCTCGCGGTCAGGGACGACTTGGCATCTGAATTGTGCAGGTCGCCTTTCTTGACGATTATACGCGAGAGTGGGGGATCCTGGCGTGTGATGTAAGTCTCGACGGTTTCGATAAAACTGTAGAAGAGTAGGAAAAACGTCACCATTCGCCCTTCCTTCCACCAGTGTTGGGCGGGTCAGGTCAGGGTCAGGAGGGGCCTGACCTTTCGGGGGTTTTCATGGGGGTCAGGTCCCAGAATGGAAGGAGTGGCCCGTATTCTTTTTTTTCGCGTTGCACTTTGATCTTTCTCGCTCGCGGCTGCCTCTACTGCGTGTTCTACATCATCTATGGCTTGTTTTTCCAACCCAAAGTTGAACAAGTCTGGAAATGGTACCACAAAAATTGGATGCCGCAAATGATGATATCAACCAATCTATCATCGATCACAAACCATGAATCATCCTCCATTTATTCGATGAGCGCTTTTCTATCCCAGAGATCTTTAACTTTCACACCGATGATGTAGTCAGCCCATGGGGTGGCTCGTTGTGGATATTTCAGACAGTCAATGAGCATGCCGTTGAGGAAGCATTAAGGTTTTATGATAGCGAAGGGCCGGATGACAACTAGGGAGGTGGTAATGGTTTTGTAGGTTCCAGGGAGGTTGAGTAGATGTCCACTCCCTACAACGAAGGTACTAAGTTTGCACGTGACTTCTTGACCTGACCCCCAGAAATGAGGGAGTCAGGTCAGTCAACTTTGTCTCGAAAAATCGCTGACCCCTGACCCGGGGTCATGACCCTGGGTCAGCCCAACACTGCCTTCCACAGCCTACCCTACGTTCGGGTGGTTGAACCAGCCGTGATGGTATTCAGTCAAGTGTTTTATGCTAAGAAAGTTGCACGGGTAAGCACTCCGTTTACTTCATATGATCCGTGTCCAATGTATCTCACAGTTACCTAGCACCCGTAGCGACTGGTGACCAAATCGTTGAAAACTAGGGCAGCATACTTGCGATTGATGTTCTGACGCGTTCCTCGGCATGTGTGAAGACGTAATCGGATGCCGGGGAAATGTCCGACGACCCAGATTGTGCTCCTACGTGAATATTGATTGAGGTCCTTCACCGATGCCGCCAGCAGTATCACCCAGCAGGGATGTCATTCGACTCCGTACCTTTATCCCTGCGTGTATGTGCCTGTCGTTGTGGTTGATTCGGCAGCAGGTCCGTGCACGCAAAGAACAGTGATATCTAGAAGGATCCGGAACGCTATCGTCTACCATATCGTGAACTTTTTGGTAAGCTGAGCATGAGTAATGCCATGTTACTGATCGTTCAGCTGATCCAGGGGCGCCACTGTTTGAAAAGGTAGGTTTCATTGACCTGACCAAGCGGCTCTTGACAAATCGACCCGGTATGCCGAGTCTACCGGGATAGATAAGTCGTTTACAAGCATGTGTCATCTAAATAGTGGCTGCGGTATAAAAACCGACGTGTTTGCAAACCAAATTTCCAGCATTCACAGAACATGGCAGATCTCAGTGTAGCTACGACAATGTCTCTCTCCGGACGTGTAGGTTTGGTTACTGGAGGTGGAACGGGGATGTAAGTCTCTTTATCTTCTATTTCGGGCCGCTGTTGACGCGTCTAATATAGAGGACTCAGCATTGCAAAATCTTTTGCTGCAGCTGGAGCGAAAGTATATGTCACTGGCCGAAGGTTGGATGTTCTGAAGAAAGCCGCCGCGTCTGTCACAGGCGTGTCAGGATCCATTGTCCCGTTAGTTGCCTTCCATGTTATACTACGTAGTCCTTACACGCACCCAGGCTCCAGTTGGACGCGACCAACGGGGAGAACGTGGATGCCGCTGCTAAACACATCGAAGGAATCGATGGCAAGCTTGACGTTCTCGTGAATAAGTTCGTCGTCAATGTTTTCTATTCCTTTCTCTTCTGGCGCTCATCGACCTCTTTCCCCTAGTGCCGGGTTCGCTACCTCTCGTGATCCCGACTTCTTTATGAAGAAAAGTGTCAGCAAGTAACCCTTTCGAGCCCGAAACGGTGCAGAACTGGGCAGACATGTTCGCCCTAAACACCATAACGCCCTTCTTTGTAATACGGGCCTTCGAATCTCTACTCATTAAAGGAGCACAGTCCCGCCCACAGGGAACATCGAGCGTTATCAACATTAGCAGCGTATCAGCAAACATACGATCAACAGCAGTCGGACTCTCAGTATGTTCCCTTTGCATTTGCTTGTTCTCAAGCTGAGGTGATACTAATTCCCATGTGAAGTTTGCATACGGGGCAACGAAAGCCGCTTTGGACCAGATCACCTTAGCCTTGGCGACGAATTTTGCCACGAGGGATATTCCTATTCGTGTGAATGCCATCGCACCCGGACCATTTGCGTCGGAAATGGCAACTCCCGAATTCTTGGAGATACTGAAAACGAAAGCCCTGCCCGGGTTTGTGGCTCCGGTACCTGCAAAGAGGCACGGGAGGTAAGTTCATGGTTCCCCACGATACGTGCGCCTTTACCTAACACCATTGTAGCGAAGCTGAGATGGGCATGACCGCCGTGCTTTTGGCTGCCTCCGACTATACTAACGGAGCCATCCTACGTATCGATGGTGGAATGTCATTAGTAAATCCGTAGTTATTCGTATTTAGTGCTAGTAGTTTCTGTTTTAGTGCAGATATGGTTATACAGGATTCGCGGACAATACAATGCTGTATGGAAACTGGTTTATGACAAGTCATGCCCGGTGTTGGCGAGGCCGTCCTTGAGCAAGTGGTGGTTGGAGTGGGCGAGCAGATCCCACTCTCGAAACAATTACTGGTCTTGCCATTTAATGCCGGTGTATCTGAATTCACAGTCTTTGTATCAGCTCTGTATTAGACAATTACCGTCTCTCGAAGATTCAAGTCTTTCACGTTCGGTGTTTTGCAGTTCGTCTACCTGAATCCATGGAGAGTAGATACAAGCTGATGCAAACAGATACATGAACCGTGTGACAGTGCAGATCCCAAGTGTCAACAGCGCAGCACTATCAGGCAAGGGCTTAATACTTATAGCCTAGAGCAAGTTAACTTCCAAGCCAGTCAATAACTATTAATGGTCATTGACTCGAGTCTTGAATCTTGATCATATCTGGAACTCCGGAGTAAAATAAAATCCAAACACTAAGAATTAGTGAGTCGATCCAGGCTCGAACTGAGGACCTTCCGTGTGTGAGACGGATGCGATAACCAGCTTCGCCATCGACCCTATTAGGTATGATTTTTCTCGGATAATGATTGTGGGCATAGTAAATAGGCAAGATCTCCGTCTGTACTTCGCAGTACACGAATGGAATTGCGTGGTCCTTGATATTCAGAAAGGATGGGGTCAACATGGGAAGGACGCAAGAAGAACGACGGTGATGCACTTCTCCGACTCAACGGGAAGGCGCGACGTCGAATATCATGTTTGGCTCAGGCTTCAGCCTTGGCTTAACCTTGGTTTCAACGTTCAACTTGAACCATAAACACGCTGTTGAAATCTATAGCAGCCAGCCTCGTGAGTATCATCCAGCAGTTATCAAACTACCGAACCTGAGAATAGAATTTGCAAGTTCCATGCTCAAAGATGCAATAATATAATGTCTGGACTTGCTCGTTTACTAGACGCAAGCTGGATGATGAATCTGCCCGGGATGAATGCGGGCGACGATAACAACAATTCACAGTAAAGGTTGTTTTTCGATAATTCGGGCTCTGGAGAATGCTGCACCTGTCTGCACCGTCAAAAGGCCTGGCGAAGCCTTCCTCTATATCAGGAAATATTCCATTGCTGGAGGAGTTGTAAGTTTCTACTATGTGGGAAAAGCCTTCAGCACAGATGGATTATCCTCGGCACCACCTCTTCGACATGTGGATCTTGAAATGACGAAGATTTCTTAGGGATTACTCCGGCTCGTGACTGCTGGCCTCCTGACACATTTCTCGAGAAAATTCATTGTTTGGTGGATTGTCAGTGGACATTCAGTACATTGTCTAGATACCAACACACCTTGAAATTCTTACCATGGGTTTTGATCAATGATGACCCAGAGAAACCTCTAGAATTCGATGATCTTTTGCCTGCTCGAATGGAGAAACTTCAGTTCCTCTCGATTAACGATGTATAGATGCTAGATTTTCTTACCGCTCCGTCGCTGAGAGAATTCGACTATTGGTCGGCCTCCGTTTCCACAGAGGGTGAGCTATCCATAATGATTCACTTCGAGATTTTCTAGCGCGATCCGCTTGCTCTATCGAATCTTTAGGCATTTACGCAGATATAGTACAAGATATTCATCTTCTTATGACCTTTGCAAAAAGCATCAGTCGTTTGGCTATGTGCTACCCAAAAGGCCGCTTCATGACCTCACTGGATCCGTTGATCATGCCTGGCCTTCTTATGAAGAGGCTACGACTTAGCATTATTGATGCCGACCGGGGAGAAAGATACGTCAGAGGGATCATTGATGTTGTCAGTTGTGAACTTCACAGGGCCACCCCCGTTGCGTATAGATTGTGTTAAAGACTCGAGAGCTAAATCCATCGACTGGCTGAAAGGCGAAGGACTTCATGCACTTGCTTAAACCACCGTACCTGCAGGTCGAGAAAACGTATCTAGGTCACTTAGTAATTTGAATACAAATATATGGTCTCATTCACCGGCGTAGAACACGAGGAAACAAAATCGCAGAGCGCCGTGCCCAATCCCTCGGTCTGTGCTACTCAGCAGAGGCTACGCCAGCGTAAGAAGCAGCGGCTCTTCGGGAACCCGAGGCGCAAATGTCCAGTGGCGTCGAATTCCATCTTTGTCCATTGAGAGAATCCCGACACCAGCACCTTCTCAGTGCGTCTTGACAAGTGAAGGAAGGGTCGTCGTACGTTCAGACGGAATATTGGATGAGAAGCTGTTTCGCTTGGAATTCGAAGTGGATACTTACGACTCCAATGATTGAACAGTAGATATTTCTCACAACAAGATATAGTCATAGAAGTAGGTCCAAAGCCAAGAATTTCTTGAGAACTGACTCGGCCAACAGAGAGGAAAGTCAGAAAAGCCGGCCCGGATCGCGAGACAATTTTAGCTCAAAAAGGACATCGAACTACGTCATCTTTTGCACCCAATTCCGGCTCAGGTTCTCTTCACCTGACCACAATGAACACCCTCTCTTGCTCCGTACCATGTCCATCAAGGACCTCCCTGGCATTTCTCCTGGTATATATCGCCTTTTCTCGTCACCTATCTCTCTATCGACGCGTCGGGTTACTCAGATATCCTCGAAGACCTTATATTTTACTTCAAATATGCATCGTCGGCGTACACACCCGTTTGTCCAAGACCGAATGGCCGTAACCTCGTAATAGAGGTTCGAGGACTTCTCTTGAGTAATGCCTAATGGTCTCAATGATATCCTAGATATCCAACTCTATTTCAGATATCCAAGGCTTCATCGCTCGCGATGGTGACAAGAAAGAATTGGTGCTTGCTCTCCGTGGAAGGTCGATTTACAGACTTTCTATCAATAAATACAGACTCAAGATTTCCCTGGATGACAGTGCATCTATCATCGATATCCTGGTCGATTCGGCCATCGTTCTCGTCCCGCTGATCACACCGGGTGTCGAAGCTCCAAGTGAGTTGCCTTTGAGTTTGCGACAGGGATTCTCATCCAACGTCGGCAGGCGGTGTGCGAGTACATAGCGGATTTCTCGTCGGGTATGTTGAGCCAGCGGTCCTCTCCCCAAAGGCGCAGTTTTACGTTCTTTCAGGTGGAACTCTATCGCGATTCAAATCATAGCAGTAATCAAGCAACAGTTGTTCATCCACCCCGATCTGAAGAATTTAGTTACGACTGGCCACTCTCTAGGAGGATCGCTGGCGACGCTAGCTGCCATCTGCCTTCGAAGAAACTTCCCCTCACTGACGACACGGACGTACTCTTATGGCGCACCTAGACTAGGGGTAGGTCGTTATTCTCGTTCTCTTCGATGGTCCATTCATCCATTTAGAATAAGGAGTTCGCCGACTACTTCAATGGCGAGTTTGGTGTAAATGCATTCAGAGGTGTGTTGTATTATCACTTCCTCCGTGTGTTACATCTGAAAGCCTTTCAGTCGTTCACAGCAATGACGGGTACTATGTTGCATTCCGTATGTACTTGTTCTTCTGACGTCCCTCCAGGGTCCCGACGATGATTCCGACTTGCCTTGGCTACCACCATCATGGCATGCCTCTTGTATCGACTGCTTTTTCGGATTTGCTCACCTCTGTTGCAGGCGTAGAATACTGGCAAACGGAGGACCCTCCACAAGAGAACTCAATAAAACAATGTTCGCCCGACGGTGAGGACCCTAAATGCTCTGCCTCAGTGCCCAGTGAAGGCATTAATGCTTCGCACATGACGGTATGTGTAGGTTTCGCCCCTCAGGTCAAGTTTGTGTGCTCATTCGTTCTTGAGTATTTCGGAATTTTGGCGACTACGCCATTTTGTATATAAAGAAAGCACTGTTGATGTTCGTAACTATTCCTCGTCCGTATCACCTGGAATGCTCTCGTCAGCTGCAAAATGCTATTATAAGATTGGCTTATAATGCTGTCCGAGAGGCCTCTTCGTAAGAAGTAATGAACATTGCCAAAAGCTTTCCCAGCATTCCTCTCCTCATCAAAAATATTTTTCAGGCGCGCGCCTAAAACTTGGCGGGAACGGAGGTGAAAGCGCCGTGTCTTTGCCTGATTTCATGTTTATCCTTTGATCATCATTTTGTCTAGATATACCCGTAAATCTTTGCTCGTGAAGATGTTCAATCACCCTTCATCACGTCTCTCGCGAGGCTGGTTGAAGGAATGCTCGTGTCATTCGTTGATGTGGTACCATCATCATGTCTAAAGGTCATTATGAATGGGAGAGGTTTCCCAAGAGAATTCTCGCTTCCTCGTATGGAATGCTACCAGGGGGGGGGGTTATTGAATAGCTCACGGGGGGGGGAGGTCAAAGTGTCTGAAAGGCATAGTGCGAACAGGAACGAATGAACGAAGACCTCCTCGGCATCAAAGAATTGACGATTTGATCGCAAAGTCAAGTAATCAATCATCAAATTTAACACTGACATGTTCAATACAGATCTTCTGAAGCGGTTGACACCCTCAGTCATCTTGGCACGGCTGCGCTCTCAAGTTCGTAGCCACATACGGCATGATTGAGAAGTATGGAGGTTGCACAACAAGCCAAGGCTCAAAGTAAATTGAACAGCTCCTCCGGAATTTCGTTATCATGTTCAATATGAACTTGATTTAACTCCAAGTAGTCTCTATATCTATACAATTGTCGGATTCTAGCGCCAACCACTATAAAACTACCTTAACTCTGAGAGCCAGAGTTATTTCTTCACATGGCCTCATTCGTCATTGCAGTCGTTTCGCTCCTCTTACTCTCTCTTCTTCATCGGTGGTACAAGCGACCGTCTGTCAAGCTTGTTAAAGGACCACCGTCATCCTCCTTCTGGCTAGGTAAACCGTCTCTAGGTGCCTCAATCAGTACAAGTCAAGGCTTACATCTTTTGTATTACGAAGGTCACGAACGTGTTCTTCGCAATCAAAGTAATGCAGGCGATCTTGAAATGAAATGGTGCAAGGAATATGGTACCGTTTACCGTATTGCGGGCTGTTTTGGTGTAAGCAACCTGTGCGTCTCTGTTCTGGTCACTATTTAATCAATGTTCACAGCAAGACATCCTAACCGTGTGCGATCCCCAGTCCCTCAAACATATCTTCCACTCCTCGCATCCTTACCCCAAATCGCAAGACAACGTATTTATTCTTGACCTCGTCATCGGCAAGGGACTTGTTACCGTCGATGGTGAGTCTTCATCCCTGTCCAGCAATCTTTCAAAGCTTCAACCAGCGCTTTTAGACTTAACCCATCATCGCCAGCGCAAGATAATGAATCCGGCATTCTCCCTTGCACAGCTTCAGAAGGCGCAGGCCATTTTTCAGCAGTGTGGTGACAAGGTAGTTTCTATCAACACATGTCGCAGTATTTGAAAGCTTGTAGTGATCATAGCTCGTGATTGGTATTCAAGGATCTC
Source organism: Armillaria luteobubalina (assembly GCA_030435615.1). Taxonomy (NCBI): domain Eukaryota; kingdom Fungi; phylum Basidiomycota; class Agaricomycetes; order Agaricales; family Physalacriaceae; genus Armillaria; species Armillaria luteobubalina. The sequence goes on from JAUEPU010000001.1 coordinate 2,975,339, forward strand.
TGGCTCGTACGAGCGACACCATCAATGTCCTTGATTGGACGAGCAAGGCTGCCCTAGATATAATCGGACTAGGTGAGTAGGATGCATGTCTTCCTCTAACTAGTCGGTCTTACATCAGAAAGCCTCCTTCCGGTATGATTTTGGTTCACTCGATGGACGGAACACCGAACTAGGGCAAGCGATGAGACATATTTTGTAAGAAGGCTCCTGCCTCTATTTCAATAACTATCATGTCTAACGTCCAATTTAGCACGGCCTCTCAATCCAACCCAACAGCACTCGAGCTTATTCTCGTGGCCTTGATACGAACGGTTCCAGATTCAGCACTTGGGTTCCTAAAGCTGTTCTCGACTAGAGAAATTCGTCAACTCGCCAGCGTAGGGCACATAGCAAGGACAACTGCTCGAGAGGTCATGGCTATCCACGATGATGTGCAGACGCCAGAGGGGGATGGTGACATCGTTGACATCCTAGGCCAGTTCGCTAAATTCGCTGACACACACCTTTTAACATAATTTCATCTTTAGCGAGAGCACGCTTTGCAGGCAAAATGCAAGATGATGAAATTGAGGCGCAGTTAATGTTTGTTGTCTCTTGATTTCGAATCTTGGTGTTCACTCTTGTTCTAGGACCTTCGTGGTTGCAGGACATGAAACGACGAGTATCAGTCTATCATGGGTACTATATGAACTGGCTGAACATCCTGAGCATCAGTCCATAATCCGTGCAGAGCTCAAACAATCGAGCGACTATGATTCTATGCCGTTTTTGAACGCAGCTATCAAGGTGGGCGTTTGAAATCGTAATCAGATGCATGTGCTGATCCCTGGTGACAGGAATCCCTTCGTCTACACCCAAATTCACACACCTTCGTGCGCACCGCTCCCCATGACGACGTCCTGCCTCTCTCCGGAGGGAAGAATCTTGCCATACCCAAGGGACAGACACTGTTTTGTTCTGCTTATTTATACAACCGGCATGCCTTCCCCATGTTAAATGCAAATTTAATGTGACACGAGTTTTTTCTAGTCTTCCATCTCTCTGGGGAGAGGATGCGGAAGAGTGGAACCCGCGCCGGTTTCTTGATAAGACATTGCCCATATCGCTGGGTGTGTATGCTAATCTGTAAGTGAGATTTTGGTCCTGTGTGTGCGCTGACATTTATCCGGTTGAATCCTAGAATGTCATTTAGTGGGTCATATTTCAGTGAGCCTTCTCCCTCTAACACCACCCTCAGGCACCGGATCTCGTTCATGCATCGGGTAATTGACTGACACGATCCGTTTCCCCCTTGCTGATCCTCTTCCTTAGGTGGCGATTTGCGTACGTACCTCATCTCTCCAGTCTCACTCCAGCAAAATGATCTGCAAAATACAGAGTCATGGAGATGCAAACAATCCTTGCTAAGTTGATTCTACACTTTGAATTCAGTTTACCTGAGGGAGTCGAAGTCCAACAATTTCCCGGGTCGCCGTCCGTCGTACCGATTGTGAAGGGCAAAGCGCATTTAGGCTCTCAGTTACCCCTAAGGATGAGTGTTTTACATCAGTGACTTGGACCGATAGTTATGTTTAGCGTATTCTTCATTAACTGGGGATGAACAATTTTTACAGCTATCTGGTGCTTATTATGTCAGGAGTTTCCTGAAAAGGAAAACGGTCGGTCGATGCTCCATATTCACAATGAGCCCAGTGGTTACGAGACGGGTCATATTTTGCTTCCTCGAATAACCAGAATGGCTTGGAGTTCTCAGAGAGACGGACCGGACTATTCTGAAGGACGATCCACTACACACACGGCAGTCGGTACCAGGAGGTTTTAGCATGAGGTCAGCGCAAAAAAATGTGCTCGTAAAGGATGTGCCCATGTGGTGATGACTGCGTATGCCATCTTTTCGCCGTTCTTTATATGACCGTATACGAGCAACTCGGAATTGATTGAACATCATCGCTCTTGAGTCTTCCATTAAAAACAGGTGGCTGGATACAGGATACGTATCATCAGGGATTTACCAGCATCGCTCCACCATCTACATTCAAGATGGCTCCGTTCGTATAATCTGACGCTGCCAAGTAAACTGCCGACATTCCCATCTCTGCATCACTAGCAAGTCGAATTAGTATCACTTCTACTCTGGTCCTGAAGGCGCTCACCTTCCATGTCTCCTTACTGGTATTGGTGCTACTAATCCAGGCGCTGGCTTAGTCTTCAGCGACTCCAAAAGCTCAGTACTCGTCAACTGCGACGCAAAGATCCCAGGCTCCAGCGCGTTCACCCGAATCGGGATATCTCTCCCAGCAAAACTCGTTCCTAAGATGAGGGTGAGCTTTTCCAAAGCGGCTTTTGTTGGGCCGTATGCAAGCTACATAGAGTGAATCCAAACTCAAAACGAATTGGAGGTACACACGGATAGGAAGGTTCCTGAAACGTTCAACTTTGCTGCTGCGCTGCTGATGTTGATGACGCTCGAGGTGCCTTGAGGGCGGGATTGTGCTCCTTGGATGAGGAGGGACTGGAAGGCGCGGACAACGAAGAATGGGGCGATGGTGTTGAGGGCAAACATATCGGCCCAGTTCTGGCCGTCTCGGGGTCAAATGGATCGGCCGCTGCGAACTTTTTTGTGATAAAGTCTGGGTCGCGAAGGGATCCGCTGAATCCGGCACTACGAAGATATCAGGGTATGGACTGGCAGGAGCATCGTAGACCAACTTGTTGACGAGTATGTCAAGCTTGCCGTCGTTTACTTCGATGTGCTTGGTCCCAGTCTTGAGGCTTTCTTCATTTGTTACATCCATCCGGAGTCTGTGTAAGTGTAAGCAGTGGATATCCTGAGAAAGGAAGATCATTGACGGGATAATGGATCCTCTGACTCCTGTGACAGACGCGGCGGCTTTCTCCAGCACTTCTAGTCGTCGGCCAGTGATATATACCTTGGCTCCGTTTGCAGCGAACGCTTTAGCAATGATAAATCCTCTATCGGAAAATCAATCGTGAATCGTAACCGAGGAGCAGAAGACTTACATCCCAGTTCCTCCGCCTGTAACAAGACCTACTCGTCCATTCAGCGACATTATTGTGGCCACGTTCAGATCTGCCATGTTCAGAGAGTACTGAACGGTCTCTGCACGCGGCCCCTTTTATTACAGTATGCTGTTGGGTATTATTTAGCGGGATTGTACTGAGAGCCGTAATAGTTGAGTGCCTTGGTATTGTATATGTTACCAAGACGGCCAGCCTAAAAGATGAAACTCCCGGCACATGTCGCTTTGAAGTTTGCATTGAGAATGCAGTAAGACGTTGTACTTTACAGAACATCTCTTCAACGTTCCTGGAACCACTGGCAATGGTGTTCGCGCACGACCGTCAGCTTGTGGTTGCAAGGAAGACCTCACAAGACTACAATCGTGATAATGAAAGTATATTCGGTTCTAAGAATGGACGTGGAGTTAAATTGCAAATGGAATGAATGAATGAACTCAATCTCTGACTCAGACTACGTGGCCTGGCTGGTGCGGGAAGCCGCAGTACAATTGTATCTAGAAGAGCGCCCGTCATGCTTGGCAGGTTTAAGAGGGTGGCCAGTGACCTGATATGCCGCGTTCCAGAGACAAAGCAGACCAATATGGTCATAGCCAGACATGGACATTGTGTCTCCAGAATACAAAGGTAGTCGCAAGTCTGTACTACGTTTTCGTCTGCACATCCTCACAAAGCAAACAGAATTGGGTCGCTTGTTTTCTACAGGTGCATGGGTGCTGCAACTAATCTCAAATTGACGGTCAGTCGTTGTTGGAATATTCATGCGAAGTTACTCCATACCTTTGGCTGCGTTGAAAAGCTAACCATTAGTTCCCCGTCATGAGCTCCGCTGACAGTTGTTTCCACCACGTTGTTCGCAATTGTAGTTTCAAGTGCCATTGGCGTTGGAACCGACACAAGGTTACAGTTCCAATCATGTAATGGCAGGGTCAACAGGTGGAGTACACCCACTGAAAACCGTAATGAAGGTTGCTGACCGAGGTAGAGACGGCATTCCAGGAAATTGTTGTGTTGCACTGGAAGGTTACAGGAAGGGTTACTGATGTCGGAGTTTAAAATATGACTTTCACTTATGGTTTCAACAGAACTGGACGCTCGTTTTCTTTCTTTTGGCCTCAAAGTGATTGACAAGATCGATTTTGGGTATTTATCAAGCAGGAAAATGCTGAACTTGACCGCAAGACCGCACATGGTGCGTCTCCTTTCGCTCTTTTTTGCGGGTCGAATCTAGATTCAGTAATTTCAGTTCAACTATTCAGTTTGTCTGTCAGTGTTGGGCTTATGTACATCCTCCTCCTCTTGGTTTATTCGTTGGTGAAATATTTGTTGCTCCAGAAAATCAACCCCTCGTTGGGTTCAGACAGGATCACGGATTTGATGCTTTGTTTGTCTCTCCTCCAAGTGCACGCTCAAGATTTACATAAAAGACGGCGTTCTGATGCCAAAGAAGCTGATCCCTGTTAGCGTACAGGCGACACGTGGCATTCTCTTCACAGGCTGGAGTCCTAGCAAGAGGGATCGCAGCGCACGTCCTCCTAAGAAAGGAAGGCGTGTGTTGCACATCGTTTTTGTCCTTGGCTGTGGAAATTCTCTCTTTTGTTCCAACTTCTGCTTGTTGTTATCGAATCTGGTTGATCACTGTACCCTTCAGCGCTCAGTGCTCAGCACCTTATAGAGACCTTCCCAAATCTTTCCACAGCATCGTGGCTAATCGCCTTCGAACGAAGGCAAAGGAATGGACCTTGTTTCACCAGTATGGTTTTGGGCCCTCCCAGCCCATGTGATGTCTGTCTTTCGCCACGTGTGTTCCTCAGGAAGCCCTTTCTACGGTACGTGTGGAAGAGGCATGAACAATCACTCCGAGACTAGCTTTTTTGGTGTGACGCGCGTCCTACAAGCCGATAGATAAGATTTCTGCCCCGAGAACAGGCGCTTTCGTCACAATACTGACGTACATATGGGCAGTCTATTACAGCCGTGAACGCACACTCTGGGATACGATCTCGCCAAATAAGACCAGAGATTTATGTCATATAGGTAACAATGGCTGGAATAAAAGGAACCACATCTAGATGCTATCCAGCATTCCCCAAACATGTCAGATCTTAACACAGCTACAGCTATGTCGCTTTCTGGACGAGTAGGGCTCGTTACAGGTGGAGGAACAGGGATGTAGGTCGTTTATTCTTGATTATGACTTATTGTCGACTCTGACAGAGGATTAATGATTGCGAAAGCGTTTGCTGCAAATGGAGCCAAGGTATATATCACTGGGCGTAGGCTGGATGTCCTGGAACGAGCTGCGACGTCAGTCACAGGTGTACCAGGATCCATTGTCCCGTAAGCAGCCCTTCTCTCCCAACGGCGTTCTCCCGTGACGTGCCTATAGGATCCAGATGGACGTCACGGACGAAGAAAGTGTCAAGACTGGCGCAAAGTACATTGAAGGAATCGATGGCAAGCTCGATATCCTGGTCAATAAGTACGTCCTCGGTTCTCCTTCCAACGTACGCTAATGATAATGTCTTCGCCGTAGTGCTGGAACTACCAGTCCCCTTCGTGACTCAGACTTTGGAGGAGAGAAGCTCGTAGCAACAGATCACTTCGAATCCGAGAGTATGCAAACATGGATGGACCTCTTTATCCTCAACACCATCGCGCCGTTCTTCGTTGTACGCGCTTTTCAGCCTCTTCTCGTCAAAGGAGCACGTTCCCGCCGTGGAGGCACAGCAAGTGTCATCAACATCAGTAGCGCGGGGGCGCAGATGAACACAGTGACCCCCCTGACCTCTGCAAGTGACATTCCATCCCTTTGAGTTCGTCCAGGCTGACCTGATGTAGGCTGCATACCCCGTGACGAAAGCTGCGTTGGACAAGCTCACACTTGTTCTAGGGACGAGTTTCGCTCAGAGGGACATCCCGATTCGGGTGAACGTCCTCGCTCCCGGTGTGTTCGCGTCGCAATCAATTAGTCCTGAGGTGTTGGAGGTGATCAGGGCGAAGCCTGTACCGGGAACAGTCGCGCCGATACCCAGTGAAGAGGCATGGAAAGTGAGTGTGTTCAGAGTTTGCATGGGATTGGATATTGATTTGAGCTCCTAGTGAGACGGAAATGGGGATGGCGGCGGTTTATTTGGCGGCGTCTGATTATACGAATGGAGCAGTGTTGACTGTTGATGGTGGAATGTCGCTGGTCAATCCTTGAACCTTTGATCATCTCACGTAGGATATTATGGAATCCAGGATGTCTAGCATGCTGTGCGTCATACGGGCAGTAGTCGATTCATTGATCCTGCCACACCACGGCCTAGCTTACATTCAGCCTATTTGTATTCTATCCTGTTCTCCCAGTTATCGAGGACGAAGTCATTGAAGATATTGCACACCATTGGTTCCCAAGTTGGGACGGGGGAATGTAATGAATTTACAGGCAGCGAAGATAGAGAAGGTGAAACACACTTGCATCTCCGTGTCTGTCTAATGATTTGGTGTCGATACGTTAGTGCAGATATCCGTGAAGATGGTCGGTCGCCTTCCTTATAAGTCTCTCGTGAAGGCTGGAGGATTCGCTGCCTCCTGGCGTACAGCACATGTCTATGAGAGGACAAGGTTTGTTAATGATAGCGGCAGTTGTGGTCCTGGCACATGTTGTTCGAGCAGGACTTACCAAATTGCTGACGGAAACCATCGAAAGTTAGCTCCACGATGAGCTCCGGTCTGCTTTCTTCTCAGGGACATAATTAGAATAAATACTCCCCTCTCTTTTCTGGCTAGTTGTGAGAAGAAAATAAGCCCGGTGACAGGTCAATTCAAGTAATCGTTGCACCAGAATCATAAACCCAGGCTAAATACAGATCTCAGAACGGTCACCGCACTCCTGAAGCATGATCTCTGGCCCCACCCATGAACAGGACTAGAACAAACTTGGGCCAAAAATTCTCTAACCTCTTCTACAATTATCTAAAGCGGAGTTGTGCCCAGATACAAGTCCCGTTCCGAAGATTCGGGTTTTATCATGTCGACCCAGCTTGGCTCCGGGGGTTGCTAGTCCTTGTAAACTTTCATTGAGTCTTCGAAATATAGGAGCGTTTCAAAATCCCCAAACAAATCGTAGAAAACATGATCAGAGATTGCATGACAGAAAGACAGGCGAGACACAAGATACAAGCGAGAGAAGCCAAAGACAGTGGTGAAAACGAAAAGTCAAGGGAGGTACACAAGCAGCGAACGATATCTTTTTTCGTGCTGAAGACATCTGATATGCCTCTGAAGCATCATGAATGGAGGAAACTTGTAAGAAAAATATAAGTGGCATACCAAAGCCTTCGCTTGGAATTTCTCGCATCGTCGCCTTTATATTCTCAAGATTAGCCAACACTGCTTGGAGAAGCAGTTTGTTCTGGAGCCAAAAGTCCTGTTCATTGCATTCAGTCATGGAGGGCTCTTGCTCGACGGTGAGCTCGATCGTCCCGGGGCTTGGTCTGGCATCGGATCATTTCAACGTTTGCCATTACTTTGAGGATGAGAAGAAGGAAACAAGCGACCCAGTAGAGGTACTATTGATGATGGTCGCTTAGTTGCAGCCAGAGTTGTATTTCAAACCCCGCGCCAAGCCAGCCAGCGGCAATTGCAATTACGGCGGCAATCTTGCCTACTACCGTCATAGTCTACAACACAAGACGACGACAGCTTCCTGGCAGTTGTTGGAATATCCGTGCTCTCCATTTATCTCCCAGCCGGCTCGCCCTCGCTTCCAAATATATGATCAAAATGGCTGGTCGCGTCTTCGTGATCAGTTTCTTCGCTCTCAGCGAACAGTTACTAATGGTAAAGTGGATACAAACAAAAAAGTTCAGGCATGAGCCTGCCGTATCCAGCATACGGAGAGACGCGACCACCGGTGCCCATAAAGCGACTAATCATTACAGAGAAGAGCAAACACCTGGACCAAGCTAGTCTTATCTCTCTGCAAAACACCTTGGCGACAAGGGCAATCCATTAGTTAGTACTGCAATCATCTGTTATTTCTGCGTGCATTATATATTATACAAGCCTGCATATTTCGTAGTAAGCTTCAACTGTATTGTTGGCCAAAGATGTAGTATCGTTATGCAAAAATTTCCTGTTCATACTCTTCAACAACGATAACGGAGGTACACCCACCCTCACTATCTCTTCGGCTTTCGTGAAGATGTGAAGGAAGCGAACGTCGGGTTCCTTCTAGACTTGTAGCCCACTTCATGCCGCACCACTTTATTTACTCAGATCTGTCGAACATCAAAATATGTGCAGACGTGAGAATTGACGCCCTTTTCACCATCACTTCATTGGTCGAATCTTGCAAATTTGGGACGTCCCACACCCCGATAGTATACTGCCATATTAGTCAACTCATTGCTCAATAAAAAAACTCGGGAAGTGACGGTGCCGGCGGTATCTCGCTTACTAGGACGATGTCCGCGATCCACCAAAGGAGCTTCGAACGGACAGTAGTCTCGAAAAGAAGAACAAGTCGGATTTCATGAAAGCTGTACGTCAGACAATCAAAGAGTTAAGGGTTGACCAGCGACAATCCACCATCAACGCTCAACACTGCTCCGTTCGTATAATCGGATACCGCCAGATAAACCGCCGTCATCCCCATCTCCGCCTCGCTAGAAATCAAATCAATATTTAATCCTATCCAAACAACAGAACACACTCACGTCCCGTCCCTCCTCGCTGGTATCGGCGCAACCATCCCCGGTAATGGCTTCGTCTTGACCATTTCCACAAGTTCGCGACTGGCCATCTCTGACTTAAACAAGCCAGGTGCCAGGACGTTCACACGAATCGGGATATCCCTCCCAGAAAAGCTCGTTGCGAGAACAAGCGTGAGCTTGTCCAAAGCGGCTTTCGTTACATTGTATGCAAACTAAATCAAGGTTAGCTTTGACAAGCTAACAGTGGTGGTGGTAGGCACTCACAGACGTGTATGAATTCATTGTGTTCACCTGCGCGCTCACGCTGCTGACATTGATGACGCTTGCTGTACCTCGGGTGCGAGACTGCGCTCCTCTGACAAGGAGGGATTGGAAAGCGCGCACGATGAAAAACGGCGCGATAGTATTGAGTGCAAAGACGTCTGTCCAGGTCTGTAACGTCTCGAATTCAAAAGGATCAGTCGCTACGACCTTCTTCGCGATGAAGTCTGAGTCAAGGAGGCCGGCAATTCCGGCGCTATGACGAAAACATTAGTGTACGATTGAGGGAGAACTGGGGGACGAACTTGTTGACGAGGATATCGAGCTTGCCATCAATTCTTTCAATGTGCTTGGCCCCAATATTGACACTTTCTTCGTCTGTGACGTCCATCTGTATTCTGTACGCACATCAGCTGCAGGGGCGAAGACCATTTGGAGAGAATACCTGCTTACGGGACAACGGATCCTGGGACACCTGTGACTGACGCCGCAGCTTGCTCCAAGACATCCAGCCGACGTCCAGTGATGTATACCTTGGCGCCATTTGCAGCGAAGGCTTTCGCAATCATAAATCCTCTGCCAGACAGTCAACGATGAGTCGCAATCGAGATTCAAGCAGCATACATCCCCGTTCCTCCGCCTGTAACGAGGCCCACTCGTCCAGAAAGTGACATCACTGTAGCCATGTTAAGATCTGCCATGATTGAGGATTACTGGATAGCCTGCAGACACAGGCCCTTTTATTCCACTGCCAGTGGTTGCCGTGTAAATGACATGAATTCAAGAGTCTTATTCAGCGAGACTGTATCCCGATGTGTACGGTAAATGGAGGTTTTACGTCGTGAAAGACTGCTCACACACCTATCAGCATTGTGACGAAAGCTCTTGTTCTCAGGACAGCATTCCTATCTATCGGCTTTGGGACGCGCGTCGTGCCAAGAGAGTAAATTTAGTAATGATTATTCATGCTATTCCACGCATGCCGATGAAAGGGAGAAAACGGTTTAGCGGTGGAATTGAAGTATCGGATCTATCGTAACTCACCTTCATCGATTTTCGGTACATCCGAACACGACGAAAATGATTGATTCCAGAAGGTTCCATTCGCCAGAGATAGAGATACACTCGGTAGATCAGTTCAATCGTAGGACAGTGGATTATGGCTTTCCACCCACAGCAAATAAAGCGTAGGATCTGAGAGAAATCATCGCTTGAAACGCCATGCTCTAGAGGTTCCATAAGGAATTGTATATTTGGACGTTCGTTTGACCTCCGTATTAGATGAAAACTGCCGTCCCGAAATCCCAGGCTTAGACAGATTGAAGCAGTAGAAGCTCCAGGCTGTAGCGTCGCAGAGAGAGCAAAAACAGAGGCACAAGAAGGAAGTTTACCACGCAGGAAAGTACCAATGTGTTTGAAGGCAGGACGGAAGGATGTTCCCCATTCGTCCAGGAGGTGCGTTTCTTCAACACATGCATAGACCAGATTGTCACGAAGATGTTAGAGTCAGTAATCTTGGTTCATTCTGAGCCGAGAATATGCTCAGGATCCACGCAAATGACTTGGTACATTTTGCAAGCAGCTATCTCCTTAGTCAAATTGCGTCCGGACTTGCGAGCTGCAGTAAGGGTTTCGTGACAGTATGAAAGCGTAACGATTCCGTATTCTGATAACTGGGTTACCTACCAAGCATTCAGCATTATACATGGAGTAGAAGAAAGGATCCATCCCACAATATTACCCGCCAATTCCTTCGTTGGTGTAACAATCAACCCCACAGGGCGTGATTTGGCAGGAAGACTGGGGTATGCTTCTGGGAAGTCGCTGATTTCCAGATGGCACAGAATGGGAACAGTAAATAGAGCCGGCTTTCCGTCACCAGTCGCATTGCATAGAAGGACATCTTTGCCTTTGAGAATGTGGATGATTGGTTGTTCTTGAAATGGGCGAAGACCATCCTTCCAGCTCGGTATTCGCTTGGCCACGACATCCTTGATAGCTTGAGTACCTTCAAGATCGTTCCACGAGAGCGCCCGAGTCATAGCGTCATCGGATAGCGAGAGGAGCAAGACGAACGGCGCAGAAACGCAGCCAAACGCGGTGGTATTGATTAAAGGAGTGATGGGAAAGTCTATTTATGGTAGCTGACGTAACGGCGGCGATGGGGCTAACAAGGAGGCGCGTTAAAAAGTTAAAACAAGACTGCGGCCTTCGATGTGCATTTCCGTCATGCTGAAAACTTCCTATCCCAGGCCCAGGAATCCTCTGGAGCTATTACTGTCCCACGTAGTGCTCTTATTTGGCGACCTGTGAAGCTATGCTAGAAAAGAACGACACAGGCAGAGAAAAACTGCCTAAAGGATGGTCGATGATGGCTCCTGTGACACCTATAACCAACGCCGCATATTTCTTCAGCACATGATGACCACTGCTGGAGGAAAGAGAGCGATGCACCGTTGCAGAAAAATAAATTTCGACGGGTTCTTCTGGACTTGTGGCCTACTTCACGCCGCACCATCTTAGTTGCTTTCATATCAAAGCGAACATAGAAATATAGGCGAACGTGAGGATGCAAGTGCTCATCACCCTCAAGTTCTCTTCGCTTTTCTGTACTGTACATCCTCATATCCCAATGGTATATGAATAACTATCTTCAGCCTGCAGTCGAGGTCCAAACATCCACGGCGCACCATCCATTGACTCGATTAAGCACAACATCACGATCTACATCGGTACCATCAAGGATTCACCAAGGTAATTCCACCATCAACGTTCAAGATGGCCCCATTCGTATAATCCGACGCTGCCAAGTACACCGCTGTCATCTCCATCTCTGCGTCACTAGCAATTTACATTAATATCACCTCTACACCAGCACTGAAGTCACTCACGTCCCATGTCTCCTCGCTGGTATCGGTGCCATATTCCCAGGCACCGGTTTAGTTTTGAGCGCCTCCAAAAACTCAGAACTCGTCAACTGCAACGCAAACACTCCAGACTCTAGCGCGTTCACCCGAATTGGGATATCCCTCCCAGCAAAACTCGTGCCCAAGACAAGGGTGAGTTTCTCCAAAGCGGCTTTCGTCGGGCCGTATGCAAGCTGTATAGAGTGAGTCCAAACTCAAAAGGAGTTGGGGGGTACGCACGGACATGACGGTTCCTGGAACGTTCAACTTTGCTGCTGCGCCGCTGATGTTGATGACGCTCGAGGTGCCTTGAGGATGGGAATGTGCTCCTTTGATGAGGAGGGACTGGAAAGCGCGGACGACGAAGAACGGGGCGATGGTGTTGAGCGCGAAGATATCGGCCCAGTTTTGTGCTGTCTCCGGTTCAAATGGATCTACCGCTGCGAACTTCTTCGTGATAAAGTCTGGGTCGCGAAGGGATGCAGCAAATCCGGCACTACGAAAGAAGTTAGTGTATGGGGACCAGGAGTAATATAGACCAACTTGTTGACGAGTATGTCGAGCTTGCCATCGAGTCCTTCGATGTGCTGCGCGCAGGCCTTTAGGCTTTCCTCTTCTGTCACGTCCATCTGGAGTTTGTGGGCGTGTCAATAGTAAATATCTTGTAAAAAGTTTGATCACTAACGGGATAATGGATCCCGAGACACCTGTAACAGACGTGGCGGCTTCCTTCAACACGTTCAGCCTTCGACCAGTAATGTATACTTTCGCTCCATTTGCAGCGAAGGCTTTCGCAATGGTAAACCCTCTATGTAGAAATCAACCGTAGATCGTAACTGAGGTCCGAGGATTGCAAGGCTTACATCCCAGTTCCTCCAGCAGTAACGAGACCTGCTCGTCCGTTCAGCGACATCATCGTGGCGACGTTGAGATCTGCCATGTTCAAGGAACACTGCTGGAAGGTCTCCTTTATTACAGCATTCTTCGGTGTTATTCAGCGGAAGTATACCCTCCGTCAAGCGACTGTTCTTGCTAACGTCCCGCCAGTAGTCAGCGGCTGTGACAGTTTTACTGGACTCGGATAGCAATCCTACTTTGCATTTACCGATATCGTGTGCGAAAAGGATCTTCATATTTTTCCGCATATGAGAAAGGGCGACACGTCGACTTGATCATCAATCCTATTTAAAACACACCTCAGAAATAGCCTATGGCTATGCCAGATCAATTGGAATGGCTGCGCAACTATTACACAAGTTAAATGACAAAGTTAGCGAACTTATTCATTGCTACAGTCAGCAGCTATCGAGATATTACCAAGGCTGTTTGCTTCGCGAAGCAAGGAGGCTTAAAACACCCAGAATTACTCATAAAGTTCGCGCAGCATCCGCTTTGCTCAGTAATGCACAGTTACTTCCACATGCTATGCGCAGCAATGCACAGTTAGAAGTTCACAGCAGCATACTGATTGCTGACTGTCTTCGACACAGCAGCAGCAAGGAATGGCTAATAATACTTCATTGGATGATTAATAGTTCGCTTGTGTTGCGAATCAACCAGGCAAGGACCAATGTAGCTTACATACAAGTATTTATTCAGTAGTATAAGTAGAAAGTCGAAATAGAGAAGAACAACAGAGACTAGAGAGGAGACAATAGGACACAAGCTTCAGAGAAAGTTCTCGAACTTGTTCCTTGCCTTCTATACCTCCTACATCCGATATACCTTCTCGAAGTTGTAATTCTCTGCTGCCCATCGGAGAAATAACACTTAGTGAACCAATATTCACTAAAAGTCACTTATAACTTCGCGAAGCCTTCCTCTGCTCCAAAAACCTCGTCAGGAAACCTTTACTGGTTACCCTTGCGTGGCATTCTCTTCAATTTAAGTTCGAGAACATACCTGTGCGCTTCAAAGAGCAATCCGCAGCTAGGATTGAAGTCTTTAGCCACTAACACCTACTACTACTGTTTCCTAGTCTAGGAAACGACACCACATAACTCTCATTGAGTTAGACACCTTGGGACCTTAGCCACCTTTCCTATAACAGGAGAAGTTCGCGAAGCTTGTCCAGTTAAGTTCGACTCAAGATTTGTACTGACTTGCTTGATATTAGGATCCTCTTGAGCTTTATAAGTTCAAGAACTTCATCTTGCTTGCACATACAAAGTCCGATATATTTGTCCCTTGACATCATTGGGTAGATCTTTGAGCTGTTCCTTAGATCTTTGATAGGATTGTACGACCTACGGTTAAAGCTTCGATCAGCACACGTACAGATACTGTATCAGTTACTGACAGTCCCGTGACATAGTGTCTTTCACTGTAACACGACTGTACCCCGGTAAAGGGCGATAGGTACTTGCTTTAGTATAACCCAGAACTGTCCGCAACTAGGACAAAGGTCTCATGCTCAACGCTCCCTATCGGCTTTTGAACGCCTATGTACCAGAAGAGGAACTCTCACAATGATTGTTCATATTCTTCCACGCAGTTCGTCTAGGAGGTAAGCCGATTAACGGATGCTACAAGTCTGATTGAACGAAATTGGATCAGTTATGGGATGCTGGTGTCCGAAGCAAGAGAATAAAGACGTGTTTGTCATGGTGGTAAGAGTAAGAAAAACAATTATCAATATTTTGATCCGATGTTTGTTGTTGAACGTTGATCGATGATCTCCGACCACCATCTCTCTATCGCTGTTCCCACCATCCCGATATCTTGCCTGCTTTCCATTGATATCCTTCAAGTCGCTATATAAGACATCGGACATTCCAAAGGACTCAGTAGGATCGCTCTCATTACGAAAGGTCATAAGGTGCATGAACTAGAAGTCTCGGATACCCAGTTTCAACTAAGGGATCTGCGTTTCTCCTCACTCCAGCGTTGCACGAAATTTCAACGATGATTTCATTTGCGGAGGTCAACAGGAATAACACCAAGACGGGCAGCTACTACGTCGGCGCCAGTGCTCCGACCGGACGCAATCATGCACAGTTCATGGCCGTCTCCTATACAAGACAAGCGACTATGAAAATGAGATAGAGAGCGAGGATATTCGTATGTCAAGCTCAAGCTCTATTCCCTCGCGCTGTCCATCGTCTTCCCGGGTCTGGAGACAAGGCTAGCGATCCTTACAACAAAGCCGAACTTTTTCGTTCCCTATGAGCCGCTAGTTTTCAATGGGCCAGAGGTATTGCTACAACGTTGAGGTGAAGTACCAAAAACAACAAGCACAAGGTACGCGACATGCACATAAACGGCTAGAATTTTCTCATTCATCTTCCTGGCCTCCAAGTGACGATAATGTAGAATGTATGGTCCAGAAGTCGAGGACAGAACCTGAGAGAAAACGCCTACAGTCATGTACCGGTCAATGAGACACTGAAATTCGTTTGGCCTCGGCAATATGATAGATGTCCCAAATAAAATGTTTAGAATAGACTAAAATTATATTTTGAGTATAAAGCAGTACATACATCACAAATACATGCATATTGGGCACGGGAAAGGTCATATCGAGCCTTATCAGTGCAAAAACGCAAGATCAGCACAATACAAGTCAATGAGACGCGTCACATCACGCCAGATATACCAAATACAGAACAAGATCGGACTTACTCATCACCATCGGACCCTATATCGGGCCTATCGTAATCGCTGTAACTCGTGATGTGACGTGATAAAGACATCACTTTTGCTGCATGGTTTCTTCTGCCGTTTCCTGATATTTTGACTCTCCATAAAGTACCAGGGAAAGTGAGTATGATATGTTCCTACTTCTGGTATAAATTTTGTGACCTTGGACTAATTTTCATCATGAAAATCATGTATTAAGGCTTTTTTTCTGTTAAATCGGCAACATATCACCCTCTCTTTATTCCATCGCAGAAGAGGGTGGCTTCGGAGGAGGTATAATAAAGATAAGTATACTAATCAAAGATATATGCACCAGCTCCGAGTCAATTAGGTGCGTATCAAGCTATTCCGAGCCACCTGTCTCATTGACTGATCCTGTCTCATTGACCGGTACATGACTGTAGTTCCCTATTCTTGTAGGCTGGACACGGGAAGTTCGCCTAGCCTTCCGTCTTCTCCACTGTCTCTGTTCTTTTTTGTCCGGCCGCCCTTCTATACTCGTCTAGACCCAGTTTATCTGTGATTGGACGCCGAATTTCAGGAGAAAGATAGTATCACACTGCTAATTTCAGGCTCCTGGTAACAGCCAAAATCGGAACGAACACGATAGGTGTGGACAGGTATCAAGAATCTTGCCAAAGTCATCAGAAATAAAAACACAGGGCCTCGACGATGGGAATCGAAGGTTGTTCCCTCTATCCTATGGCCAGGTAAAATTGGCAGCGTTAAGACGTCAAGACTGACATTGGAGGGTTGAGATGTCGTCCTCCCAGCCAGCACGAAGGACATGGAGACACGATGCGCGTTCTTACATTGCACTCTGCGAAGACCGGAACGTGGAATGCAGAAATACAGTTTGAGTACTCGCAAAAACGAGCTTGAGCCTGGAAGTAGTCGGCGTATTCTATGCTGTCAAACACGGGCGTCTCGGGACGCTCAGTATTCCCCGATACCGAGTAACTGCATCGTTTACTGGTTCTTTCAGGGTCTTCGATGACTCATTCTTCACGTCTTCGCCTTCGGAGGAATTTGGCGCGACGCGTGTTCAGCTCCGAGCGCCACAGAATTACCGAAATACTTGAATATTTATGACATGTGTGAGTCAACAAGGACCCTAGAAAATTGGCTTGATCGAAGAAATCGATGAAGGTGAGTTACGATAGATTCGATACTTCAATTCCACCACTAAACCGTTTTCTCCCTTTCATCG
Organism: Armillaria luteobubalina; assembly: GCA_030435615.1. Lineage (NCBI taxonomy): Eukaryota > Fungi > Basidiomycota > Agaricomycetes > Agaricales > Physalacriaceae > Armillaria > Armillaria luteobubalina. Next base: position 2,992,096 of record JAUEPU010000001.1, read on the forward strand.
GCATGCGTGGAATAGCATGAATAATCATTACTAAATTGTTCTCTTGGCACGACGCGCGTCCCAAAGCCGATAGATAGGACTGCTGTCCTGAGAACGAGCTTTCGTCACAATGTTGATAGGTGCGTGAGCAGTCTTTTGCGACGTAAAACCTCCGTTTACCGTACACATCGGGATACAGTCTCGCTGAATAAGACTCTTGAATTCATGTCATTTACATGGCAACCACTGGCAGTGGAATAAAAGGGTCTGTGTCTGCAGGCTATCTCACAATCCTCAATCATGGCAGATCTTAATATGGTTACAGTGATGTCGCTTTCCGGACGAGTAGGGCTCGTTACAGGCGGAGGAACGGGGATGTATGTTTCTTGATTCTCGGTCGCGACTCGTGGGTGATTGTCTGGCAGAGGATTTATGATTGCGAAAGCGTTTGCTGCAAATGGAGCCAAGGTATACATTACTGGGCGAAGGCTGGATGTCCTAAAACAAGCTGCAGCGTCAATTACAGATGTCCCAGGATCTGTTGTCCCGTAAGCAGGCATTCTCTCCCAATGGTCTTCGCCTGCAGCTGATGATCCTACAGGATCCAGATGAATATCACAGACGAAGAAAGTGTCAAGGCCGGGGCCAAGCACATTGAAGGAATAGATGGCAAGCTCGATATTCTCGTCAACAAGTTCGTCCCCCAGTTCTCCCTCAATCGTACGCTCATCTATTCGTCATAGCGCCGGAATTGCCGGCCCCCTTGGTGACCCACACTTCATCGCTAAGAAATTTGCGGCAACAGATCCTTTTGAACCCGAGACGATACAAGCCTGGACAGACGTCTTTTCACTCAACACCATCGCACCGTTCTTCGTCGTGCGTGCCTTCCAATCCCTTCTTGTCAAAGGAGCGAGTTCCTGCCATGGAGGCACGTCAAGCGTCATCAACGTCAGTAGCGTGGCTACAAAGATGAACTCATGCTCTTCCTTGTCCTCTGTATGTGCTGTTCGATCCCTTCCAGCCTAAGCTGACCTCATTTAGTTGGCATATCCCATGACGAAGGTGGCTTTGGACAAGCTGACTCTTGTCCTGGCCACGAGTTTTGCTCAAAGGGGCATTCCAATTCGGGTGAACAGCCTGGCTCCCGGCCTGTTCCCGTCACAATTGATTAGTCCTGATGTATTAGAGTCGATCAAGACGGATCCATTGCCGGGGATGGTCGCGCCGATACCTGCGAAGAGGCCAGGGAGGTGAGTATGTTCAATGTTTGAGTGCGATTGAGTATCGATCAGACTTTCTAGCGAGGCGGAGATGGGGATGACAGCGGTTTATTTGGCGGCATCTGATTATACGAATGGAGCGGTGTTGACTGTTGATGGTGGACTATCAATAGTCAATCCTTGAACCTTTGATCATCTCACGTGGAATATATTTTGGAATAAGAAAGCTAACATGCCCATATATGAGCGTGGAGCATCACGTACGGGGCCGTCTGTGGGAAACGTAGAGATCTGGTCCGTAAATACGAACGCGATAAAACAACGATTGTAATGCGTGGACATGGGATTTATTCGCGAGAACAGTATCTTCTCTTCATCGGTGAAGGTTCGCCTCCTTCGGACTTCCCTCCCAGCTGTTCACCTGTGTAAATTCTTGTGTTACCGGAACTACGCAAACGTTCCTAAGATGATTCGACTTGGCTCTCGCTTTCTTCATACAGAGGACATCGCGTGCAACTCGCAGTACGACGCAAGTCTTGCCTACGGCAAATGGATGGTACCTAGTGTAGTCCGGATGTACTCATATTTTGTATAAAATTCGGTACACAACATTATATTAAACACCGTGGAACGCCTGTAGGAATCTGTTATCATGAGACCTTGAGATCAAAGTCCATTGCGAAGGAAACTTGTTCGTGGAATTGAAGTACTATCGAATCTATTTCAACTCACCTTCACCCTTGACTCTCACTGATCAAACCGATACTCAAGGCTCATTTTGACTCACACACGCTATAATATCCCCCGAACACAGATACGCCTTGATAATCCTGTCACTGCCGCTCAGAATTGGACGCGCGCTACCCCAGTCTCATTTTTCCGACGGCGAAAACTTAAAGGACGAGAACTGCGCAGCGTGCGCTGAACACGGCTTTGCAAGTCTGAGCCACTCCGATTTCTAACGACAGAATTCCGTAGCAATCGTTCAGATACAGTACTCAGACGCCTGTCAAGGATTGACCAGCGATATTCCACCATCAACACTCAAAACCGCCCCGGTCGTATAATCCGATGCCGCCAAATACAGGGCCGTCATACCCATCTCCGCCTCACTAGAAACTTTAATCAGCAATCAATCTCAGTTCAATGACTGGGATAACTCACGACCCATGCCTCCTCGCGGGTATCAGCGCGACCTGACCAGGTATTACCTGCGTCTTGAGTGTCCCCAATAACTCAGGAGTCACCATCTCCGACGCGAACGCGCCAGGCTGCAACGCATTCACCCGAATCGGAATACCTCTCCCAGCAAAACTTGTCGCCAAAACGAGAGTGAGCTTGTCCAGTGCTGCTTTCGTCACACTGTATGCGACCTAAATCGAGCCAACTGAGCGCAAGCTTCGAACAAACTACAGGACACATACAGAAGCCATAGACGCTGATGTGTTCATCTTTGCCGCTACGCTAGTGATGTTAATGATGCTTGAGGTGCCTTGGGGACGGGAAGATGCTCCTTTGACAAGGAGGGATTGGAAGGCGCGTACAACGAAGAACGGCGCGATGGTGTTGAGCGAGAAGAGATCAGCCCAGTTCTGTACGGTTTCGGGTTCAAAAGGATCCTCTGCGACGTATTTCTTTGCGGCGAAATCTTGGTCGTGGCTGCCTGTCTGATCGCGGGCCCCAGCATATCCGGCACTACGGATGTGTTAGTGTACAGAGGAAGGGAACCGAAGCTGCCATAGACGAACTTGTTGACAAGGATATCGAGTTTTCCATCGGTGTTTTCAATATGCTTTGCACCGGCCTTGACGTCTTCTTCATCTGTTACATCCATCTGCAGTCTGTATACGCATTATAAGTGGTCATCACGAGAGAAGTGATGGTCACTGACGGGACAATGGAGCCCGAGACGCCTGTAATGGTTGCGGCGGCCTTCTCTAGCACGTCCAACCGTCTGCCAGTGATGTAAACCTTGGCTCCGTTTGCAGCAAAGGTTTTTGCAATCATAAATCCACTGTCGGACAATTAACCATGCGTCACAACCGAGAATCAGGAAACATACATCCCCGTTCCTCCGCCTGTAACAAGGCCTACTCGTCCAGAAAGCGAAATCACTGTAGCGATGTTAAGATCTGCCATGACTGAGGATTTCTAAATGACCTCTGGATGCAGTCCCTTTTATTCCAGTGGTTGTTGTCTGTATGTCATAAATTCTGATCTTATTAAGCCAGGCAGGCGATATACCGATGTATGCGGTGAATGGCGGTTTTACATTGCAAGAGACTGCCCGCATCTCCGCCAAACTTGTCAACATCGTGACGAAAGTGCTTGTTCGGGGGCCGCATGCCTAGGATCCTATTTGTCGGCTTATTCAGATAAGTCTTCGTAAGAAGTACGCACGAGTATAACGACCAAGTGCAGACACAGGTACCATATAGGTTGAGCCCTTGAGACCCTAAAATTGAAGCCCACTGCGAGCGAAGTTTGTTTGCGGAATTAAAGTGTCAAACAACCTCCACCTTCGACCCCATTGACCAAACCGATATTTCAGGCTGCTTTCGACTCTCACATGCGCTGATAGTCCACAAATGCATACGCGCTTTCAATTTTGATAATCCTGCGCCGCTCCGAACTGGACACGCATCGCCCTGATCAGATTTTTCCGAAGGCAAAGACCTAAAGAAACTGCATAGAGTGCGCCGAATACTGCTTTGCAAGCGTGAGCCATTCCAGCGGCATTCCTCAGTCGACGACAAGGTTCCGTAGCGCTCGTTTCGAACGTGCCAAACGTTCTCGCCAAAATGCCCCAGAGAATGTATATCTTTCAAGGCATCCAGGTCCTGATGGAGGAGCATCTATTGTAGGCAGTGGTCTCACTAGTCCCTTCCGCAACTTAGACTGGCGACATTGGAAGTCACCACATGGTGGTGGGTGTTTTCTACGAATGTAGGATGATTTTGTTATCGAGGGGGATATGTTGATCACAAACCTGTATATGGTTTCAATACATACACACATTGCAGTTCCCACACAACATCTGAAGTGGCAGATAAGTTCTCCGCGAGCCGGCTTATATCGAGTAGCGAAAGCGATGCATTGACAACGACTCATTCAAAACACGGTGAACAGGATGTGGAGTAGTCGCCTAACAGAGTTAATCTCCATCTGTCGTCGAGGTCCGGGAAAAACTCCTTGGAGCACATAATCCCTTTGCGTTCGTAAGACCCGCGATGGTCTCCATTTGTGTGAGGCGAAATTTTAGCTGCCCCGCGATATGATCAAGCTCAAATGGAGACATGGTATCGACGACGTCGCGTATTACGATGCCTGGAGGTGGGCTGACGACGTGTAAACACTTTGCGAAAGGGATGATTGGATCTTCCGGAACAGATTGGAGGTCACCGTACGATCTGGGTCGCCAAAGGTCCTTTTGAATATTCCTAGTTCCTGTATGTATAATGTTATATTCATTCCAATGCCAAGAGTGTGGCAATAAGGACCTGTTAGACAAATTTGACAAATCTTTGCTCAAGATCTAGTAGGTCCCCTGCTTCGGTATAGACTATAACTTTCAGGTGAGTAGACGTGTCATCCATACTGTCTTTAGGACAGGTCAACATGAGTATCAGGAAAGTTTAGTGAAATTCCAACCTCAGTGCCATTGCGGTGAAGACGAAAGAGCCAGGTGCCGTCAGTCGAGTACTTTTCGCCCTATGTGACTGTGATGTCACGACCATAAAAAGAAATTTTGAGACACGCTAGTTCGTGGCTTGTGAACAGTCGCCTGGCGACAAAGTAACAACGATTACCCATATACTCCCTGTGTCTGCACTCTTTCGCCATACTCGCCTGTATTTCTCACGAAGACCTTTCTGAATCTTCGTTGTTAATCTTCCTTTCTTGAACACGACGCGCGTCCACAAGCCGTTCAATCAGGTCCTAGGTATGCGGCCCTCTAACAAGCGCCTTCGTCATGATGCTGACAAGTGTATGAAGATGTGGGCAGTTGTAATATAAAACCACCGTTTACTCCATACACCATGGAGCGATACATAACCTGGCTTAATAAGACCGGAATGATGACTTATAGGCAACAACGACTGCAATTAAAGGGACTGCATCCGGAGGTTATCTAGAAATCCTCAATCATGGCAGATCTTAACATCGCTACAGTGATGTCGCTTTCTGGGCGAGTAGGCCTCGTTACAGGTGGAGGAACGGGGATGTATGTTCCTTGATTCTCGATTGTGGCTCACGATTGACTGTCCTACAGAGGTTTCATGATTGCAAAAGCCTTTGCTGCAAACGGAGCCAAGGTATACATCACTGGGCGCAGGCTGGACGTCCTAGAACGAGCCGCCACATCGATCACAGGTGTCTCAGGATCCATTGTCCCGTAAGAATCTGTGATCTCCCTATGCCGCTCATCTGGTCTGACGTGCTTATAGAATCCACATGGACGTCACAGATGAAGAGAGCGTCCAGGCCGGCGCAAAGCACGTTGAGGAAATCGACGGCAAGCTCGACATTCTCGTCAATAAGTTTGTTACTGGTACCACCCTCAGTTCTTCTCGACCAGGCTGATGTCCCGATAGTGCCGGATTTGCTGCATCCCTTCACGACCCAGATTTCACTGCGAAGAAATTCGCTGCGGAAGATCCTTTTGAACCCGAAACCGTACAGAACTGGGCTGATATATTTGCACTCAACACCATAGCACCGTTCTTCGTTGTACGCACCTTCCAACCCCTCCTCGTCAAAGGAGCATCTTCCCGCCCCCAAGGCACCTCAAGTGTCATCAACGTTAGCAGCGTAGGGGCAAAGGTGAACACAACGGGGCCCATGACTACTGTATGTGCCTCTGGTTTTCATTTTTATTCTTCGAAAAATTGGGCTCACTTGACTTGATTTAGTTCGCATACACTGTGACCAAAGCCGCATTGGACAAGCTCACTCTCATTTTAGCGACGAGTTTTGCTCAGAGAGGTATTCCGATTCGCGTGAACTCGGTGCAGCCTGGTCCGTTCGCATCGGAGATCATGACTCCCGGTCTTTTAGAGCCACTCGTGAAGCAAATGCTATCTGGGAAAGTCGCGGTGGTACCCGCGAGGAGGCAAGGGTCGTGAGTATTTTCGAGTTACTGGCTGAGATTGATTGTTCATCTGGGTTTCTAGCGATGCGGAGATGGGCATGACGGCGGTCTACTTGGCGGTATCGGATTATACGAACGGAGCGGACTTGATCGTCGATGGTGGAGTCTCGCTGGTCAATCCTTGACCGGTGTCTGAGTGCTGTATATGATACGGAATTGCCGCGTGAATTTATCTCATTTTCCCCTGTACCTTCAGTGTGATGCATGATTACACTAATAAATACAACACCAACGAGCCTCCAGAAATGCTCGAAGCAGGAACAACGGACCTCGAAGAAGGCGATGCCTGAGCCATAAACAGTCAGCATTACCATCCTGAACATGTCAATTTCTGCCGTCAATGCACAAAAAATTAGATTCCTTTCGTCGATAGTCTTTGGTCTTCGCTAGCTTGCCTTCGGAGGATTGCAATACGACGACAGGAGGGAAGATAAGGTACATGGATTCCACGCGTGAGGTTTTTTTTTTTTTTTTGAAAACTTCATGTAATCGCCCGTGTGCAGGCAGTATCGTTTGGCTGGGTTTGGACACTGCTTCGAGGTAGAAGAAGAGTAAGTGTGTGGCAACGAGGTGATTAGTGTACGGAGCAGAAGTAACAAGAGCATCGTAAACAAATTTGTTCACAAGAATATCGAGCTTCCCCTCGATGATTCCTTGTATGCTTGTCGCGAGTTCTGGTTTCGGCCAAGAGGGTAGAATTTTGTACTATGCTGTTACAACCTCCTATGGGCAAAGTTTCCGTTGATATGCACGCACAGCTCCGAGAATATTATGGAGACTACCCTTGAATTCACGACCATTCTCCCGGCTGGATATTTGAAAGATGCGCATGATTGAAATTCTCCAAGGGTAGATGGGCTGACGATACGTCGCCACAGTTGTATAACATGCACCAGCCTTTGGACCTAGGTAGTCCCGAATTTACCAGCATCGCCTGCCTCCACCGACAATACTGCCTGCATTATTCCCGCTGACCCTAAGAATTGATGTTGAGTTCTTGTGCGAAGGTACTCACCTTTCGTCTACATTTCTGGGTACCTTTTGTGTCGATAATATGGCTATTGGAATGGTACACCTGCCGAGAGCCTGCACTTTCTATCACATAATGTTAGTAGTTCGCAAATACATGTTCAAATTCCCTTGAATAATAGGAGGTCGGCTCAAGTCGGTTCGTGTTCGTGCCCTGGATTTTCGTCAGTGAGGATATCGTTCCTCAGAGGACTGACGAACATATCATTCCAGAAGATTGCTATATCAAAGACGGGATAGACCACTGGTAGACGGAGCGGCAATGTACGGCAGTTGGTGTCAGGGTTTGAAATATATCATGCCAACACCCAACCAACACCATCCACTAGACACTTGTTTTTCTCTATCTCCAGTCTTAGGATAACAGTGAAGGTCGAAGCTGAAGAACTTTCCAAGTAAATAAAACGTTCACTTGGATCGGAAGACCGTGGAGCTCGGTGCTCCATAATCGTACTCCAAATTTCTTTCTCATTTATGATCTCCATTTATCCTGGATCTGTAATCACAGAAGTACGGCGTTGTGATTCAATACACTCAAAAATCACTTGTTGAATGGCCCATCAAGTAACATTGTGAATGTAAGTATGAAAATTTCTACGTCGATGAAGCGTGAGGTACTACTACTCTAGATTGAATCATCGTAAACCTCGGTTAATGATTTTACATTGTCGAAGTAGCGTATCAGTATCACATTGGAGTCGTCATCATGCATCACTGTAACACTTTCACTGTTAAGGGTAGCTGAGAGCCTAAATGTGCTTCACCCTTCACAATCGGTACAACACCCGGCGAGCTAGGGAACTGCAGAATCTCAACTCCTTCGGGAAAAGTGAACTCGAAGTGTCGGATCAGGTTGGCTAGGATTGTTTGTATTTCCATGATCCTGCGTTTCATTGACCAGTTTGAATAAACCGAGACTGAGAAGAGGAGGGAGATACATATGCAAACCGCCACCTACATAGAGCATGAGGATCAGGCACGGAATATAATGAATCGTTACAATTAATTACCCGATGCATGAACGAGATCCAGTACCTGAGGGCACGTACTAAGTGAAAAGAAAAACTGTTGAAGTGTAACTCACTAAATGTCATTCTAGGGTTCGCCAATTAAGCCTCAAAAGCACATCCAAAGGCGAGATCTCACCCACAAATTAGCATACACACCCAGAGATATCGGCATAGTCTTGTCCAAGAATCGATTAGGGTTCCACTCTTCCGCGCCATCTCCCCAGAGAGATGAAAGACTAGGAAAAACTTGCGTCAAGTTGACATTGAAGTGACATGGGAAAAATATGCCGGTGCCATGTACAGGTAAACAGAACAAACAAATGTCTGCCCCTTGGGTACTGCAAGAATCTTCCCCCCGGTGAGAGGTAGAACATCGTCATGAGGAGCTGTCCGCGTCAATGACTGCCCAACTGGGTATAGACGGAGAGCCTCCTGTCACTAGAGGTGAATATGAACATCCGATGAAAGTAGTTGTACTCACTTTGATAACTGCGTTCAAAAAGGGCATCGAATCATAGTCGTTTGATCCTTGAAGCTCTGTACGAATTATAGACTGGTGCTCAGGACGCACGGCAAGTTCGTATAGCAACCAACATAGACTAGTGCTCGACGTCTCGTGCCCGGCAACGACGAAAGTCCTAGAACGAGACAGAAAATTGCATCATGAAGAGCAGGTAGTAGTACTTGAAATGTCACGAACATTAGCTGAGCCTCGATTTCGTCATCTTTCATTTTGCCTGCTAGACGCGCTCTTTCTAAAACGCAGTCATGTTTACGCGTGCATTAAGTGGATGAAAAGAGATAACTCACCAAGTACACTAAGTATATCTCCATTGCCTTCTGGAGTCTGCCCGTGGGAAGCCAATATTTCTCGAGCACTTCGCTTAGCCATGTTTCCAACGCTAACGAGCTGACGAATCTCTCGGGTTGAAAATAACTGTAGAATTCCTAGCATCGAATTTGGAAGCATTCGTATCAGAGCTATAAGAATAAGCTCGACTGCCGTCGTATTGTTTTGCGAGGCAGTGCTAGAATTGGGTGTGTATTATGAAAATCATTGAAATGAAGAAAACGCAGTTGCTCTCACAAAAGATGCTTCATCGCTGTCCCTAGTTCCGTTCTCTGACCATCGAGCGTACCAAAATCATACCGGAAAGCGGCTTGTGGAAGTTAGGCGGGTTGGCTGAGGAGAAAAGTCACGGACGGAATTACCTATACCCATAATATCTAGAGTAACCTTGCCCGTCCAATCACGAATATTGAGGGTAGCATCAGTCCGACCGGCCAGAGATCCCTTGATACCGTTCACAAGCTACAACCAGTGTAGCTTCAGATTACTACACTTGTTCGATGCATGTATGAATTTACCTTGTCGCTGCACTGCTGGAATATTTTCTGTGAAACCCGAAGCTGTGCAGGGGAGAATGCTAGATTCAGAATCTTGCGTTGGCGGTGATGGGTTTCACCTAAACACACAAATCACAAGTTTTTGTGCAAGCCAGGGCTAGGCAGTGGAACTCACCAGAAACGATACCAAGACCGTTACCGGTGATGAGACTCAGCACGAAGACAGCGTCCTTCGATTTAGGGTAAGTTAATGACGGGTGGAAAATGTGTGCGAGAGCTTTAGGGTCGGAAACTACCAGGACGTCTTGCTATGATTCATTGCTTCAGTTGGGACTAGGACAGCGGCGCCAGCAAAGCTTGCTTACACCCAAACATCCCCCGATACGGTAGATGTTGCTATACTCCCTACGCCATTTCGATTCGAGATCACCTGCGTTCTCTTGATCACGAAGGATGCGTTGGTGGCCTGGTGTAAGGTGCAGTTTGTACTCAGCGATCTCTAGGTTTCCAACAGATTACTTACCCAGCCAGAAAGATTGTGACTGAGGTCCCTTGACGTGCTTGACTGATAGTCGTTTGAACCATCGATGAAGTAACGAGGCTACCAGAAGTGACGTGACTATGGTGAAGAATGCAGCCATGTAAAGCAATAACTGGAACTCTTCGAAGGTAAACCCAAGATAACTACATCTCACACTCTTAAGATGCGAGCTTATCCGGAGTTAATTAGCCTCTTGGGTTATAGTACAACTCCGCTTTGGTAGGCGCACAGACTAGTAGAAGGAATGCAGTCTAAGGTGCTAGCTCCGATTCTGTTCGAAGGCGGGGCTGCGGCCCCAGTGCGTGCCGTATCTGGCTACCGTAGTGGAATGCTATTTATCCCCTGTGACCCACCGTTTCCAATATCCCATCAGGCTAGTAAGCCTATGAGTTTGGTGAAATTATTACTTGACTTGACTGGACCTGCTGTACCACTATTGTGAGAGGTTTCGAGCTTCTCCTGACACCTACATTCAGTCGTCGTCAATATCACTGACAGGATTCACCTACGTGCTTTGCTTATTTCCATGGAGAGTAGCATAGCACAACGAGAAGCGGTATATAGACGTAACAGCCGTAGAGTGCTGTAACTGCGCATCTTCACCCATCACGAGGCGTGTTGCGGATCACCAATTCAGATCTTCATCAGCTTACTTCCGCGGGGAGTCCATAAGCTTGCATATTTCGTAGTTAGGCGCCATTGTGCCGTGCTTGCCAGAGATGTATTTGACTTGGTGCATTATGTCGACCTGTCCTGCTCAAGGAGCCTCTTCAACATTGTCAACATACGCAGTAATACACCCTAGCTACTCCTCCGATTTTTTAAAAAAACAAGGAAGGCGAAGGTCGGGTTCTTCTGGACTTGTAGCCTACTTCACGCCGCACCATTTTAGTTAGTTACTTCCATATCAAAGCGAACAGATAAATATAGGTAAACGTGGGATGTAAGGGCTCATCACCTTCAAGTTTGAAGTCTTCGTTTTTCTGTACTGTACATCCTGAGATTCCGATGATATACGAACAACTATCTTCAGCCTGCAGTCGAGGTCCAGACATCTACAGCGCACCATTGATTGACTCGATTAAGCACAACGTCATGATCTACATCGGTACCATCAAGGATTCACCAAGGTAATTCCACCATCAACGTTCAAGATGGCCCCATTCGTATAATCCGATGCTGCCAAGTACACCGCTGTCATCCCCATCTCCGCGTCACTAGCAATTCACATTAGTATCACCTCTATTCCGGCACTGAAATCACTCACGTCCCATGTCTCCTCGCTGGTATCGGTGCCACTGATCCAGGCACCGGTTTAGTTTTGAGCGCCTCCAAAAACTCAGAACTCGTCAACTGCGACGCAAACACCCCAGGCGCAAGCGCGTTCACCCGAATCGGAATATCCCTTCCAGCAAAACTCGTGCCCAAAACCAGTGTGAGTTTCTCCAAAGCGGATTTCGTTGGGCCATATGCGAGCTAGATATGTTGAGTGAGTCCAAACTCGAAAGGATCCAGTGAGTGGTTAAGTACGGATAGGAAGGGCGCCGATGCGTTCAATTTTGCTGCTCCGCTGCTAATGTTGATGACGCTCGAGGTGCCTTGAGGACGGGAATGTGCTCCTTTGATGAGGAGGGATTGGAAGGCGCGGACGACGAAGAACGGGGCGATGGTGTTGAGCGCGAAGATATCGGCCCAGTTTTGTGCCGTCTCGGGTTCAAATGGATCTGCCGCTGCGAACTTCTTCGTGATAAAGTCTGGGTCACGCAGAGATGCAGCAAATCCGGCACTACGAAAGAAGTTAGTGTATGGGGGACCAGGAGTAACATAGACCAACTTGTTGACGAGTATGTCGAGCTTGCCATCGAGTCCTTCGATGTGCTGCGCACAGGCCTTTAGACTTTCCTCTTCTGTCACGTCCATCTGGAGTCTGTGGGGGGGTCAATAGTAAATATCTTGTAAAAAATTTGATCACTAACGGGATAATGGATCCCGAGACGCCTGTAACAGACGTGGCGGCTTCCTTCAACACGTTCAGCCTTCGACCAGTAATGTATACTTTCGCTCCATTTGCAGCGAAGGCTTTTGCAATGGTAAACCCTCTACTGAGAAATCAACTGTGGATCGTAATCGAAAATCGCGGCAAGACTTACATCCCCGTTCCTCCGCCAGTAACGAGACCTACTCGGCCAGACAATGTCATTACCGTAGCTATATTGAGGTCTGCCATGTTCAGGGAATGCTGAACAGTCTCTGAGACACGATCTTTTATTGCAGCATGTTTGTGGTATTATTCAGCAAGACCGTCACATCCCGGTAAATAGTTGCTTTGCCATGACCCAAGACTGACCACAACCGGGATGGGCTCAGGCTCAACGCTCCCTACCGGCCGGTGAACGCCTATGTGCCAGAAGAGGAACTTTCATAATGATTATTCATGTTCATCCACGCAGTTAGCCGAGAGGTGAGCCGATTGACGGATGCTGCAACTTATCTGAACGAAGATCAGTGTGCATCTGGGATATTGAATCAGTTACCTTGAAATGAATAGCAGATCCCAGGAAATCCTAAATCTTAGTACATTCCAACTCAAAAGCATTTCCAGCAGTAACTGCGATGGGCGATGGCACATATTAGTTCTATTTGTGGGATGCTGGTGCTCGAAGCAAGAGAATAAAGACGCGTCGCCTCGTCATGGTGGTAAGAGTAAGAAAATAATTATTTAAATAATAATGTTTTGATCCGATGTTCGTCGTTGAACGTTGACGTGGATCTCCGACCACCATCTCTCTATTCCCGCCGATATCTTGCCTGCTTCCCATTGATACCCTTCGAGTCGGTCTACAAGATATCAGATACTCAAGGAGACTTTTGCTAGGATATCCGTATGTCAAGCTCAAGCTCTATGTCCACGTGCTTCCACGGTCTTCCTGTGTCTGGATACAAGGAGAGCGAAACCTGCAAAAAAAGTCGAATTTTTCGTTCCCTACGAGCCGCTAGTTTTTTAATGGGCCCGAGGATATTGTTACAACGCTGAGATGCAGTACTGAAAGCAAAAAATACAAGGTACGCGACATACATATAAACAGCCAGAATCCCCTCCTCATTCGTCTTCCTAGTTTTCAGTGACAAAAATGTGCAATGTATGGTCCAGAAGTCAAGGACAAAAACCTGAGAGAAACACCTAGTTCCCTCTTACTACCCTATTCTTGCAGACTGAACGCGAGAAGTTTGCCTAGCCTCTCGTCTTCCCCATCATCTGTGTTCTTGTTCGTCTGGCCGCCCTTTCACGCTCGCCTGGACACAGTTTATCCGTCATTGTGCGCAGAGTTTCAGGAGAAAGACATTATCACGCCGTCAATATTAGGCTCCCGGTAACTTCCAAAATCAGAACGAACACGATGGGTACGGATATGTATCAAGGATGTCGCCATTAATCTGAAATGCGACGCGTCTCACTACCACATGATTCCTACCAAATGGTCGCTTCGTACCAACACTCCAAGACCGACAGCCGATTGATGAAGACTTTAAATACATGCCATCTTTAACGACCGCATACCAATTCTTTCATTATCAGGTCAGGTACCTCGAACTTCACCGAATCTATGGCTTCCCGATCTGAAATGGCACTCGTTGAACGGGAATCTTTTCGATGTTATAGTGCACTTTTTATTCTCTTCCTGCTGTGCCCATCGCTGAAACATATGTTGAAGCCGTCAGAAATAATCCCCCACCCTCAATGATAGAAATCGAAGGTTGTTCCTTCTATCCTATGGCCAAGTTAAAATGACAGCGTTATGATATCAGGATTGGTATCGGAGGGCTGAAATGTCGTCAGCCCAGCCAATACAAAGGACGTATGGAGACACAAAGCACGTTCTTACATTTCGCTCTGCGAAGACCGGAACCTGGAATGCAGAAACCCCCGTTTGAGTACTCGCAAAACGAACTTGGGCCTGTTCGGCGTACCCTATGCAGTGAAACACGGGCCTCTCGGGACGCTCAGTATTCCCTGATACCGGATAGCTGCATCGTTTACTGGTTCTTTCAGGGTCTTCGACGATACATTCTTCACGTCTTCACCTTCGGAGGAACTTGGCACGATGCGTGTCCAGCTCCGAGCGGCTCAGTTTCCAAAAGGTATAAGTATTTATGACATGTGCGAGTCAACGGAGCCTAGAATATTGACTGGATGGAAGAAATCGAAGATTAAGGTGAGTCACCATAGATTTGATACTTCAATTCCACCGCTCAACCGTTTTCGTTCACAGTAAACTTCTGTTTCAAGGTCTCACAACCCACATGCCAGTGGTGTATTAACACTCTTTCTTCATACTCGCATGTACTTCTCTTGAAGACCTTGCTGTAGCATGTGTGGAATAGCATGAATAATCACTATGAAACACGGCGCGTGTCCGGGAGCCGATATACAGGAATGCTGCCCTGAGAACAAGAGCTTTCGTCACCATGCTGATAGGTGTGTGGGCCGTCTTGCGACGTAAAACCTCCATTTACCGTACACATCGGGATACAGTTCCGCTGAATCAGACTGGATTTATGTCGTTTACGTGGTAACCACTGGCAGTGGAATAAAAGGGCCTGTGTCTGCAGGCTAACCGACAATCCTCAATCATGTCAGATCTTAACATGGCTACAGTGATGTCGCTTTCTGGACGAGTAAGCCTGGTTACAGGCGGAGGAACGGGGATGTATGTTCCTTGATTCTCGGTTGTGACTCGTAAGTGACTGTCTGGCAGAGGATTTATGATTGCGAAAGCGTTTGCTGCAAACGGAGCCAAGGTATACATCACTGGGCGAAGGCTGGATGTCCTAGAACAAGCTGCAGCGTCAATTACAGGTGTCCCCGGATTCGTTGTCCCGTAAGCAGGCATTCTTTCCCCAGTATCTTCCCCCTGCAGCTGATGTGCGTACAGAATCCAGATGGACGTCACAGACGAAGGAAGCGTCAAAGCCTGGGCCAAGCACATTGAAGGCATAGATGGCAAGCTCGATATCCTCGTCAACAAGTTCGTCCCCTATTCCCCCTCGATCGTACGCTGATACCTTCGCCATAGCGCTGGAATTGCCGGTGCCGTTGATGACCCAAACTCGGCAACAGATCCTTTTGAACTGGAGACAGTACAAACCTGGACAGACCTCTTTGCACTCAACACCATCGCACCGTTCTTCGTCGCGCGTGCCTTCCAACCCCTTCTTATTAAAGGAGCGCATTCCCGCTATGGAGGCACGTCAAGCATCATCAATGTCAGTAGTGTGGCAGCGAAGACGAACACACCTTCCCCCTTGTCCTCTGTATGTGCTATTCAATCTCTTCCGGCCTAAGCTAACCTCATGGAGGTGGGATACTACATAACGAAAGCGGCCTTGGACAAGCTCACGCTTGTCCTGGGCACAAGCTTCGCTCAGAGGGGCATCCCAATTCGGGTGAACAGCCTGGCTCCCGGCCTGTTCCCGTCACAATTGATTAGTCTCGAGGTATTGGAGTCGATCAAGACGACACCATTGCCGGGGATGGTCGCACCGATACCTGCGAAGAGGCCAGGAAGGTGAGTATGTTCAATGTCTGGGTGCGATTGAATATTGATTAGAGTTTCTAGTGATGCGGAGATGGGGATGACAGCGGTTTATTTAGCGGCGTCTGATTATACGAACGGAGCGGTGTTGACTGTTGATGGTGGAGTATCGCTGGTCAATCCTTGAATCTTTGATCACCTGACGTAGAATGTATCTTTGAATGCAAGAAAGCCAATGTGAACGTACTCGTGTGTGAAGCATCACGTACGAACCTGTCTGTGGAGGACGTAGAGCTCCTGTTCATGCAGACAAACGCGATAAAGCAACAATCACAATGCACGGAATCGGGGTTTATTCACAGGACGACGAGAACACAATGTCTTCTCTTCATCGATGAAGCTTCGCCTTCGTACAGACCTCCTTCCAAGCTCTCCAACTGTGTACATTCTTGTGCTACCAGAACGACACAAGCGTTCCTAAGATGATTCGACTTGGCCTCGCTTTCTTCATGTAGAGAACCCCGCGGGCAACTCCCAGTACGACGGGAGTCTTGCTCACGGTCAACGGATGGTACACAGCGTAGTTCTCCTGATGTACTCATATCTTGTATAAAATCGTGTACACAACATTATATTCAACAGCATGGCACGCCCGTACGACTCAGTCGTTGTTTCTTTGTCGCCACGCGACCAGTGCTCGCAAGCCACGAACTGGCTGCGAGTCTCCGGGTCGGGCGTGACATGACAGTCACGTAGAGCGGAAAGTACCACTCAACCGTCATCACCCACCGAGGTTCGAATTTCACTTAACTTTCCTGATAGTCATGCTGACTTCTCCTAAATACAGGATAGATGACACCCCTACTCACCTAAAAGTTATAGTCTAACCCAAAGCACGCAAAGTAGACTTTGGGTAAAGTTTGTCAAATTTGTCCGGCAGGTCCTTATTGCCACACTGCCGGTGTTGGAATGAATGTAACATTATACATACAGGAAATACAAACTTTATACCAAAGGACCAATGGCTGCCCCCCTGCGATAACCTCCAATCTGTTCCGGAAGACCAAATTATCAACAAACTCGCTGATCCCAATCATCCCTTCGCAAAGTGTTTTCACGTCGTCAGCCCATCTCAGGAATCATCATCAAACTCTCAGAAAGTACTTTCAAGGACTGAGGAAGTTATCGCTCAGCGTTTTCCCCGCGAGAAACTTGGTGCAATAGTTCCTCGAGTCTTATATCGCCCTCCTCTTCTCCTCACCGATGCAGAGGATACTCCGATTACGGCACGAGCCAAAAATAAACCCAAGAGCTGCTGGTATATGGCTATGAACGCTTCCCAGGTGTCACAGTACGCGATGTCGTCAATACTATGTCCCCATCTGAGCCCAATCATTTCGCGGAGCAGCTAAAATCCTTCCTCACGCATGGAGACTATCACTTCTCGTACGAACACAATAGGCTCAGTCATAGATGGTCCCTATCACAGTACCTTCTGGCCAGACGGGCTCGTTCCAGAGAAGCCTTTCGCCACTCTCGAGGAGTTCGTTGGGTACTACCGCTGGATGATCTTGTTTGGACAGTGTACCGAGGCATCGACTGAGTCTGTCGAGTCTCTCAACTACTCAAAGAAGCGACTTTCCGATTCACTCTGACCTCGTTCCGAAGAACATCATCGTCGAAGTGTTAACGTTCACTGGTATAGCAGATTGGGCTCTCGATCTGGTTTCTTCCCTGACTCTTACCATTTGGGAGTATGGCTGTATGCGTGATCTGGTGCAAATGACGCCTGGATTATGTGCTCCATGTTTTTCCCGGACCTCGACGACAGGCGGAGACCGACTCTGTTAGGCAACTACTCCGCATCCTGTTCACTGTGTCTTGAACGAGTCGTTGTCGATGCATTACTTTCGCTACTCGATATAAGCCGGGTCGTGGAGAACTTATCTGCCACTAAGATGCTGTGTGGGAGCTGCAACGCATATATGTCTTAAACCATATACAAGGTTGTGTTCAAGATATCCCCCTCGATAACAAAAACATCCTATATTCATGGAAAATACCCGCCATCATGTGGTAATCTCCAATGCCGCCAGTCTAAGTTGCGGAAGGGACAAGCCAGACCACTGCTAATAACAAATGTTCCCCCAATCAGGACCTGAACGCCTTGTAAGATGGGCATTCTCCGAAACTAATGCTGCAATTGCTTGGCGCTGGATGGAACATTTGGCGACACATCTGGCATGATCGAAACGATCGCTACGGAGCAAGTTATCCTCGACTGGGAAATGCCGCTGAAATGTCTCATGCCTACAAAGCAGTATTCGGCACTTTACGCAGTTTCTTTACGTCTTCGCCGTCAGAAAAATCAAATTGAGGCGACGCGCGTGGGAGTGGCGCAGGGTTATCAAGGCTGAAGGCACATATACATCTGTGGGTGATTAGGGTACGTGCGAGTCCTAAGGAGCCTTGAATATCGGTTTGATCAATGGAGTCAAAGGTGAAGGTTGTTTGACACTCTAGTTCCGCAAACAAACTTTGCTTGTGGCAAACTTGTATGGTTTTCATTTCAGGGTCTCAACTTGGGCTCAACTCATATGATACTCGTATCTGCACTGTCGTCATACTCGCGCGCACTTCTTACGAAGGCTTATCTGAATAAGCCGACAAATAGGATCCGAGGTAGGCGGCTCCTGAACATGCACCCTCGTCACAATGCTGACAAGTGTTTTAGCGAGCAGTCTTTCACGCGGTAAAACTACGATTTCCCGCATACACCGGTATATGGCCTGGCTTAATAATAAGAATTGATGACATACAGGCAATAACCACTGGAATAAAAGAGACTGCATCCAGAGGTCATTCAGAAATCCCCAATCATGGCAGATCTTAATATCGCTACAGTAATTTCGCTTTCTGGACGAGTAGGTATCGTTACAGGCGGAGGAACGGGAATGTATGTTCTCTGAATCTCGATTGCGACTCGTGATTGATGTTTGACAGTGGATTTATGATCGCGAAAGCCTTTGCTGCAAACGGAGCCAAGGTTTACATCACTGGCCGACGATTGGACGTGCTAGAGAAAGCCGCCGCAACCGTCACAGGCATCTCGGGCTCCATTGTCCCGTCAGTGACCATCATTTCTCTTGGGATAACCATTTTTAATGTGTATACAGACTGCGGATGGATGTAACAGACGAAAAAGACGTCAAGGCCGGTGCAAAGCATATTGAAAAGATCGATGGTAAACTTGATATCCTTGTCAACAAGTTCGTCTATGGCAGCTTCAGTTCCCTTCCTCTGTACACTAACACATCTGTAGTGCCGGATATGCTGGGGCCCGCGATCAGACAGGTAGTCATGACCAAGATTTCACCGCGAAGAAAACCGCTGCAGAGGATCCCTTTGAACCCGAAACCCTACCGAATTGGACTGATCTCTTCACGCTCAACACCATCTCACCATTCTTCGTCGTACGCGCCTTCCAATCCCTCCTTGTCAAAGGAGCATCTTCCCGTCCACAGGGCACCTCAAGTGTCATCAACATCACCAGCGTAGCGGCAAAGATGAACACATCAGCGTCTATGGTTTCTGTATGTGTCCTGTAGTTTGTTTGAAGCTTGTGCTCATTTGGCTCGATTTAGGTCGCGTACAGTGTGACCAAAGCGGCATTAGACAAGCTCACTCTCGTTTTGGCGACGAGTTTTGCTGGGAGAGGTATTCCGATTCGGGTGAATGCGTTGCAGCCTGGCGCGTTCGCGTCGGAGATGGTGACTCCTGAGTTATTGGGGACACTCAAGACGCAGGTAATACCTGGTCAGATCGCGCTGATACCCGCGAGGAGGCATGGATCGTGAGTTATCCGACACATGTAACTGAGATTGATCGTTAACTTTGGTTTCTAGTGAGGCGGAGATGGGTATGACGGCCCTGTACTTGGCGGCATCGGATTATACGAACGGGGCGATCTTGAGTGTTGATGGTGGGGTATCGCTGGTCAATCCTTGACCGACGTCTGGGTACTGTATTTGATACCGGACTTACATAGAATTAATACCATTTCTCTCTATACTTCAGTGTGATATATGCCCCGTCTGAATGCCTGACATTACACTATACACTAACAACGTTCAAATAACCAGAGAATTTGCATATATCTACATTTATCGGGGCATTTGGCACTAACTTTGCATATATATCATCAGGTATTGAAGTCTAGTTTTGGCACTTTCCTATTTGGCCCGGGGTAGGCAGTCAATGACGCAAAAAGCTCCACGACTTGGAGGTGCGAGCCAAAGTCAGTCTTCATTTGACTTTGGATTCGTTCCGGAGTCGAGTCGAGTTGAGTGTTGGCAACACTACACTCCTCCCTCTTTGCCTGTGACACCAATGTATTGAGCAACGTCATCATTAGTTTCGTTGTCCTATACTTTTCTGAGCGTCTTTCTGGTGTGGATCAGGCGCAGAACTCAGAAGCCGGGACAGCAGGATAGCGTTTAGGTGCTTCTTCAGTACCGGACAGATTTACTATGCCGGCAGGATAACCATGCGGTGGAGCTGTTGAGGATATGGCTTCACGGCCACCAGGTCGCTAGTAGCCGCTTTTGTTTTGCCTTGTTTTGGTTCTCTTACCGATCATCACCACGCTTGGCTTTATACTACGACCATCGTATAAACACCTAGTATATACGTCCCTTCGAGCCTTCCCCCCACGTTCATTATGCCTGCCGATATGCATTCCCAACATGATTGACACCGCGTGCACTATCGCGATCACGTCAACCCATCTAATGCCCGCCATCCGCCAGAAGGCTGCTGCTAGGAACAGATGCTGCCCCGTCAGGACCTACATACTTTGAAAGATGCACGTTCTCCGAAGCCAACGCAGCAATTTCTTGACACTGGTCGGAGCGTTTGGGCGGGACGCGGTTGAAGCGATCGCTACGGGACCCTGTTCTCGACTCCGAGATCCCGCTAGAGTGGATCAGGCGCATACGTGTTCGTGGGTCATTATGGCGCGCGCGAGCCAGGAGAAGCCTAGGACACATGTTACATCCGTGGGATTGAAGACAGTGAAGGTGAGGTGCAAGATATTCGATGCTTCAATTCCACAAACAAATTTTGCTCGCAGTGGGCTTTGCTTTCAAGGTCTCAAGGTCTCAGCCTAAGTATATAGTACTTGTGTCTGCACTCTTTTATCACGCTCGCGTGTACTTCTTTCGAAGATCTATCTGAATCATCTACGAATCTTCCTTTCTTGAACACAACGCACGTTCATAAGCCAAGAAATAAGATCCTAGGCATGCGGCACCCAAGGAAGCCCCTTCGTCACGATGATGGCAAGGGTGGAGATCTGGGCAGTCTCTTGCAAAGTTAAACCACCATTTACCGCACACACCGGTATATGGCCTAGCTGAATAAGAATGCAGATTCATGCCACTTACGCAGCGACCGCTGGCAGTGGAATAAAAGGGAACGGTGTCTGCAGGCTATCTAACAATCCCCAATTATGGCAGATCTTAATATCGCTACAGTGATGTCGCTTTCTGGACGAGTAGGCCTCGTCACAGGCGGAGGAACGGGGATGTATGTTTCCTGATTCTTGATTGTGACTTGTGGTTAATTGTCCGACAGTGGATTTATGATTGCAAAAACATTTGCTGCAAACGGAGCCAAGGTTTACATCACTGGCAGACGGTCGGACGTCTTAGAGAAAGCCGCCGCAACTGTTACAGGTGTCTCGGGCTCCATTGTCCCGTCAGTGACAATACTTTCTCTTGGGATAATAATTTATAATCTGTATACAGACTGCGTATGGATGTAACAAACGAAGAAGACGTCAAGGCTGGTGCAAAGCATATCGAAGAGGTCGATGGCAAACTCGATGTTCTTGTCAACAAGTTCGTCTATAGCGACTTCGGTTTCCTCCCTGTACATTAATCTCGGCCTAGTGCCGGGTATGCTGGGGCCCGCGATCAGTCAGGCAGTCACGACCAAGATTTCACCGCGAAAAAATACGCTGCAGAGGATCCCTTTGAACCCGAAACCGTACAGAACTGGGCTGATCTCTTCTCGCTCAACACCATCGCGCCATTCTTCGTTGTACGCGCCTTCCAATCCCTCCTTGTTAAAGGAGCGTCTTCCCGTCCCCAAGGCACGTCAAGCGTCATCAACATCACCAGCGTAGGGGCAAAGATGAACACATTAGTGGCTATGATTTCTGTATGCGTCTTGTGGTTTGTTTGAAGCTTGCGCTCACTTGGCTCGATTTGGGTTGCATACTGTGTGACCAAAGCGGCATTAGACAAGCTCACTCTCGTTCTGGCAACAAGTTTTGCTAGGAGAGGTATCCCGATTCAGGTGAATTCGCTGCGGCCTGCCATATTCGCGTCGGAGATGATGCCTCCTGATTTATTGGAGGTGACCAAGACGCAGGGACTACCTGGTCAGGTCGCGCCAATACCCGCGGGGAGGGGTGGGTCGTGAGTCATCCAAGTCATTGAATTGGGATTGATCGCTGATTTGAGTTTCAAGTGAGGCGGAGATGGGTATGACGGCGCTGTACTTGGCGGTATCGGATTATACGAACGGAGCAGTTCTGAGTGTTGATAGTGGACTATCGCTGGTCAATCCTTGACCGGCATCTGAGTACTGTATCTGTACGATCGCTACGGAATCCTGTCGTCGACTCGGAAATTGGAGTGGCTCAGGCTTGTAAAGTGGTGTTCGGCACACTCTGCGCAGTACTCATTCTTTAAGTCTTTCCGGTCAGAAAAATGAAAAGGCTGGGGTAGCGTGTGCCTAGTTCCCAGCGGCGGTCAGTTAGTGACGGGATTATCAAAGGTGCAGACGTGTTTGTGGGCTATGATGGCGTGAGCCAAAAGGAGCCTAGGACATCGGTTTTATCAGTACGGTGAAGGTGAGTTGTGATAGATTCGATACCCCAGTTCCACCAGTTCCGCTCGCAACAGGCGTCAATCTGAAGGTCTCAAGATTACAGCCCATATACTCCCTGTGTCTGCACTCTTTCGCCATGCTCGCCTGTATTTCTCACGAAGACCTTTCTGAATAATCGTTATGAATCTTCCTTTCTTGAACACGAAGTGCGCCCTCAAGTCGGTAAAGAAGGTCCTAGGCATACGGCCCCCTAACAAGAAGCATTACCGTCTTGAACACTTCGATTCCCGCAGTGCTAGAGGTACGTTGAATTTCCACGCGCGACAGCTTTTTGTTGACAATTTCTCAATATGATCCACTATGTGCAGGGTCTATCGTCTGGCTATTGCTCGGAGGTAGAAGAAAAGCAAGGGCGTGTTAATAAGGCGATTAGTGGGAGAAGAGACACGGGCATCATAAACGAAATTGGTCCCGAGGATATCGAGCTCCTCCTCGATGATTCCTTGTATTCTTGTCGCGTATTCTGGTTTCAACCAAGATGGCAGAGCTTTGCGCTATGCCATTAGGATCTAAGGGCAAAGATTCCGTCAATATGGGCGCACAGCTCCGAAAAAAGATCGTGCGAGTTACCCTGAAACTCATGACCCTTCTCCCAGCCGGATATATGAAAGATATGTACAATTGAAGATCTTCAAGGGTTGACAGGCTAGCGATACGTCTGCCTACGTCGTTGCTTGCTCTCGTTAACCACAAGAATCGATGTTCAGTCGTTGCTGGAATTCTTGCGTGAAGTCACTCACCTCCGAGTGACCGAGTCTATCTGCATTTCCGTATACCCTTTTGTAGTCGACAAGCTAGTTTTGGAATAGTTTACCCGTCGTAAGTCTGTAGTTTCTACCGCATAATGATCGTAGTTCGCAAATACAGTACCCAGGTTACTCCCTTAAATAGTAAGAGGTTGGTCCACAAGTCTGTTCGTATTCGTGCCCCTGGATCTTCGTCGGTGAGGATGAAAATCATCGCTCAGATATATGAGGAACATAGCATTCCAGTAAATTTCAGCGCAGGAGACGAGGTAGACGCGAGTAGACGCGGGTTCAAGTTCTGGACGCGATTGCAGCTTGGAGAGACGGAGAGACGGGTAGACGGACCGGCAACGGGCGGCATCTAGTGTCGGGGTCTCAAAAATAGCATTCCAACGCCATCACTGAACGCTCGTTTTTCTTTATTTTCAGTCTAAAGATAACAGTGAACGTCGAATCTATAGAGCTTATCAAACATGCACGGATCCCGATGAGCCCAAGGAAAGAAGCTGGTTCGGATAATCGTGGAGCCCAGTGCTCCACAAGCGTATGCCAAATTTCCTTCCCAGTGTTAATCTCCGTCTAATAAGGCACCGTTCCAGGTTCTTAGCCAATTCTTAGCTCGGATAACGGTCTCATTACAGTATGGTAGATGTTCGCAGTATCACCAAATCCATTTAACCCTTGTTCCTCGTACAGATTCATTGTTGTTCTGTGTGCTGTAGTGGAATATCATTGTCAAACCAAATTCACTTCAAGTGGAAGCAACCCGTCAAGATGGTCGTTCGCCTTCCTCAGATCTTCTTCGACGGCCAGAGGAATCATTGCATAATGGTGTACGTCGGTTGGTTGAAAGGTGTGTCAACGAAGCGTCCTACACATTCTGAAGAGCATCATGGGATGAGCTTTTTCGAGCAGAACCTACTGAATATTAATAGCTCTCGGAGATACTCTCCTCCGGTCGGATTGTGCGAAGAAAAGTAAACGTGTTGAGGGGTCAATTCAAGCAAACATTCCACCTCTCATCACCAACTACATGTTCAATACAGATATATCAGGAAGCGGTCACCGCAGATATGATATACCCTGAGACATCCGGAAGGCCCTCTGGCCTCCAACAAGATTGGAACAACATTCGAACGAAACCCCGAATACCTCTCACCCTTACCGAAAGAGGAGTTGAAGCAAAATCTTAGTGCCAGTGAGATGGATTAGTCCTTATAAAATCAGCTCAGTTCAAGGACTCATTACTTGCCAGCTTTCATCAACGTTCTGACTATAGGAGTGTCTTAAAGGCTCAGGACGTATCTTGACTCGAGATTCCTAGCTTTTCTCTTCATATGGCCATATTCATCATCGTAATCATCGCATCACTCCTGGTGGCCTCGCTGCTTCACTTGTGGCTCAATTTCGAGCGACCCTCAGTCAAGCACGTCAAGGGCCCACCATCACCCTCTTCCTGGCTAGGTATTTATCTGAGGATCGCTGTCTGTGTACATAAACCATCTCACACCATATATACTAGGCCACCAACGTGCTCTTCGCGATCAAGATAACGCAGGTGATCTCGAAACAAAATGGCGCAGGGAATACGGCACCCTTTACCGTATTTCGGGCTGTTTGGGTGTAAGAAAACTCCATACCTCTGTCCTGGCCATGGCACGATTAAAACAGTACTTCATAGCAAGACGTCCTAGTTGTCTGTGACCCCACGGTTCTGGGACATGTTTTCAACCCCTCACGTCCTTACCCGAAGTCCAATGACAGCGTCTTCATACTGGATCTCCTTGCTGGTAAAGGTCTTGCCGTCGTCGCCAGTGAGTTTTACCGGAGTTTAGCCTGTGCGCTTATATTCAAAGTGTTTAGGTGGACCCCACCATCGTCAGCGGAAGATTTTAAATCCGGCATTCTCCACTGCGCAACTTCGGACTTACCGATTTATATTCCAGCAGTGCGGCGACAAGGTAGGTTCATCCGTGCGTCAGATAAGTGTGGAGGTTAGAAAAAACCTATGGTGACTACAGCTCGTCAATGGTATCAAAGGATATCTGGCTGGTACCGGCACTAGCAACATCATCAACATTCGTGCCTGGACAAGCAAGACTACTCTAGATATCATTGGTTTAGGTAAGTGGAATCCATAATATCCTCTCACTATTCAATCTAACATCAACCGTAAGCTGCCTTCCGGCATGACTTTACTTCAATCGATGGTTCCAACACGGAAATAGAACAGGCAGTAAGGCATGTTTTGTAAGAAATATCTCTCCCCTTCTAACGAGGCTTATCATAACTAAAATCTGATTTCAGCACCGCCTCACAAGCTAATCCGTCGGCATCAGAGCTCATTCTGGTAGACTTAATGCGGATGCTTCCAGATCCAGTCCTGGAGCTTCTACGGCTAGTTCCCACACGAGAGTTTCGTCAACTCATCAGCGTAGGAAAAGTGGCTAAGAAAATTGCTCGAGAAATCACGGCTCGTCACAACGGGGTGCAAAGCCCGGAAGGCGTCGGAGATGTCCTTGATGTCCTCGGTCAGTCCGCTCTCAAGGTCCAAGACATCTATGAACATGATTTCATCTCTAGCGAAAGCGCGCTTAGAAGGGAGGATCCAAGACGACGAAGTCGAGGCTCAGCTAATGTTTGTGATATATCTTTCCTTACTCCTCATGATATGATATGAGTTCTAGGACCTTTATTCTTGCCGCGAGTGAGACGACAGGCACTAGTATATCGTGGCTACTATACGAACTCGCTGTGCATCCCGAGCATCAGTCCATAATCCGTGGAGAGTTGAAACAATCTGACGATCATGACTCTCTACCATTTTTGAACGCCGCTATCAAAGTGAGCATGCGTAGTAACTACGCCTGACTGCTCGTGTTCACCTCTAGAAACAGGAGTCTCTCCGTCTACACCCAAACGCGCCTTCTTTAATACGTACTGCTCCACACGATGATGTTCTACCTCTATCTGGAGGAAAGACGCTTGCGGTACCCAAAGGGCAGACGCTTGTGTGTTCTGCCTTTCTATACAACCGGCATGATTCTATATCGCCTCAATGCCATAAACTTGACATGAAATTTTTCTAGCCTTCCATCTCTCTGGGGAGATGACGCAGAAGAGTGGAACCCAGCTCGGTTCCTTGATAACCATACGTCTGTATCTCTGGGTGTGTATGCTAATCTGTGAGTACGACCTTAGGTATTGGACCGAATTTTGAGACTCATTTCGCGGGATACTAGATTAACATTTGGTGAGCTCCATCCCGACGTGTTTTTCATTCGCTTACGCATCTCTCCAGGTACTGGACCCCGTTCGTGCATCGGGTAATTGCTTTCGGCGTTTGACTTTCTCTTGCACCTGTTCCTGATTCTCATCCGATTCCTTTGTAGGTGGAGATTCGCGTAGGTGTCTTTTTCCCCTTCTCAGTCTCAGTTTATTAAAGCTGGTCGATGAAATACAGGGTCATGGAAATACAAACAATCCTAGCCAGCCTGATCCTAAACTTCGAATTCAGTTTACCCGAAGGAGGTATCGAGATTCTGCGATTCCCCGGCTCGCCGGCTGTTGTACCTATCGTGAAGGGTGAAGCACATTTAGGTTCTCAGCTACCCTTGAGGTTGAGAGTTTTATAGTGACGAATAACAGTGAATTCCGGGACTGTGTAGTATCAGTACAATACATCTTGAGAATCCGACTCATTGCCGTTCGTACTCACTGTGAGACTTGGAGTGAGTAATGACGCTGGTGTAACGAAATTTCGTGGGGTTTGATACCGGATAAGGTATTCTCTGGTTGATTACTTACAGTCACCTACTATCGGATTTTATTTCTCTGTAACTGTGTACCGCTGTCTTTTCTCCGGCGGTCATCATGTGCTGGGGAACTATGCGGCGTTGATTATAGGTGTCAGAGTATCCATCATCTCTTAGGCAGTTTTCTCTTCCTGTGTCGTTCTTTCCAGCATAACTAGTTTACAGATATTACCGTCGTATTCTTTAAAATGAAGTTTGCTCCTCCGCGATGTCTGAATGCCTACAATGCTTCGGACTGTCAACGAAATGTAATACACTAAATCACTTTCTTGGTCCTCTGAAGTCACCATCGTCCATCACAGTAAAGCTCTCACCCTTAAGGGGAGCTGAGAGCCTAGATGCGCTTTCCCCTTCACAATAGGTACAACAACTGGTGAGCCGGGGAATCGCAGAATCTCGGGGCATCCGTCTGCCAAACTGAATTCGAAGTGTAAAATCAGATTGGCTAGAATTGTTTGCATTTCCATGATCCTGCATTTCATCGACCAGTTGAATAGAGCGAAACTGAGAAAATGAAGTAGGTACATACGCAAATCGCCACCTATGATAGAATTGGATAGAGATCAGCAACGGAATGAAATGAATCACCACAGTTAATTACCCAATACATGAACGAGGTCCCGTACCTGAGGGCCGCATAAGTGAGAGGGCAAAAACGCCGAGATATAACTCACTGAATGACATGCTAGCATTCCGCCAAATAAGTCTCGAGAGCATGCTCAAAGCCCAAGGCCTTACTCACAGATTGGCATACACACCCAGAGATACCGGCAGAGTTTGATCCAAAAATCGAGCCGGGTTCCACTCTTCCGCGTCATCTCCCCAGAGAGATGGAAGACTAGGAAGATCTCGCGTCAAATTCACATTGAAGTAACACAGGAAGAGCAGACCGGTTGTATAGATAAGCAGAACAAAGTAGTGTTTGCCCCTTTGGTATCGTAAACGTCTTCCCTCCGGAAAGAGGCAGAAGGTCATCGCGAGGAGCCGTACGCATTAAGGAATGTACAACTGGATGCAGACGAAGAGACTCCTGTTACTAGAGATAAGCGTAAACCTGCAATGCTGCAAAATGTACTTAATTTGATAACTGCATTCAAAAAAGGCATAGAATCATGTTCGTTTGATTGTTTGAGCTCTGCACGGACTATAGACTGGTGTTCTGAATGCACAGCAAGTTCGTAGAGCAACCATGTTAGACTGGTGCCTGAGGTCTCGTGCTCAGCAATAATGAAGGTCCTGGAAGGAGTAGAAGAATCGCATCATGGCGAGGAAGTCCTCAAATGAAGAGATGTCACCAACATTAACTGTGCCTCGATTTCATCAACTTGCATTTTTCCTGCTGAATGTGCTCTCGCTAGAGATGGAATCAATTTAATAGGTATATTAGATGAAAAGAGCAAACTAACCAAGGATATCAAGTAGATCTCCGCTGCCTTCTGGTGTCTGCACCTCGTTATGGCTAGCCAGGACTTCCCGAGCAGTTTTCTGAGCCATATTTCCTACGCTGATGAGCTGACGAATCTCCCGGGTCGGGAACAGCCGTAGAAGCTCTAATACTGAATCTGGAAGCATTCGTATCAAGGCTACGAGGATAAGCTCTAGCGCTGATGGATTAGCTTGCGAAGCCGTGCTGAAATCGAATATCAGATACGATGGAAATTGTTTCAAAAAGGATAGACGCTTCTTACAAAAGGTGTCTCATCGCTTGCCCTAATTCTGTTTTCTGGCCTTCGAGCGTACCGAAATCATACCGGAAGGAGGCTTGGGGAGGTTAGGTTAGCTAGGAGAAATTTCACGGATCCACTTACCTAGACCGATAATATCTAAGGTAACCTTACCAGTCCAATCACGAATATTGATAGTGTCATCGGTGTGAATGAGAGATTCTTTGATACTGTTCACAAGCTGCAATCATCATAAGCTCCCTCAGAATGTCTGTTTGATACATAAATAAACTTACCTTGTCGCTGCACTGCTGAAAAATAACCTGCGAAATTCGAAGCTGCGTAGGGGAGAATGCTGGATTCAGAATCTTGCGTTGGCGGTGGTGTGTTTCACCTAAACACCATAACTACGGTTTTGTGTGTAACCCAGGCTGAGGTGAAACTCACTATCAACAATGCCAAGACCCTTACCGGTGAAGAGGCCCAGTATGAAGACGGCGTCTTTCGATTTAGGGTAAGGATGCGAGGGATGGAAAACGTGTTCGAGAGCCTTGGGATCACAAACTACTAGGATGTTTTGCTGCGAATATTCAATTCTATTGATACCATGACAGAGACATAGAGTTTACTTACACCAAAACACCCCCCGATACGAAAGAGACTACCATATTTCCTGCGCCATGTCGTTTCAAGATCACCTGCATTATCTTGATTGCGGAGGACATGCTCGTGGCCTGGTGGATGGTGTGTGAGTTCTGAATCTCTGTACTAGATACACACACGTTGGCCAACCTAGCCAGAAAGAGACTGATGGCGGTCCCTTGATGTGCTTGACTGACGGCCGCTTGAACCACCGATGAAGTAGCAAGACTACA
The DNA here is from genome assembly GCA_030435615.1 of Armillaria luteobubalina. Lineage (NCBI taxonomy): Eukaryota > Fungi > Basidiomycota > Agaricomycetes > Agaricales > Physalacriaceae > Armillaria > Armillaria luteobubalina. The sequence goes on from JAUEPU010000001.1 coordinate 3,021,968, forward strand.
GCGAGTGATGCAACTACAATGAAGAATGCTGCCATGCGAAGAAAGAACTGGAGCCCTTCACCTCAGGGTCAAGATACGTTCCACTGGCTTTTAAAATATTCCTACAGTGCGACAATTCATTGAAGGTCAGCAGGTAGCGAATTCGCCGCGTTGACGTGATAAGAAAGTCAAACCCTCTCAAATGGACTCAGATCTTAGTGCAGCTCTACTAGCACTTTGAATAACGGTGGAAGAGACTAGAGGATGCTCGGCCGAAGTTTGGTTTAATTCTCTTGGAAGGTGGACCAGAAATACTTCAATAAATGCCATATCAGGCTATGACCTTGAGAGTGCACTGACCACTTCCCCAGATCTGTATTGAACGTGGACGTCAGTAACGAGTCTGATGTTATGAAGGCACGAATTGACCTGTCAACTTGACTATAGCATGAATGCACCCCATTACGGCTTTATGCGTCCTTGTCTCTAAAAGCGATAGGCGGTAGACAAGTCTATAATGTTGTCTTCATATGGCTAGTGGATGTGGCAGCGACGACGGCGGCATTGTCAGGTGCCTGAGCAAAAATCAACAACATGAACCGCAAGGAAGGAATTGTATACTGTGAAACAGCAGTTGAGCACGCCTTACGCTAACAAATCCTTCCAATGTGTCCAACAAGGATGCTTTAAGCCTTGTGTCTCCTAATAAATCCAGCAACATTTGCAGGGCACAAAAAATTGCAGCTAGTATTTTTAGGCCCGGTTCCTGCATCCGTTCGAATGCAACAACACCGGGTTCGACGTGTTGTTGCTCGTTCTCGTAGGGTCAGCAACATAGAGTTTAGAAAAGCAGCATATGGTCCTAATAAGGATTGACTGGAATGCCGGGGACCGGGGTTCTGTGCCGGCGCCATGAAACGTGGTCCTACTGTCAGGACTTCGGCCCGCTGCACTGACTCGAGCTGGTTATTTTCCTCTTTCATCGGCCTGATTAAGTCTGTGCTGCAGCGTGGACTTTTTTAGTTGTTATGCATTTCGTACCACCTGGTAGTAGGCACTCCATAATATACAAGTGTCCTTACCATCTACGCGTGCCAGTCAAGGACCAGCTTGAATTCAGCATACACCGTAAGCAAACGATCCTTCCACTGTGTCACTCATGTAGAAGCCGTCGCTAATACTCTGACCCACTAATGGTTCAATGATAGCCTTATTAATTGACCATTCACTCTTCATTGGCGTCGAGTCACACCGAGCAGGTCTGGTGCGCGTATGATCGCAAAAGATGTCAAACTTGGTCGACACCCAAGACTTTCGGAGGCATCCAACGTGTCTTGGCATTCACTTAAATCGGAATGGTTCTTCCGAACTCTGAGCTCTAAACTCTTCCAATAGATGAACGGTGCCACTGTAGTCGGGTGCACCTGATACTCATCTTGGAAAAGGTGTAATTGTACAAGACGGTTACCGCGCGCATCTCTAGTTTGTGTCGTTAGTTTCAGGATATACCTGACAGAGGAATGGAAGGCATGTATGGGAGGCTTGGGTTCGGCAACTACCAGGGATCCTGCTAGGTGCCGCCCCGATTAATTTCAATTGGCATAAGTATAACGAAGGCTTGGGTGTAAGTTACTTACAACAAAACTGCTTCTGATATGGTAGACGCGTGGTGTTGTTTTCATTTCGAGATGGTCAAAGTCGTCTCGATTGTGGAGACATGCTTATGATCTTGTATCATTCCATTACTACTAACAGAGACCGAAGAAAACCAGATTCTGTGTCTCCTGTTTTCGTGCTCCTTACGGTGGTGGAAGTTGCGCCGTTTTACCAATCCTACTGTCAAATTTTAGGCTGCCAAGAGGACGACAATACGAAGCTATGATCGAATAGCTTCAATAGATCAATGCCTTAATGAGTTAAAAGTACCAAGACATACTCATGGCAGTACCCGAGTAATTTGTACTTTTGTATGAGACTCTCGGTAAATACACATATCAGTATATCCTTTGCATTCGGAAGTTATTGCGCGCCTTATTCGAGAATAAGAGTATATATTTCGATGAGCTTCATATTTCTTTACGTGGTATTCAAGGATATCCCATAAGGTGACAATGTCTTTTTCTCTTGCAAGCTCATCGCATGCAGGCCCCCATAGTCGAGAAGTTCAGCCTCGGCTTTCCGCTCTATCAAACCTGGTTAGTATGAACTTTTTCAAGTGTCATTTTACGGACTCGGATTGAATAGTTTCATGATTTTTAGGACGTTTACGTCGTTATGTCAAGCCTCCAAACCACGCAGATTTTCAACAGAAATCGAAGCAGACCGCTGAAGACATAATACGATCCTTCGTACACCGCTTTGACACTAGTAACAAGTTGCCGTCGGTCTCAGATCCTACACTTGAAGATCTTTGTTTCAAGGAGGCCGAACGTCGAGGATATGCACTCGATATGTTCAGACCTCAGCTAACACTTGGGATCAACATCGCTGCTTCGGCGTATCACCATCTCCTCAATGTCGATGTCAAGGTATACATCGTCTTCTTCACTGCATTTGTGACATACCTCGACGACGCCTATCCTGATGACCCTGATATCCGTGTTGGAGTCCCAAATTTTACCAAGGTGAATATAGCGATCTATGGATGTGAATTTTCACTTAACGCTCCTGCGTAGAACTTCTTATCCTTGGAGAATCAGCCGAGCAAGATGCTGAGCGACTTGGCGAATCTTTTGACAGAAACCTACCAGCTCTTTGGCGAAGTCACTTCTGATTTCATTGTCCATTCGGTCCTCAAATTCATGACCGCATTGATTTTAGAAGCACGGAGTAAATCTGAACCGGCAAGTAAATTTCGCTCAAGTAATTGGCTTAGTTACTCACCAAAGGCGGCAGACGCACAAAATTGAAAAATACGCCATATTTCTTCGCGAACTAAGCGGAATCGCTGATGCTTATATCGAGTTCATTTTCCCCACCGAGCTGCCGTATTCCGTATACATCGAAGCTTTTCCATGTCTACGCGAAGTCGTCTGCTTCATGAACGACATCACCTCCTTCTACAAGGAGGAGTGTGCTGGTGAAAATCACAACCTCGTGACGCTCTTGGCTGAAGCTCGAGGGGTATCAAAAGTTAAAATACTTTCTCACCTGGTAGAGAAGTGTATGGAGGCGCATCACGGAACGTTGCTAATTTTGTTGCCACACAAAGAAGCACGCAGATTGTACGAGCAATTTGTGCTTGGGTACCTGACATTCTATTTAGGTGCGAAGAGATATAGGCTCAGTGAGCTGAACTTGTAGCCGGTCATTCAAAGGGGTTCGAAAATCTGTTAAAGTATATCAATTCATCTGGTTTTCAGTAAAAATAGCTATGTATCCGTAATTACTGTCATAGCTAATTTTCTCAAGGTCCCAGTAAACGTGTCGTTCTTCCGACTTATTCGAAGAAAGTATTGCCATCTAAAATGCGGACGGTGAGTCGCCGTATGGTTTCGCAACGGAAACGTATCGTTCTGGCGTGGACAACGCTATACTTTAGGTGATTCAGGGAATCACTAGTGTAATTTCAATATCGTTCAAAATTGCCCTGTTCGAAAAACCTGACGCCGCCAAGTACAGGGCACGTAGAATTCTGCGTGATCCACATGCGTGGATGCGTTAGTCTGCGTTTGCGTTTTCACGCATGTCTTTCCATAAAAGGCAGTTGCGTTTAGTTGAACTGCGTTTTGCGTTCCCGTGTGTGACATAGTCTGCGTGCGTGACATAAATTATTTTTGCTGTGAGATCATTATCCCATCTTCAAAAGTGTTCTGAACTGAAGAATGGCATGCTACGGATGGCGTAGCTGAGATTAGTACTGATTCTTGCATGGCAATATTAAGTTGATATTAAGGACAGCCACAGTCAAACATTTACTAGTAGGGTGTGGGTCATCGCATCTGCATGGCAGGACCGAGCCTTATATTTTCCCCCCCTCCGAGGCTCAACATAAATTAGATTAAAAAAATAGAAATCAAAAACAAACCGATGATATATAACATGTAGCAGACAATCAGAAGTCCACAGTGAAAAAAGAGAAACTCACAAAGTAAACACTCTAGACAAAAGAGGGACATTGTGGTCGAAATTTATATAGTATTACCTTTTACTTCTTTAAGTACTTGATATTTTAGATACCTCCTTAATACAGAGGATCGATTGGAGATCGTGTCATGATGATACACACAGTTTTCAATTAAAAGTGGAGTGAAAGCCAAGTTAAACTGGAGTGAACGCAAGCGTGACAGACGTGTCACTTGTCTGCGTTCGCTGCGTTTTGTTGTGAAATACATGCGTTCTTACGTTTAAGCTGCGTTTGTGTAGGAACGCATGCGTTTAAGACATAAACACTGATATATCAAAGTGCGTGAGATGCGTTCCTAAGTGTGTGAGATGCGTTCACTAGTGTTGACATGTATACATCTTTTTTATCATTTGTTGGCCTTTTCAGTATCTTCTTGGGCCGGGTAGGCATATAATTTGATGTCTACTATTTGTAGGGTACTAATAATGTCTGTATCGGGTACTTCTAGGCTCGCTATGTTACAGGAAATTGTGAAATTTTGTTGAGGCTCACTGACTTCAACTTCGATTTTCACTCACATATAAATTCACGCAGAAGTACCGACGTACACGCAGTAATGTATTTGCAAATTAACGCATCTGATCCGATGAAAAACGCACACAAACGCATCTCACGCATCACGCACACGCAGAATTCACCTGGCCCCCAAGTACACCGCTTTCATCCCCATCTCTGGCATTTGCTTGCTAGTAATTCAGATTATTATCAGTTCCTGCAGTAAGAAAGTCACTCACGCCCCATGTCTTCCTGCTGGTGTCGATGCTACTGATCCAGACATTGGCTTAGTCTTCAGCGACTCTAAGAATACCGTACAGATCAATTGTGATGCAAACACCCCAGGATCCGGCACATTCATCCAAATTGAAATAACCTTCTCAGCAAAGCTACTCCCAAAACGATGGTAAGGTCTTCTAAAACGACTTCCGTCAGAATATGCGAGCTAAGTTGAGTAATCCAAAGCTTAAATGGGTGTTTGCGAGGTACGTACGGATAGAAAAGGCCCCGAAGACGTAGATTTTACTGCTGTGCCTTAGATGTTGATGACATTTGAGGTGCCTCAGATAGGAATGTGCTCCTTGATGAGGAGGAAGGCATGTATGTGGTTGCTACGTGACAGACACAAAGACCAGCTGTTCCTGTAATCAATCGGAGGTTGGAACCTGGCAGCGCGGCGAGGAACCCCTAACATGCTTGAACTAACAGTATCGTTTAGAACATCCGTAGCTGGAGCATCTTCCTGACTATTGAGACCTTCGATAGTCCTGCCATTCCATCGATACACGTCGCTAAACAATCGTAGCAGGTGGGACGATAGTAGTTCTTCTGTAGTAATGGCTTTGGGAGCTCTAGAGGATTCATGGACCTGGGCTAGAAAGTTTCCAGTATCACAGGAATACACATAGAAGGCCGCACATGCCAGTGGAGCTTCCAATCGCGATGATGTCCAAATAATGCCAAAGAGGTCTGGCGTAGAGTGTTTTTGTAATTGTTGTGTCATTGGATGAAAGGGCAGTAAATTTGACATAATGGCACGTATTGGTTTATTTGTAAGTAGCCGACGCTCGAAGTAAGAGAATGAAGAGGTGTTTTCTCGGACATGGTGGCAAGAGCGAGAAAGCAGCTGTTGATCGATTGATCTCCGGCCATCATCTCTATCTCTATTACCGCCATCCCGATATCTTACCTGCTTCCCGCTGATATCGTTCGAGCCGCTATACAAGACATATGCTATTCAGAAGGATTGATTACTGACGTCGCCCTCGTTGCGAAAGGTCATAAGGTGCGTGAGCTGGATATCGGCACCGAACTGCAACTAACGGATTTGGGTTCCTCCTCAAAGGCATCTTAGTCTCGTCCATGGATTCCGGCGTAGCGGGTGATCCCATAATGATCTCATGCGAGGTCAACAGGAATAACACGAAAAAGGGCACATACTACGTCGTGCCAGCACTCCGACCGGACGCAGCTGTGCACAGCTTATGTCCGTCTCCTCTACAAGGCAGGCGACTAGGAAAAACGATATGGAGAGCAGTGATAGCCATTTCGCAAGCCCAAGCTCCTTGGCCTCGCTCTGCCTATCGTCTTCCTAGGTTCGATAGCAAGACTAGCGATCCCTACATTAAACAGGCGAACTTTTTCGTTCAACTCAACGGGTTTCTGTTTGTTCATTGGTTCAGAGGCCATCACCATGTTGAGATGAAGCACTGAAAAGAATAAACACGAGGTACGGTACATGCACATAAGAGTCCGACTTACCTCACTCATCGTCCTGTTTTTCAGCCGCGATAATACCCAATTTATGCTACAGGCGACGAAGACAAAGCCCGAGGAATAAACACAAGTTCACTCCCATTTTTTCCGGTCCTTGCAGCCCGAAAGAGGGCAATTTGCGTAGTCATTTTGGGTTCCTTATCTTCCCCTCCTTTCGTGTCCTTATCCATCTGTACACCTTTTCAGACTCGTCAGGACCAACTGCAATTGTACGCCGGATGTTACACCTGGTAACGGCCTCAAGCGGATCATTTGAGCGCGATAAACGTGGACCGGAACCTTGTTTTCGGATGCAGAAATCTCAGTTCAATGCTTGAAAAACAAGCCTGATCCTAGTAATATTCAGCGCACCCCGCGCAGTAAAGCACAGCCTTCCCATGACTCTCAGGATTGAGCAACCATCACTTTATTCACTTTTCTAGATGTCCAGTTGTCACATTCTTCACCTTCACCGCCGGGGGAAATAAATTGGTGCGACGCGCGTCCAGTCTACAGGATCAAGTACCGAGGGATGCGAGTATTTGTAGCGTGTGCGAGCGAGAGGAAATGCTGGGTTAGTCGATAGGAATCGCAGATGAGGCGAGTTACAGTAGACTCGATACTCCAATTCCTCAGCTAACTCGTTTTCGCTTGCAGTAAACTTTTGTTTCAAGGTTTCCCCCTCATATGGTGCCTGTGTCTGCACTCTTTCGTACTAAGTACTCATATATGCTTATCACGAAGGGTTTTCTTCGGCATATGCGGCAAAGCATGAGTCATCACTATGAAAGTTCTTTTCTTGGCAAGACGCGGGTCCATGAGTCTATAAAGAGAGATCCTTCCTGAGAACAAGAGCTTTCGTCACAATGCTGATGGGTATGGGCAGTCTTGCGACTCGTCGCTTCCATTCGCCGTATACATCGGGATACAGTCTCGCTGAATAAGACTGGGAATTTATGTCATCTATGCAGTAACCACTGTCGCTAGGATAAAAAGGGTTATGTCTGCAGGCTATCCAACAATCTTCAATCATGGCAGATCTTAATATGGCTACAGTGATGTCACTTCCTGGACGAGTGGGCCTCGTTACAGGTGGAGGAACGGGGATGTATGTTCCTTGATTCTCGATTGTGACTCGTGGGTGACTGTCTGGCAGAGGATTTATGATTGCGAAAGCGTTTGCTGCAAATGGCGCCAAGGTATACATCACTGGACGTCGGCTGGATGTCCTGGAACGAGCTGCGGCGTCAGTTACGGGTGTCCCAGGATCCGTTGTCCCGTAAGCAGGCATTCTCTCCCAACGGTTTTCGCCCCTGCGGCTGATGTGCGTACAGAATCCAGATGGACGTCACAGACGAAGAAAGCGTCAAGGCAGGGGCCAAGCACATTGAAGGAATAGATGGCAAGCTCGATATCCTCGTCAACAAGTTTGTCCCCAGTTCTCATCCAATCTTACGCTAATGTTTTCGCCATAGTGCCGGAATTGCCGGTCCCCTTCGTGACCCAGACTTCTTCCCGAAGAAGGTTGCAGCGACTGATCCTTTTGAACCCGAGACAGTACAAGCCTGGACAGATCTCTTTGCACTCAATACTATCGCGCCGTTTTTCGTCGTACGTGCTTTCCAATTCCTCCTTGTCGAAGGAGCGCAGTCTCGCACCCAGGGCACATCAAGTGTTATCAATGTCAGCAGCGTATCAGCACAGTTGAACACAACGAGTCCATACTTGTGTGTGAGTGCCTACCACCATCGTTGTTAGCTTGTCAAAGCTAACTTGATATAGGACGCATACGGTGTAACAAAAGCCGCTTTGAACAAGCTCACGCTTGTTCTCGCAACGAGTTTTGCTGGGAGAGATATCCCGATTCGGGTGAACGTCCTGGCGCCTGGCTTGTTTATGTCAGAGATGGCCAGTCGCGAACTTGTGGAAATGGTCAAGACGAAGCCATTACCGGGGATGGTTGCACCGATACCAGTGAGGAGGGACGGGACGTGAGCGTGTTCTGTTGTTTGGATGGGATTAAATATTGATTTGATTTCTAGCGAGGCGGAGATGGGGATGACGGCGGTTTATCTGGCAGTATCCGATTATACGAACGGAGCAGTGTTGAGCGTTGATGGTGGAGTGTCGTTGGTCAATTCTTGACCCTTTGATTAGCTGAGGTACAGCTTTCATGAAATCCGACTTGTTTTTCTTCTTCGAGACTACTGTCCGAGGTAACATATTCTGGTCTACACTCCTTTGGTGGATCGCGATTGTTATCGTACTAAGCAAGATACCGCCCGCACCATCGCCTCCCGAGTTTTTTTACTGAGCATCGAGTTGACGAATATGCAGCATACTCTCTGGATGTGGGGACATACCAAATTTGCATCATTCGACAAGTGAAGTGAAGGTGAAATGGACCTGAACTTTCATGTTTGCACATAATCTGATGTTCGACAGATCTGAGTAAATAAAGTGGTGTGGCGTGAGATGGGCTACAAGTCTAGAAGAAGCCCGACCTTCGCCTCCTTCATATCTCACGAAAGCCGAAGAGATAGTGAGGGTGTACGTCCGTTATCATTGTTGAAGAGTATGAACTGGAAAGGTTTGCGTGACGATACCACCTCTTTAGCAAACAACACTGAAGGCTTACCACGAAATATGCAGACTTTTATAATATAAAATTCACGCGGAAATAACAAGTGAGTAAGTAGTTCTTAAGAATATTGATGGCGGCTAACTGTAGATGTCAGAAGAAGCTCAAAGCTTCTCGATTTCAAGACTTTGACAGGTCACCGGTGACCCGTCAAGTCAGAGTAGGTATTCCGCCAAGCTGTTTACTAACCACGATGTGCTTTCTCTAGTCGTAGCCAGATATGGCGTGTACTCAAGCCCCGACCCCTCTTCTAACAGAATCGGACCTAGTAAGCCAGACTACAATGCTTCTTGTCTCTGCGCCAGTGCGCCTATCAAACTTGGCGGAGCCGCGTTAAAATCCTAGTCCAGTTGAGAGGGACTAGTGGTCTCGGCTAAACTCACATCTTAAAAGCCTGGAATGTAAGTATCTGGAATCTAACTCGAAGAACCCCAGTTGTTTCCTCGCATGGTCGTGTTCCTCATTTTAATAGCGTCGCTTTTGCTAGCTTCGTCACTGCTTCATCGATGGTTCGAACGACTATCAACAAGGCACATCAAGGGACCGCCGTCACCATCTTTCTGGCTAGGTAGGTTATCTGTTGGAAGTCTAGAGATCACCGAGTACAAACACACCATTTACCAGGCCACCAACGCGTCCTTCGCGATCAAGAGAATGCAGGTGATCTCGAAACGAAATGGCGTAGGGAGTATGGCAACCTTTATCGTATCGGGGGATGTTTGGGTGTAAGCAAATCCTGTCACACCACTGCCCTGGTCAGAACTGAAGCAATGGATCGTAGCAAGACGTCCTGGTAGTTTGCGACCCCAAGACTCTCGCACACATTTTCCATCCCTCACGACCGTACCCTAAATCGAAGGACGCCGTGTTCATACTGGGTCTCGTCGCCGGTAAAGGTCTTGCCATCGTTGCCAGTGAGTTTTACTTCAGTCTGGCTTTCACACAATTGTGTAATTAGCATGTTCAGGTGAAACCCATCATCGCCAACGCAAGATTCTGAACCTAGCATTCTCTCCTGCGCAACTTCGGATTTCGCAGGTTACATTCCAACAATGCAGCGACAAGGTACTGGATTCATCCGTGCATCGAACAAATGTGGTCATCTGAGGCTGTAATGATTGCAGCTTGTGAACGGTATCAAGGGATCTCTGGCCGGTGGGAATGCTGCTACCATCAATATTCGTGATTGGATGGGCAAGGTTACTCTAGATATTATCGGTCTAGGCAAGTGCGTCGGTGATTTTTCTCCTCAGTCCCGCCTAACCTCCACAAGCCGCTTTCCGGTATGATTTCAGTACGCTCGATGGTCAGAGAACGGAACTAGGGACAGCGATGAAGCATCTTTTGTGAGAACAACTTCGTTTTCTTCATTTCAACGATCCTCATAATGAATACCTAATTTTAGCACTGCCTCGCAAACCAATACGACGGCACTCGAGCTTATTCTTATAGCTCTGATTCGAATGCTTCCAAATTCGATGCTAGGGATTCTACAGTTATTTTCAACCCGAGAGATTCGTCAGCTCGTTAGCGTTGGAAACATGGCTAAGCGAAATGCCCGAGAAATATTGGCTAGCCAGAACGACGGACAGACTCCAGAAGGCGATGGAGATATACTTAGTGTACTTGGTAAGTTCTCTCTTTTCATTTACTTAATGCACGCGTAAACATGACTGCGTTTTAGAAAGAGCGCGTCTAGCAGGCAAAATGGAAGATGACGAAATCGAGGCTCAGCTAATGTTCGTGACATTTCTCAAGTGCTATCACCTGCTCTTCATGATGCAATTTTCTGTCTCGTTCTAGGACTTTCGTCATTGCCGGGCACGAGACGTCGAGCACTAGTCTATGTTGGTTGCTGTACGAACTTGCCGTGCATCCTGAGCATCAGTCTATAATTCGTACAGAGCTTAAAGGATCAAACGACTATGACTCGATGCCATTTTTGAACGCAGTTATCAAAGTGAGTACAACTACTTTCATCGGATATTCATGCTCACCTCTAGTGATAGGAGGCTCTCCGTCTATATCCAGTTGCGCATTCACTGATGCGGACAGCTCCTCATGACGATATTCTACCTCTCACCGGGGGGAAGACTCTTGCAGTACCCAAGGGGCAGACATTTGTTTGTTCTGCTTACCTGTACAATCGGCATGTTCTTCCCATGTCACTTCAACGTCAACAAGTTGACAACAGCTTTTTCTAGCCTTCCATGTCTCTGGGGAGATGACGCGGAAGAGTGGAACCCTGCTCGATTTTTGGATAAGGCTCTGCCCGTATCTCTGGGTGTGTATGCTAATCTGTGGGTGTGATCTTGGCCTCGCGTGTGCTTTAGAACTTAAAACTTAATTGGTGGAATGCTAGGATGTCATTTAGTGAGTCATATTTCAACCCTTTTTTCTTTCACTCAAGTGACTCTCAGGTGCCGGATCTCGTTCATGCATCGGGTAAATCAAACCGTAAAGTTGCCATATCTCTTTGCTGATCATTACCCCGTCCCATAGGTGGAGATTTGCGTATGTGCCTTCCTCCCTTCTCAGTCTCAATTTATTTAAACTGCTCGATGGAATACAGGATCATGGAAATGCAAACGATCCTAGCCAACCTGATTCTTCATTTCGAATTCAGTTTACCTGAGGGAGGTGTTGAGATTCTCCGGTTTCCCGGTTCACCAGCCGTCGTACCTATTGTGAAGGGTAAAGCGCATTTAGGCTCTCAGCTGCCCTTAAGGGTACAAGTTTTACAGTAATGAAGGATAGTGGCTTCAAAGGAGGGTATTTCAGCGAATTCTAACCTACTACGAGATTAATTCTGTGGAAATACCATATCATATATAATACTCAGACGCCGGTCAAGGATTGACCAGTGAGAATCCACCATCGACACTCAAGACCGCCCCATTCGTATAATCCGACGCCGCCAAGTACAGCGCCGTCATACCCATCTCTGCCTCACTGGGAACTCAAATCAGCGATCAATCTCACTCCAATGACCTATATGACTCACGATCCATGCCTTCCCGCAGGTATTGGTGCGACCTGCCCAGGTAGTAGCTGCGTCTTGAGCACCTCCAATAACTCAGAAGTCATGATCTCCGACGCGAATACGCCAGGCTGCAGCGCATTCACCCGAATCGGGATACCTCTCCCAGCAAAACTCGTCGCCAAAACAAGAGTAAGCTTGTCTAATGCGGCTTTGGTTACACTGTATGCGAACTAAATCGAGCCAAGTGAGCGCAAGCTTCAAGCAAGCCACGGAGCACATACGGAAATCATAGGCGCTGATGAGTTTAGGTTTGCCGCTATGCTGGTGATATTAATGACGCTTGAGGTGCCTTGGGGACGGGAAGACGCTCCTTTGACAAGGAGGGATTGGAAAGCGCGCACGACAAAGAACGGCGCGATGGTGTTGAGCGTGAAGAGATCAGTCCAGTTAGGTATAGTTTCGGGTTCAAAGGGATCCTCTGCGGCGTATTTCTTCGCGGTGAAATCTTGGTCGTGACTGCCTGACTGATCGCGGGCCCCAGCGTATCCGGCACTAAGGAGAGATTAATGTACAGAAGAAGGAAACCGAAGCCGCCTTAGACGAACTTGTTGACAAGAATATCGAGTTTGCCATCGACCTCCTCAATACGCTTTGCACCAGCCTTGACGTCGTCTTCGTCTGTTACATCCATACGCAGTCTGGATACACATTATAAAGGGTTAATACCAAGAGAAATAATGGTCACTGACGGGACAATGGAGCCTGAGACGCCTGTAACAGTTGCGGCGGCTTTCTCTAGGACGTCCGACCGTCTGCCAGTGATGTAAACCTTGGCTCCGTTTGCAGCAAATGTTTTTGCAATCATAAATCCACTGTCGGACAATTAATCACGAGTCACAATCAAGAATCAGGAAACATACATCCCCGTTCCTCCGCCTGTAACGAGGCCTACTCGTCCAGAAAGCGACATCACTGTAGCGATATTAAGATCTGCCATAATTGAGGATTGCTGGATAGCCTGCGGACATCGTCCCTTTTATTCCGCTGCTAGTGGTTGCTGTGTAAGTGGCATGAATCTACAGTCTTATTCAGCCAGGCCATATACCGGTGTGTGCGGTAAATGGTGGTTTAAATTTGCGAGAGACTGCCCGAATCTCCACCCTTGTCATCATCGTGACGAAGAGGATTGGTCTGGTGCCGCATGCCTAGGGTCGTATTTGGTCGGCTTATAGACGCGCGTCGTGTTCAAGAAAGAACGATTCGTATTGATTATTCAGAAAGGCCTTCGTAAGAGGGACACGCGAGTACGCTGAAAGAGCACAAGCACAGGTACTATATGTGCTGAGGCCTTCAAAATATCTTAAGATAGAAGCCCGCTGGGAGCGAAATTTGTTTGCGGAACTGAAGTATCGAATTCATTACAACACTCACCTCCACCGTCTTCGACCCCACCGTGAAAACCGGCATACTAGGCTCATTATGACTCGCGCACGCCGTAATAGCTTACAAACACGTATACGCCTTGATAATATTTTGCCGCTCGGAACTGGACGCGCGTCGTCCCAACTTGACTTTTCCGATGGCTAAGACCTCAGGAACGAGTCGTAAAAACCACCATTATTCCTTCTATACCAGACGGTATCCTTGACAGCTTACGTTCAACCTTCAGAATTTGTCTCCAAGAGAGTTCGAGTCATTGCGTCACCGAATAGCGACAAGAGCAAGAGGAACGGCGCACGCGAACGCGGTCGTAGTGTTCAAGGAGGTATGGGAAAGTACTTCTATAAATGGTAGACATCGTCACAGCGCCGACGGCTTACAGAATCGTAACTCACGTGCTAGCTCTGGTCTTCAGCGTCTGAACTCTGGCCCTTTGTCCCATTAAGATGTTTCGCCACTGGGCCAAATACATGCATCGATGCAAACACCCAGAACTTGAAGCAAGGCTCTCTGGGCCTATATACTTACACCCGGAATTCCGTGATGCTCCGGGGGCCATCTGGAGATTGCACTGATCTGTAGCTGTGGGCACACGATTCCGTTTCCTCCAGGCATAGCTTAACAAGCTGACCGTGCTATCCCATCTCCGCGCCTGGGGTCCACAGACTCGTCGAACCAAGCTCGTATTTTCAGAGATTCTAATACTGAAGGACGGGACGCCATTTTAGTAAGAATTCGAACTTCCAAAGTTTATTGCGGAGTTTTGTCGGTCAGTGTGTATAGTGTTCATTGGTGGTTTTTTTTGTTACAACGTCCCTACGGGCGACTGTGCTAGTGCCAGTTGGAATGGATTTCACACCGATGCTGTGAGCTCGTAAGTGTCTTTTTCACTCGATTCTGCTCTATAGATACATGCTATTATTTAGCTGATGCTTGACAAAGTAAGGAATAGGTTGGCCCGCGTGTAGTAGCAGCAGAGTCATTGAGAACCATCATATCGCATTGCCAAACTGGGACATAAAGGTATACTGACCTGCTATGGCTCAATTTATTGTAGGGTACATCACACTGTGCCGGACACAAATTCGCCAAACAATCTACCTCAAACTGTAATTCCTCGATATGTTTGTACCTGCATTCTCATCCGCGTCGCCTGACCGGTGGTAAACTCAGTCATACAACTATCGTACGAATAGTCCATATAGTTATCTATCAATGTGATCAGCTAGCAGAGTCGCACGTACAAATCACATAACTCACGAATCGGATCTACCCCGCTACTTCCCGTACACGTATCTCGTCCCGATGGACATCCAGAAGCAGGAGACGCCTCTGCAGGTGTATCGGAAACATAATCGCCTGGTTCCGAGCATCCGCCTTCAAACGTGTGGTAAAGACCGACCCAGTGGCCGACTTCGTGTGACACAGTGTGACCGAGGTTGTAGTTCTTTATAGAGCCTCCTGGGAGGGAGGAAAACAAAACAACGACGCCGTCGTCTTTGAGAGCAGAGGAATATTCCCAAGGGAAGGTCGAGTATCCTAGTAATCCAGCCGTGTCGCTAGACTTGAATCTGGAGCAGAGCAGAAGTTGGTACTACATTCTAATAATATCAGTTGAATGCAGACTAACCCAACTGTATAGATGTTCAAATCTACTTTCCCACCATGCCGAAGGGCCTCCTTCATTGCGGTTTGCTGGGAGTTATCCGGACCTGCATTATTAAACCAATCAGAGTTGATGGTCCTGGTGGTCCCAACAAGAACGTAGGTAAGGCCTGTGTCGGAGAAAGCGCTATTTAAGACCTTCATCTGGTCTTTTATTTGAGCGTCTCTGCGCACGTGGTGGAATGGGTTAATTCTATGAGCGAATGATCTCTAATGTGGTACCCACGAGACGTCCCCAAACGTGGCGTTTTGACTGACGACATGGAAATATACATTTATAGGCAAGGAAGCCCGACCAGAGACCGCATTCGGGGTGTCAAAGCCTTGGAGGGCAGAATCGATGAGAAACTGGGCTTCAGCTGCTATTATGTCCGCAGGGTTCACATAGGATGCGCACGTCCTAAGCGATAGCCTGATGAGCGAAAGAAAATTGAACGGCCAAATCGTGTCTGACCTTTGCGCCGCACTCAGAGTTGAAGTGAATACCGAAGAAACCAAGAGAACCAACACAAGATGCAGTGTGACCGAGGAAATCATTGTAAGGATATGGCAGTTATCTGTCGACTCGAGTTGAGAATCCAAGAAACGAAGGGATGTGTTTGATTAGAAGAGAGTGAAAATGACACGCGAGACAAATGATTAGTGCGGTAATAGTACCAGAAGAAGGAACACTGCAAACGGGGACTTGTCGATGGAGAAAATCTGAATTTGCCTAGGACCCAGTGCACATTGAGGCCTTGATATTGAACGGAGCGGTAACAGTCGCGGGTACTGCGCAGCAAGGAAATAGCCTGTGGCAGAGACGAATGTGAAGGAGAACACGGTCGCAGGAATGTTCTAAGGGCGACGTTATCCGCAAAATTATGGTAGTTGAAGGATTCCTCCGATACGAATGTCACTGTATTTCGGCAGCGCCAAGCAACACAGAGAGAGCGGCGATAAGGTGACGTCTGTGATTTTTTGCTGCTCCTAAAGACAGTGTATATTCCGGTCCATGCTGTCGGTGATCACTCAGAAAGGACTTTCTTCATATACATCCTTTCAGCGAAATCGAATTTTGGCTGGGCCGAGCTCGAAATGAGGATCCAGATGACAGTACGAAGTCAATCGCATTTTTCGTGCACCTCCAGCTGAAGCGTGAGTCCCATCTGTCCACTTTGTTTCTTCCGATCTTGTTCCCCCTTCGAGCCATCTTGAGGGTCCAGTCCTCGTCTTCGACAGAATTGGCCCGAGGTTTATCCGAGAATTTCTGCAGCTTCATGAGTGGTGTATTCGCGAGTGTAATGACGGGCGTTCAGACGAGCGTCA
The DNA here is from genome assembly GCA_030435615.1 of Armillaria luteobubalina. NCBI lineage: Eukaryota > Fungi > Basidiomycota > Agaricomycetes > Agaricales > Physalacriaceae > Armillaria > Armillaria luteobubalina. Next base: position 3,038,360 of record JAUEPU010000001.1, read on the forward strand.
TTCGTCGCACTGAAAATGGAGGGAAAACAAATTAATTTCGCGGGAGTCTTGCATAAAATACGGTACTCAGACACTAGTCAAGGATTGACCAGCGATAATCCACCATCAACACTCAAAACCGCTCCGTTCGTATAATCAGACACTGCCAAGTAGACCGCCGCCATACCCATCTCTGCATCGCTAAAAATTCAGATGAACAATAAATCTCAGTCAAATACTCGAGATACTCACGATCCATGCCTCCTCGCGGGTATCATTGCGACCTGCCCAGGTAGAAGTTGCGTCTTGATTGACTCCAAAAGCTCAGGAGTCATAATCTCAGAGGCGAACGGGCCAGGCTGTACCGCGTTCACCCGAATCGGAACACCTCTCCCAGCAAAGCTCGTCGCTAAAACGAGAGTGAGTTTGTCCAATGCGCTTTTCGTCACGTTGTATGCGATCTAAATCAAGCCAAGTAAGCTCAAACTTTCGAAAAAATAAAAATAAAAATCTGAGGCACATACAGTAATCATGGGCGACGTGATGTTCATCTTTGCCGCTACACTGCTAACGTTGATGACACTTGAGGTGCCTTGGGGACGGGAAGACGCTCCTTTGATGAGGAGGGATTGGAAGGCGTGTATGATGAAGAAAGGCGCAATTGTGTTGAGTGCAAAGATATCAGTCCAGTTCTGGACGGTTTCGGGTTCAAAAGGATCTTCCGCAGCGTATTTCTTCGCAGTGAAATCTGGGTCGCGAAGGGATGAAGCAAATCCGGCACTATCTGGACATTAATATGGTCGAGAAGAACTGAGAGCGTTGCCGGTGACGAACTTGTTGACGAGAATGTCGAGCTTCCCGTCGATTTCTTGAACGTGCTTTGCGCCGGCCTTGACACTCTCTTCGTCTGTGACGTCCATATGGAGTCTATAAGCACGTCGAACCAGAGGAATGTCATGGCGAGAGAACAGATTCTTACGGGACAATGGATCCTGAGACACCTGTGACCGATGTGGCGGCTTGTTTTAGGACGTCCAGCCTGCGGCCAGTGATGTATACCTTGGCTCCGTTTGCAGCAAAGGCTTTTGCAATCATGAAACCTCTGTCGGATGGTCAGCGGTGAGTCGCAATGGAGAATGAAGGAGCATACATCCCCGTTCCTCCACCCGTAACGACGCCTACTCGTCCAGAAAGCGACATCACTGTAGCCATGCTGAGATCTGCCATGTTCGGGGACTGTTGAATAGCCCTTGGAGGCGGGCCCTTTTATTTCAGCCCTGGTTGCCTGGTGGACATAGATTTCTGGTCTTATTCAGCGTCACTGTATCTCGGTAGTGCGGTAAATAGCGGTTAAATACGTTGTAACAAACAGCTCACATAGTATTTAGCCGTCAGCGAAAGGTCTTGTTCTCGGCGTTCTCGGGACAGTAATTGTGTGTATCAGCCTGGGGCGCGCCGTGGCAAGCAAGTGACGTGCATGATGATTATGCATGTTGTTCCGAACCTTCGTGAGAAGTGCCTACTAAGAAATATAAAGCCTACCGTAAGCGAAGAGTTTGGCCGCTAAAATAGAGTCTCAAATCGTGACTCACCTTCATGTTGGTCTGCCCGATCGTTCCAAAATATCGGGCTCCATGTCTACTCCCACGTGTATACTTATGTCCTTCGGTAATCCAGCGCCGCTGGGTGCGACGGAGAAGTCGTCACATCGAGTTAATTTCTCTAAAGGCGAGAGTGTGAAGAACAAGTCAACGGCCTTAACCTACACCGAGCGTAAACGACTGAGCACAGATTCAAGGAAATACCGGGAGGGCCGAATTTCATAGTGAAGAGTGCACTGGATGCTGCCAGACTCAGACCTATTTTTGCAAGCATGAAACGGAATTATATCTGCAGGGTTCCTGAGTGAACGTTACGATTTTCTAATCCTTCCATATCTGCCCAGACGTATTCCAGCATTCCATTCTGTGTCCGGTTATCGTAGCTGACAGTTTCAGAAAGCGTGCAACTTTCAAGCCGTCCCCGTACATCCATCACACAGACCGGAATTATAGTCCTTTGACCCTCCAGAGACAGCCTCGAGATCATCATGCAGTCCATGCAACTTGGCCATCTAATAGAAAGACCAGCATTCGACTCCATCGGGAAATACGGAGCAGAGTCAAGGCTTGAAAGCATGAAAGCCACCCGGCTTGCATCCGATGATCGTGGAGGGGGGGGTTCAAAGAGGGTTTGCGAACCATGACCGACACTTCAGAATAATGGTAGCATCCTGGACATTTGTCGACAACCATCGTGTTCGTTCCAAATTTGACAGTTACCCTCTGGATGAAGAGGACACAGATATACAAAATGATTCTGAGGCGATTTCCCCTAACATTGTAGCACCCAGGCAAGAATAAAATGGCTCCTTACGAGTATGGAGGGGAATCTTGACGAACAAGAAAAACAAGGATGGAGGGAAAGACGAGAAGTCGAAGAGGATCAGGCAAACTCCTTGAGCTTGAGTGACAAGGACGGGGGAAAGTGGGGGTGTACTAGGCGCTTTTCCCAAGACTAAGATTCCTCTAATGTGAAACAACATTCGTGCCTTAGTACAAGCTCGCTAACGATATCCCTGGTGCCGTACCTTTCGCAACCGTGAATTCCTGTTGTGTTCGGCGACGGTCGAGATATGGTGTTGAGCATTGGGAAAAAAGAAACACGCTTGGCCGAAGGAACCAACGGTGAAATTATGTCATGGATTTGGGGCATGGATTCTGTTCCGTTTCCGCGCAACTTTTGGAAGGATTGTACTTGTGAGAGTCTAATCATAGCCATCAAGCTATACTATACTGAGAGAGCGAAGAGAGCGAAGATGAATGGAAAAGGACGGCCGGCGCGGCTAGTGCCAGCGGAGTCTCAAACACGGCTTGAGCTAGCTCGTCCGCCATCTCTACTTTCCTAAGTTTCCTCAGGCTTTCTTCCAGCAGAGAATACCAAGAAGAGCATGGAAAAATTGAAGACGTCTACATAAAACTCCTTCAGTCTACTATGGCTAGGAAATTGCCAAGTTTTGTGCGTCCCGCAAATATTTCGCTTGTGCCAAGTATATTCATTTCATTTCATCAAGCAATGTTCTTCTGGCCGGATAGAAGGCCCACTACTACGCAGCCGATAGCGAGTATATAGCGCTTTGTGAGCAGGTATGCTAACATAGTCATCGGATAGTTAACGCAACTCTGATACAGCCATAGTCGGATAGTGGGATAGTCGATGACGTATCGTGTATATAGGTTCTGCTCCTGGAAGAATGCCGAACTGCTCTTCGTGTATCTTGAAGTCTACTGTTGCGCCTGCAATATGTCCTGATGAAATCCAATCCGAATCCAGAAGAAACCTCGTGTTTCTAGAGAAGTTCGTCAGCGACTTGTATGAACGACTCTTACTCCTGGTTCGCAGCTATTTCCGGCTAAGCAAATTAGTGAAAACTGGCATATGAGATTTGTATTCACGCTTTTGACTACAGCAAAAGGAGTTGGGGGTAGTAATGGGATTATAAGAGTGTGTCAAAATTCCATTTCTGTTCCAATCATTTCCCTTTGCATCTTGACGGGCGCGGCAGTTTCCTACCAGCTGCGTCTGCGATGTCCTATCTTTACCTCGAATTCCTGCTTTGAAGATGCATAGCATACAGAAAATCCCTCAGTTTCTCTGGCTGTCCTCTACAAGTGCGTAGAAAATGCATTATCCAATTCTACTCGACATTTTCGTGATGGGAGGTCAACTTTTCCTCCTTCGGACATTACTGGCAATTGTTGACGATGCATTTTCTGGTGTAAATGGTATGTGAAGACGAAGGCCCTGTTTTTTGGCCCACGTCCGGGGACGCTACCCACAGTAACACTGCAGGGTCGTACCCTGGAATGGTCCACGGATACGAAGTACTTAGGGATTGTCTTTTGCTCTACAGCGATGGACATTTTTAGGGAACACTCCCTGCAGGTGGCAAGGAAGGCGTTACGTGTCTGCAATGTCACCTTGGCCATGGAACGGTTTCTTGGGGACATCCACCCCCGTGCTGGCCTGGCAATATACAGTGCGCGAGTAGACTCATTGCTCACTTATGGCTCACAGGTCATTGTAGTTACGGTGGATCGCACTCTTCGCCTGCTTGAAAAGGTTCAGATAACCTTTTTCCGCCGCCTTCTCCATGTTCACCGCCGATCGACGATTGCAGCCCTCTATTCAGAGACTGGATTCACCCCAATACGTTACCGGAGGATCGTCCTCACCCTGCGTTATCTCATACGCCTGCTCACTGAACGGGGATCGACAACGCGGCTGGCACTACTAGGTATTGATGCGTGCCGTGAGATATGATTGGCGGGCAAGAAGTGCTGGCTGACAGACATAGCTGATGCTTTGTTGCGCCTGTACCACCCAGTCCGTGTCTCCCTGGACGATCTGTGTGACCCAGTTCGGGTAACTTCACTTGTGTCCGAGGTCGAGGTCTTGTGGAAGACGGAGGTTGTAGATGAGATCACTGGATCTCCCACAACTGACCTGCCCGCCGCTCGTTACTGGGAGTGTAACAGTCCAGCTGCGGCGTTCCGGCCTTATCTCGATATTCGAATCCCTGCCCATCGGATTGCAATGACGCGAGCCCTCGCCGCTACCCACCAGCTCGCAGTGGAACGCGGCAAATGGTACGGTATCAGCAGGGACTGTCGTCTATGTAGGATGTGCTCCAACGATGTTGAGGATGTCCCACATGTCCTGTTTATGTGTCCGTACCCCCAAGCAGAGTCGATACGCCCCCCATTCCTATCATCCGTTTGGACTCGGTACCCCAGCTTGAGGAGGAGTGTGCGATCTCCGGCACACCTCCTTCTGTGTCTAGCAGGGACGGAGGATCTCGTGCCCAGTGTGAGCCGCTTCGTCCATGCGATGTTTGCTCTTTGGAATTCCGTCCCATTAGCTCTGTAATGGTTTCATAATTGTTTCACCAACCTACTGCCGAGGCCGTGCGGGAGTACTCAGGACGGGGCTTGACCAGAGCGGCAGAGCGTAGGTATGGTTCCGTTCCGTAGCAGTCGTGCTTCTTGCTAGTGTACGTACAGTAGTATTTACTTTTCTGCTAGTTAGAATGCACACACCGGGGGACTGTAGTACGGACGCCGGCACGCTTCTGTTGAGGAGCACCGTCGGGTTTGAATAAAACTCCTTCCTCCTTCCTCCTTTAGACATGAGACAAAAATAGCACTGGAGAAGTATTTTTTAGGAAGTTTATGAAAGGAAGTCAACAAGGGTTTGTAACAGGTTGCCCGTGTTCGCCTTATTCCTTCTCTCTTTTATTTTATGGTGGTTTATATCTTGACGCCGTAGTAGTGAATTCGTACTGTGAACC